>OY288239.1:5695340-6337730 GCA_958450325.1 Agrostemma githago
TCCATATTTCTCATGCAATTTGCCATGTAATTTGTACTCTCTCCAGTCCAATCATTTGTTTGTCTATTTCATTTCAATGTATCTTAGTCATTTGTTTGTATTTCTATTTTAGAAATGTCTTTTATGAGTAATTTGATCCTTCACGTCCACTCGGTTCCACATGTCATCCAATAATTGGACCCTCCTTCGGTCGCTCCTTGGTCTTTGTGCCAAAAGTAAAGGCAAACAAATGATTAGGACGGAAGGATCGGAATATGTATTTGATCCGTCTTAACGTTTAAGATGAATATTTTAGTCAAAAAAAATTAGGGTCGTGCTTTTTTCTAACGAGCGTTTACTCAATCCTAACGACGTTTTACCTATTTGCCCCCGTCATTTACCAACGCTCTCAAAAGTGATGTTCTATCTTCTCTCTAAAAAAAATCCCAAATTTGACCTAATCGAATCCGACCACCCAACCCGTCGCCCATCACCACCACCGCCACCACCTTCTAATTCGTTCCATAAACCCTAATTTACTTCTTCAATTACAATTAAACAATAATTAGAAAAAAAATGTAACTAAACCCTAATTTAATCATTCAATTTCAATTAAATTTTGATTAGAGAAAATAATTAATGTAACCATACAATTGATTTAGGAAAAACTACAATTAGTTTATCATTAATTGAATTAGGGTTAATGATCGATCCCCTAATTTACTCTACCAATTTCAATTAAACAATTTAGAAGAAAAAATCAACAAAACCCTAATTTAATCTTTCAATTTCAATATAATTAAAGATTAATTAGAAAAAGTAATTACCGTAACCACTCAAGTAATTTAGAAAAAACGGTGATTACTTCATCACTAATTGAATTAGTACTCGTAATCGATTTGTAATTGTGGTTTGAATAGTTGTATGCAAATGAGAGAAAAATTGTTCTTGGTTGGAGAACTGTGAATTATGAGAAGGGTAAATTTGGAAATCTTAAGAAAAATACGTTAGGATTGAGTAAAGTTGCGTTAGGAAAAAGTAATTTCGAAAAATTATTGCCTAGAAGATATACGAGTATCATTTATCCAACAGTTTGTCTTGTTTGCGATAGACATATTCTTCATAACGTTAAATCATGCCAATTATACCCAACTGAAAAGAAAATATCAAAAATCTTTTCCTACAACCTAGTCACATGAGTTTGCCTTATAATAAATATTTGACTTATCATTAACTTAGGGGATTTTTTCCGCAACAAACAAGATTTTGGTTTTATGCAATATGGTTGCTTTCTCAATTCACGCCCAACTTCATGAGTCATGACACCTTGGGCTAACCCTTTGCTGATCGACACGTTAGATGCGTCTACAATTGAGTTATCACTTATCCGGTTCTCCCCCACAGTCTTTAGATGTAAGTTTGTAACGCACATTTTCTGACCATGGACGGACCCATCCCTCTTATTTAACATAGGTAAGTCTTTTGTTGGATGATTTTATCGTGGGATCTTTTATATAGAGTTTATTACTCCATACTACTAAGCGAAAATACCAACTTCCTATGTGAGTTTTCACGGTAAAATTATTGTGACACCGTCTCAGGAGTTTTTGTGATTTAACATTAACATTATCTTCGGTACATATATCAGCTAATTGCCTGATTTTTGTGGATTTGGATAGTATCAAACCGTTTTTAAATGAGTATTTTGTATTTTTTTTTTGGGACACAAGATAGATGTCAATCTTCCGAAACCTTAGGGATGGGGTGCTTATCAGCTCGAAACTCAGTTAAACTGAATACAAGATTGGCGATACAAAGCTTCAAAACCTGGAGACAAGACTAGATTCAATTGGTTTGCTTCAGTTAGACGTGACTAGTTCAGATTAAGGATTTAAATCACGTTTTTTAATTGGATTTTTTTTATTTAGACCAGTTCGCACCTGATCCATTTCAAATCAAATACTCGTATCAATCAACCTTGTTTTCAGACAAAAGTCTAATCCAATTCAATTTTAAACAATCCTATCAATACCTTTGTCTAATCCAATTCAATTTTTAAACAACCCTATCAATACCTAACCAGTCAATGGATCGAGTTTAATTTACCGATCTAGATCCCATTTTGAACGATGAGAACATTGGATTAGGTGGTGCTGGAGCGGGGGCGGACCTACGTACAACAAGTTAGATATTTTGTTTGATCCATTTAAATATTTATGACAGATACTCTATCTTAGACGTAAAGGAGTTTTTGAAGCCTCTCGAGTCTCCCTCCACTTTGCGTCCTTCCAACATTTCAATGACTCACATGACACTACTAAGCTCTTTGTCAGGTTGTAAAATGTACATATATAATACTCCCTCCGAGTTCCTATTATTGTCTCACTTTCCTTTTTGGGCTGAGTTTGATTTTTGGCCCACTTTTTTTTTTAGGCCATCAATGTGTGGTTCACAATTTCTCTCTCTTCCCCCTTCTTTTTTCAACCACTCATTTCCCTTTCCTTATTTTTCACCCCAAAACCTTATGGGACAATAATAGGAACTCGGAGGGAGTACAACTCTGTGGAATAGACAGCTTGCTAATAACAACTAAACCACAATCATGGCCCATTTTCCATTTATGGTTAAACATGGCTATTCAAGTATTTGCCATTTTTAGACATGAACCAGTCACCATGCGCCACGCGTCATCTAATTAAATATTAGGCAACTAATCATGCTACCAACCTTTTATTTTATGTTTAAATTGTGATGATTAATTATGAATTATGATTATGATGGGAACCCTTTATTATTTTTTTATGCGTAAACTACGTATTAAATATGAACTATAGTTAATTCTCAAGATTGTACCTCGTATTTAAAATATACTCCCTTCATTCAAATCCAATTATTGTAAAATTTGTTGAGGTACATTTTACATGATTAATATCCTTCATTTTACGTTAACAAAAATTATAAAAATTTAATATTTTTAATGTGTTCATAAAGATAGATCTCACATAATTATATTTTATCTTATAGATTGTCGAGAATATTGAATAATATCTTATGTGACAAGTGGATTTGAATTGAGGGAGTATAAAACTTTTTCATCATTTATGTTAGATTGTTAGGCCACTTTTGAAATTTGTGTGATCCAAGTTAATGAATCCTTGGAATTAGATAGGATTTGTAATTATAATCTCGAATTCATCCTAAGATAATGATTAAGGATTCGGTATAAAAGTATATATAATTCATTTATTTTATTATATAAAAACAATAAACTTATCCAACGCTTACAAAAATAAGTGAATTGAAATTCTAGTCAAATATATTACTCGTACAGAATACTACTCCGTAGGTTTGTTATGACACCAAACAAAGCCTAAATAATAAGTATGAAAAGTATCTCCTAAATTTTTTACAACATACTTCGATTTTTAATCTTGATTGTTTGACGAGATCCAAAAAGATCGTAACATTTACTCCATAGTTAATAGTGTAGATTCTTATGATGACAAAAAATATTGGTCTCAACATTTATGTACTCCCTAGTAATTAATGTCATATATATATATATATGCCCATACTTCTTTACTGCATCCCACTTACTAATGGAGTAGATCTCATTGGTCCTCTCAATAAATCTCCCCTCTTGTTGAATTCATGAATTGGGGGTCCTAACTCCTAATCTACCCATTAACTACTCAACCCGTCCAATTAGGTTTGATTCTTTTGGATAGAAGTAGAGTAAATCGAATTGAATTGAAATGAACTGAAATGAGTGAATTAGTTTAGGATAAATGAACTCAACTGAATTGGAGTAGAGTAAACTGAACTAAACTGTACTGAAGTGAGTTGAAAGAAGATTACCTTACTTTCTCCTCCGTCTCAATAGAAAGTTTACAACGGTTATTCGAAATTGCAACATATTCCTTAGGGTAGTTTAACTAAAATTGTCACATTTCTATAATGAGTTTATATATAGAGAGAGAGAGGATCCCGTCCGAACCACAAGTTCGTTATGAACCGTCCAAACCCCACTTACACTTCTTTAAAGCTTCATTTACATTTTTAGGGGCTCCACTTACACTTTTAAAAAGGCAAAAAATAAATAAAAAATTGGATGTTCATCCGGCCGGTCTGGGCAGGGGGTCGGTGCACAGGCCTTATGGCTTTTTGCCTTGGTTCACACCGAATCTCGTCCCTATATATATAGAGAGAGGTAGGTTCTCATAAGGTCAAGAACATAAGATCATAAGTTCCAGTGTTTATACAAAAGGTGCTTAAAGTTACACGGGATAGATCTAAAGTTGCACTTTATCACTTCAGTGCTGAATGTTACAGTTACATACTCCCTCCGTTCCAATGAATTGTATACATTTGCTTTTTTTACACTATTTATAAGTAGGATGAATTTTCGATATAACTTCTAATATATAAGATAAAATATATTCACGTGAAATCTTGTTTAAATCGTCTAATCGAATACATTATGAATATCAATTTTTTATAACTTTTAGTATTACGTAACTAAAGATATAGATAAAAAAAAACGAGTATCGACATACGTGCATAAAGCAAATGGATACAAATGGTTGGAACGGAGAGAGTATCAATTTTGAACTAATGTAACTTTATTTTCCTATGTCATCTGTAATTTTAATATAGAATTACTTACATATGGTGAACTTACTTGATCTCTACTCTATACATAGAGCTAGGGTCTCATAAGGTGAAAATATATTTGTTAGTATTGATGTTTTACTTTATTTGTGAGACATATCATCCACACATCACAACTTTATTCTTTGTGCAAGAAGTAAATATTGCAATAAGGGACTAGAGAAAGTATCAAAGTAGTGAAAGAGAAATTGGTGTTTTAGTTTACTTAAAAGCCAAAAGATAAAGGATAAAACTTATGAAAAATAGAAACTTACTCCGTATAATATAGATTATACATTCTCAAAAATATAGTGTAAACTATTATCGACTATTAGTTACTCGTATATACGAGTAGTTAGTTGATTGCGACCTGCTTTCAACTTCAAGTAAGGTGCATTTATTAAGAAAGTGATGACAAATTCCCGACATTACATCGCTGAAATGTAATATCACCTACTTAGTTTAGTTGACATCATTAGTTAAAAAACATCGTATAAAATCAATTAATTAAAAGAAATTGGCTGTGGAGTGAAACCCACCCCAAAGTTAATCGGTTGATAAATTGCAATTCTCTTTACACCAAAAAAATACTCACTTCGCAGTAAAAATAGTTAATATAGAGTAACAACAAATTAAGGCACACTCGATATATTATGGTACAACCTTCTTTTTTGATGATGAGAAAAGCTTCAATTTATAGTACGAAGTAGAGTATATTTTATTTCCAATTAGTGTAGGATGATGTGTTAAAAGCTTATACGGAGTACATAATATACTTAATAGTCATATTTATTTTATTTCCAATAATGTTATTAAGATATTATTCCTCTAAAATAGTCATATTTTATTTAATACGAGTATGCAAGATAAATATATCCGATTAATAAGAGTATTTAATTTGATGACTGATTTTTGTGTAAAAATCTGAAATAAAACATGATTTAAATTCCATTGATTTATTTATTAGTAACAAATTAGAGTATCATTTTGCATGTTTGCCCATTGAGATGTACATACATACTCATACTGGTATGGTAGGTCTACCCAATCCTCCTAATAATGTCGCAATAACGCACGTATATTTCGACTTGTATGTACAGTGTACTTGTCATCATCCTAGCTAGTCTAGTCTTTTTCCTGGTGTCCGTATGTATGTACGACTACATACTTTTCCATGCACAACAAACATTTTTAATTAGTTTTAAATCCTCAAATAAAATTTAACTATTTACCTAAATTCACTTTACGTCGTTAAATAGTTTAAGCTACTTCAAATCCCAAACATTATTGAAGAATATTGTCTCAAAAAGAAATAGTAAGACATTAAGGGCTTGCTTGGGATGGGGGTAATACATTAAGGGGTAATGGGGTTGAAATGTGAAGAAAATGGAGGTGAGAGGTGGTTAGTGATGGTGATTTTTGGTGTAGAGGGAAGGTGAGGGAGAAACAATTACCTCCATATGGGGGTAATGCATTACTTAAGGGAGAGGGGAGTAATGTATTACCTCCAAATGGGGGTAATTGTTCCTCTTTACACCTCCTCTTTACACCATAAATCAATCACCACTAACCACCCCACCTCCATTTTCTTCACATTTCAACCCTCATTACCCGTTAATGTATTACCCCATCCCAAGCAAGCCCTAAATAGTTTAATACTCCGTACGTACCAGCTACTTCATTTGTTATTACAGAGTACAGTATTTTTTATCCCTCGTTTTAGGAAATTTCATAAATATTAAGAAACTGTTCAAAAAAACCTACCAAGTATATTTACTACTCCGTAATAATAAAGTGAAATAATTTACCTTTGAAAGTAGGAAAAATAACATCTATCTTACCCACCAATCAAATAACTAAACAAATCATATACAGAGTAATGTTCATTATTTTGGAAAACGGTAAGTAAATTTAATCATGATGGCCGTCTATTACTATGTTATTCCTTCCTCCCAATAAATGTGATGAATATAATATTAAACAAAATATCTGCGGAGTATTTTTTTTGTATAGAAAGGAAGTCGTTATTAAGGCAGGAGTAAGTATCTTGTAAGATCGTTGTTTTCGATAGGTAAGATTGTCTTACTAACGTTACCGAATATGTCTTAGCCTAATGGTTAGACTAAGTGTTCTGGGATAGTAGGTCTCAGGTTCGAATCCCCCCTCCCCTATATTGTAGTGCGACTAAGTGTGCTCTTCGTTGAACAAAAAAAAAAAAACTAATGCTATTGAAATATCGTCTTTATAATTTTTTTTTGCTTAAAAAGAGATAATGAAGATAAATAGAGGGATTAAGTCTAAAAGTAAAGTAATGTAATTAAATTCGACGACATTTTTTCAAAGTTTGCTTCATTTGTCACTTTATAGTTAGATGACACATTTCCATTTTTGGAAAGAAGAACGTGAGACATTTAGGCACGTCTCCATGAGTCATGACAAAGCCAACTCATCTAACCTCCGATGTGACTCCCTTGTAACGGGTATATTCGTCATAAATTAGTGACGGATCAAATATCGATCACATAAATATTTTTATTTTTATTTATGTATATGATGAAATATTTGATCTGTAATAAATTTGGGATGAAAATAAGACATGGCGTGGCCTTTGGCAAATAATGTTGGATTGATTCATTGCCTCTTCCAATTATTGATCCCTTTTAAATTAAATTTCTTTGTTTATTATTTCAAAATTTGGTAGTATTGGTTAGAAAATAAAATACACAAATTGTGCCAGTTGTTCAGTTTCTTTGTACAATGTATGTTCTCCAATTATTTCATAAAAAAATAGTGAGCACCTGTACTCTCATTTTATATATATGGGCTCATTAGCTACAACAAGTCTCTCTTGTGACGGGTCAAGTATTACCCTTTACAAGGTTATAACGGGTCAAGTATTATTCATTTGGTGAATAATAATAGAGCATGCATGTGCTACCCACTTGTCACCATATTTTATGTTGGTACGACACAAACTTGTTATAAAATCTAAACTACTTGGTACGACACAAACTTGTGGTGAATTTTATCGTCACTACCAAGAATTTGTTTACGGACCAAGGAGTATTACTTAAGGTTTGGTTGCCTCTCAAGGAGTCAAGGTTGTCATGTTGACTCCACTTTCTATGTTTTGCAACTTTTATAGGAACATTTATACCATGAGTAAGTCTTCTGACAGACGATTTCTCATTAACGTTACCGTCTCTTTCAAGATTTTGTGTTACCATTTTGTTAAAATTCATGACCCGATACGATTTTATTATACTTCAAGTGATATGGTATATGAATTTTTGGATATCCAATATCCAATGGCCCTGTTTGGTAAACAGCGGATTAATATTGGCAGAAGCAGATTTAAAAAGCAGATTTGACTAGCAGAATCAATTGACAGATTTGACTAGCAGATTTAATTAGCAGAATTGCTTTAGTAGTGTTTGGTAATTAACTGTTCTAGATTAGCGGATTGATTAATTGATTTGTAAAATGACAAAAAAGGACATAAGCAAAATTTTGATTAAAATATGCCAAACATACATCACACCAACCATTTTAAAATAATTAATATCGTCGATTTCTTCTACTAGACATTAAAGCTGAACTTTGAAATTAATATGTCAAATTCTAATATGCGGTAAATTAACAAAAAGAATTAGAATTTGACGGCATATTTCCTCATATTCAATCGTAGAACTAATTCAATTGACGTACAACCAAATAAATTGAATGTCATCAAGGAAGACGTACAACTCTAGAATCCTATAAAATACGGAAATTTGAAGCAATTGAAAAATAAACCGAACATAAATTAATTACTGCAAAAAAAAATCAAGAAAGACGTACCTTATGAGATTAATTATGAAAGTGAATCAAGATAATGATGAAGGTAGGGTTTGATTGGCAAAGGGGTAAAGAGGTAAAAAATAGAAAATTGTAATCTGCTAAGTGAATATGCTGCTACTAGCAGCATATTGTAAATTGACGGATTGGACTCGAATATGCCGTTTGAATCTATCATTTACCAAACACTTAAATTGGCGGATCTTATGGTCAAACATGCTAATCCATCCCTATATGCTGATTTTTGGCGGATCCGCCGACAACCAAATACCCCCAATATCCGAAAAAAAAAATATTTAGATATATGATTTTCTATCTGTTTTCTCTTAAACAAAAACATGAAACAATCAAATCTTAGAACAAAACTCACATTTAACAATACAACACTCACAATTTAAGAGTGAGTCTAATCAGATACGGAGTATCTCCCAAAGCTCAAAACCAAAATAAACCCTATTTTTTCTTCCTACTATTTGTTATACTTGTGCTTGAAAATCAATTCACTATTGTGTTTTTTTGTGTACAAGACAAATGTAAAGTTTCTACTCGAACGAAAGGAGTAATCCTTTCATTTTTTTTGGTTATGTTTGTACCTTTTCAATTAAATAATACTCCGTACTAATCTTAAAAAGAAAGAAAAAACATGAAAAATAGAGGGAGTAACATTTACGAAAGGTAACTCACATAACGTAATTACTCTTAGACAAATTATTGTTTGAGACACTATCCATAAACCATATGATGATCAAATATACATACCAAATATCAAATATTTTATATGTGCTTGTGTTTGACCCGTTTTAAAATTTAAGGCGGATACTCCATCTTAAACCCCTATTACTTTTATATGAACAATAAGACAAGTCAAATACTACGTACATATCAAGTCACATACGGAGTAACAAGTTACCCTGAAAAATGTCAAATATTTTGCGTTTATTAGTAACATGTGCTAATATTTGACCTGTTTTAAAATGTAATACAGATACTTCGTCTTAAGCAATAACAAATGTTACTCCGTACTACTCTTACTCTTATACTCTAAATTGCTATTTTTTTTTGAAGCAGTATATTGCAATAATTTTTTACCTACTTGTAATTGTTCTTTTTTTGCCAGAAAAAAAATAATGACGGGTTACCTAATACTCAGTACTCCATATTTGGTTTCTCAAAATCCATATTAGAATCTGAACATAGTGTTGATGGTTCCCCGATGCTATATACTGGAGTATGCTTTTGGTTTGTTTATGTTTTGTTTTTACGTGCAACTTCATTTCAAGATAATGATGAGCATTTGATAAAGAAATTCAATTCGATAGTCCAATGTAAAGACGACAACAACACTCTCATGTGTTTCTTTATTTTTTAAATTGTGGTAGGAACTAGGAAGGTCTACATTACATTAATACGATGTTTACAGCCATAGTACAACCTTAATACTTCAATAATTAATCTTGTTACATAATTAATTAAGGGATTAATTTTGGAAGTGCTCCAAACAACATGGAACTTAATGTTCTTTATCATGCGACTTTTAATGTCAACAACCTTCATTATTGTACGACACTTTTTACTAATGTTTCTACTCTACATTAACGTTAATTATATCACTAATCTACGAAAAAAAATCACGATGACAGACGGTTTCTCAATAATGTTATTGGGAGACACGTTTCACGTGATGAGGAGAGGGTGTCAGGTAGGAGTATTATCAACTACGATGTGAGATTATCTTACACAATAACTACTGATTTACACTCCTTCGATTTTAAATGATTGATTCATTTGGATAATATATGTAAGGATACTACTCGTATATTAATATGGGACAGTTATTTAAAATTGGAGGAGTTATTAGTATTTAGTTAATTACTCATCCCCATCATTTGAAGATAATCCCATGCTGTGATAATCACGTGTGGTGTACTACTTTGTGCTATTAATCTTCATAATCAGGATTTTTGAGAGTCTAAGAACCGTCCTAAATTGGTAAGGAATATTCGTAGTAATAGTAACACGGGTTTTAAAATGATTTATACTTTAGCTGTCTCAGTCATTTGTTAACTTTGATTAAAAATACAATAAGTTTTTTGTGAGATGGTTTCACGGTAATTTTATTGTGAGATCTATCACATAGGCCATGTTTGGTAAACCGCGGATTAATATTGACAGAAGCAGATTAAGAAAGCAGATTTGACTAACAGAATCAATTGGCAGTTTTGACTAGCAGATTTAATTAGTAGATTGTTTTTGTACAGTTTGGTAATTAACAGTTTTAAATTAGCTGATTGTTTAACTGCTTTGTAAAATGACAAAAAAGGACATCAACAAATATTTGATTAAATATACGTCAACATATATACATCACACCAACAACTTTAAAAATACTTTCGATCTATTCTACTAGCCAATGTAGTCATTAAAACTGGAACAAATATTATCACGAAGAGTTGATATTTTTTTAATTTATGAAATATCGACCAAAGATTATAAATTGATTCAAACGAAATAACCAAACATGAATTATAGAGTGCATAAAGTCATTGTATAACAAATTGATGGCATAAAAAATGGGGAAGACGAAAACGTACATTTCAACTAATTAGAAAGAGTAATTTATGATAGAGTTAGAATAACTAATATAGGGTTAAGAGATTTGCAAAGGGTAAAGAAGTAAAGTAAAATAAAAATCAATCCGCTAACTCAATATGTTGCTCCTAGCAGCATATTGCAAAACGGCATATTGGACTCCCAATATGCCATTACAAAATGTCATTTACCAAACACCATAATCAGCATATTTTTTGGTCAAACATGCCAAAGGCTTTCAATATGCTGTTTTTTGGCGGATATGTCATTTACCAAACGCCCCCATAGAATTGGTTATATTTAATACAGAGCATAAATCTCCTATATGAGAAACCTCACGATAATTCTCCTATATAAGAGGTCTCACGAAAAGATTTAGACAAATTAATTAGGAATATTTGTAATGAACATGGGTCGGGTCTAGAGGTGGCAGTTCGGGCCGGGCGGCCCGGTCCGGCACGAAATTTGGCACGAACGGCCCGGCACGAGTGCGAAATCGGGCCTGGCACGGGCACGGCCCGTCGGGCCTCGGGTCGGGCCGCGGCGACGAAGTGGGCGAAAAGCCCGTGCCAGGCACGGGCACGATGGGCCCGGCACGGTCCGGCCCACTGCAGGCCCGCTGACAGGCACGCGGGCTGACCCGACCAGGCACGACCGGCCCGAGCACGGCGGGCCCGAGGCACGGTCCGGCCCGGCCAGGCACGATACCTGCGCGGCTGTCTGCTGTGTTGTGTATGCTGCTCTGCTGCATGCTGCTCCAACGTCTCTTCCTCTTCTTCTTTTTTCCATTTTTTTCTTATAAATACACACATTCATCCATCTTCAATTCACACAAATCATTCTACTCTTCTTCTAATCTACTAAATTACTAATCATTCTTACTAATCTTCTTAAATCTCAACACTCTACATTTCTAAATTCTAATATATATAAAATACTCGTATAATATAACTTATTACAAATTATTACTAATCTTATAATAAAACCTATATATATAAAAAAATATTAGCTATAAAAATTACTAATCTAAAAAAATATTAGTTATAAAACTAATAGTATTAGTTATAAATATTGTAATTTTAATACAATTAGTATTAAATATGAAATAGATCGAGGCACGACCCGAAAACCGGCACGAAAACCGAAGCACGGGCACGAGCACGAAACTAGCACGACGGGCCGGGCACGAGACCCGGCCCGAGCACGGCACGACCGGGCCCGGGCCTCGGGCCGTGCCTCGGCGGCATGGTCGGCTAGAGCTCCGTGCCGGGCACGGCACGAGCCCGGGTCTAGGCACGACCGGGCCGGCCCACCCAGGCACGAAGCCCGCCGGGCACGGCACGAAGCCCGGCCCGGCCCGACTAACTGCCAGCTCTAGTCGGGTCCATTGGGCTAGAGCAAAATAGGGCAACAAAAAGGGCACAAATGTGATGGTTACATTGGGCCGGACCAAAATTGTGAGTGTATTTTAGTTAGCTTTATCCTAGCCTCAACTGCTTAGGTTTCACTCAATCAAAGGAACATTTGGAAAAAGCACGACCCTACTTTAAACTCACCTACATACAGCACTACATTAGTTTAGGTTTCGTGTAAATCCACGACTTCTATAAAAACTACTTCATATGTTAGCTCCTAACGAGCGTTTCCTCAATCCTAACGACATTTTACCTATTTGCACCCGTCATTTCCCAACACTATCAAAAGTGATGTTCATCTTCTCTCTAAAAAAAATCCCAAATTTGACCTAATCGAATTCGACCACCCAACCCGCCGCCCATCACCACCACCGCCACCACCTTCTAATTCGTTCCCTAAACCCTAATTTACTTCACCAATTACAATTAAACAATAATTAGAAAAAAAAATGTAACTAAACCCTAATTTAATCATTCAATTTCAATTAAATTTTGATTAGACAAAATAATTAATGTAACCATACAATTGATTTAGAGAAAACTGCAATTAGTTTATCATTAATTGAATTAGGGTTAATGATCGATCCCCTAATTTACTCCACCAATTTCAATCAAACAATTTAGAAGAAAAAAGTAACAAAACCCTAATTTAATCTTTCAATTTCAATTAAAGATTAACTAGAAAAAGTAATTACCGTAACCAGTCAAGTAATTTAGAAAAAACGGTGATTACTTCAGAAAAATTGTTCTTGGTTGGAGACGTGTGAATTATGAGAAGGGTAAATTTGAAAATCTTAAGAAAAATACGTTAGGATTGAGTAAAGTTGCGTTAGGAAAAAGTAATTTCGTATTTTTTTTATGTTACTAATATTTTAATTAGTTCAAAGTATTTTATACATTTCTCTTATAGGTTAAATTTTATTTTATTTTGTTTTGTTTTTAACAAAATTACTCTCCATGTCACCAAATTCCCATATCCCAAATTCCCAATTCAACCAATTGTTGGCCTACTCCATTACTTCATTTGAAGAATATTTTTTTCCAAAAAAAAAAGAGTCATATATTATTGACTAGTTGATTTTTTCTTCTAACTTACGCAGATATATCCGTGTTAACAATAAAACAAATCAAATACAGAGTATATCCTTATTACTGTATTAAATAAGAATTTACGATTATTAGCTAGGTTGGCCCTGGATCAACCAAAGGGGCAAGTGAGTAGTGGAGTTGGAATCAATACTTATATTTTTAAATACTAATTTAATTTGTACGTAGTAATAGTATATTGTTATCTAAGTTGGTATTTGGAGTATTATAAGCCTGAAAAATGAAGTCAAAAATAGATTGGCCAAGGTATGCCATCTTTCTTTCCACATATGGAAACATACATTTAATTTGTATATACTGTACTGTTATTTTCAATTAATTATTTTGATTCTCGGTACAAAATACTTATGTGTCAGTGTCTTTTTGTTCCCTGGCCAAAAAATTAGATACAGGAATACAATATTTATTCACTAATAAAAATTTGTCTTTATTTTATTAATCGTTTATATTTGTCGAGGTTAAAGTTTAATCATAAATTAATTAAGAAATAAAAAAATTTATCATAATATTCACATTGTTAAGTTAGTTGTTAAAATATTTTTTTAAAGAAAAATTATCAACATACTCCGTATATAGTAAGTAATAGAATTATTATAAAATATTGTACTCTGTCTTTTCTTAACAAGTTTTCATTATTATATCCATGAGAGTGATCGTCAAAACTCAAAATTTCGCCTATTTTAGATGGATAGATTTTTTTTGGTAATTGGTAAGTAAATTATACATCTATACTTCATCTGTTTCGTTCAATTGTCAGGAACATTGATGCGTGTATTTTATATACGCTTTTTAGTTTTTTATGTCTTTTATACGCGCATTCCCGTGTTTATCGAGTAGTGTAAGCTACAATTTTGCCTCGAATTGGCTACTTTGTGGTGTATTTTATCTTTTTGCAGGAACGGAAGCCACAGGAGCTAAAACGAACCAAAACCGAGCTGGAAAGAGCTGATCGCTGAACTAGGAGTAATAGTCAACCGACTATCAGAATAGTCGGTCGACTGACGGACGGGGATTTGTCGCGAATCCCGATCGATCAAAGTAAAAACCAACTAATCCTAAACTTGAGTAGTCAAGGGTAAGTCGGGTCGAATCCACGGGGACGGTCTAGCTAAATAAGGGTCTCGGTCTAGGTAAGGTATTAGTTAAGAAAAGATAAGTTTTTGGTCGGAAGAATTTTCTAAACTAGTGAGCTAAACAAGTCAAACAAACAAACAAATGAAATAAATACGATAAAAAGGACTAAGGTCAAGGTCAACGAGGTAGTCTCAAGGGAGTTATCGGAGTTCACAAACGGGTCGATTACGGTCGGTGATTGGGGAGATAAAGGGTCTCTCTCGAGTCTCTATCTACCCGGGACGGTCCTAATAACGGGCTCTCGCACTTATTACTAGGTCGACCCACCCCAAAGAAAGCTCGACGAAATACAATTCACCTATCGCGGCCAAGACATGTAAATCATACAAAAGTCGCAATCAAAGGAGAACACCAACAATTAATCGACAAGATAATAAACCCACAACAAACTCCACAATCAAGACAAACCACGCCTTCCCCGACCCTAGAAATTAACTACTCGAACATGATTAAAACTAAACTAAATGAACTACCCACTACTCTAATCAAACTATTAAACATGAAAAACTAATAAAGATGCAAACTTTAATAAAATTAAGCATAAAAGAATTTAAAACTCATAAATATAAAAGAAAAACAATAAAGAGAAGGGAGAAGAAATTGTACCAAACTTGAGATGGAGAGTTGTATAAATAAAGGAGAAATATAGTGAAAGAATTAACCCAATCTAATTTAACTGATATAACCGAACAGTTAGGACTAATTAAACAAATAAATTCTAAATCTAATCTCCTAATCCTACTGCTACTCGTAATTTGCGGCACGCTTTCGTCTCAAACCCGTCTTGCTTCTTGACTCGTTTCACTAGTTAACCCGTCTTTGACCCACCTTATTCGCTTAATTCACTTTAGCTCACACGAAACGGTACCTAAAAAAAATACAAACGAGACAAAGCAGTACCAAATCTACGAGAAATAACAATTATTACGATAATTATTAATAAAACGATAATTAACACTTAATATCGTATAATAACCTATATTGAGCTATAAAATCAATTAAGCACACAAAATCGACCCGAATAAGTAAATAAATGTGGGTAAAATAATCACTAAAATGACGTTTATCAACTCCCCACACTTAAACCTTACTCGTCCTCGAGTAAGCTCAAATAGTCTAAGAAAAAGCACATATTCACTAAATAAGTAAATAAAACATAATAGCCGATACGAGACAATAAACGGGCTCGCTCCGTCCCTTCAACTCACAACGAGATACTATGAGGAGAGTATCCCCTTGCAAGGCAAGTTGGGTCTTGCCAAAATTGCGAGACGACCAAACAATAAAGCACAAAACTCGGTAATAATTTGGTCATCTCAAGTCAAAACGAGTCACCTCCCTCAACAAGGCAACCAAGCAAATCACCAATCGATAATCAAAATTCTAAAATCCAACTAAAACATAAAGGATGACTAAGAAACACTTTACAAGTTGCATATTTTTATTGTACATCTACTAATCTATAACTTCGGTAAGCAAAATAGGGTGTATGGCGGAGATGGAGTGAACTAACATGGTGTTATTACCGAAAATGAAACACAAAGTTCCTCCTCTCACATAGTAAGAAGTTCGGATCGTCCCGGTACCAACTTGTTGACTAGAAAGGAGTATAAATTTATTTGTGAAGTGGATGAGAAATAATAAATATACATAAGCTCACTTATTTGAACAAACTTTCTTTTCTTTTCATTTTCTTCTTTTTCATTTTTCTTTCATTTTTCTTTCTTTTTCTTTTCATTCATTTGTTTTCGAAACACTTCGAATTATTTGAGAAGTGACTTTTTTCTTCTTTTGATTTTTGATTTTTGATTTTGTCACTTTGAATTGAAATGTGAGCAATTACTAAACACTTTGTTTTTGTGTTTTCTCACGATTTTCTCATTTTTGTGGATTTTTGTGATTTTCATATGGATATAATGTCACCAAGTCGGGATCCGGTCACCATAGGACAAAATGAACATACGAAAATATCACACCATGAGATGAATATGTGAACAATAATGATGGTATACACCCTAAATCACTAATTAAAGCAAAGATTAGTCGATTCACAATACTAATATGCAACACTAAGTATTTCCAAATCATTCTTTTCATCAAAGTTGAAATCTAGAAAATTGACTAAACTCTTAGGAAAATGCAAATCTTCCTTTTGGATTTTTCAATTTTTCAAATTTTTAGAAGTTTTTGAAACTTTTTGACAAAACAAAAAAAAACACACGAAAGAGAAATAAAAAATCCACAACACATATTCACAAGGAGCAACATCACCAAACTACTTCCAACATCCCAACACAACACATATCCACAACAAAATCACACCACCAAATCCAAAACTTCCACCAAATCAATCCAAGTATGATCCAATAAGCAACAAACTCTCCCCCACACTTAAGCGAAGCATTGTCCTCAATGTTTAAGACAAGGGAGGGAGAAAAGAAAGGGTGGGTAAAGAATTTACCATTTCAAGCTCGATCTTTCATCACTTGGTGAGTGATTCTTGATCTTTTCCCTTTTATCCACCATCTTGTTGTTAATTCTTCAAGATCACAAGTGGACACCTACACACAAGAAGAAAACAACACAAAAACACACACAAAAAAGGAAATATATACACTAAACCCAAATGAAGGAAGTGAGTCATCTAAATACCCTACCAAAGATCTCATTAACTTGTCATATGCATTTGAACAATCCTCACCAAAATGATCATAGTGAGGCAAGCAAGATGATCCACAAAACCAAGAGATAAGAGTGGTAATAAAGGGTTTGTGGATAGGATGGGTACTCGGGATCTCAAATTCCCAAAAATTATCACTCGACTCTAAATTCACAAGAGGAGAGGCACTCACACAATCATTCTCCCCATTTTCACTCATATTGGGAGTCTCAATCATCTCTCCATCCTCAAGTGTTCCAATCAAAGAATCATCAAGTGACAAACCAAGAATCAACACATATTCTTCCAAAAGAGTTTCAAAATATTCATCTATAGGCATGAACTCAAACAAAGGAGTAAGAGAAATAAGATCCAAATCATCAATGGGTGAAAGAGACTCAAAATCCATACAAGGGAAGGGCTCAAATTTCTCAAAAATTGGTTCCTCAAAGAAATCAACCTCATAATCCCAAGTATCCTCGATCTCCACAATCTCATCACTCAAAGTATCATCAAATATTTCATTATCTTCTCTTTGCTCCTTCCTCTCAACCTCAAGAGTCTCTCTTTTCCTCAACTCCCTTTCCAAGCTCTCATAATCAACCTCAAATGATATGCCCTCCAACTCACACAAGCTAAGATCTTCGTGGGTTTTCTCTCTACAAAGATCATAAAACTTATCCAAGCACACATTTTCCTCAAAAAGCATACATTCCAACTCACAATCATTAACACTCACAACAAGAGGTGTAAGTTGGACAAGGGAATATGGAAATTGTGTTGAAGGAAGGCAAGTAGGTTCACAAGAGTCAATAGCATGCAAATCATCATTAGCATCATTCAAAGGGGTTTGGGGAACATGTGGAACAACATGCAAATCATCGTCATCCTCCTCATCATCAATAAGAGGTGGAAATGAACAATAAGTAAGAGCATTAAAAGTAATTCCCAAATCACCACAAGAGCAAAAGTAGATGAAATGTCATGCATAGCCATTCACGGTTACAAGGGGAGAAGAAGCTTGACGAATAGGAGAATCATGCACAATATCAAGAGAATAAGAGTCTACCCTAGCACTCAACTCATGTTGCGAAGAAAGCATATGTGGGTTATCTCTATGTTCTCTCACTTGAGGTCGCACTCTCACAAATCCCCATTGATCATTGACACTAGCCACTCTTTCAATTAAACCGGAAACTTCATCATCATCTAACTCATTGAATTTTCTCTCGGATGAAAAGATGATTAAGTTTCTATGGTGAGGAAGCAAACCTTGAAGAAAGGTCGAAGTGGTTAGCCAAAGTGGGATTCCATGAATTGGACAAGCTCTCAATAAACCCTTAAACCTATGCCAAGCCTCACTCAAACTCTCAAACTCGCCTTGTTCAAAGCTAAGAATCTCATCTCTAAACTTGGCGACCTTCGAGGGAGGGAAAAATTTCCTAAGAAATGCAAGGGCTAGCGGGTTCCAAGAGGTGAAGGTGTTTGGAGGGTGTGAGCGAAACCATCTCTTAGCTCCATTCTTAAGAAAAAATGGAAACAATATAAGCTTAATGGTATCAAGGGGCACTCCATCCCTTTTAAACACACAACACAAGTCCACAAAATTCTCAAGAAGACCATATACATCCTCACTCTCAAGCCCATGAAAGGCATCCCGCTCCACCAAATCAATATAATAAGGCTCAATATCGAAACAAGGACCCTCAAAAACCCCAATGTTAATGGGTGAGGCAAACAAGTCAGGGTCTGGTCTACTATGATCAGCAAGAGAAGGCATTATAGAAAAGAAGAAGGGGGAAGAGATTCAGGAAGAATGACAAGATAAGACACAAGTGAAAAGAGAACAAAAAAAAACAGACAAATATATACAAAACAAGCTATCGACTTATATATACAAAAAAAAATAAGAAAAGACTAACTCCGAAACAAAACTAAGACAAATATCTAACTTAGCACCGTCCCCGGCAACGGCGCCAATTTGACGGACGGGGATTTGTCGTGAATCCCGATCGATCAAAGTAAAAACCAACTAATCCTAAACTTGAGTAGTCAAGGGTAAGTCGGGTCGAATCCACGGGGACGGTCTAGCTAAATAAGAGTCTCGGTCTAGTTAAGGTATTAGTTAAGAAAAGATAAGTTTTTGGTCGGAAGAATTTTCTAAACTAGTGAGCTAAACAAGTCAAACAAACAAACAAATGAAATAAATACGATAAAAAGGACTAAGGTCAAGGTCAACGAGGTAGTCTCAAGGGAGTTATCGGAGTTCACAAACGGGTCGATTACGGTCGGTGATTGGGGAGATAAAGGGTCTCTCTCGAGTCTCTATCTACCCGGGACGGTCCTAATAACGGGCTCTCGCACTTATTACTAGGTCGACCCACCCCAAAGAAAGCTCGACGAAATACAATTCACCTATCGCGGCCAAGACATGTAAATCATACAAAAGTCGCAATCAAAGGAGAACACCAACAATTAATCGACAAGATAATAAACCCACAACAAACTCCACAATCAAGACAAACCACGCCTTCCCCGACCCTAGAAATTAACTACTCGAACATGATTAAAACTAAACTAAATGAACTACCCACTACTCTAATCAAACTATTAAACATGAAAAATTAATAAAGATGCAAACTTTAATAAAATTAAGCATAAAAGAATTTAAAACTCATAAATATAAAAGAAAAACAATAAAGAGAAGGGAGAAGAAATTGTACCAAACTTGAGATGGAGAGTTGTATAAATAAAGGAGAAATATAGTGAAAGAATTAACCCAATCTAATTTAACTGATATAACCAAACTGTTAGGACTAATTAAACAAATAAATTCTAAATCTAATCTCCTAATCCTACTGCTACTCGTAATTTGCGGCACGCTTCCGTCTCAAACCCGTCTTGCTTCTTGACTCGTTTCACTAGTTAACCCGTCTTTGACCCACCTTATTCGCTTAATTCACTTTAGCTCACACGAAACGGTACCTAAAAAAAATACAAACGAGACAAAGCAGTACCAAATCTACGAGAAATAACAATTATTACGATAATTATTAATAAAACGATAATTAACACTTAATATCGTATAATAACCTATATTGAGCTATAATATCAATTAAGCACACAAAATCGACCCGAATAAGTAAATAAATGTGGGTAAAATAATCACTAAAATGACGTTTATCATCGACCATGACGATATTCGACCGACAGTTACTATAGCCGACTATTCTGGAATCTGCATGGGATCAAATTAGTCAATATTAATCGACTGACTATTAAAATAGTCGGCCGACTATTTTCTGGGCCACGGATAGCTTTCATGCTCAGCAAGCAATTCCCTAATCAGTTTTAACTCTTTCTAAATTGTATAAATAGGGCTTTTCAGCCACATTAGAATTAAATTTTTACTTTTACTTCTTCCTACTTCTCCACTCCTCCTTAAACTTCTTCTCTTAGAATTACTTTTATTTTAATTTTCCTCTTAGAAACTCGGTTATTGTAAGATTGCAACATTCGAATCGCCTTCATTCCTCTTGGTAATTTAATCTAATCTTTGGTTTATGTTTGTCGTAATTTTATTATTATTATCATGTTTAATCTAGTAAAATCGTTTATTAATATTGTTGTTCTTGATTTAATTATGTGTAGCTAATTTCCTTCGCTAGGATTTAGGTGATCTGCAAATTGAATGTGGTCGCTAAATAATTTATAGATCTGTCAATAATATTGTGTCTGAGTTGTCAATTGTAGCATTTAATTGAGATTGATTGATTAAGTCGACATAATTGATTAATTGAACTGGTAAACTTGAACCTAAGATCGGAAGTCTGGTAAAAGTTAGACCTACTGCAACACATTGGTATGCCCTGATAAGATCGGAAGCCTTTAGACGCATGTTAGGGTGAATAGCGGACCGGAAGGACCTTTTCATTACCCCTTAGACCAATATCTGCGATAGACTGTGACTTAGACCGTGACCATAAAAAATTCGTAGTGAACCGACAATCTTAGTTTCTTGAGACAGTTTTCATAAATTTTTTTCCTTTGTTTTTTTTTACGCTTTTTATTATTACTACTATTTTTTTTTTTAAAATTTACTTTTATTTTATTTTATTTATTTCTAGATTTTATTTTTCTAAATTTTTATTTTTAATTTTATTTCTTTCTTCTTCTCCCCGTCTTAGTGTTTTTTTATACCTTTGATTTTCTCACCATGCCTACTCTAGCCGACCATAATACACCAAAATCAGAGTTGTTTGCTTCACCTATTAACCTTGGAAATTTAGAGGGTCTAGACTTCTATGTTGACCCAGGATTTATTGATTTAGTGGAGCAGAATGCATTTCATGGGTTTGAGAGTGAGGATGTGTATTAACTTCTTAAGAATTTTGTGGACTATTGTAGTTTGGTGAGGCGGGGTGATTTGCCCATCGATACGATATTTCACATGATTTTTCCTTTTTCCTTGAAGGCAAAGCTCGGAAATGATTACGTTTACACCCTCCTAACACCTTCACCCCTTGGAAACCACTAGCTCTAGCCTTCCTTAGAAATTACTTCCCTCCTAATAAAACTGCCAAGTTTAGGGAATGCATTCTTAACTTTAAACGGGGCGAGTCTGAGAGTTTGAGTGATTCTTGGAGTGGGTTTAAGAACTTATTAAGAGCATGTCCCCATCATGGCATTCCACTCTGGCTTACTACATAGAGCTTCTTTGACAACTTGCTTCCTTATCATAGAGATTTGATACTTGTTGCATGTAACTGGAAATTTTATGATTTGGAAGCGAAAGTGTTTTGATTGAAATAATAGCTAGTGGGCATGACCATCGGGAATTTGGGAGAGGACCACAACCTAGAGATAAGCCACATGTTTCTTCTTTGTTGGGTGAAGGGGTTGATTCTTACTCGCTTGGTGATGTGTCTGATGCTCATGTATGTCATGTTTCTTCTCCCCTTGACAGTGTGAATGTTATTCATAATATTCCATCTTCCCTACACTTTGTGAACATTATTGATGATGATGATGATGTGTATAGTGTTCAGTCTCACCTCGTTCCCCAAACCCTATGATTTCTAACTTGATGCAGGATGGTGACTTGCATTCCTTGGATACTTGTGAACCATCTTATTCTCCTTCGGAGCAACTTTCACACCCTTTAATCAAGTATTCTTCTCATTTTGTGAATGTTGTTGTCGCAAACAATGATTGTGAGATGGAAAGTGTTATATTTGAGGAAAATGCGTGTTTGGATGCTTTGACTAATGTTCTTTTTGAGGATAACATTGAGGACTTTGGTTCATGTGAATTTGAGAGTGCGTTATTTGATGTCAATTTTGAGGTTTTGGAAAGAGAGTTGAATAAAGAAGAAGCAAGTGAGCGTGAGATAAAATATCAAACGGACGAGAGTCGGGAAAAGAGTGCACTTTTGAATAATACTTTGAGTCAAGAGAGTTTCATTATTGAGGACACTTGGGATTGCGAATCTGATTTCTTTGAGAAACCTATTTTAGAGAAATTTGACTTTTTCTATTGTTTTGAAGATGAATCTCCTTCACCCATTGATTATCTTGATCTAGATTCCTTTACACCTTTACTTGAGCCTATGATTATGGATGAGGATTGTGAGATTCTTTTAGAAGAGATTGTTTTGGCTCTTGGTTTATCGTTTGATGATCGTCTTCTTGAGAGCATTGAGAGCATTGAAGATGGTGATAATAACAACTCTTTCGAGAGAGTAGAAGAGTATAAGTGTGATGCTGTGAGTAGTTTTGAGTCATTTGTCCCTCCTTTTGTGCAATTGGAGTTAGATGATAAGACTTGTTATAATTTTGAGATATTTGATGTGTATGTCTTTTATCATAAACTGCTCGCTCATTAGTATTCTTACTCAACATGCTTATTATTGGTCATGTTTGTTAAGGTTGATTCCCTATGACTACTTTGCTGCTAATTGGTCTAGCTTGTTTGACAAGCTAATGCGATCTTTGACCTATTTTTTAGGCGATTCACATAGGTAGCTGAGATTTGTTCTATGTATTTTCTTTGCTTCTCGTATGTGTTTTTTTTGTTTTTTTTTGTGTAGGTACCGCTTTTGTGAGCTCCGACGGAGGTGACGGAGACGGCGATGATTCCGATTTGGGCTGGTTACTTAGATAAACTTTAATTACGGGGAGAATTTATTTGTCTCCTTGTGGATACGATCCTGACTTTCCTTAGCTATATTTTTAGGTAGACCTAAGTTGGTTATCTTTGATAGGTGTACGATTAGCTTATCAAACATTTTAATTAAAGTTAAACAAATGAATAAGACGGAATGAGTATTTTGTACAGAGTATCCATTTACAACTTACTCCGTACAAGTTATTGTATTGACATATGGACAAAATTGATATTTGTCTATCTATATAAATTTATCGTACAAGCTTAATTTATTCTGCGATCGAAAGTTATACTATTAACTTGAGAAACTTTAGCTAATAGTTAAAAAAAGGTTTAAAAATTGGTTTTAGCTCATAAGAAAGTTTCAAACCATCATTTATTTATACTTAATTAAAATATTTTTTACAAATAACATAAAAATCAAATACTCCGTATAAGTTACTGAGACAAAGAATAATAATACTAATAACGTATTGCTTGTTTGATGTTGGGCCAATTATGCTAGAAAAAATGGTACTCGTATTAGCAACTTGGTTCTACCCTTTTTGGCCCAGTTTCTTAATATTGGGCCTGACCTGCTTAAAGTTTTAATTTTCTGAAAGTGTTTTTCAAAAACAGAAGCATCAAATTGCTACTTTTATTTCTATGAGCAAAAATATGTATTTTTAGCTTATGCCAAAAAAATTTGACTTTTAGAAAAATGCTGTTTTTGGCAAAAAGTGTTTTTAAGTCTAAAAACACTTTTACAAACACATACTTAATACGGAGTATGGTGATTAAGATTAAGTATCGTGAATAATAGGTCACGGATTCAAATCTTGATCTCCTATATTGTAATGCGACTAAATACACGCTTCGGTGAACCAAACAAAAGTTACGTCTCTTTCCTCAATTTTTCTATTACACCGCACAAGGCTCACACCAAGGGTCTGCTATTTTTGACTTATCTTGATTAAATTTAACTCAATTTATTCACGGAGTAGTACGGAATGAATGCAGTAGTTGGATTAAGTGAGATTCAACTTTATTCAACTCGTTTTTATATTCGAGTTTCATTCAATTCAGTTTATGAATCCAATTACAGATGAAGGATGTGGATATAAATGTATAATAGATGTTGGTTAACTTAACTTGCAAACTAACAAAGTCTTAGACCAATGGAGTACATATCAAGAACATATATTTTGTACAAACGAGTACATGAACATGTAACCCATTACAACGAGAACTTAGAACTTATTGATCCGACTATATATATATATACACCCTCCGTTCCAATGAATTGTTTGTCTTTCCTTTTGGCACCAAGGTTAAGAGGACCAATGAGAAATTGACCTGTAGAGCAAAACTCATGAGAATGATCAAATTGCATATAAAAAACATTCCTAAAATAGAAAGGCAAACAATTCATTGAGACGCCCCAATATGGAATAGGCAAACAATTCATTGGGACGGAGGGAGTATATATACACGATGCTCCTAAATCTTTGAAGGTTTTCATTTTAAAAATATACTCCATATTAAAAAAAATTATAATCGAAACTTGTAGGTATTTAGAAGAAACAATTAAGTGCTTGATTTTCCAGTGAGTTGTTGAACTAAACCCTTAAATTCTTGGGCAGTAACCTCTATAACTTTTGGTTGCGAAAAATACGTGATCATCGGATTCTTGTTCATGTCACCCTTCGATTCATAATCTGGTCGCCTTTTCCTTGTCTTCGTTGATTCCTTGTTTTCCATACCATTGCTCATCATATTGTCGCGCTCGACTGGAATTTATGTTACTACAAAATGAACTAATTAAGTCGATATATTTTTTGCGTAAAATATAAATATATAATAATGTTTTGTACTGTATGCAATTTTGTGAAATTACGCATGATATTTATACATTGCATATGCATGAAAGTATGGAAGTATGGTCAACGTTTGAATTAGTTAGGTCAACAATGTTTACGTATTAATAATAAAATGTCAACTATAAATACAATGTCAACCTAATTATGGAGTTAAGTCAGTTAACTAGGGATTGTCTAATTACGACTTGAATTCATGTTTGAATTATTTGTCAAATTGTCGATCTAATTATTAAAAAAATACTGAATACAAATTATTGTTTGCGACGGGTCAAATGTTACACACATGAGTAGATAAACACAAAATACTTATTATCCATGATGTATTTAGATTTTGTCTTATTTAACCATGTACTCCGTACTCCATATATGTTATTTGTTCCGTTATAACTTTATGATAAATACATAGATCACAAAGGAGAGCAATAAAAAAAAATCACCGTCAAGAATATGGAGTAGGGATAAATGTATAATCAGTTTTTCTAACGTGTGCCCACTGGGCACACCTTAATATGCTAATCAAGGAAAAAATCACAATGATATTATCTCGATAAATTGAAATACCGACTCTTAATTACCATACTTAGACAACATAATTGTGATCCATTCCTTAATTAACATATTAACGTTAACGTGTGCCCATTGGACACACGTTAGAAAAACCGATGTATAATTAATTAGAGAGATAGAGTAGAGAATTAGACAAAGTATCCATCCACCTCCGACCGTACCATTTTGCCGGCTTATAGTTTGAGTGTGGAACTACTCGATATTAATTATGTAAATGAGGGAGGACTTTGCGACTGGTTTGAGTTTGCATCAACGTCATTCTATCATTTACACCGTAAATGTGTTAGCCTATTGAATAAGACGGATGTAACCTAAACAATACTTATCGTAAGGTTCAATTCCCAATCTCATTCATTTATCGTAATGCGATCCTGACACGTTTCGTCGGAACAAAAAGGAAATTTGACACAAATACAAATACTCGGCAGTCGGCACAACCCAAGGAAAATTTTTGTTCGTGATGGTATTATAAGTTGTACTCTCTCCATTCAAATCCAAGTGTCTCATTTGCTTTTGCACATTTGTCGAGACGCGTTTTACACTAGCGATATCTTTCATTTTACATTACAAAAATTATAAAAATTTGATATTCTTAATGGACTCATAAAGACGAATCAAACAAAATCCCACATGACATTCCCCTCGAGTGTAAATAGTGTCAAAAAGTGAAATGAGACACTTGATTTGAATGGAGGGAGTAAATCACAAGACGGGTGAAACAAATACTCGTATCAAGAAACTGTCAAATATTTGACCTGTTTTAAGACTAAGTTTTTGTTTTTGTTTTTTATAGTACTCGTATCTCCCTCCCGCCCAATCTCGAAATTCCTGTCGTCGGAGAGAAGTTGATGTTCGTAATGAGGTTGAATCTTTGTCATATTGTTAATTGTTAGGGTTTAGTTACATTCTTTTCAATCTAATCGTCGTGAAGAATTTATTTTCTCTGTAATTGTTGCATGTTACTTTAAGCTATTTAATCAATTATTGTTACGGTAAATGCGGACTCCGTAGTTGCTTTTGACTGTATGTGGTGTCCTGTTATTTTGTGGATTCTTCTAGATTTTTTAGCGATTAAGTAGAATTCATTCAATGATTATTTGTTTAATTATTAAGGAATTTCGTATTTTCTTCCTTAATTGATCATCAAATCATTGTTGCTGGAGCAGTTTATACACTCAACTCTACATATTAGACAACTTCATAATTTTTGTGATTTCTGTTTGTATGTTGTGGGATTTGTCTTTAGTTAGAGAATGATCATCATTAGATAGCGATTTGCTGGAGCAGTTTATACTCTGAACTCTACATTTTAGACAATTTCAGAATCGTTTGCTTGATTAACTACTTTTGGTGATTTCTGTTTGTATATCGTTAATTAATAGAGATCCGTCTTTAGCTAGAGATTGTTAGGTAGTGATTTGCTGGAGCAGTTTATACTCTGAACTCTACATTTTAGATGATTTCAGAATCATTCGATTAACTTTTGCTGATTTTTGTATGTATATTTTAATTTACTTAGAGATGGATCATCAATTCATTGTGGAGCAATTAATACTCTGAACTCTGAACTCTACATATTAGACGATTTCAGAATATGATTAGTAAAACCTCGTGCGCTTTGTCATATTGATGACTGTCTCTTGAAAACCGTCTTTCTGTTATTGCAGGGTAAAGCTACGCTGTTTGGACCACCTTGAGCGGGAAATAGTGACCATGTTCTCCCATTTGAGCTCTGATTCACTAAATGCAGAGGTAACATTTCTTTCGTAATGATAGTAGGATAATTGATCGATTCTCCTGGGTCAATTATATATTCGTTCTTTCTGGTTATACCAAAATTTGTCACCGCTCTACTGTGCGACATGGCTAAAAATTAGTGCTAAAAAGTGGTCACTAACTAACTTAAAAAATAAAAATGGTTACTCGTACTTTTTAATATTAAGAACAAATTAAGTTTGTCAAGACAGAGACATCTGTGTTTAAAATTCTGTGATTTCAATTGATAGAGATGGGCAGCCCCGTTGACACCGTCTAATTTTCAGGGAAGTGGATATTTTATTATTGTAGTATACAGCCTGTTTAGTTGGCTTCTGTTACTGAATAAACTTGTAGTTATGGATGACTAAGTCTTATCATCTTGATTAAAAATGAAATTTGAATGGAGCAACTATCAGTATATGATTTGTAATTTTATATCATATGCTCGTGATCTAGATCCCTGAAATCTTCATTTATCGGTGAATGAATCGACCAACTTCTCCATTTCACGGTTCTTATAACTGGAATGAGACCAGTTCTTATCCTCCCCATGATCATGTTCGTACTAAAGATTTGAAGCAGGGGAAGAACTCGTCATTCAAAAATAAGGTTAGGGCTGCAGTAAGGAAAATTGGAATTGTTTGTTCAAAGTCCAAGCCAAAAGACGATGTTTTAGAAGCAGATGTTTATGAGGTTGGGAGATCGAGTCAGATTAATACAAACTCATGTAAGTTCTTCTACTTCCTCCCTTCAAATCCTTCCTTCAGATGATGAAAAGTTGAAAATCGGTTCTACTATTTGAGGTGGAGTAGCTTACATAGGTTGATCGTGGTTTAGATGACATTGTTTGTAAATTTATTTCAAAACCCCGGGTTTTTAATACTCTGTATATATTTTTTCAATTTCAGCCGGGTTTTCTTCAGGAAGCAAGAAAAGAGGATCGTCACCATTTAATCCACCAAGACCATTTGAGTCTCCAAAAGTGAAACACGGGGATGTCTATGGCTCGTTGAATTTCAGTCTCGTGGACATCCAAAAAGCGACAAATAATTTCTCTGAGGTGAACATAATAGGTGAAGGCGGTTTTGGGACGGTGTTCAAGGGACAGTTGCAGGACGGAACTCTTGTCGCTGTCAAACGTGCCAGAAAGGTAACAACGACGCAACCTGAATTTTCGAGATACATCAGTACATGATTATTAACTCTGCTGAAGTCTGAACTGGTTCACTATTTTGCAGAACTTGTCTGATAAGCGTGCTATACAGGAATTCAGGAGTGAAATCCTCGCGTTTTCTAAGATTGAACATCTAAATTTGGTGAAGTTTTATGGATATTTAGAGCACCCAATTGAAAAGATCATTGTAGTCGAGTATGTCGGTAATGGAACACTCTATGAGCAATTACACGGTAAGCTTTATCTGCTGAAGCAACATTTTTTTTTAGTAGCTAAGCCTTTCAACTCCAGGAAATTTATGGAATTTCATATCGGTGTAGGTAATCAAGGATATGCATTCGAGCTTGGGGAAAGATTGGACATTGCGATCGATGTTGCTCATGCAGTCACTTATTTGCATAGTTATAATGGTATGTGCACCTCCTCAATCTCACATTCTAACGAGTAACAACTCAAAAAACTTCCGAATTCACATTCCGTATTTGTCTATTTTTTTTATCATAAAAACGTGGGGGCATTATGAACTAAGCTCAAAATCGACTCTTATTCTGATATACCTAGAAAAACTGCTGAAAATAAAGCATTTTACAATTGCTGTTATACTATGCGAATGTAGTGCTAGTAATCAAACATCTTAAATGAAACGAAGTTTAGGCAATGCATGACAGCAACAATATCCCCTCTTTAAAGACTCTTGCCGATGGCTAGTTATGTGGGTCAGGTGTAGCCATGAAGGTGCTCTTTCTCGTAAATGATTCAAAGCAAAGACGTCGGGTGACCCATAATAAAGTTTCTTATTTCACAACTGAAGAACTCATGGTATTTTAAGAAGTATTCAGATCACAGAGGTACTGCTTATATTTCTTTAAATCGAGGGGTATCACGTAGAATTCAGAAGAACTAGAGGGTACCTGTGACCTGTCTACCACCTAGAAAAACCCATAAATCCTTCAAAAGTTCTTGTCTGTGCGTATTGTCATAATGGGTCAAATATTTACTTATTTAGAGAGAAAAAACAAAAAAAACATCGTTCTTCCTTAAGAAGAATACTTTGTCTTCACCTCACTAAATGAGTGATATTTGACCATATGTAACAATACGACGGATAACTAGTCACAAGGAAGAGTAACTGTAAATGATTCAGCGTTTTTGGCTCAATTAGAACTATCTATATACATAGAGATAGATGTGTGAAAGAAGAAACTGAAGTGATAGTGATTGAATAAACACCCTCTTAATTTACACCTCCCTCTCCGACTGACAGATCCTCCAATCATCCACCGAGATATAAAAGCATCAAATGTTCTCATCACGGAGAAATATCGGGCTAAAGTGGCGGACTTTGGGCTTGCTAGGCTTGTCCCGGATGGGGATGGCCACGACGTGACCCATATTTCTACTCATGTGAAAGGGACTATTGGATACATGGATCCCGAATACATGAAAACATACCAGTTAACCGAAAAGAGTGATGTCTACTCATTTGGTGTATTACTTGTGGAGCTTGTGACTGGAAGACATCCCCTTGAACCCCAGAGGGCTGTCAAAGAGAGAATGACGACACCATGGGTACGCACGCACGCTTCTTCACCCTTCATTATTTTTATTCATTGGGTATTTGGGTGATATGCCTAAACGTTTATTTTTGCAGGCGTTGCGCAAACTAAGAGACGGCATACCAGTGCTGGCAATGGACCCTAGGCTACAGAGAAGTCCAGCATCCATCAAGGCGGTTGAGAACATCCTAAAACTCGCTCTAGAATGCACTCGGCCTCTTCGACAGTCTCGACCGTCTATGAAGGAATGCGTCGAGGCATTATGGGCTATTAGAAAGGACCTCAGAGGCGGTGCTGAGTTTACCCCACGTCGATCAGCCGATGATTTATTGGAGGCTGAAACGAGAAGGAAACGTCAAAATTCTTTGGGGATCCAAGGGGATATTTATCCGTTTATGTCTGCATAGTAGCCTGCCTAAATCACACTCACACTCCCTCCGTTTTTTAATGTTCAATATATTTTAAACATTAAAAAACGGTGGGAGCATCTCATATCCTCCCTTTGCCTTATTTTTTCGAAATTTTGTTGAATATGTGTAGTTTACTTATCAACATGACTCAAGACCTATGCATAAACATCTTCCCTCCATTTTTTAATGTTTGCCTTCATTTAATAAAATACTCCTCACATATATAGAGTAAATGGGGGCAAACATTAAAAAACAGCGGGAGTAAAGTTTAGTAGAGTAAGGCCATATGTGCTCCGTTGGCTAGGCTCGGCCACTGTTTCATAGCCCGGCCCACCTTCCCCCTTGAGCTGCACCTTGCCCCTCCCCTCGGCCCTCAGCCCTCAGCGGCTAGGCTCAGGATCCGGCCTTAAAAAAGCAAATAAATTTGAAAAATGGCTATTCAGGCTTGGCACAGGCCAAACTTAACTTCACCCTACTGAGGCAATTTTACGGGCCACTGGCACGGTGCAATCAGATGGTCACCTAGTTGAAGCGAACCATTTTTTCTTTTGCACTATTGTTTTTGGGTTCTTAAAATTTGATAAAGATCCTAACTAACTAACTTATCTTTGTCTGACGATTGCTCATGTTTCGAAGAGGGTGGACGGACCTCACATCGATGTTTGTAGCATCATCACTTCCCTAGTTCCCTTGCGATAACGCTATGACAAACACGTAGCACTGGCAATACAAGTTTCTAAATGTCAGGAAATATAGTCATATTCAAACTACTAAAAAAACCAATGTTTATAAATACAAACGACTAACATGACATCATACGAGCATAAAGAAGTTCAAAACATTTTACATTGTTCTGGCATTGCAGCGAAAAATTCTCCTACGCCATGGGAATAGTTCCTTGCAAATTTACAATAAATTACCGATTGGCAGATGGCCATATGTTTTTCCAAAAAGAAAAAATAGATACATAACAGTAATGAATAAGTGTTGTCTTCAATAAATAGTAATGATACTTACATTCCAAGACATTTAGGATGCAATATGTCGTCAGTGAATCGATGGACTGTTCAACTCTTTTCGTCAACGTTAACTGAAATCTGATGAGCCAAAGCATCAAAATCTTCCATTGGAAAGAATGTCGTTTCTGATGTTGATAAAACAAAACTCAGGGATACTAAGTGTAGAGCTAAACTCGAAAAATCTTCTTCACCTGTTGTGTAGAAAAGTTACAGAGTAATTAACAAGCAGCTCTTATCAACTTCTGCACAACCATAACTTATTAACTGAAGAGAGGAATTATACTCCGACACTTCACTTGGGTTCCGTGTCACATGTTCAACACATCATTTTAGACCAAAAAACTGAAAATGTGGCCAAAAATAACCGTGTCTGATGCCATGTCAGACAAGACACTTCTCAGAGGTGCAGAGTACAAATACTCTCAACAGTTAAACATCCAAACTCAAATGCCACCAGATACTAACTTGTTTCGTCTGTTACGACACGACTGATAAGTATTGTTAAGATCTCCATATAAACTCTATTCAATTCATTTGCCTCTTCAAATGCCTCAAGACATTTCAATCTATTAGCCTATTCAAATGCCTAGAAATGACCATAAGGATCTCTCTAAAATAACAAAGAAAGGAAAAAATAAAACTTGTTTCGTCTACCTCCAACACGGCTCAATTCTTAAAGAATCTAGATGACTCTATTTAAATCAATTCGAAACCTGACCCAGTATGACCTCCCGAATAGCTCGAATTGAAGTGTATAATACACGATTTTCAGAGATTCGGGTCCGAAATAAAAATGTTCAAACATTACACGGATTGTTCATAGGCTCAACGAAAATGAACTCACAAAATATGAGGAACAACGGACAAGGTTTGTGTGTCTTGATAAGGGTTACACTACTGTCAGCCGAAAATTGGTTAATAGCGTATAGGCAACGTATACTCCTTTGAACTTGAAATCGAGAGCAGGGAACATCCTCAAGCGTTCAAGTAAACTGGAAACCATTCCAGAGTATGACCTACCGAACCGCTCGAATTGAAGTGTATAATACACAATTTTCAGAAATTTGGGGTATACGATAAAAATGGTCAGAAATTGCACAGATTGTACACAAGATCAGTGCAAATGGACTCAATAATATGAGGAGCAACGGACAAGGTTTGTGTGTCTTGGTATGGGTTACACTATCGTCAGCCGAAAATCAGTTTATGGCGTAGAGGTAACGTATACTTGTTCTTTGGACTTGAAATCGACCACGGAACATCCTAAAGCAACCCGGGACAAATGGTATGAAATTCAGATAAATTGAAAACTTGACATGGTATGACCTTCCGAATAGCTTGAATTGAAGTGTATAATGTACACGATTTTGAGAGTTTCGGGATCCGAAATAAAAATTGTCAAAAATTGCACGGATTGTTGATAGGCTCAATGCAAACGAACTCACAAAATATGAGGAGCAACGGACAAGGTTTGTGTATCTTGGTATGAGTCACACTACCGTCAGTCGGAAATTGGTTAATGACGTAAAAGCAACGTATACTTGTTCTTTGGACTCGAAATCGAGCATGGAACTTCCAGTTGCAACACAGGACACATGGTATAAAATTAAGGTAAATTTGAAACCTTGTCCGGTATGACCTCCCGAACAGCTCAAATTGAAGGCTATAATGCACGATTTTCAAAGATTTGGGGTCCGAAACAAAAATGTCCAGAAATTGCACAGATTGTTCATAGGCTCAATGCAAACGAACTCACAATATGAGGAGCAACGGAAAAGGTTTGTGTGTCCCGGTATATGTTAAGAGTAGTGGTGTGAATTTCTAAACCTTTTACTACAGTAGACTCGAAAACCATTGATAATAGTCGCCACAAATGTCAGTCTTCCGCGATCATCCACAACCAGTTTACTCAAAAACCGTGGATAATAGACTTCACAAATCACAATCGACAGTCTCCCGGGATCATCCACAGTTTGGATGAAACGTATGCCTCGTTTCATGTATTTCCAACAAAGCTTGAAAAGTACTCCCTCTGTACCACAATGATCTTCCCATTTCAATATTATATTCCTCACAAATGAATAAAAATGGGAGGATCTCAGTGGTACGGAGGGAGTACTCTTTAAGGCTTTTGTACCCTTGGTTATTTTAATGTGATATAGAGTGATAGTGCTCTGAGACCTTCTATTGAGGTGTTAAGTCGACTAGAAAAATGTGGATAATAGACTTCACAATGGACGGTCTTCCGTGATCATCCGTAGTTAGCAAGTTTTCTACAGAGACGTAACAGGTGGAGTTACTATCCCCTAAAATGACTATTGTGTGTCCCTAACCCCGTGAAAACATAAAGCAGAGCTTTTCATGTTTAGGATGCAAATATATAGAGTAGGATCCTCAGCTCACAATGAAAAAAAATTGATTCCATAGATTCACTAAGCAAGATTTACATGTTTGGCATGCAAATATATCATCAAAGAAATATAGCTAGCACGTGATTTTATCAATAACTGATCACATTTCAGACAAGGGATGACAAGGGATAAAAAATGCAGGCGGTGCAATAGAGAAACGAAGTAGATAGTAGAGATTAACTATTAGAAGATGAGACGAAGGCAAGCAATCTAATATGAAAATATAAACATGGCAATATAAGTAATGTACTTACTTGTTCTAGCGTCAAAAACATGATCACGTTCCAAGATCCTAATCTGCCAAAATTTGGGAGGAACCCTTTATAAAACGCCAAAGGTCCCTGCACAGTTTGCAATAAATTGACAAGATGAGAACCATCTTTCATAATACAGAGTTCCAGACTCCTAGTCCTCGGGCACTGCTTACAAGATCTTATATCATCGCAATTCGTGACAAGAATTTTTACGGAAGAGGCAGTCCAAAAAAACCAGGCTTGTTCGTTCATACTTGCTCTTCTTCAGCTTCTATTAAGAAATTATGTTACTGACTATGCGTCACAAGAGAAGGAGAGCTACTATACCTCATTCTTCAATGTCTTGATGAAACAATCAAGAGTGTTTTTATATGTTGAGTCTCCCATCATTCTGGACTTCACCTGGGTATACAAAACAAACAGTTGATTCACGCATGTTTTAACTAGCAGAGCCATGTCCATACAGTACATTTACTTTCGACAAGTAGGATATAATGTTAATAAAAGGACACCAAAGGGTGAGACCCATTTACGAAAGAAATCATAGAGTTGGCTATCTTGGGATCGAAGAAGTTAATGGCGTTGGAATATTGGATAGGACGATGTGAATGAGAGAATTCTGGGCGTTGATGATATCTGGGGACTATCACCTACTATCTTTTTATTTTTCATAATAATTATTACATCCACTACTATTTTTTGTTTACTCAATTTTACTCCTCTTACTTAGAACTTGTAGCTCTTTACCAGAAGCTACTAACGATTTTTAACTTTATTTGTCCATGAAACTACGTCTGTTTATTATTCTACTTATTACTATTAGAGTATTACTACTATTATGCCTTTTTATATGACTGCTTTTTTAGAAATAACATGACAGTTTCGGAGAATGCTTCATGTTAGCTGACCCCAAGTCGGTTATTGTAGTTGTTGTATGAAGCAATTCCAGTTCTAGTAAAACATTTTTTTATAAAGGTAACTTACCACGTCAACCGGGGACCCAATGCAAACTGCAAAAAAACCTGCACCTAAGCCTGCTAACATGTGAGTAAGTGCATTATCTGTGAATCCTGGAATCGCCAATATTGTCTGCATGTGAGAAAATATATATAAAAAATAAATACAAGAAAAGGAACACCAATACACCATATAACCGAATCGAACATCAAGCATCATCAAATTACCAATTTAACGTGATCATAACTGGCTAACTCAGCGGCATTGACAACTGCATTTCTAGCAATATTGGGTCCAAGGCCAGTCCAAAGAGCCCAAAGTCCTTCCTATTGATCATCGGCATAGCATTCGTAAGTTAACGCCACGAAATATCTATGTTACTCTACTCGTTTGCAAGTATTAGACACAAACGCGGTGTGTGTGTCAACTTGTCAATTGTTTGGGTCTAAAATGAAGTGCCGTGTTGTGTTGAATACGCGATAATTGGGAAAAAAAACTACCTGTCTAATTATGGAAGCGTATGCATCCAGGGCCCCTGTGTATCGCCTTGGTACTCCAGGCGGCATCTTTCCTTCAGCTTGAAGTCGAACTTTAACAAGATCAGTAGGGTTAGCAACCATGATCGCAATGGCACCTAATTAACAACAACCACCTTGTTAACACACCAACCAATCATCCATTTATCAATAATTACTACGGAGTATAACCTATAAAATCACTAAGAGTTTATGTCATGTTCTTTCCAGCTTATTTTTAGCTCCGACAATGATTGTTCATTCTTATTCGGTGTAGTTAAGTCTAGCCTCATTAATTTTAGTTTGTCTTAGTCACTTCTAACGCATTTAATTCATTTCCATTTAACGTAACCCCAATAAATTAAGTTAAGTTACATTAAGCTCCACTCATTTAAATTCAGTTCAGCCACTTTCGGCTAGAAAAAACAGGAACTCTCCTATAAGACCAACACATAGCATAAGACTGGTTCAAAAAGAACCAAAAAAAACAACGGAAACGTGAAGGTAATCAATAAGAAAAAAAGAAGTATCGGTTTTGGACTATTGTTGATATGGGTGGTTGTATTTAAAAAACGATCTCGTACAACAATTTGTTAATCAGTAACTATATATTTAATGCAAAGGTGACCATGGCGGTACGAGTGACCATAAAATTTTACTGACCCGTTAAAAGAGCCGCTAATATCTTTTGGAAAATAGGAACATCTCCGATGAGAAAAGCACCGACAAAGAAGATCTTGAACTGCAGTAATGGGATTAATCAAATACAAGAATGTTAAATCATACTAGTATTCGATTGCAATGGGTTTCATTATCATAGACGGCATGAAACATATGTACATTTAGGAAGAATCGATATCAAAACTCACAGGATCATAGAGACTTATTCTCAAGCCACCGTATAGAAATTGTCGATGTAATCCGGGTATTACACCTTTCCAAAGAGCACATAAACCTTCTTCCCTCACAATTGTTTTAATCGTGTCAAACATGCCTCGATATTTCACGGAACAACCTCCTTCTCCACCTCCATCATCTGAAGTCGGTGATTTCTTCTGAAGTTGAAGCCTAACTTTAGCAGTGTCTAATGGCAACGTACAAAACTGCATATTAGTCCATTGAACACAAGATTTGGAAAATCAGCTTCGATATTTTCAATTATAATTATAATTACAATTATTTAATAATTACGAACTAATCAATGAAAAGTTAATTATTTCATTTGATTCAATTAATCATTTACACTTCATCAAAATACTCACGCAAAAGATTAAATACTTAACGAATCGCTAATAACTTGTATTCTAACCAACATATGTGCTTAATATTCAACCTGTTTGATTTAAGATAATTAGATACTGATATGTCTTACAAAACACAATCATTTGGATATTATCAATTGCTGCACACATTGAAACCGTCAATCATCACATAATCTAATCAACAAAATGTACTCACAAATTTACGGCATATCTCTAACATAATAAACTAACCACGGGATCGAACCTGAAACCTATAATCGAGGATACCTCCGTCTTAGTCACTATACTAAGACATCGACGGTGTCATTTAGCAATTAACAACGCAATAAATCGAAATCAATCAATCACTCGAGCTCAATTTTCTAAGACGACGACGACAGCAACAAACACATTTCGATTAGGCAAATAACGACGAAATATGTCCAAAATTAATCAACGTGAAGCAATTCTAGAAATTAGTGATTCGAGGTTAAATTCGCTACTAATACTGCAATAAACACATCTCAATTTAGCAATTAACAACGCAGTAAATTGAAATTACTCAATTAAACAACGTAATACGATTTACACAATCAGCGATTCAATCTCAAATTCGCTATTACTCCAACAAACACGTCTCAGTTTAACAATTAACCACGCAAATAAATTAACATTAATAATTCTATCAACATAAAACAATTCTACAATCAGCGATTCAACAAACATAACCTAATAATTGAACACATGATTAAACGGAATTAAATCACCTCGGCGAAACAAGCGGCAAATGCGCTGCTGAAAAAAGTTCCGGCGAAGGAGATCTCGGTAGGTGGACCGAGATCCGCCATTGAAATACCGATTTCAAGAAAATGCGATCAATTTTTTTTAGCGAAATTGAGCAATTAGTTAGTGGAGTAACAAGTGAGTACTTCAGATGTTAAGGAAAAGTGGAAATATCAATGTGACAAGTGTTGTGGGTTTTATATATTAAACGTATTTTTTTCGAGGGTTTATATATTACTCTATTGCTAAGTACGGAGTACTACCTAAGTGTAATGACACCGTCTTACCCTGAATTATTTGGCGAAGACTGACATACAAAATGAAAATTAAGTAATTACGATAATTAAATAATTACTCATACATTTTCAATTATGTGAAGTCTCTTGTTAACGTTATAAAAAACTTTTTTCTTTTAAGATTTTATCTTATATTCTCTGTCTTGATCATTTGTTTATAAGTGGACTATAATGATTCGTATGATCAAATTACCTACAAAAAACAATCCTGAAATAAAAAGTTAAACACATGATCGAGACATTCTACAAGAGAGTAGATAAAAAGGACCAAGACGGAAGGAGTATATTTTATGAGTGATAATCAACCTCCTAATTATGAAGCAATTAAAGTGGCTAATTTTGCTTCTAAAATAATTAAAGTTACGCCACATGTATGGAATAATGATGCTGAAAAAAAAAATTACACGTAACTACATAATGTTTGGACTCCAAGAGTCATGATTACAACTCATACTAGGAGTAGTATAGTACAATTGTATAAAGTAGACGTAATAATAAAATTCAATTACTCCTGCTAAAGATTTGTAATCCATAATTTTAGATACGAGTAGTTTTTTTTACTGTCAGTTTAAGTTAGATGTATCCGTGTTATATACGAGTAAGAATTTGATACAACAGATAATTAGAACATGAATATAGCCGACAAACAATGACACGATTTGAAAATATGACAAGAACCCAACAAGAAATATATGACATGATGACCCATTACCGAAGATGTCTTAGCCTAGTGATTAAAGCTAGGTGCTCTGGGACAATAGATTCAGGTTCGAATCACCCTCCCCTATATTGTAATGCGACTAAGTGCGTTCTTCGTTGAACCAAAAAAAAGACAAGATAACCCATTTCTATAAGTGGGATGACATGAGATTTAATTGGATAGTAATTGGCTTGAGGGGTTCGTGACCTAGTTTACATAAGAACACAATCTATTTGGCAGGTCTAGTACAAAGTAGACATAATAGGCAAGGGATAAATTGCTCATAGAAACACAATAGGTTGATCTTTACCATAAAACCGTGTCACACAACACAATGCATACGATTGACTTCCTTTTCTCCTTGCGGGAGTATTTTTTAGGCAAAGGATCATCGACTCACAAAAAGATTTAGCATTAACATGAAAATATGAGCACAGTTTTAAACAGTCACTTAAAAGGAAGAAGTAAATGGCAAACAAAACTTCAACATCCCCTTTGGCAAATTACACATTTCTGCAATTACCAACTTTCTGAACTCAGGTTCAGGTTCAGGTTCAAACAACAACCGGAAGTTGAGCATACAAAAACAAAACACAAAGACTAATCACTACCACAAACAACAAGTTTTCACTTTTCACACCCATCACAATTCATTCATCATTCAGTCATTCATTCAATTCGGGAAAAATCGCTACTATTCATATTGCTGATCTTCCTCCTCGTCCTCGTACTCTTCCTCATCAGCTGTCGCATCCTGATACTGCTGATACTCTGCCACCAAATCATTCATATTACTCTCCGCCTCTGTGAATTCCATCTCATCCATCCCCTCACCAGTGTACCAATGCAAGAAAGCCTTCCTCCTGAACATAGCAGTGAACTGCTCGCTCACCCTCCTGAACATCTCCTGGATCGATGTCGAGTTACCAACAAAAGTCGACGCCATTTTCAGACCGGTAGGTGGGATGTCACACACGGTTGACTTGACATTGTTAGGGATCCACTCGACAAAGTAAGACGAGTTCTTGTTCTGAACATTCAGCATTTGTTCATCCACCTCCTTGGTGCTCATCTTACCACGGTATATGGCAGAGGCTGTTAGGTAACGGCCGTGTCGAGGGTCGGCAGCACACATCATGTTCTTGGCATCCCACATTTGTTGGGTTAGCTCCGGAACTGATAGGGCTCGGTACTGCTGGGATCCACGTGAGGTAAGTGGGGCAAAACCCACCATGAAGAAGTGAAGACGAGGGAATGGAATGAGGTTAACAGCTAGTTTACGAAGGTCAGAGTTCAGTTGTCCCGGGAACCTCAGGCAGCACGTTACTCCGGACATTGTTGCAGAGATCAAGTGATTCAAGTCGCCAACTGTAAAAACAAAAAGAAAAATCAAATTCAAAATCAGTTCAACAAACAACCAAAGATGAATGATCAACAAATGGCAAAAGATATCTTAATTAAACCACAGATTCAAACAACTAGCCTCATACTTTATTTCAACTAGTAATTTTAGAAACTTTTTTTTCTTGAACTTGGAGTTTAACCCTTTAAAAAACTCATTATTAACACCTTAAACTTTATTTTACGTTAGAAACTGTATTTTAATTATTATTTTATTGTAATATGCCTTCCATTTTATTTTGTTTTCTCAACTTTACTTTTTTATTTTGTTTTTTGGATGACGACGAGTCAAAGACTTCAGATGTTAATTATTCATGTTAGCCAACCCCAAATCTCTTTGGGATGCTCTGATGTTGCAGTATTCAAACAACTAGCCAAAAAACACTACCATATTTCTAGTAACACCAAGATCAAATAGGACTAGTTCAAACAGGATCGAGAAGACTTACAGCTAGGAGTGGTGAGCTTGAGTGTTCTAAAGCAGATGTCATACAATGCTTCGTTATCAAGAACCATACACTCATCAGCATTCTCAACAAGCTGATGCACAGACAAGGTTGCGTTGTAGGGCTCAACAACGGTATCAGACACCTTGGGCGAGGGGAAGACGGAGAAAGTCAGCATCATCCTGTCTGGGTACTCCTCCCTGATCTTGGATATCAAGAGAGTTCCCATCCCTGAACCCGTTCCACCTCCCAAAGAATGGCACACCTGAAACCCTGCATCAATCAATACATCCACAACATGAGTAAGTAAAAACCAACAACAAAAACATACGAAATATGGATTGGTTACTTGGAGGAACGTGAAACACATTTGAAGCAAGTCGATTCGCCCATTATAAATACGGAAATGAACAAACTTACAATGTGAATAAACAGCAATAAAACGCACAAGAAAAAATCTATAGAGTGGGCATTTCGTCCAAAAATTTCTTTACAGATGTACTAGCTTTTTACAACATTCAATTCACTTGACAGACAACAAACAAGCAAGTCGATTCACTCAATACAAACACAGGGCTGAACACTTTCACATCGTCGAATAAACAGCTGTAAAGCACAACACAAAATTAATAGACAGAAAATGGTGTGTAGATAGTGAGCCATGCAAATTAGTTCATCATCGTAGCTTGTTACAACTTTCGATTCGCTTGACAAACACCGAACAAAGAACATGGCACTTATCACATTTAAAACGGCGAATAAACAGCAAAACACAAGATTAATAGACAAAAAAATTGCATATATAGTGAGCCATTTAGTTGTGAATTCGATCATCAGTTGTATGTTACAACACCTGGATTCACTTTGACAAACACCAAACAAAGAACACGAGACTCAATACATTTACAACGACAAAAGTAATCGCCAGAAAACGTTGCTTGTTCCAACGTTCCCTTCACTTGACAAGCATCAAACAATGACAATGAACAATCAACACTCAACAGCACAAAAAAACTTAACGCGCATAAAGTTTGTTGTCCCATTGTGGCATCGGGTCGAACCAACATAATACCTGCAATTTCATCCCACAATACAATCCGAGCTCGGACACCAGAAACTACATCCACTGAACTTCATTTCACATAACAAAACAGACGGATTTCATTCGAACACAAACCAGGCGAATCACCCTCACATTTGCTACATGAATACTACGCATCCAATCTAATACACAAATAACTAGTATACATTATACATCCATAAATCTAGAATAAATGCTACGATTTGAGAGAAAGAAATACATGCGCTACGCATCTGATATACAAATAACTATACATCGAAAACACTGAAAATGGAAAAATTATTCTAAGATTCGCAGCATAAAAATACTACGATTCAATAGTTAACTACATTTGAAAGACGATAGGTAACTATTCAGAAAGACGGAGCGAGTAAACAATAAACATCTACAACATATATAATCCTACATCTGAAATAGTAATAAATGGAAATATTAAATTATTATTCGACGATTCACAGAATAAAACTAAATCTGAAACAATGAAAAATGAAAAAATAAACAAAAATGGGAAGGTATTTTGGAAACGACGAACCTTGAAGACAATCACAGTTCTCAGCTTCCTTCCTAACAACATCAAGAACAGAATCAATCAACTCAGCACCCTCAGTATAATGCCCTTTCGCCCAATTATTCCCAGCACCGGATTGCCCGAAAACAAAGTTATCGGGTCGAAAGATCTGACCAAAGGGACCGGATCTGATACTATCCATGGTACCCGGTTCAAGATCCATGAGGACAGCTCGAGGAACGTATCTACCTCCACTAGCTTCATTGTAGTAGACATTGATCCGCTCCAATTGCAATTCGGTATCACCCGCGTATTTCCCGGTGTTGTCGATCCCGTGCTCGGCGCATACCACTTCCCAGAACTTGGATCCGATTTGGTTTCCGCATTGTCCACCTTGGATATGGAGGATTTCTCGCATTTTCGGTGATTTAGGGATTGATTTTGGGGATTTGATTAGGGTTCGAAGAGAAGAGAGGAGGAGAGAGAAAATTAGGGTTTGTTTGTGATTTGGGGATTGGGAAATGGGGAGAGGAGGGGATAATTATAGTAAAAGGTGGGCGGGTGAAATGGTAACGGATAGTTTCCTCGGGTTAAGACGAATAAAAGATATTTTTGTGGAAAATGAAATGAATTTGAAATTTGAATTTATGAGAAAATCTAGGGTCTGGTATTGTGTTGTTATCATATTTTTGTCTATGGCCTTTTTTTTTTTTTTTTCTTTTTTTTTTCATTTCAATAATTTGCAGAGTACTGTATTTCGTATTATTATACATTAATACGGCGATGAGTATAAGTTAATCGATTCGCTTTCTTATTTTAACTCTCCTACCAACTTAATGAATTTTTTTTCCCAAAAAAAAACTTTGGCTTTGATTGAAGTCCCCATTCCCATTCCCATTTCCATCGACCTCTCCCCACCCAAGCCATGCTGATTACGACTCTCATTGATTACTTTCAATTATTAGGGTAGGGTTTACTAGAATATAGGGGATGGTTGTGGTGGTTGAGGGAGGGATGAAGGACGGAGGTGGTGTGATTCGGGTGGGGATCAATCAGGGTGTGGTTGAGAGAGCGGAGGTGGTGGTCGGGGGTTGGTGCAACTGGGATAGCGGGTCGATCAAGGTTGGGTTAAGGATTCAAGGGTGGTTGTGGGAGTGATAGTCAGGCACGACATGTGAGTACACCCAAAATGTAAAGAAATAAAGCAACATAGGCCACGAAGCTCATCAACCCATTGTCATCTTCTCCTGTATCGAGCACAACCTACTATGACCCACTTCCATCTAAGTGACAAAATCTTGCAAATCATGACTTAGGGTCGATTACCTTTACCTCTACCAGGAGTACGGTAGGTCGTACACTACAACAATATAAGTACACCAGTACACCACTATTGAAAAGAGTCAGTGTTTGATCAAAACTAATCACATTTATTATCATGAACACATTTCGGTTGCACACCAAACAAACACACATTTAGTCGCATTACAATGAAAGAAAAAGGGTTATCGAACGTGAGTAAGTATATCTTAACCACTAAACTAAGACATCTATAGTTACATTTCGGTTGAACATACGAGAGGGTATGCTGCTGTAATGTCGCATAACACTATCATAAAACTAATCGTTTCAAGTTTACATGGAGCAAAGGAGTTCGGTCGCATATTACATATCATCGACATCTAGCCGCTAAATAATGCTATGGTTCCAGGACGATACATCGGGCGTATGTCGATGTACAAGAGATTTACAAAACCAAGGGAGATGCCATCCAAGTTCTTCTGTGATCGTTGATAGAGAGCTGATGAGTTCGATGGTCTATTCCCTGTCGAAACAAAACACAACAAGAACACTGCAATATATCCAGGTACAATAATTTTGTTAGCTTTAGCATCCATCCATGTGTCTATATCCAAGTAATCAGGGTCGCAAAATACTTTCTCCGTCTCGGTCATTTGTTTACCCTTGATTAACTCCTCACAAATAATATAAAAGGTAAAAAAATGACCGAGACAGAAAGAGTAGTAAGTTCAAAAGATTCTCATAACCAAAAGCTCTGAGGCCTCCCAAATTTATTTGTTAGCTAGTCCAGGTTCAAGTACCATATGTCACAAGATACCCAAGTTTTTCTGTTACTTGGGGTCTCAATCTGACTTTCGGGTCCCGGCCTCTCAAATCTAAGTTCCATCACTAGACCGTGGACAGATGAGAGTACCTGACACATAAGCTTCGTCGTTGAGTAGGATCAATGACCAGTTGTCAATGTATCTAGAGTCATGCAAATGGACGAGAAATATTCCATGATACATCCAACAAGATATAGAAAGAGTTACTTGCATATGAAATGTAAAGAAAATGAAGATGAATTGCAACAACATCAAAGCCTTAGTCACAAAAAGATTTTGGGGTCGGCCAATATGAATCATTATCTAAAGATGAACTAAAATTAAAAATGAAGTCAAAACACTTGATCAAAGTGCAGCAGATTGTAGTCAAGCTTTAAAATGGGTCAAATCGATACCGTAGGTTGCCTTGAAACTAACAAAAGTTTGTACCTACTATCATCATGTGGTACGGAGTATGGAGTATGGAGTATGGAGTATGGAGTATGGAGTATTATTTAGACTCGTTTTAGAAGGAAAACGGATATATCCATCTTAAGTAAGAGTAATGGAATTATGAAGAGAAGTTCCGATACTCTCGCTACTAGAATGACATAGTCTAGTGGATAATGCAGTACTTCAGTCGAGAAATTACAAATTATAATGATATTTTGTCACCATTTCTAAAATCTAGCTTCCATTCACATGGAGCAAATGGATAATATAAATGAGATGGGGGAAGTATTTACGAAGTACGGAGTACTTCATAAATCAATCATATATCATTGAGACAAATGAGAAAATCAAACATATGAGTTGTCCTTGTATTAGTATGACCCTATGAAATGTGTTTATTCACGCTAAATCCAGTTAAGAAGATATATAAATATAATAATTGAGTTCCAACCATTACCTTGAGGTTTTGTTTTTGTTTTCGATGATTCATCTAACATGGTATTAGATCCGGCGGGACTAAAGGTTGCGTGTTCGAATCCTGGCAACCTCAAAAATCATCTTTAAGGTTTTGGATGAGATGGGTCTAGACATCTAACGTATCTTATAATCCTCAATTCGATAAAATCAATACAAATACTTGCTCTCCAATCCAAAGTGGTATGACTGGTATAGTGGTATCCCCTTCGGGAACAACCTTTCAACCAGCAAGTACTCCGTATAATTCATAGGCACTCCATAAATTTCTAACGAAGTAGTTGCACAAAAACTGCTTCCAGATAAGGACAGTAGAACTATAAGTAGATTACAACGAAACAAGTCTTTCGAGCAAGCTGTAATGACAGAATAACAGCACAACAAGCTTGAATTCAGATGAAAGTCATGAAACATAAAGAAAAATGTATCGAATGAGTGTTACCTCACAATAAACAAAGGCAAATTCTTGCTTGTGACCAGTATATCCATTATGACGGGTGAAATAATACCCACTTGGGTACATAAGACAAACAATATCCTACTCCCTATGTATTATTTGATGCGTCATCGATTTTACGTCGCATTGGAGACTTGCTCATAACCAGAAGTACGAGTGTACGACCAGCTAAGTATGTCATTTTTCTTTATTTTTATCATAATTCCAAATTGATGAACGGTAAGTTTTCCGACTTTAACGATAACAATGGAAAAAGAAACATCATGAAACATGCATAGATTGCAAACTATATACCATAAACTTTGTAAGAGAGATTGTAAAAGACATACCTTGCTACGGTCTGGTGAGTGAAATAGCAAGTAGAACACTTACGAGTTACCTGACAGTTTGGAATACGGAATTTGTCCGAATACCAGTGACAATCTCATATTTTGAAGTTCCAGGAGTTCTGTATAATGTACTCCTATAACCGAAAAATCTTTTACAGAATGCAACACCTTTTAAATCTCACTCCCAAACCTGGTCATAGAGAAATGGCAAGAAGTTAATTACAATTATCTGTAACGAGCAACATCGCATTTAAACTTCCAGTTTGTATCCACCTTTTCTGTTTCTCACAATTATCCGTTTAGCATCCTCATAAGTCATACCAAAGTATAATAGCAACAAGTGAGTAATCAGCCACTAGAGAGAAATACGGAGTACTAAATTTTGAGCAGTGCATACCAAAATACATGCTAAACCTTAAACTCTACAAATGCCAGCTCCTCTGCCACAACCTTTAACAAATGCAATGTCCAACAGACAGGAACTCAAGGCAAAAATAATGTATATCTTGCACCCGTCTCGTCCAAATCAGACAATAATTACACAGAACATTTCAACGGGCTACACTTACAACAGTTTTACCTTATATGATGTAAAATTTTAGTTGCAAATTTTTTTAGGAGAATTTTGCACCTCTTGACTCGTGTACGTATCCAAGCACCAGCGTGAACAGCCAGTATTTTTGCAAAAGCTAAAACTAAGCATCATATCCCCTAAAAAACAATACAGTCAACAGTTTCTATCCCTATAAAACTACTGAGTATATAGTCAACAGCCAACTAGCAATCGTTAGTCTGTAAGAAGAAAAAAGAGCACAATATAACAAGAGCAATATGTTCTTGAGTTCTATATCATTTACACACCTATTCCTCCTCCCCTTGTTCTCCAAGTAACTCCTCAAAGTCTCAAACAATCACAGGTGTAATAGCAAACTATTAAATGCATAAATCTATTTTCACTTTTCTCCACTCGTCCACTCTCTTCGACAGCAACGAAAAATATTTGATCATCAATTTTTTTTCCATCCACCTAAGAGGTTTTTGCCTAGTGCTTAAAACTGAAGTACTATTTACTATAAGCTTACAATGCCACCCACACCATTAACTTCAAGAAACCTTTGATCCATATTATATGGATGATAGTTCTTATTCATATCAATGGATGATTTGAAACGCACTCACCATTGAGTGAATTCAGAAACTTCTGATATTACTTACAACACGAGGGTTTATAATAAAACGGCAACAAAGGAAAAAAAAGACTATGTTTACGCCTTTACTGATCAACTAGAAAGTAGAAACAAAGGGGGAGGGGGGAATAGATAAAACCTTGAATGTTTGAAATAGAAAATGAGGGTAGCTTGGCAATACATTAGTGGCACGAACATGATCTTACCTCACTCTATAGTCTATACACCACTCCAAGGAACCTTTTGCTTTTCAGCCTGTTCCTTCCCAGCTTCACCGAAAAAACAGGTTCACTAGAAAGCATCTATGGCTGGATCAAATTCAGCCTGAAACAACAATTAACTTCAGCATTAGAGAACAAGCTAAGAAAACCCCAACCAAATGAGTCAACAATTTGGACAGAAATTTTGGCAAGATATTAACAAAATAATTTAGCATAGAATGTTCACACAAAACAATACAACCTCTCTAATAATTCATACAAATTATCCTACGTCTGCAATTTATTTCCAAACAATGTACCCATGGTCCACAAAGACGACTTTTATACCACATTTGTTAAGCGGTTTTTTCATTTCAAACCTTTTTGCTAAGAATCATTTTCTAGGCAAAATAGAAAAAGGTATCCATATTCTTTGGGATGACTAAAGAGAACTACACTAGCAACAGCGTTCATAGAGAGTAATTATCGTCTATCTTGTGAGAGGTTTTAAGGTGAGAAACAAACACTTGCAACGGTATTCACAGACATTATCTTAACAATCGTCACGCAGGTAACGGACATATAAATCTCCTTTATAGTTGAGAAACAAATCTCCGTTTTAGTTGTAGAAATAAATCTCTTTTCTTCGGAAAAAAAAATAGAAAAAGAATTCAATCTTTTTTTGAAGAAACAAATCTCCTTTCTATTTAGAGAAATAAACAACATTTCTATTAAAAGAAACAAATCTTTTCTTCCATAAATAAAAACTAAACTTGCAATCAAGAGCAATATCTAGGATACAAAACAAGAAATGAATCCATTTTGCTTAAGAGGAATATCGCCGTAAGAAAAGGGTATATTTAAATACTCCCTCCGAGTTCCTATTATTGTCCCAAAAGATTTTTTGGTGAAAAATAAGGAAGAGAAACTGAGTGATTGAAAAAAGGAGGAAGATAGAGAAATGGGAGAGTAATTGTGGACCACACATTGATGGCCTAAAAAGGAAAGTGGGACAAAAATCAAACTCAGCCCAAAAAGGAAAGTGAGACAGGAACTCGGAGGGAGTAGCTTTTTACGCAATAACATCATGACGATCTCACTGCCAATGGGGGGATTAAGCATAAGCACATAGAGTTAGCGAGAGTCATTTCAGTTAATTCCATCATATTCCCAAAAAGTATGATTATTTGGCTCTATTGGGAAGAAATACAATCAAAAATACTTTATCTGGAAGAAAATTTATTTACAAATAAGTTAAAAACGACTCCGTAGTAATTTGCACGGAGCAAAGACAAGCTGTATAAGAAATTGATAAGAAAAAATAAAACACATCATCCAGAAAGGTGGAATCTGAGAAACAACTATGAAACTATCAATGATGTGCCATTAAATTCACTTAAGATCACCGCTACTCGAACAAATTGAGTAAATATTTGTAAGAACCAAGAACAACATGCATAATTATTACTCTTGTATTTTCCGTTCTTCACTCTATTGACTTTGGTGCTTTATTTTTAGATTGAGTGTTTAGCATGTATTTCTTTTAATTTACTCCTATTATTTTTCTTTTGCACAATTTTATTTATCCAACTGATCATTGATAGTTCTAAGGGATGATTTATGTTGGACATCCCCAAATCATTTCGGGGTTGAAGCTCTAATGTCGCTTTATTGTTGTTGAACCCCACATATACTCAATATCATCACGATAAATAAAAAGCACAAAGTACGACTCGATTGCCTTGTTTATAGCAGAATGGACATTTCTAACCCGTGGAGGAATCTACCATAGAAATGATTCACAGGTATATCATGAAGCAGAGAACAAACTATTGTAAAAATTTTCTCGGATGCTGATCTTAATTCAAAATATTCTGACATAAAAGCATTTCCAAGCATTGTAAGTACTACTCCATTCAGAGGCATCTAGATGTCAGAGTTGATCAATTAAAAGTAACCGCTAGACGCAAAAATGTAATACAACTTCTCCAGTACATCCTCTCAGTCAACAAAAATGAATCAGTTGTTCAAACATTTCCTTACGCTTAGATCGATATAGATGAAACAAACATCTTCAAACAAGAACAACAATTCTTCACCTTAGGCCTCTCAGTGAGTAAAGAAATGAGTACAAAGTAGATTCTTTAGAAGGAAAGAGTAATCAAACATCTTCAAACAAGAGCAACAACTCTTCGCCTTAGTCCTCTCAGTGAGTTGAGAAATGAAAAATAAAGTAACTGAGTTCCGCCACTACCAGCCCTAAATTAAAATATACTCCGTAACTACAAAATTACTCGCCGACTCATCGTTTCCTCCTATACTCTTCTTCAAGGTCTGAGATGAAACTAAAGCTCGTTAGCTTAACACATCGCCACACATTGGTGCCAAAAACTGGCAACAATGGAACCACCTTCAGTGAGAAAGGCTATACCAAAAAAGATGATTTGCAAACACTATATGAAGCTTAGGAAGGGGTCGAGGCTGAGATCTTAGCTATGCTTTTCAGACAACACTAGCAAACGACGTTCAGAAATGAACAATAAAGTAACTTCTTTTGGGCCCAGGAGTAGATGAAACAAAAATCTTCAAGCAGAAACAATGATTCTTCTCCTTGGCATCTCAGTGAGTTAAGAAATGAATAATAAAGTAACTGAGTTATGCCACTACCGAGTCTAAATTACAATATAACTACAAAATGACTCGTCCGTTCTCGTTATTCATCCTATACTGTTCTTCTAGGTCAGAGATGAAACAAAAGCTCTTTAGCTTAGCACATCACCACACATGGGTGCCAAAAACTTGCAACAATGAAACCACCTTCAATGAGAAAGTGCATCTAAAGAAAATGATTCATGAACACTATATGAAGCTTAGATGGGGTCGGGGCTGAGATTTTTGCCAAGTTTTTCAGACAACACTACAAAACAATGCATAGAAATGAAAAGGTGAGGCTCACCCATAAAAAAGCAACAGGAAGACAGTTCAGTTCAGCAGAACACTCTTAAACAGTCAAACTCCACGAGAACACAATAAACCAAAAGTAACTTAACTGTCACTGAAACTTCAGATCCACAAAACCATCTTCACCCAGCCTGAAATGACAAAACTGGCATAAAGCAACCAGCAGAGAGAGAGAGACACAGAAAGCTGCATCACCTATTTTACTAACAGAAAAGACTGAAGCATCAAATCCAGCCTGTCAGCTAGAGCCGCTTGAATGTACAGCAGCCAAAACCACAATGCCTTCGGGATTTACTTCAACGGCCCTCAGACCCCGAACTCTTAGACCTCCCTCCATCTCTTCCATCCTCAAGACGAGCTTGATCATTTGATATCCTAACCAAAAAAAAGGTAAATAAATCACACACAATGCTTACTCCGCCTTTACATCTCAACGATCTAATTCCAACCAGAAGCCAAGCAAAAGAACCACATAAAGAGGCTAAATAACTACAGGCTAATTAGATGATACTCCGTACAAAACATAAAAACAGAACACTTATTCTGTAACTTACTTCTGCATCTTTTTATTTGGTTGTTTGAAGCTTAAGGCAATTTCCTCTGCCCTGCGTTGGTGCTCTGCAGACTGTGAATGCAGTTCCAAACCTTCCACTGTCTCACACTCAACATCGCAGATTTTACACATGCATCCAGACTTTCTCTTTCTCATATGATCCATCTCCCTCTAAACATTTCCCCATGCAAATAAAAGTTGCGTTATCCGTGGCTTACGTATAAACAAAAACATAGAAAAAAAATTCATAAACAGATATCAAGCACCACGTTGAGGTTGCTAAACTCAAAAGTCAACAAAAGAGTTATATAATGTAGGTGCTTACTGGGTAAAATCCACCATCATGCACAAAATGTGGGAAACCATAGCCATTACTAAAATCAGGCTCTCCTTGCAGAGGATGACATGGCTTTTCACCTCCAAAAGAATCGCCAAATGGGATATGAGAAGGGAAGTTGCCCAAGGGTGGCTCTATTCGTGAATGTTCATGTGTTGTTACAGCCATGTGTCCACCTCTTTGCAAATGGCTAGGAATGAAATCACGGTTATGAGCCAAATGCTCATTTAAATGCAAATTGACAGGTACGTCAAGGTTGCCCCTGGGATGAATAGGAAATCCGCCTTCATGTGTTGGCTTTCCTAATGGCACTGCAGAAAAATTACAGGGTTTAGAACATTCAAAAGACTTTGACTCATTTCCACCGATAGGCCCGTAGGGTCCAAATGTCTGAGTGGGAAAACTGGGATAGTCCTTTGCTGGACTTCTGGGAGGCAAACTATCCATGAGGGGGCGATCAAAACCAGGAGCAGGATCAAATCCATGAGGCTCCATGTCAAATGACTTCAATGTTCCACCTCCACCATACATAAGAGAACCACGATCAGGTTGCCCAGATGATGGCAACACCGTCCCATAGTTTGAAGGTCCAGCCTCTGAAAGAGGGGGTCTTGAAGATTTTTGAAAATCTACTTCGAATTGCCTATGAGGTGAGTGTTCTGAATGTTGCTCAATGAATGGGATAGCCCTCTCATCCCGCATACCAAGAAAGGGCGTGGAGTCATGAGCTGAAGAACCGGCAGAATTTAAAGCCCCTTGCTGGATACCATGAGCACTATGACCAAAAGAATTCCGTTCAATTGGTCCGTGAGGATGTGATTCACCAGACCTCTGAGTTCCAAATCTGTCAATATCTTGCCCAGAAACACCAGGCCTAAGAGTATGATTAGTAACAACGGGCCTAACACGTTGATCTCCTGAAGGATATTGAGGTTGACTGGCATGATGGTAGAGAACATTACCTTGGAAATAATTTTCATTACCAGGCTTACCTAGAGATCCCGCTGAAGCAGCACCAAGTATGCCTAACGCAGGATTTTCGAGAGGGAGTGCATCGGAAGGAGCTTGTCCAGGTCTTTGTGGTCTTAACTGGTTAGAAGGAAGACCAAGTGATGCAGGTTGCTGAGAATTACCATGATGACCCATTGATCGTGGCATTGAAGAACCACCAGGTCTACTTTTCCCATAAGGCATTGGCTCCAGCTGGTTTCTTATTTGGTCAATAGAAGGATGTGAGTTTATATCATGAACTTGTGATTGCAAATGTCTCTTACGGAAAGAAGAGCTACCAGAAGCATGGTTAGCAGTATACTTCACGACTTGCTGTTCGGCCTTCTTGGAAACACTCTCTGAGTCAATTTTGTCCGCATCACCAAGAGTCTTTGAAACACCCTCCCTAGTTTCTTGTTTTGCCATGGGATTTGGGTTGGCTTCTTGAACAAGATTATCCACTTTTGTTGCTACATCAAACATTTGCTTTGATCCTGAAAGGCAACTTTCACTGTAATGGCCATCTGAACTTGCACCTAAATCACTTGTCGCTTTAGGTTTCACCTCATCTCCCCTACTTCCCACACTAGATGCCTTCGCCATATCTCTAGCCTCCTTGCTAGTATTGTTATCAAGGAGCTCACCTTTTTCTAACATTCGATCATGAGACTTCTCACCACTGGACACTAGTTGGGAATGAGAGGCCAGCTTCTCAGCACTTGACAATTGACGGTTTGTCTCCATTGAGCCTAGCTGAGGAGGCTTAACCTGAACCGCACCAGCATGCCCACAAACATTTTCATTTTTCACTTCCTCATCTCTGCTACTTACCTGACTAGATGCCTTAACCATATCTCCAGCCTCTTTACTAGTACTGATATGATCGCCATTTTCTAACATTTGATCACCTGACTTGTCATCACTATCCAGTCGTTGACATTGAGTAGGCTTCTCAGCACCTGGCAATTGCTTGTTTCGCTTCATTGGGTAGTTCTCATTTAATCGAGGCCTAACCTGACCACCACCAGCATGCCCTGTTGGCTGAGGATATGGATGGGCTACTAGTTGTGGACCAAATGGCCCGCCTGCGAAATTGTGTGCGACATTAGGCAGTGCACCAGATGGCAGCATTTGAGAATGGCCTTGGGAATGCCCTTGAGCCATCAAAGCAGGCTGATGTTGCTCAAATGAACAGTGCCTAGGGAAAGCCTGCTGTGTAGCTTGTACGCTAGGATGTTGCTGGAATGGATGTCCAGGTTGCTGAGGAGGACACATGAGCGGCTGCTGAAAAGGAGGTGGACCTTGTGCAGGCCACATTGCAGGCTGTTGCAGATTTGTCACATTAGTAGAGTAAGACTGAGGGCGCATCTGAATAGTTTGCAGAGGAAACTGTCCCTGCATTTGGTTTGAGTTCTGAGCTCTAGGATCGGGCTGTGGCTGTGGATAAGACTGGTATCCAATTGCGGCATTTTCGGTACCAAGGTGGGTACTAGGAGGGATAGGCAATTGTGAAGGATTGCCACAGATTGGGAGATTTGGTTCAGAATGAAGTTGTGAGCGGGGATAATGATGGGTTTGAGATTGTGGATAAGGTAGCATTTGAGGGTGTTGCATCTGAAGATGAGTTTGTGGGTATGGATGCACGGGAAACTGTTGTTGCGGTAGAAATTGGGGCTGAGTAGGGAGTGGCGGGGGTGGCGGAGGGGCCTGATTAGAAGAAAGGGCATGTGACATTGATGTTTGGCCTTGTGGCTGAATTTGTGGTTGCACTTGCCCCTGTGCATGCATTCGAGATTGAGCTTCACCTTGTGCCTGCATTATTTCAGGTTGTACTTGACAATTTGTCTGTACATAAGTCTGGGCTTGACCCGGTGCCTGTATTTGAGGTTGTATTTGCCCAGTAAACGGAACTAAAGCTAAAGGCTGTGCATCGACAGTTTTACAATCTTGAGACTGCAACGGTGGTTGCGCCCCTTGATATGGAGCATAAGGGTGCACATAACCTGTGGGTTCTGTCTGAGCCTGAGTTGGACCACAGGCCAGAGGGTGAGGTTGACTATACACCTGAGGATATTGTTGATGCGGCTGTTGATATTGTTGAACCACTTGAGGATATTGGTAAGGATATAGGTAAATCTGTTGGTACGGGTCAAATCCAACGTACTGCTGGTATTGTGCCTGTTGCTGATACATCTGGTTTTCTGTAGGCACAGCGGATTGTGCTGCCTGTGGCTGCATAGCTGAACTAGCTGTTCGACTGACATCATGAATATATACAACCGACATAGAGATTTGAGACGTCGGTTGGGAAGCAGGGCCTCCGGTCTGGACACCGGTGTTGGTCTGACCTGGATCAGCCATGGGCCTGGTGGAAGTGCTATCTTGGACCCCACCTGGTTGTTGCGCCTGACTACGCACTTCCTGTTCCAGAAAAGTTTCAGTAACATTTTCTATAAACTAATTGAGAAACCGCTAAAGAAGAAATGAACACATGTCGTAACCTCATTAAAAACATCTCGCTTAAAAACAAACACTCATGGACCGTATTTGCGGTATATTTTTTTTTTGATATTAACCTATCAAACAAAAGTCAGTACAATACATGGTATAATTAACGAGGTTTGTTTTGTTAAATTTCATATATATTTCAAATTTAAAAGCACATTTATCTAAAAATGATTATAAAAAAAATAATACGGAGTATACGGTATGTCATTCTAAAATTGATGTTCATTGCTAGGCTGCTAGCACATGATCCAACTATATAAGCTTGCATTTGCACGGAGCTTGAGTTAGTAAATGCTAACTACATCCGTGTATCAATGTTATTGAAGAAAAGACGATGAACTTACAAAGCAATTATGAGCATGTTGCTTCATCTGACGGTGCTTGAGCTGTATTCCACATCGACCGCATAGGATTGCAGACTCGCCAAAAGCACACGTGGAGCAATGCGATGTGCAGTCAGATAGGAGACCGTGCCATGTACATCCACTCTTATAATAGAGACAACGCACCAGAGTTTTCCCAATAGCGTCTGCAAGCTTTTTCTTTGCCTCCCAAAGTGGCTACGACAAGAGGAGAAACGGATTAATAACAATATCAAATCAAGATCACCTTATCTTCAAAAACAACCCAAAAAGCCTATTAAACAACGAGCCTTAGTCCCAAAAAGATTTGGAGTAACCTAACATGAATCAATATTTGAAGTTGTCAAATCGTCATCCAAAAAAATGGAAGCCGAACAATACAATAAAATAATACGGAGTAATAAAAAGACAGTTTGAAACACAAAATTAAGTTGAAAGCGTAAATAATACGGAGTATGTTTTTAAAGGGATAAAAAAATCCAAGTTTAAGAAAAAAATACTCCGTAGAAAAAAAAAATTGGTATGAAAATAATATTTGAGAAATAAAAATAAAAGAATTAAGAATAAATAAACAAAACTAAAGGATAGTCCTCAAATATCCTCCGCCACCAGAATTAAATTACATAGTGAAGGCTAAAAAAAACCTTGATATCGGCTTCAGTCACCCTGTTTCCATCATATGGGCAAGCATGTGTTGTGCTAACAACAAATGCCAAACAAGGTTTGCAAAACAGATGATTGCATGGTGCTTCTACAGCCTCGTTGGGGTAGACAAGAGTCTGGCATACAGCACAAAGATATTCTCGGGGGAGAGACTGGATACTCAAAATACATTCATTGTCAAACCCCATGTTGAGCCGATAAAAAACTGCGAGACAAACAGAACCAGTATAAATGACTAGTACTATGCAAAGTAGGTATTGTAATACGGCATTTTTTCCAAATATACAGCCTGTCATTATCATCAACTACTCAATTCAAGTAGCCTTGGCCTAGAGAGAGTTTGTGCCAATTCAAAAAGCACCGTGTGATCTGACATAGATATATGAAGAGATAATAATTTAGTAGTAATAAAGTGAATTTCCACTATTTTCCGAGGGGGCGTAAAACTCAAATCACGGATTTGACCAAGTAGAATTCCGGGGGGAGGGGGCATCTACGACCGCACATTTATTGCTAATGCGCATATAATCCATGAATACCTTTAAAAATCATCAAAAAGACACAAGCATTACAATTCAAAAGCGGAAAATCGGTAACATCTACCGACAGGCACATTTATTGCAAATGTGCAGACATTTCATACCACCTCAAGTAATCATCAAACAACAACAAAAACAATACCGAAATGCTTCAAAGGCTTGTGCTAGCACTTAGCAACATAAAGAAGATAAACTAAAAGAAAGACTGATTTCAAATAACCCAAATGAAAACTGCATCAAGATTCATTATTTCGGCACTCAATTTCCATTACACATGAGACATCTAAGCATCTATCATCACGAAACGATCAACTCAACCTTAACATTGCATAGCTAGGATCGTTGAAAATAAAAAGGCAAAAGTAGTAAAATAAACCCTGAATCGATAAATATACGGCTATTGGCAGAGACCTATGTTACTCTTAGGCTACCTGGGTGGGTACATTGCACAGGATTGCTAAAAAAGGGCAAACGTAGTAAAATCAACCCTGAACCGATTAATATCCGGCTCTTGGCAGAGACCTATGTTACTCTGACTTAGGCTACTATTGGGTACGACTTACGAGTGTCGAACACGTGTACATTGCACAGAACTGTTAAAAAGAAAAGGGCAGACGTAGTAAAATAAACCTTGGACCGATAAATATTTGGCTCTTGGCAGAGACCTATGTTACTCTGACTTAGGCTACTTGGCTACGAGTGTCCGACACCGGTACATACCCAAGTGCCTAACTCGGCATGACTAAAATATATAGACATGAGGACCTTGTCCTAAAATGTGGTTACAGATGCGAGGACACATCTTCAAAGCAAAAATACACTTCGTTCTAAACTTGAAATATTTCAATTATTTCCAAGTAAAATGGAAACAAGTGACAAGCTTAAACATCATTAAATATAACACAAAATGTGTCATAAAATCTCTTCCTTTGCCTTTGTGGTGCAAGCCTCTTGTTTAGTTCTCTTAAGAGAAGCGTTGGGCTAACAAGTGTAAGTCCGGAATCCATACCCATATCCATGTCGTGTCGACACAGGTACAATCTCGAAAGAGAATAATCAAAGTAACATAGGCGGAGACCATATTTGCTCACCCTCACAAAATCAGAATCTCGTACAAAAACGAAGTCTCTACTTATCAAAAGTTCAACAGGACTCACATGGAAAAGGAATGCTTTAAATGTTGGACTGTGGCCATCAAAATTCTTAGTAACAGCATCGTTTCACCAATTTTTTCAACCAATCATACCAAAATCGACACGTGAAAACACTAAAGTCCACAGATGATGGATGCATGCATGTTGAAAGTAGATCAAAACGCTAATCACGTATATATAAGTTGACATTCACCGGCATGTAGAACCACCATATTCGACAATGCTAGATACATGCAAGGCGAAAATAGATCAAAAATACTAAACCGCATATATATCAATTAATGATCACCAAATTAAATCAACTGAAAAACAATACAGGTTTCTGAGCATCAAAATTCTAATCTTAACAAGATTTCCTCAATCAAGAAAACCTGTAAACCCATCATACCAAAATCGACACGTGAAAACACTAAACTCCACAGATGATGGATGCATGCATGGTGAAAGTAGATAAAAAAGCTAAATCATGTATATATACAATTGACATTCACCAGCATGTAGAACCGCCACATTCGACAATGCTCTAGATATATGCAAGGCAAAAATAGATCAAAAATACTAAACCGCATATATATATCAACCAACGATCACCAAATTAAATCAACTGACAAACAATACAGGTTTCTGAGCATCAAAATTCTAATCTTAACGAGATTTCCTCAATCAAGTAAACCAAACATACCAAAATCGGCACATAAAACCGCTATACTCAACAAATACTAGATTCACGCAAGGCAAAAATACATCAAAAACACTAAACCACATATATATGTACATATCAATCAACCTACAGAAACTTATATCCTCAATCAATTAAACCAGTCATACCAAAAACGACACATAAAAATGCGAAATCCGACAAATGCTGGTTGCATGCAAGAAGTAAACAGATCAAAAAAACCCCAAACCACACACATATCACCAAACTAAATCCTCAATCAAAGAAACTAATAGTTCCAAGATCGACGCGTTGATGTAAAACCTCGAAATTCGACAAATTTTGTATGCATGCAATGCGTAAACAGGCGAAAAACCATAAACACAAACAATCAACTGACAATAACAGCATCAAAATTCTAATCTTAAACAGCGTTTCCTCAATCTAATCAACCAATCATACCAAAACAAGTAAATGGACACGTAAAACCGCAAAATTCTACAAATGCTGGATGCATGCAAACCCTAAGCAGATCAAAAAAACCCTAAATCCCACCCACATCAATATATCAATCATCATTCACCAAATGAAATCAACTGACAAACAATCTCATACAGGATTATAAATCAAAACTCAGATCTATTCAACCAATCATACCAAAAAAAACGATGTGTAAGACCTCAAAATTCAACAAATGCTGGATGCCTATATCAATCAACGTTCACCCAACAAAATCAAATGACAAACAATCGCGAATGCAGACCAAAAAACTCCACAGGATTTATTTTTTTTAAAACCAATACAATAATCAACAGGCTGACAGTTACTATGAACATCAAAATGCTAATCCTAAACATCAATTCAACCAACCAGATCAAAAAATCGACTCGTAAAACTGCAAAATTCGACAAATGCTGCATGTATAAATATGATAAATATCAATCGACATCAACCCAAAAAAAATCATACAACAAACAATCACATATAAAGATGATTAAAACAACGATCATTTCACAACAACTCCTCAGCAGAAAAAAAAAAGTAGCTCTCCGTTGTGACGGGTCAAATATCAGCCACAACTACGAATAGATGCTTCTCGGAGATACTTGACCCGTTTGAAGTTTGTGTCGGATAAGAATTGAATGAAACAACAATCATTTCAGAAAACACAGGAAAAAAAATAGATAGAATCGAATGAAACAAGGATGAATTGAGAGCAAAACAAAAAGGTAGAATCAAATAGAGGAAGGATAATTTGTCACCTTGGGGCGATTATTTGAAGATTTTAGTTGAACTTCAGTTGATTGTTTTGTACAGACAAGTAACGGCAAGGATGAAATTTGTAATACTAGTGTATTATTATCAATTGTAGTAATTTGTAAGAGAAGTAAGGAAGCCATTAATATTTTATAGTGGTGTGAGTGTGAGTGTGAGTGTGAGCTTGGTTTGGTCACATGAACAACGAGGGAATGAAATTGGGATTAATTACAATCGATATCCAACTTAGGTTTGTGCTTCTCTCATTTAATATCTTTCTCTTTTCGTCAAAATATAAGTCCCATGAATCATTTGTCTTTGCTTCTAAGACAAAAACATAAAAGGGGAGAGGTCCAACGATGTTGATCTGTGGAGTCAAATTCATTAAAACGTATTCCTAAATACTCTAGAAAAGACAAAAAGAATCATTGAGACGACCTGATATATAATAGAAAAAAAAAAATCATCGGGACGGAAGGTAACAACACGTGTATGGAGTGCTATTAGATTTTACAAAAACTAACAAAGTCGGTATCTCAATAACTTATTCATCGACCATTTTTGTTGTACTCCTTTCGTTTCATTAATTTTTTCGCCTCAAAAGTGTGACACATTTTTTAAGAAAAACAATACAGAGTATAATATAAAAAGGAAGCGGAAGAGATCAAAGAAATTATTTGAAATAGAAATGTGATACTAGATATAAGTGAAATGGAAGTCGTATCTGTTTATGGGTTATTTACACCTGTTTTATTATTAGTTGTCCCTCAAAATAACTACTCGTATTTCATTTTGTACATGTTTTTATAACAAGCTTACAAATTTTATGATATTGATCAATTTGTACTTGTCATTCCAAAATGGCACAATTTTTTTGGTTGCCTTAAAATAAAGTAGTATGGGAGTATGCAAGTGGGAATGCAAAATAATACTCCGTACTTAACTAGTGTAGTCCCCGTGCATAAATGCACGGCATGTATTTTAATGTTTACCTTCCTCAATTTTGAGAAAATAATTTCAAATTAATAAGCAATCAAGGTAATGAGTAAAATTAATAAATGTATGTTTAGATGAAAATATTATATCTACAAAGTATATTTTTATTTATGTTATTCTCATATTTCGAAACACTTAAATCCCTCACATATATATATATACACACATACATATTACTTTTTTTTTTTTTATGAAATAGAAATTGGACTATTTCCACATTTTTATAAAAATTAATGTTTAGATATTCAACTCGAAAAAAAAAACGTTATTTAGAAAAAAGAACCGAATATATTTTTCTAGTGTGAAGCTAAGAATGACTATACTATAAATTTATCATTTTGATGATTTTATCATCATCCATGAAATGTAATAGGTTACCAATTTATTTTAAAGTACTCTTTGTTTAACTTTCATATTTAGAAATAATGCAATTTGGAAGAATTTTTTTGAAAATTTGTTATTCTTTTAGTATATATATAGGGGAGGTAGAATAATAGTGTTAGGGCTCGTTTGGTTCACCATGGGAAGATGAAGTTACCGGGAACTTTAAATTCACGTGAATTTGTATTTCATGGGAATTACATGTGGGAAATGACTTCATGCAGGAAGTTCTACACACCAAGGGGGCTTGGTGAGTAACTTCCCATTGTGGAGGAAGTGGCAATTCCCGGGAAGTGGGCAACCAAACAACTCCCTGAAAATACACTTCCTGGGAACTTGCACTTCCCGATAATTGGATGAGTAACCAAACGACCCCTTAGTGTATAAAAATGGGTAGGTAAGGTAAGTATGGTAAATATTTAAAAGTAATAAGTAGGGATGGCAACGGGTCCAGGACCCGGTCCAGACCCGGCGGGTCAGACTCATATGGGTGATCAACGCATTTTATATCGTATTTTATTGTCCCCCGACAACCGTTTTTGAGCTTTTCTTCTTCCATATTTATTTGATTAATGTCGATTTCTATTAGAAAGTCGATACTGTCGGTCCTCGTGCTATTTTGTAGGTTAAGTGCAATTTTGAGCATATTTTGGAGTAATAACCCGGATAGCCGAGACGAGGACGGAAGACAAGGAAGAAAACGAAAAGCCGAGAAGTAAAGGAATAACTCGATCAAGAGCTCAGCAGCATCCACTCGATCGAGTGGCGTAGAGTACTCGATCGAGTGTCATTCATCCAGACTTAATGTGAAGCTTTCACGCATCCACTCGATCGAGTGCACGCATGTACTCGATCGAGTGCCTTGCATTCAGGCCGCGGATTGGATTTCTCTTTTAATTAGAATTGGGCCTGTTTGTAAGTCCAACTGATTTCTTTTAAATCAGTTGGAAGAGGATTGTCAGACCACTTTTTTGGATTCGATCTTTTGGGAGACTTTACGTTACATTAGTTAGCATAGAAGCCACGTTGATTCCGTCCTTCTTAGGGAGATTCATCATACTCCGTTCTTCCTTTTTTTTTTCAGATCTGAATTTGTTCGGTATCGCCACTTTAATTTTAATTTTAATTTCAATTTCAATTCCCTAGTTTTATAATTCTTGTCTTAATCTCTAGTTTAATTTCTGTCTGAATTCGTTCTTAATTTTCATAGTTATCTGATTTCAGTCTCGTAGTTTAATTCAATTCACATTCATCATGTTTAATTGCAATTCATGTTTTGTTAGTTTATTTACGATCGTCATGAGTAGCTAATTTTTATCTAGGGTTTAAGGGGATCGATGGGTGTTAATTGGGTTATAGAAAATTGACCTGTCTCTGATCATATGAACTGTCTCCTGAATGTTGTTTTTAATTCTGATTGATTAATTACTGGCCAGGATTAATTAATTAGTATCACAATTAGGACTTTCCGCCGACCGGGTTAAGGACTAATTAGGTCACGACATTTTGGGTAGACTAGCTTAATTCTAGCGACCGCAGGTTAAGTTTAGTTCTATAGTCTGTAGTAGTACCGACCGGACCTACACCTTAGACAGTTCGATTAGTGACTTGTTAGTTGACTCCCTGACCCAATCGACATTCATTGTGAACCTGAGACCCTAGACCCTTTTTATTATTGATTTACCTTATAGCAATTAGTTATTAGTCCACTCAAACAAACCGGAAAATAGTGACCCGCAATCTTTAGTCTAGACCTTAGAGCAAGTAATTGAGTCCCGTCTCCTTGTGGTTCGACCCCTACTTCACTATCTGCATTAGTTAGTGGACCTTAGGGTATTTTTGATTAGGGATACGACTGCCCCTGTCAAATTTTGGCGCCGTTGCCGGGGAGACGGTGTTATTTATTTACTTGTTTTGTGTTTTAGCCTTTTGATTGTTTGTCTCGAGGAACTTCAGTTCCTTGAGACCGTTTCTCACATTTCTCCTGTAGCTTCCTCGTATGCCCAGGTCCTCTCGAATTTCAGGCTACATACCACCATTCGATCCTGAACCAGAGAGAACTCTCCGCAGGTCTAGGAAATTCTACAAGGAAATTGCTGAGACAGAAAGATCAGAATCAGTGGAACATTCGGACGACGAGCATATATCCGAAGCACTGTCCTTTGAAGAGGATAATCCCACTACTATTCCCGAGACACCGCTAGTCAAGATGCCTCCTAAACTTGCTAGCCATTCCGAGCCGGAGCAAAGTGCCCTACCGAAACCGTTGAAGAGGCCCACCGCCACTACGGGTACGTTCGAGATTCGCCCCGCCTTTATTACATTGGTGGAGCGAAATCAATTCGGTGGAGGCCCCGATGAAGACCCGGCGAAGCACATGAAGCTCTTCACCGATTATTGCTCAACTATACCACTCCCCGCGGGAGTGACTCAAGAAGAGGTGATGGAGATGCTATTCATGTTCTCCCTACGCGATAACGCAAGAGACTGGATCACGGATTTAGACCGCGTTTCTGAGGGAATCACAGATTGGAACTCCCTAGCCTTAGCTTTTTATAAGCACTACTACACGCCGCAGAAGACCAACATGTTGAGGAGTCAGATTACTAACTTCCGACAGACATCTCACGAGAATATCTACGAGGCGTGGGTAAGGTTTAAAAAGCTAGTTAAGGAGTGCCCACATCACGGATTCGAGGTATGGTTTTTGTGCAATCAATTCTATAATGGTTTATATGACGATTGCCGAGCTACGCTCGATTCTGCAGCTAATGGCAGGTTCCAAAACAACGTCGATGATGATAAAGCATGGAAATTGATTGAAGACATGGCTACTCATCACTCACGTTGGGGAAATCCACGAGGTAATACCCGGGGAAATAGTGGTGACTCCGAGTCATCAAATGTCATAGTTAGCCACCTAGCCGCTTTAACTAAGCGGATCGACTCCATGGAGCTAGCTAGAACCCAAAACCACCAACAACAAGGCGGTATGTACCAAGTCAATGCCATGTCTGAGGTTGTTTGCGAGAGTTGTGGGGATGTGGGTCATTATACCCAAGAGTGTGTGAGAGTAGAAACGGCGAATGCATTTCAATCCATGAGACCACACCAACCCTACATGAACCAACCGGGCTATGACAAGTCCTTGTTATCTTATAGGAGTCAAAATGTGCTTAACCCACCACCACCCGGCGGTAACAAGACCGTCCCATACGTAGCACCCCATAACCGACCCTCCCAAAGCCATAGCAATAACCGTCAACAATTCCAAGGAGGGCAACAAAATTGGGGTAACCAACAAGGGTGGGGTAACCAACAACAAGGGTGGGGTAACCAACCACAGTGGGGTAATAACCAACCTTGGGGTAACCAACAAGGGTGGGGGAACCAACAACAATTCCAACCGATCCCACAAAACCAAAACCAAGCTCAAGCTCAAGCTCAAGCTCCAACCAACACCGAGTTTGCAGAGATTAAAGCATTGTTGATGCAAGGTATCCAAAGTCATAACAAGCTAGAGACTCAGGTCAACCAGATACTTGCCCATAACAAGATGCTAGATACCCAAGTAGCACAACTTGCCGCCCAAAAGCAAGCTAGGCCACCGGGTACTTTACCTCCTCAAGGCGAACAATCACACGAGCAAGCCAATGCGATCACATTGAGAAGCGGAACCCATTATGACGGTCCGAAGATGCCCGAGGAGTATGTTGTGGTTGATGAGACCGAGTTGGAGAAGCAAGAGCTAGCCGAGGAAGTGTTGAGTAGGCCACGAATTGAGGCTACTCGATCGAGTAACACCACCTCACTCGATCGAGTAGACCCTCTAAAACCTGGCAGAGAGCAGTCAAGTGTACCACTCGACCGAGTCACGCCTGACTCGATCGAGTTGGAGCTCACTCGACCGAGTGGTATCAGCCCACTCGATCGAGTAATACCTCCAAAAAGAGTCAGTAGCTCCCCAGTGATGCCACTCGATCGAGTGCCTTCAGGTGACTCGACCGAGTGTGATGATACTCGACCGAGTCAGCCTGAACTCGATCGAGTGGAAACCGTAACGCCTAATTCTGCTACTTTTCATTCCCAGGTTGCAATCAAGGATGCTAATTCGTCTCAAGCGTACCCGTCTCAAGCAAAGGAGCCTGCAATTCCGATCATACTTCCATTTCCCCACCGACAGCGTAAGACAAAGCTCGATCAACAGTTCGGTAAGTTTATGGAAGTCGTTAAGAATCTGCAGGTAAGTGTTTCTTTTACTGATTTGATCACTCAAGTTCCTGCTTACGCGAAGTTTATGAAAGAAATACTAACTCGTAAGCGGTCTTTTAGTGAAACTGAGACAGTTGCTTTCACAGAGGAATGCAGCGTGTTACTACAGAGTCGTACTCCGCCAAAGCTCAAGGATCCAGGGAGTTTTTCTATCCCTTGTACTATAGGGAAGTTAGCTATCGATAAGGCCCTGTGTGATTTAGGAGCTAGCGTCAGCGTCATGCCGTATTCTATTTGTCAGAAATTGAATATGGGTGTTTTGAAATGTACTAATATGACTCTGCAGATGACTGATCGATCGGTCAAATATCCTTTAGGTGTCTTAGAGGATGTTCCGGTCCAAGTAGGGAAATTCTTTATTCCCGTAGACTTTGTTGTCTTAGACATGGCTGAGGATGCCATAATACCCATTATCCTCGGTCGCCCTTTCCTACACACGGCGGGGGCGATCATCGATGTCAAGAATGGGAAGCTCACACTCTCCGTAGGAGATGATACCGTGACTTTTAGTCTCGATCAAGCTCTTAGGAAGCCCATGATAGAAGAGTCTTGCTATAGCATCGACGTCATTGATTTAGAAATAGAAAATTATATTGACGACTATCTTGGCAGAGACCCTTTGGAGAAATTGCTTACATCCGGCGATGCTGATGCCGAGAAAAGATCATGGAGCGCGGAAGTGGATGAGCTGGAACGAATGCTGAACGGAAAGGAGGGCACTATCGAGAAGGTATACTGTCTCGGCACCCCTAAAAAGGAGGTCGAGGTAAGTAAACCTGAACTAAAACCCCTCCCCTCTAATTTGAAATATGCATTTCTAGATGATAAGGGTCTAAACCCCGTAATTGTCAACGCTGCACTCACAGATAGCCAACTTTCGGAGTTGTTAGTCATCTTACGACGACATAAGAAGGCTATTGGGTACAGTATTGATGACCTACGGGGTATTAGTCCCGAGTTTTGCATGCATCGCATTCACTTAGAGGGAGACCATAGACCATCCATTCAGGGACAACGTAGGTTGAACCCGAACATGCAGGATGTGGTTAGGAAGGAGGTTATGAAACTCCTAGATGCCGGCATCATCTACCCCATTTCCGACTCTAAATGGGTCAGTCCAGTCCAAGTGGTCCCTAAGAAGGGTGGGACCACGGTTATCACGAACGAGAGGAATGAACTTATTCCTACTCGATTAGTGACTGGATGGAGGATGTGCATTGACTATCGTAAGCTGAACGTAGCTACGAGGAAAGACCATTTCCCCCTCCCCTTCATTGACCAGATGCTAGAGCGTCTTGCTTGCCATAAGTACTTCTGTTACTTAGATGGCTACTCGGGATTTTTCCAAATCCCAATTCACCCAGACGACTAGGAGAAAACAACTTTCACCTGTCCCTACGGCACCTTCGCATACCGAAGGATGCCTTTTGGCCTTTGTAATGCCCCGGCCACTTTCCAACGTTGTATGATGTCCATATTTTCGGACCTTATCGAGTCTGTCATGGAAGTCTTCATGGATGATTTCAGTGTATATGGCACTGATTATGATGCATGCTTACTTAATCTTACACGGGTCTTGCAACGTTGTGAGGAGACCAATTTGGTCTTAAACTGGGAGAAATGTCACTTCATGGTGACCGAGGGAGTCGTTTTGGGTCATTTAGTGTCCGAACGCGGCATCCAAGTGGATAAAGCGAAGGTCGAGGTAATTGAGCAATTACCATACCCCGTTAATGTTAAGGGTGTGCGGAGTTTTCTTGGTCACGCGGGTTTTTACCGCCGTTTCATCCAAGATTTCTCCAAGATTGCCAAACCCTTGACTCAGCTGCTCCTCAAGGATGCCCCGTTCGTTTTTACTGACGAGTGTGCTCGAGCTTTTGACAGGATTAAGCAGGCTCTCATTTCCGCACCTATTATCCGAGCTCCCGATTGGGATTTGCCTTTCGAAGTTATGTGCGATGCTAGCGATTATGCTGTAGGAGCCGTGCTCGGGCAAAGGAAAGACAAGGCTTTACATGCGATCTACTATGCTAGTCGGACGTTAGATATGGCGCAGATCAATTATGCTACCACGGAAAAGGAGTTATTGGCCATCATCTATGCTCTAGACAAGTTTCGGGCCTATCTCATTGGCTCGAAGGTGATAGTATATACAGATCATGCGGCCTTGAAGTACCTTCTAGCGAAGAAGGAAGCCAAACCGAGACTTATTAGATGGATCCTATTACTGCAGGAGTTTGACTTAGAGATCCGTGATAAGTCCGGGGCCGAGAATGTCGTAGCCGATCACCTATCTCGGCTAAGATATGATGGTGGGGATCTCGCTCCAATTGACGATTCATTCCCCAACGACCATTTGCTCGCTATCACCATGGACACTCCATGGTTTGCTGATTATGCCAACTTCCTAGTTGGAGGTACTCTACCTCCCGACCTTCAGTATCAGCAGAAGAAGCGATTTCTACATGACGTGAAGAGGTATTTCTGGGACGACCCGTATCTCTTCCGAGAATGTGCAGATGGTTTATTTAGGAGATGTATTCCCGAGAGTGAGGTACATTCTATCCTCACTAGATGCCATTCCTCTCCTTATGGTGGACATCATGGTCCTTCGAAGACCTTCGCAAAGGTAATGCAATCGGGTTTTTATTGGCCTACTATTCTCAAGGATGCCACCACCTTTATCCGTTCTTGCGACGCATGCCAACGAACGGGAAATATTTCTCGGCGACACGAAATGCCTCAAACCGGGATTCTTGAAGTAGAACTATTTGATGTTTGGGGTATAGACTATCAAGGACCGTTCCCTTCTTCTTATGGGAATCGGTATATTTTGGTCGCCGTGGATTATGTTTCTAAGTGGGTGGAAGCCATCGCTTCACCTACTAACGATGCCAACGTGGTGATCCGGCTCTTTAAGAAGACAATATTCCCGCGTTTTGGGGTCCCACGGGCTATTATTAGTGATGGCGGTTCACATTTTCATGAACGCCAACTCACTAAGCTACTGCAGAAATACGGTGTTCACCACCGTACCGGGCTAGCTTACCATCCACAAACTAGTGGACAAGTCGAGATCTCGAACCGTGAGATCAAGTCTATTCTCGAGAAGGTTGTCCATACTTCAAGGAAAGATTGGAGTTCGAAGATCGACGATTCTCTTTGAGCTTACCGGACCGCATTCAAGACTCCTATCGGGACATCCCCGTATAGGCTTGTTTATGGCAAGGCTTGCCATCTACCCGTCGAGCTCGAGTTTAAGGCTATGTGGGCCTTAAGGGAGCTCAATCTCGATCCGAAGCTAGCCGGAGAGAAGCGCCTTATGCAATTGAACGAATTAGATGAATTCCGTCTCCATGCTTATGATAACGCGAGAATTTATAAGGAGCGGACCAAAAGATGGCATGATAAGCGCATTATCCCCCGAGAGTTCCATGTCGGCGATAAGGTACTTTTATTCAATTTCCGACTTCGACTCTTTCCCGGGAAACTTAAATCCCGATGGTCTGGACCGTTCACGGTCACTGAAGTGAATAAATTCGGGTCGGTTACACTCACTACCGACAAAGGCGAAATATTCAAGGTGAACGGTCAACGCCTCAAGCTCTATCACGAAGGTGCGTACGTCGGTGTTGTAGAGGCCATGGACCTCAACGACACTCTCGATTCCACCTAACCAAATTGAGGTAAACCGGTCGAGCGGGACCGTAAAAACCAGCGCTAACCGGGAGGCAACCCGGCACCACTTGTATAAATTTGTAATTTCCCCTTCCGCATTTTTTTAATTTTATTTTATTTTATTTTATTTTATTTTTTTAGCTTGGTAGCTCTAATTGGGAGTTAGTATTATTTATCGAGTGAGGACGAGGGAATTTTACGGTTTAATTGATTTAATTTCAGGATTTAGACACAATTTAAAGGAAAAAAATGAAGAAGTAGCAGGTGCAGTGGTCACTCGACCGAGTGGCCCATGCACTCGGTCGAGTGCTCTGACGGAGGAGCTACTGTCCACTTTTCATGGGCTCACTCGACCGAGTGGTCCATGCACTCGGTCGAGTGCCCCTGAACCGGGTCCAGCTTCGGTTTTTCCGTCTCCTTTAATTGCTTCTTACTCCTTTTTTTAAATCAGTTTTCTGAATTACATCCCCTCCCCCTCACATTACATAAGAACCCTAACCCCCAATTCACCCAAATCACTCTTATTTCATCAATTCCTCACCAAATCTCACGATTTTTGCTTCTAAATTGCAATTAGGAGTGTTTCTTTGTGTTTCTTGGTGTCGATTTCTGAAATTTTCGTCCCTTTCTCCCCTATTTTCGTCCAAACCGTCACCCTTGAGGTATACTACGAGATTTTTGATTTCCTTGCTTCTTTTCTTGATTTTATAGCTTAATTTCATCCTTAGTTATATACTAATCCCATTGCATGCTTGATTTTGTGTTGATTTCACCACTTTGTGCTCAAAATTCGATTTTTGTGTATAGGGTCTGATTTTGGCCGAGATAATGTGTTTTTTTTTGTGGGATTTTTGTATAATTTTGCTTTGTTATTTTGCTATAGTCATGGCAGGAAGAAGGAATCCGCCCCGAAACAACAACAGAAACAGGAACGCAAGGCAGCCGACTGTTCAGCCTGTGCCAGGCTATGAAGAAATTGTTTGCAGGGACGAGGCCCAGAGAGCTCGTTTAGTTACCTTGATACCCAGGGCGATGGAGGCTACCCGGTGCTGCTCATCACAGTTCGCAATCGAGCTCGGGTTGATCGAGCAATTATCACATCTCTTGTCCATGACCGGATTCGGTGGCTTATGGACACTACGTGAGTTATCTTACCGAGTACTCACTTTAGAGTTTTTAAGTTCATTTGAATTTGATAGAGAGGAGAGCATGATTAACTTTCGGTTGAACAATGAGGAGCAATCAATCTACCTTAGTAACTTGTCCGAGTGTCTAAGGCTTACTTCTGACCAGGCCGATGACATACTAGACATACCCGAGAGCTCGAGAGCACCTTCCTACTTTAAGTTATTTTCGGGTCGTAGTGCACTTGTCACCGCTATGGCGCTCAACGCCATCCCACACCCTACTATCCGCCTCTTCTTGCGGATTTTGAGTCATGTGGTTTTTCCACGCTCCGACATGAGTAAACTTCACTCATTGGAGGTGTTGATTCTAGGACACTACCTAAACCCCTTTAGGCGATCCCTGAAGGCGTTTAGTGCACCGGGTATGATCTGTATCGGAATCGAGCGCCAGATCAGGGGGTCTGGACCGATTGGTTGTGGAGCCATTGTCACCGCGCTAGCGAAGCGCTACATTATGGGTTTTGGGGATACAGTCACTTTTCAGAGCCTTACCGACCGCGTCCCGTTGCTAGACCGCAACTATCTCTTCTCCACTTTGAAGTGGGTTCGGGGCAATCCCCCGGAATTTTTGTGGCGCGTCCGGGACAAGATTTGGATGAAGCTCCCGGTTGTCGAAGGGACGATCCTACCCCCACTACTTGCCTTACCACCCACCCCCGAGGGTGATCCCACATCCGACCCACTGCGCTACCTCATTCCCGAGGCGCTATTCATCGACGAGGGTGGTGCTCAACCCCCTCGACGTAGGGTTCGTGTAGAGACCGTACCCGATGAGACCGAGCCCCCAGGGTCGTACACACACCCACCCCGACCTTCCCGTTCCAGACTCCGGGTGCCGAGTTTCCGCACCCGTACCCGTTTATGTATGATCCAGTTTATGAGCACCAGAGACGGGTACACGAGGGGATTAACCAGAGCATCGTCAACCGCGAGATCCACGAGTACTTGCTTACTCAAGGCGTCTCGGCACCTCATCACCCGTCCTACTGGAGAGGTCCGGGTGACACCAGTGGTATATTCCACGACTACGGGGTTGATCCAGCTGCTTGGGGTCCGGACTACGGGCACACCTACGGCGTCCTAGGAGCACAGTGGCTGAGAGGCTTGCGACAGTCGGATCAGCAGGGTGGTGCTAGCGGCTCTGGCCAGGGCGATTCTGGAGCCGGTCCATCTGGGACCGGTGGAGGCGACGATATGGCTGATTAGCCGGTTTGGGGGAGCTACCATTGTATATACGGTACTTTCTTTCCTTTTTATTTTTGTTTTTATTGCTTTCTTAGATTTTTTTTTCTTCCCCTTAGGTCGAGTTGTCCTTAGGATTGGCTGTGGATTTGTTTGTCATATATGCTGTAGAGTCACATTGAGGACACTGTGACATTTAGGTTTGGGGGAGAATTTGTGTGTTTTTTGTGTACTTTTATTTTTTGTTGTGTGCTTTCAAAAATAATAAAAAAAAAAAAAATCCAAAAAAATTGAAAAATCAGAAAAATACAAAAAGATTTTATTTTTGTGTGCTTTGTGTCTGTGTTGTGTCCGGTGTGAAACATGCAAAACGACGATGATGACATTGCATTTTACATGACTTCTCCTAATTGATAGCTAAATTCGTACCTGAATGCATGTAATATTTGAGATGAGATGACTTTGATATGATTGCCTATTGGACCGTTAACTGCCAAATGAGTAAATTTGACCATTTTGTTGGCAAACCACAAAAATTCTGAGGATTTAGAGCTTCCTAGGCCAGTAACATCTATAACTGGTCTCATTTATATTTAGGAATTGAGTGGTTTTTCCTTTTGGAATGTGTACATCAATTTGCATAAATATGACGTCCGTCTCTTGACATTGAATGCGTGTTTGGTTTGAGGAGGAGGTACATGAGGAAAGGCATTTCTGTTTTTGACGAGCTCCACATAGCCAAAATGGCCCATTTTTACTACCCTGTAGATTTAGGTTATTTTTTTTCTCTGTTTAGCCCGTTTCAGCTGTTGTAAGCCAGTTTTCATGATATTTATATCATTTAGCTACAACCCAGAACAGCCTACCTTACCAGGACAGTCGCAGTGAACTTAATTGGGAACTATTTCACTAAGCGGTCATAATTTGGATTTTTACATCGTTTGGATCTTAGTGGATGATACTGTTATGTGACTTTGTATTCGCCTTCCCCTTGTCTGAATTGAGAAAAATATGGAAGCATGAAAAAGAAGGAAAAGAAAGAAAATGGAATTGAAAAAAAAAAAAAAAAAAAAAAAAAAATTGCTTCTTGTAATTTTCGGGGAACGGTGGATAAGTTATAACTAGAATTGAACTGTAATTTAGAGGATGACAGAATTTCCTCTTATGCTCTTTTGAGTTGTTATTTCTAGCTAGTGGCCGGAATTTATAGATGAGGTTTTTGGATGGATAGTTTTTATTGTGTAGCTGCGACTACTGGTCTTAGCCCCACATTTCCATACGTGCTTTAGGCACAATCCATTTTATTCCCTCACATATAAGTCACCCCTTGTAAGTCCTTGGCATGTACTATGGTCCTGATTGGTGGAACACGTGTTTAATTGGGGAGATTGATTTCATATTCGATTGCATGCATATTTCATAAGTCGAGTGAGTGCCTTTATTCCTTCCTATCTTCACATATACACTTACCCGTACTTATGAGTGTCGAGCGACAACCGAAAGGAAGTCCGACATTATTGGTCTCGCAAGATTGAAAGTTTGGCAGGCAATTGTTTGATTATGGCATGATTATTGATCTCGTTGCATTCTTGAGCATTACGTGTTTTCTCGTCGGTCTTAGTTGATTTTAGGAGAATGATTGTAATTCAGCTCTGAGTCGTGTTTCACATCACTTGTCCTCATTTGTATATATTTTAGTTGTTTGCTTGAGGACAAGCAAAGGTTTGGTTTGGGGGAGTTTGATCAACGCATTTTATATCGTATTTTATTGTCCCCCGACAACCGTTTTTGAGCTTTTCTTCTTCCATATTTATTTGATTAATGTCGATTTCTATTAGAAAGTCGATACTGTCGGTCCTCGTGCTATTTTGTAGGTTAAGTGCAATTTTGAGCATATTTTGGAGTAATAACCCGGATAGCCGAGACGAGGACGGAAGACAAGGAAGAAAACGAAAAGCCGAGAAGTAAAGGAATAACTCGATCAAGAGCTCAGCAGCATCCACTCGATCGAGTGGCGTAGAGTACTCGATCGAGTGCCATTCATCCAGACTTAATGTGAAGCTTTCACGCATCCACTCGATCGAGTGCACGCATGTACTCGATCGAGTGCCTTGCATTCAGGCCGCGGATTGGATTTCTCTTTTAATTAGAATTGGGCCTGTTTGTAAGTCCAACTGATTTCTTTTAAATCAGTTGGAAGAGGATTGTCAGACCACTTTTTTGGATTCGATCTTTTGGGAGACTTTACGTTACATTAGTTAGCATAGAAGCCACGTTGATTCCGTCCTTCTTAGGGAGATTCATCATACTCCGTTCTTCCTTTTTTTTTTCAGATCTGAATTTGTTCGGTATCGCCACTTTAATTTTAATTTTAATTTCAATTTCAATTCCCTAGTTTTATAATTCTTGTCTTAATCTCTAGTTTAATTTCTGTCTGAATTCGTTCTTAATTTTCATAGTTATCTGATTTCAGTCTCGTAGTTTAATTCAATTCACATTCATCATGTTTAATTGCAATTCATGTTTTGTTAGTTTATTTACGATCGTCATGAGTAGCTAATTTTTATCTAGGGTTTAAGGGGATCGATGGGTGTTAATTGGATTATAGAAAATTGACCTGTCTCTGATCATATGAACTGTCTCCTGAATGTTGTTTTTAATTCTGATTGATTAATTACTGGCCAGGATTAATTAATTAGTATCACAATTAGGACTTTCCGCCGACCGGGTTAAGGACTAATTAGGTCACGGCATTTTGGGTAGACTAGCTTAATTCTAGCGACCGCAGGTTAAGTTTAGTTCTATAGTCTGTAGTAGTACCGACCGGACCTACACCTTAGACAGTTCGATTAGTGACTTGTTAGTTGACTCCCTGACCCAATCGACATTCATTGTGAACCTGAGACCCTAGACCCTTTTTATTATTGATTTACCTTATAGCAATTAGTTATTAGTCCACTCAAACAAACCGGAAAATAGTGACCCGCAATCTTTAGTCTAGACCTTAGAGCAAGTAATTGAGTCCCGTCTCCTTGTGGTTCGACCCCTACTTCACTATCTGCATTAGTTAGTGGACCTTAGGGTATTTTTGATTAGGGATACGACTGCCCCTGTCAATGGGTCGGGTCTGGGTCTCATTTTTTCAGACCCGGCAGATCCGGGTCGGGTCTGGATCTTATTTTTGAAAACCGGGTCCGGGTCCGGGTCTGAAATACTGGACCCGGACCCGACCCGTGGACCCGGCACTTTAATTAAAAAAAACAAACAAAAATCTACCCACATACATAACCAAAACAGCTAGCAAACAACTAAATTACTAAAATAAGTCACTCCCTCACTTCTTTCCTCACCATTTCAATGTTCATTCAAGGTTTCCTAAGACCGTTATGAATGAGTTTGTAAGAGTGTTTAATTTCTTAGTACAATATATGTCGTAGATAATTTTGTACGTGATAAAAAATACCGGCAAAATTTGAAATTTGGAAGAAATGAGGAATGTAAGACAAAATAAAATAAAATAGTGAGACCCGCGGGTAGACCCAGACCCGAACTGGACCCGGCGGGTCTGGATCCGGGTCTTAAAATTTTGGACCCGGCCGGGTCCGGGTCGGATCCGGGTCTAGGGTAATTTTGACGGGTCCGGGTCCGGATCCTAGTGGACCCGGTCCAGATCCGGTCCATTGTCATCTCTAGTAATAAGGGCAGTTTAGTACAGTAAAAGATATGGACAAAAAAAAAGAAATAAATGAAGTGGGATGAAAATAGAAAGTTTGATGAAAATTGTAAGTGGGAAGATAATACTCCGTAAGAAATTGATGACAATGGAAGCAATGCGGATCTCCCGTCTCATTTTGTGTCCCACTCAGTGTCCCGTACCATACACGGGATGACATATCGACTACTTATGATAAATCTTGCATATTTTATTTATTGAATAAGCGACGTGTCATCCCGTGTATGGTGCGGCACACTGAGTGGAACACAAAAATGGGATAGGAGATCCGCTTTGCAATGGAAGATAATAGGAAGTTGATGAAGTACTCCGTATTTTTATATTTTATATTAAACGCACATATTTTTATGGGCTTATTAGGTTTGGTATCATCGTAACACCAATCAATTATAATTGGTATCTCCATAAATAGACGAGCTTGTTAAATTTGTGTTTTGTTTTACTGGATTTGAAATGTTTTCGATAAATTGTTGTGTTTCATCGGTCTTAGTTCAAATTGTAGTTGTTTACGAGAGTTTATTTTGTTTTATCGGATTTTAGTTGTCTGCGAGAGTTTATTTTGTTTGATCGATTTAAGATCGGATTTAAGTTGTTACGATTTACGAGAAATTTGGTTTTGTTTGATCGGTTTTAGTTCAAATTGGGTTGGTTAGATGTTTATATCCGGGGTATGTTCTTTGTCATATGGATAAGTTAAATTAATATCGGAGATTAAATTAGATTATGGGTTTGTTCGATCAGTTATTTCACACAAACAACGTCTTAATAATACACCCTTCATAGAAACTTCCTCTCGTGACGAAGAGGCTAACTTTGTCGCTACTTTATATTATGTGAAGTTATCGTATTCCTTATTTGAAGTGTTTTCATTACATCATGTAAGGACTAGTAATACGAAGAGTAACCATTACTCGAACAAGAAAAATATGATGGGTGGAAAAACTTTAGACTACTATCAAAGTGCCTCAATAAATTTAAGAGTTACTCGTTCAATTCAAAACATCAATTCGAGGTACGATAACTTACTGGAACAAGGATCCATATAGTCGTACTTACAAATTGCATCAACGATCATTTCATTATATTAACTCTTGTAGCCTACGTTAGGGGGCGCAGAAAAAGTGGCATGCCAACGAATTAGATTGATCCACTTTTACGTCTAGTTTGTCTCCACAAATCAATGTGACCGGTTTCCAACCTGGTCCAAAATTGTTAGAAAACTTACAAAAGGCAAGTCCGAGCTGATCACCAATCTACGTAAAAACTGAACCTGATAACCTTTGATTCAATGAACATTGTCAACGACCCTCGCTGCCTCATATTAGAGGTCAAAACGAGCACACCCAACACCCGTTTCTAGTAACTCTTAAACTTGCCTGTCAACGACCTTCACTACCTTACCAGAGGTCACATTGCTCACGTCTAATACTCTTTCTACATAACTTTTAACCTTGCTTATCAACGACCCTCAGCTCGCTACCGTACTAGAGGTCGCAATGATCATGGCTAACACTTGTTTCTGATAACTTTTGAACTTGCTTATCAACAACCTCCACTGCTGTCCTAGAGGTCACAACGAGCACACCCAACACGCGTTTTTGATAACCTTTTGAACTTGTTTATCAACAACCTTCACCACCATATCAAAGGTCACAAATATAAAATGACCACGTCCAACACTTGTTCCTTATAACCTGTTAAACTTGCTAATCAACGACCCTGACCATCATATCGGAGATTCAAATGTAACACTAAGGGCTCGCTTGAGATGGGGTAATATTCCGGGGGTAATAGAGCGAAAATGAACTAAAAAATGATGGGAAGTGGTGATGATGCTAAGCGGAAATGAAGAAAATTAAGGAAATCTAGCTTATTTAGGGAAATTATTACCCCCTAACCCCTCAAGTAATGTATTACCCCAAATCCCCAATGAGGTAATTATTTCCCCTCATATCTCTTTTACCCCATAAAATGTCACAACCAAGTTCATTTTTCGCTCTATTGCCTCTAGAATAATCACCCCCATCTCAAGCGAGGCCTAGAACATAATTTTTAATTTTTTTAAATCAAAACTAGAAAAAAATTGAATGTGGTAGCCAAGTAGGTCCCACCCTCCAATAGGTGCTAGTGTGCTACTACTTCAAAGTTACTCATCCTACTCATATTATTCTTCTTCTTCTTCTTCTCTAAATCTCTACTCCTCTTATTCTAATTCCCCAGTTGAAACTTCTTCTTCCTCATTCTCACAACAGGTCTTCTCTTCTCATTCTTCCCCTTTGTATCCGCAATTGCCACCCTACCCAGGTACGTAGGCGTGTAGCAGTAAATTCCAATTTTTAGTACTGGTATTACTCATTTTTGTTTTATTTATTATTACTCATACTCAATTGCACTCCTACCATGTTTTTGTTGGAATTGGAATTATTATGTTTTCTTGCTACTATTTTTTTATTCCACCGTCTCACTCATTTGTTTATACTCCTCACAGATGAATTTTAGCCTAGTGGTTTATGTACCTCCCCTGCACTGTAATACGACTAAGTCATTCATACTCGTATATTATTATTATTATTATTATTATTATTATTATTATTATTATTTGTGTAAGTAATTTTTAATCAAGGGAAACCAATGATGGAGGATGAAAAGTTTTGAATATTGTGCAAATACTTGTGGCAAATGTGTATCCATCAATACTTGTCTGTGTTTGTAATTCTAGTACAACTAGTATTGGAGTATTATTACTGCGGATTATTGTTAATTAGATTTATGAATTTTCCAATTAGATTGGGATGCAGGAGTTTGGATAAATTATTAGGGATTAGATTTGTGATTTTGGAGGATTACACTTTGATTATGTAGGTAATTGTAATTTTGATTGATTTAGGCCTTTAGGCTCATTTAATTGATTGAATTTTGGGTAATTTAATCGATTGAATGTATTTCATATGAATTAACGGAGTGTATTAAGTATGGAGATCTTTGAATCAGAATTTGATACTTGCAAGTATCATACGACTTTTAATTAATTAATTAATTAATGAAACCATCTTTTGGTAAACAAAAAACTGATTGAATTTAGGGTAATTTAACTGATTAATACAGTAGCTGTTGATTGTCTGGATTATGGGTTACCTAGGTTCGGCAGGTCGAATTCTGAACACATCTATTGCACTCCCTCCGTTTCACAACACAACTTCTCATGTGAGACGGTCTCACAATGCGATTATTGTGAGATCCCTCACACGAGACTTCCTCTTTTAAAAATACCGTCCACAAGATTAGAAATATCAATATTTGTGATTTTTTTTCAATTTTATGGGACAAATATAGTACGAAGTAGTAGATTGTTCTGTTCCTTGAGCCGCGAAAAAAAAAAAAGAACGAAAATATGAGCATGCATTGATTTTTCTATAATGCTAAATTGTGGAATACGGAAGGTATTTGTGAAACGGTTTTAGCCTAGTGATTGCTATGAATACCCTCTAGGAATAGTCGTAGGTACGGATTTTTTCTTTGTATCGTATTATACCCAATACAGATTATGTTTCTGTGCTTGTAGTAGGAGGATGTTTACTTGCATTGTTTTTTTTAATGGAAATGTACATTCATAGTTTTTTGTCGTCCTCCAATTTTTTACGTTTTTTGAGGGATCACGGGGGTATTTGATGTTGACTGGATTTGAACACATGTCGTGAGTAGTGAGTACCACTCTTATAACTTTAACAGTTCAGCAAATAGTCATCTGCTTAGTTCGACTTCTCTCACACTCATAAATATTGTAGAGTATTTTTCTTGAAGTAATTGGCAATGTTTTTGCTTTCGGAAATGCTGGATAATATCCCGGAATTATGGGGGAAAATGACACTTTGTCTGCTTATTAGCTTTTACACAAATTGTATCTGTTACATCTGTTTTGCTTTCCTTTTTTCTGTCTTGGTTTTTTTAACTTCAACTGCTGATATTCTGTAATTTGTGAAGGCTGATGCGGAGACCTGCATACGGGATTCTCAGTGCTGCACAATGAATTCCGTTTGTGTTTGTCGTCATCCCGTGTGGAAAACGTTTGGAGTTATGTGGTTATGGGTATCATGTATGTTGCTTATTTTCGGGGGCAATAAAGTGATCTCAACATCCAATTATTTGGTTGGGCTAGGCAGCTATGACATCACAGGACCAGCTGCTGATATCAACATGATGGGTTATGCTAATGCGGAACAAACTGCATCGGGGGTCCATTTTAGGCTGCGTGCCCGTGCATTTATTGTGGCCGAGCCACAGGGAAATCGAGTCGTTTTTGTGAATCTCGATGCTTGCATGGCCTCGCAACTCGTTTCAATTAAAGTGCTCGAACGTTTGAAGGCTAGGTAAATTTTCCCTGCATTATTATTTTGACAGGATCTGTCCGAAATTTTCTTCTATGTGAATATGTTCTGTTATATTTAGTAAACTATCATCTCTGTGAAATGTAACCCTTTTCCGATAGTAGGTTTGCACTAATCGTAAACATGGTTTCCAGATTCACTATTACCGATTCGCGATTCGCTCCTATAAAATATGGGTTAAATGTATTTTCAGGTAAGTGGTAGGTTTGCAGTCTTTGTAATAGAGCTAGGAACGTTGCATTAAACTCCTTTGAGTGGACAACTTTAATATTTGTTCCTAAATTTGCCAATAGCTTGGTAAGAAAATGTTGTATTGATGTTTGTATTGCCTTGCAACTTGTTACAATCAAAGTGCTCGAACCTTTGAAAGCGAGGTAGATTTTCCCTGCATTGTTATTTCGACAAGTCAATCAGAAAATTGCGCCTATGTGAATATGTTCTGTTATGCATCTTTCTAGTTTTAGCTTTTGATTTTCGTAAATTATCTGTGCAGTAAACTATTATCTCTGTGAAATGTAGCTCTTTCAGTTGGTAGGTACGCAGTCAATGTAATAAAGCTAAGAACGTTGAATTAAACTCCTCGAAGGATTCTAATATTTGTTCTTAAATTTGCTAATAACTTGTTATTATGTCCAATTACACATGAAATAAGGCATAGGTGCTTTTACGATCTATTAATCGCAAAGACTTCTGTGTGCAGGTATGGAGACCTCTACACCGAAAATAATGTTGCTATTAGTGGAATCCACACTCATGCTGGTCCTGGAGGTTATCTGCAATACGTTGTATATATTGTCACGTCTCTTGGATTTGTACGGCAATCATTTGATGCTCTTGTTGATGGTATCGAGCAAAGTATCATATTAGCTCACGGAAATTTGCGACCGGGTTCCATTTTTGTGAATAAAGGTGAGGAAAGTTGTCACTTGCATATCTTTCTTCTTTACTTTAGATCTGATTATAGGTTAGTGCTTTCTGATTATAGGCCATGGTTCCACTAATTTCGAAAATATACCGTAGATAGCATTTTAAGTTTCCAATGGTTTCATTTATTGCTGAAATGATTATTTTCGAAGATTTGTCGTACATGTTTAGAGTAACAGCGAAAACTCGATAAATTCATTATTAGGATCATTTCCTTTTTTGACGCTACCATAATGGGGAAGGTAATTTTTTTTTTTGTAGACTTGTATAATGCTGTGAATCATTATTGATCATCTTACAAGGCTTTATACTGTTTTATGTTGTTAGTAAGTTGCTATTATTTCAGTGACTGCAACAAATCTTGAAGATCAAAAGCTTAAATAATTGTAACAGGAATTTGAAGTTTTCTTGCATTTGCTTCTGGTTCGTTCACCTCGCAGTGTATATTTACAGGGCATAGGTATCCACGTGAGCGTAAAATATGACGTTTTTTTGTTTATGATGGCAGCGCACACTCTTTTTTTCTTCTTGATCAGTTTTTCTCGCTTTATATTTTTGTTAGTTGCTTTGCCGAGGACACATTTTGCCGCTTACATTTTTTCACGTACTTTCATGCTACATTGAACAGGGGAGCTTCTTGATGCTGGCGTCAGTCGCAGCCCTAGTGCTTACTTAAATAATCCATTTGAAGAACGCAGCAAGTACAAGTATAACGTTGACAAGGATATGACTCTTTTGAAGTTCGTAGATGATAAGTGGGGCCCAGTTGGCAGCTTCAACTGGTTTGCTACCCACGGAACTTCCATGAGTCGTACAAATGCGCTGGTCAGCGGGGATAATAAAGGTGCTGCTGCAAGATTTATGGAAGACTGGCACGATGGCAGGAATGGCGAGGGTTTTTATTCTGATGAATCTCATACCGAATCTACAGATACAATTCCTAGACGAATTTCTAATATCATCCCGGAATATCATGAAAAAGGTAAGTACATTAGTCCCTCCGTCCCGTTCAATAGTTTATCTATTTCCCTATTTTGGTGTATTAAGTATTACTCCGTATTCAATAGTTATCTATTTCCATTTTTGTAAGTTATGTTACGAATGTGTTCTGCAAATGGATTTTGTATGATCCAAATTCACCTATTGTTCTTTCCTTGAACTTTGATCCAAAAACAACTGGCCCGAGTAAGATGGAAGGAGTATTTGATTTGTACGTTTCCAGAGAAGTATTTTCAGTCGACCATCGAGTAAATTTTGCTTTGAACATTTAAAGCTTGTTTGAATATGCTTTTCTGAGTGTCGGGGAGGTGAGGGAGATGAACGGAAAGGAACAGCAGGAAGGGGAGGGAGATGAAGGGAACAGTATTTGATTTGTACGTTTCCAGAGAAGTATTTTCAGTCGACCATCGAGTAAATTTTGCTTTGAACATTTAAAGCTTGTTTGAATATGCTTTTCTGAGTGTCGGGGAGGTGAGGGAGATGAACGGAAAGGAACAGCAGGAAGGGGAGGGAGATGAAGGGAAAGGAAAGGCGGGAAGGCGAGCGGAGCGGAATGGAGTAACTAAGTTTTCCGTCCAAAAATTCCATGTTTGAGGAATTATAATTATGCTCGGAGAGTCGGAGGAAGGAAATGGATCCCTCAAGGTTATTTGCTAACCAAACACGGGAAATTGCATCTCTCCCTCCAAGGATAATGAATCCCTCCGGTAATAGTATAATACTATGTTGAAGATGAGTTTCCGGTGGGCCGATGGCAGTCTTCATTGGCATGAAAGGATTTGACCTTTTGATTTCCTTTTTTTCGCGTGTATGTGCTCCATGCATGAGAGTTCAAGTATTTGTGTTCAGTTGTGAAAACTATATAATGAGTCCTCATATGAAGGGATAATGCTGTACTGTCCCATACTGTAAGTAAAGTATATGATTTTGTCACTTTTGTGCCAATAATGTGCTGCTATAAAATTGCAACCAGAAGTTAGCCACGGAAGAGGAGCTTCAGTTGATTTCCTAAATGTTCTTCTGATGCAGAAAATGAATTGTTGGAGCTTGCTGCTTCTTTCAAGTCTTCTTCAAGGAGAGATGTTACCAAGTTCTTGAGCATGTCTTCACGGGTCAGAAGTTCTCTTAGGCAGGGTGACAAACCTAAGTTCGTGGCTGCATTTTGTCAGTCAAACTGTGGTGATGTTAGTCCAAACGTTCTTGGTGCATTTTGCATCGACACAGGGCTTCCATGTGACTTCAATCACAGCACATGCGGTGGGAAGAACGAACTTTGCTATGGACGAGGACCGGGGTATGTGGCATTGTATATCTTTTACGATAATCTTTTGCAAAATGGCTTTACCAACTTTGTAACTATTCTGTGTGAAATTTTCAATATTTATAACTGTATTTTTATTATTATAACTGTATTTTTTTATTAGTATTTTATTGCATTGTTCGCCTTCCATTTTATTTTATTTTGTATTTTTTTTTGGGTGACGACTTCAAATAATGATTCATGTTAGCCGACCCTAAATCTTTTTGGGACTAAGGCTCTGATGTTGTTGTTTTCCAAGTGTAGTGTCGTATTGGGCACGATATGTATTAGATACGGGATACGGCAACTACGTGAAATATTGGTGTAACACAGCTTTGTCGTGCTCATGCAAACTTTCAAGTCCTGATTGAAATTCTTTTGTTATAGGTACCCAGATGAATTTGAAAGCACTCGCATTATAGGGGAGAGACAATTCAGGAAGGCTGCAGATCTTTTTAACAAAGCTTCCGAACAGATAAAGGGGAAAATTGATTCTCGTCATGCTTATGTGGACTTTTCCAACCTTAAAGTTACTATCTCTAAACCAGGAGGTGGCACTGAAGAAGTGCAAACGTGTCCTGCTGCAATGGGATTTGCATTTGCTGCAGGTACGACCGATGGACCTGGAGCTTTCGACTTTACGCAGGGTGATGACAAGGTAACCAAAAACTTCAATTTTTTTTGTAAGCAAAGACGATTCGCTAAATTGGTTGCGTGTTTTTTAACTTTGAAATAACAGTCTTTGAAACGTGATGCAATTTCATTGTGGTTCATCGGGAAACTGCCCCCGCTTCTCCTTTTTTTTTTTGGTTCAACGAAGCGCACTTAGTCGCATTACAATATGGGGGGATTTGAACCTGTCCTTGGTACCTAATCTTAACCACTAGGCCATGACATTTGACATCTTCGGTCCCTCTCCTTGTTAAACAGGAGTAACCCTGCCATTTGTGGGAGATGAGGCATTTTTTTAATGCAAAAGCTTCATTAATGCTTGCAAAACCAGTACATCACTATTTCGTGATGCTTATTTGTAGGGAAATCCATTCTGGAAACTAGTTCGTAATGTATTGAAGGCGCCAGGCACAGAGCAGGTTCAATGCCAAAATCCGAAACCTATTCTACTTGATACTGGTGAAATGAAGGTGCCATATGATTGGGCGGTGAGTTTCTAGTCTCATGACTTGTTTTTTATGTTTTATGGCCTGTATGAGTGAGATACACGAGTAAATCATTGGGCACGAAATCCGACTTGTTAGCTGAGTTAATCATACGCGAGACGATTGTGTCGAAGCCATACCTAATGCGGAACTGAATTACCAGTGTCTATTGCTGAACGCAAAATGTGTATGTAAAAAGAAATAATTGAGAAGATAACATGCGTAAAACTAAGACCTAAATTTGATTCTCATGCTTCTTAAAATTACATCTAGCAAAACTGACCCGACTGGGATGACCTAACCCAACACCCGGATTGAAGGCTTGAGTTTGACCCATTACCTGAATAGATCGGCCTAACTCGAAATTGGCCCGAATGTTATTATAGAAAACAGATTGATATCCCTAAAAAAAGTTGAAAACGGCAAACCCGAAAAGTACCCAAACACAAGATGACCCGGCCTGACCCGTTTGCAAGTCTACTTAAAATCAAATTAGCCCTAGTTGTTACTCCCTCCATTTCACTACGGAGTATGATTTTTCCGCTTTCCATTTTCGGCCGTTTCACTAAGATGTACATAGTACCTGTTTCTACGTTGACACAGTGTATGGTTAATATTACTCTTTGTTTCCGTCTCTTACCCCACACATCTGTCCTTAAATACATAAGAACCACAATATTCCTCTTCCCTAAAATATCGTGCCGCAAAAAATAGGAAAATCCTAGTGAAAACGGAGAGAGGAAATGAAATTGGACTGGTATTGTGTGTCAAAATTGGTGTTATATCAAAATTTTGACTCTATGAGTTATTTATGCCTTTGTGTTCAGCATTATCTTTTCATTTCTTTCTTTACTTGACAGTAAGTTTATTCTCATGCAGCCTTCAATACTTCCTGTCCAGATCTTACGTATTGGGCAATTCGTTATCCTCAGCGTACCTTCAGGTAGTGGGTCATCTAGGTTATTTAACTGTTGGTGTCTTTTTCCTTTCTATTAAGCAAAATACCGAATATTCTAAGCTTTGAAAAATGGTTAGAAAATTAACTATGTATCAAAATGGCTAACGCCCGCGCCTGTTACATTGTGAAGTAGTGGTCTCTCACTGTCAGAGGCCTGACGTAATGTTGTCATTGAGGCTGTTGGATGAACCATCTCAACCAAAATCTTAAGGTGATAGTTGAGGCCCCAACTATTATATTTATATCCTACTACGCCCCCTCACTCAAATGCCCATTGGGCTTGAAGAGTGGTTAGTGCACATGCCGCCTCTATCATGTGGTGAAATTCCACTTGTGAGACCTTTGCTCACGCGACTCACGTTGTCTTTGATACTATATTGCATGAGTCATCTCAACCAAAACCTTTGGGTGATGGTTGAGGTTAGACGTGGCAAACGGGTCAACATGGCCGGGTTTGGGTCGGGGCAACTTCGGGTGGGTCACTTTAAGGTTACAAAAATCGGGTTGGCTTCGGGTTGGGTTGGACCATTTCGGGTTCGTTCACTTTCGGATTTGTTATTTTAAACTTTTTTTAGGGATATCGACTCGTTTTTTATAATAACATCTGGGCCATTTTGGGTTAGGCCGGGTTAAGTCGGGTTACGGAACAAACTCGGTTTTCAGTTCGGTGTCGAGTCGGGTTCAGGTTGAGTTATTCGAGGCTCAACTATTATATTTATATATCCTACGAGTATTAAAGACCTTTCGTTAGATTCTTCTCACTTACGTCCATTTCCTTCAGAGTTCACAACAATGGCTGGTAGGCGTCTGCGTGATGCCGTGAAGATGATTCTTATGAGTGCACCTAATGGAGAATTCAATCAAGTTCATGTTGTCTTAGCAGGCTTGACAAATGCGTACTCTCAGTATGTCACTACTCATGAGGAGTATGAGGTCCAAAGATATGAGGTCAGTTTGTCAATCCCAGATCGTATGTCTTGATTTCTGATGTCGTGAATTTTATGCTACTCCGATAGTCCGATACCTCATGTAGTTGCTGTATCGCATTTTCAATGCTTTTTGTTCCCATATGAATTATTTTGATACTACTCCGTATATTTTAGACCAGAAAATTGAAAACTTCGCGCAAGATTGGTTCGGTTCGTATGCAGAGTATGTTTTTTGTGAAATGACGGGTATTTTTTCATTTGATTATATGTTTAATTGGGTTCGTCTCACATAAGACTGTTGCATATAATGAAGCATGTTTTCGTGAAACAACGGTTATTTTTCATGCACGCATGCCATATAAACCGTTTTTTTCAGCCAATATCTGACCTCATGAGAGCTGGAATTGCATTTATCGAATGTTTTGCATTGTGGTAAAATGCTCTGATTTGCATCATATTTCACAGGGGGCATCGACTTTGTACGGTCCGCACACACTAAGTGCATACATTCAAGAATTCGAAAAGCTAGCTAAAGGCCTTGTCCAAGGCAAAAGTGTCGATCCCGGTCCACAACCCCCAGACCTCCTGAACAAACAAATCGGGTTTCTTCCTCCCGTCATCCTCGACATGCCCCCACTAGGCTCAAATTTCGGAGATTGCAGCACCGATGTCCCAAAGGACAGTACCTTTAAGAAAGCCGACATGGTAAGCGTTGTTTTCTGGTCAGCCTGTCCGAGGAACGATCTCATGACCGAAGGCACATTTGCTTTGGTGGAGATGCTCCGTGGGAAGGACACCTGGGAACCCGTGTATGACGACGATGACTTTTGTCTGCGGTTCAAGTGGTCGAGACCCGGCAAGTTTAGCACTCGGAGTCAGGCCACGATAGAGTGGAGGATCCCGCAAGGTGCGCAGACGGGTGTGTATAGGATACGACATTTTGGTGCTTCGAAAGGGCTTTTTGGTTCAGTCCATCACTTTGAGGGAACATCTAGTGCATTTGTAGTGGTATAATATTATCAATCATGTATGAACGCCTAGTTTGGGAGTACTTGTAATTAGCAAAATCTCAGATTTTTAAACCGTTGGACCGGACCAACAATATTATTTGCTTCTTGAATTTCCTGCATTTACCAAGTAGCTTTGTATGAAATATATCATGTGAGTTTGGAAAATTACTCCTTAATTCATAATTACTGTGTTTATGCAATTATTTTTACAAATGTTTCTATTATTAAAATCTTAACATGTGCATATTAGACACATGCCAAAAAATTCCTTAATATTTTGAGCTCAACTTTGTCCGAAAAATCTTAGTGAATGATAGAGTAAAGTGGTCTGATTGATACTTCCTCCGTTCCATTTGATTTCATACGTTTGCTTTTTGCACGCATTGTCAATGCTCGTTTTGTTTTATCCATGCCTTTAGTTTCATATTACTAAAAATTATCAAAATTTAATATTCATAATGTACTCGGTTAGACGATTTAAACAAGATTTCACTTGACTATCTTTTCTTTTCTTTTATATATTAGAAAATAGATTGAAAATTCTCCACATTAATGAATAGTGTCCACAAAGGTAAATGCATGAAGTCAAATGGAACGGAGGGATTATGGAGTGGGCCAAATTACCAAATTGGTGAATAAAATGGCACCAATGTGACAAATAGAAAAAAAAAATGTCACTCGTGCCAAATTGGTAAAAAAAATGGCATGCAAGTAACAAATTGGTAAAAAAAAGTATAAACTGTTAAGAATTCGTGTTTTCCACACGGATTTTTTTTTCAGTGTATCGGTTTAGTCCGAAAAAATCAGAATTATATATTGTTAATTGATTTTTTACTTTTATTTTAAAAATAAATGTTTGCCTACTTGATCCGGTTTAAGCTGTCCGGTTCAAAGGCGATTTTTTTACCCGAATATAAAAATGAGAAAGTAATGACAAATTTCGGATTTCCATCAATTTTGGTTTCGATCTAATTTTTTAGCGATGTACACATTTATCCGACACGACACCCTAAATGACAAATTGGTAAAAAAATTATCGTAATGGCATAATAAAAATAACAAGTTGAAACGATCCGATCGAAAAAATATGAAGTGGGTAAAAAAAGTTTCGGGCGTCGGGTCGGGTTCGGGTTAACTTATTCGGGTCGGATCAGTTTTGTCAAGTCTAATTACTAGGGAACGAGTTATGCGAAATCAAAGAGTGTACTTTAATTTGCGAGGTTAAACCGGATCAAGTAGACAAACCATATTTTTGAAAAAAAATGAAAATTCAATTAACAATAATTCCGATTTTTTTGGATTAAACTGATACTCACCGGGAAAAAAAATCGGGTGGAAAATCGAAACTCTATAAATTTCTAGTATTTTTTTACCAATCTGTCACTTGCATGCTACTTTTTTTACCAGTTTGGCACAAGTGACATTTTTTTTACCCATTTGTCACATTGGTGCCATTTTATTTACCAATTTGGTAATTTGGCCGTATGGAGTATGACTCGCCAAATAACCGGATTGGTAAAAAAAGTGAAAGAGTTGGTGACATATTGGTAAAAAAACGGAATTACATTTTCATACTTGCGCGTTACTCAATCCTCCTTAAAATTTCATAAACTTTCCAATATTACCCTTAAAGAACCTTCATTGCTTTTATCATATTCTAGATCAATTTTTTCTTCAATTTTTTTTACTTAAACCTCATCAATTCTATTTATCGATCAATCATTATTTGCGAATTCACTATAGAACATAGTTTGGTAATTGATATTTTATAATATACGGAGTAGTAATTTTAATTGAAAATCAGGGTTTATTGATTGTAAATCAGGGTTAATCAATGTTAATTAATTATCTATGGTTGTTGTTGTTATTCTCTGATCTCAATTTCTATTTGTATAATCGGCTAATCGCAGATTAGGACTTTTTCGAATGACCCTAATTGGTGCAATTGATCTGAAGTTCATCGCAAGCCCGGACTTTTCCGCAAACCCTAATTGGTATACATCGCAAATAGGACTTTTCGGAAGAACCCTTATTGGTGCAATTGATTTGAAATTATTGATCTCGAAAATTAAGACTTTTTCGAAGAACCTAATTGGTGCGATTGAATTTGAAATCCACGACCTCAATTTGTACTTGAATCATCGCAAATTAGAACTTTTTGAAGAACCCTAATTGATGCAATTGAATTTTGTATTTTTTTTCTCTCCAAAAACAAAGGTGGAAGAGGGAAATGAGAGGGGTAGAATAGTAATTTTGAGGTATAATTGAGTAATGTTAAATATAAAAAAGTATCACCCAAAAAAACTATCCAAGATGACAAATGGGTAAAAAAAAAATATCATTGTTGTGACAAATACACCAAAAAAGTTTGAAGAATATTTTGGGTCACTAATATTTGTCGTCGGAATTTTTTTCGTATCAGGATTTTTACTTCGCGTCGTCAACTCGTCGGGATTTTACTTCATCCCATTGGAATACTGCGTGGATTACCTAAAATACCCTCCATTTTTTTATTTCTTCACCTACTCAAAAAACCGGAAGAAATGTCGCTAATTAATCGTTATCACACTGAAAAAAGTAATTGTAAAGAGTAGTAATTTCACTAAAAAAGATTATCACTAATGTTACACACCACTTATATATACTGTAATTAACAGTGAACCGTAGTATTTGATCAATATAATCAATCGTAATCAATTGATCAATCTTCACTGGACCTGTCAAATGGGTTGTGTCACAGGTTGGGTCAGAATACGGCTCAAGTTATACGGGCCACGGGTCGGACTAGGGTCGGATTTCGATCCCAAATTAACGGGTCAAACGGATTTCTAGTCGAAAAAATGAGTTCATGACCCTAAAAAAACATGACTCTAAGTTGCCTAGTGGTTAAAACTTGTGGTCATTGGCCCAAGGGTCTCAGGTTCAAGCCCCTGCAAGCGCGAACTTGTGGGAGTTGTATGGCTTGAGACTATGCCTTCTAGACTTCGAGCATGTCGCCCACGGGCGGTTTACCTTGGTGTGCGTGGTTTGCAGGCTATGCGTACACCCGAGGGTTTATCCAGAGCGCACCAAAAAGGTAGCGGCTGCGGGTTCCCTCGTTCATCAAAAAAAAAAGTATTTAAAATATTTTACAGAGTAGTACGACTGTACGAGTAGTATTTATGTCCTCGCCCAAGTTCGAACATGAATGAATGAGCCATGTTCGCGACATGGAGCATATACTTCTGAGTTTTTTATTTCAATTTTTGAACGATCATATACTTTTGAGTTTTTTATTTCAATTTTTTAATGAACTCAATTAAGAAAAATTAAAGATGCATATAGTTTTAAAATAATTATTTAAAATCAGAGTTTTCCGGAATAAAAAATCGTTATTATCTTTTTGTTATTAATTGGAAAACGTAATTACTTTGTAGCATTAGCAATGATTATCTTTTTGAAATCGATTTTTCTTGTGCGAAGTTGATACATTTTTTCTATATTTTATGCAATTAGTTTGTAACGATTAATGAGGTAGTTTACATAAAATCTCGACAATGCAAATTAAAATCCCGACGATAAATATCCAATATGTCATCAACCCTACTTTTTTGGTGTATTTGTCACAACAATGAAGTTTTTTTTACCCATTTGTCATCTTGGATAGTTTTTTTTACCAATATGTCATCAACCCTCAACTTTTTTTTTTACCAATCCGGTTATTTGGCCGAGTATGACTTAACCCGTAACTAATCTGAATATAATTGTAGAAAATGAATCAATATAAGAAATGAGTTGAACCCGAAATGACCTGGATCGAGAAGTCAATCCAATTGTTATAACCCAAAAAGTGACCCAATCCAAAGTTAACCCGAACCTGAAATGACCTGATCAACCCGAAGTCAACTCGATTGTTATAGCCTGAAGCTGACCCGAACCGTTTGTCGAGTGTAATGAGACGGTCTTATTACAATCCGATAACCATGAGACCATCTCACAATAATACGATTACCTTGAAAAAGTCTCATAGTAGATGTATGGTTTACGAAGTAAAAATTGGTGATTTTTGAAGGAATTAGTTGGGTTGCGTTTTTTCTAACGAGCGTACGTTTATTCAATCCTAACGACATTTTACCTATTTGCCTCCGTCATTTTCCAACGCTCTCAAAAGTGATGTTCATTTTCTCTCTAAAAAAAATTCCAAATTTGACCTAATCGAATCCGACCACCCAACCCACCGCCCATCACCGCCACCGCCACCACCCTCTAATTCGTTCCCTAAACCCTAATTTACTTCACCAATTACAATAACAATAATTAGAAAAAATCTAATTAGAACTAAACTCTAATTTAATTCTTCAATTTCAATTAAATTTTGATTAGACAAAATAATTAAATGTAACCATACAATTGATTTAGGGAAAACTACAATTAGTTTATCATTAATTAAATTAGGACTAATGATCGATCCCCTAATTTACTCCACAAATTTCAATTAAACAACACTTAGAAGAAAAAAAAGTTACAAAACCCTAATTTTATCTTTCAATCTCAATTAAATAGTAATTAGAAAAAAGTAATTACTGTAATCAAAATTAATTTAAGAAAAAGGGCGATTACTTTATCATAATCGATTTGAAGATTGAGTAAAGTTGCGTCAGGAAAAAGTAATTTCGTTAGCTGTGGCCTAACATGAAACATCCGACCCGTATGTGAGCGCCCTCTTTTCCAATCAACCATGCCAAATTGTAAGTTACTGTTCTTCAAAATCAAACAACTTGACTAAAATCACTCGTAACACGAAATTATTCCAAAGATTCACGAATTTCTCAATCATTTTCTCCGTAAATCGAAGCTCGTAATCTGCATTTTCTGAAGAAAAATAATGTCAGTTCAAGAGTATCTTGACAAGTATTTGTTAGCTCGGAAAATCGAAGATGCGGTCAACGCTGCTGTTCGTGCTAAAACTACTGATCCAGTTCTCTTTATCGTAATCTCTCGCTTCCTACTTTTAATTTTTGTTCTGATTGAATTGATGTTTGATAGTGTAGTTTAGTAATTGTGTGAGATTTTGAAATTTGGATTGCGTTTTGAAAAATGATGTAGAAATTGAGCGAAATCAGTAGTTATGATTGTGTAGGATTTTGATTTGTGTGAAATGTTTAGGATCGAGATTGAATGTTGGAATTTTGTTTTGAAAATTGATGTATTAGGTGATTCGTAGTGAAAAATGGGCGAATTCAGTGGTTATCACTTATGATTGTGTAGGAGTTTGATTTGTGTGAAATGTTTAGCTTCAAGAATGAATGTCGGGATTTTGTTTCGGATCAATGTTTAGCTAATTGTTGGAGGTGATCGGCGAAATCAATGATAATGATTGCATATGAGTTTGATTTGATTCAAATGTTTAGGTTTGAGATTGAATATTGAACTATGTTCGGAAAATAATGGTGGGAGAAAATCGGCGAAATCAGTGATAAAGATTGTATAAGAGTTTGATTGTGTGAAATGTCAGAGGCTCGAGATTGAATGTTGGATTTTGTTTTGGGAAATTGCTATGATAGGCGCATCACAGGAGAAAATCGGCGAAATCAGTGATAATGATTGTATAGGGGTTTTATTTGAGTGAAATGTTGGAATATGTTTGGAAAATTGATGTTTGAGGTGAATCGTAGGAGGGAATCGCTGAAATCAGTGATAATGATTGTTGGAGCTTGATTTGAGGGAAATGCTTAGGTTCGACCATTTGAGATTGAATGATGGATTTCGTTATTTCGAAAATTGATACCTTAGGCAAATTGTTGGACGTTTAAGATTGACTCTTGAATTATGTTTGGATAATGATGTTTTAGGTGAATCTGAATAGGAATCTGAATTATGTTTGGATAATGATCGTGTAGTTGTTTGATTTGTGTGAAATGTTTAGGTCCGAGATTGAATGTGGTACGTGAATCGAAACAGGAAACCAGTGAAATCAATGATAACGATAACATCATCGTTTGATTTATGTGAGATGTCTAGGTTCGAGATTGAAATTTGAATAATGTTTAGAAAAATTGACTCGTCATGTCATGTGTCAGATGAATCAGAATATGAATCCAGTCAAATCAGTGATAATGATGGCCTAGTTGTTTCTTGTGTGAAATGTTTAGGTCCGAGATTGATTGTTGAGATATGTTTGGAAAATTGAATAATGTATGGAAAAATGTATGTGCTAGGCAAATCATATGAAGAAATCGGTAAAATCAGTGATAACGAAGGTGAAGGCAAGGCAGATTCTAGATAGCAGAGGAATTCCTACAGTTGAGGTCGAGTTATCTACTAACAAAGGCACTTTTCGTGCTTCTGCTTCTAGTGGACCGTCTTCTGGATTGTATGTATTGCTCTTCTACTCTTTAAATTTCATTATGATATAGTAGTATCTACTAACAAAGGTGGAGGTACACGGCGAATATTGCCGTTGTATGTTATTGTTGTCCGTGCGGTTAAACGGAGTAGTGTTTGTGGGTGGACGCATAGAATACGGGGGTGGGAGCAGTGGAGGAGGAGTGATGGTCGAGGGACTTGGGTTGGCGATTAATTATTGATGAATGGTGATGATAGACATCATTTCGTTTATTTTGAGAAAGGTTACCTAAAAGTTAGGTTTATTTCAGGATTAATATGTAGTTGGGGTTATTTTGATAAGATAGAGTATAGTTAGGATTATTCTAATATTCTCATTACTTAATCCTACTTTATTCATGTTCAAAATTCTAAAAGTTTAACCTCCAAAAAGGCAAATTGGAGAGAGTACTTCATCAGGGATTTAGGGAGCAGTTTCATCGAGTTAAAACCTTTTAAACTAGCTTGAATGGGTGTAAGGAAGTTAATAACTCCCACGTGTGGAGAGTTAATACCCCTTTTCCGAGTAAATACCTCTTATCAAGTCGTGTTATTTTATTTCTTTGACTTAGCTGTTACGCTTGATCTAGATTTTTTGCTACTAGCTTCTGGCAGTACAGTCTCAGCAAGATACTTCATGTGTGTTAATTGTTACAGTATTTATTTTATGTGATCTCTTTATCGCACCATGTCTATCTTTGTAGTTGATAGTTCATGTCTGTGTTGCAAATGCAGCACTCTATTCTAATATATGAATTTCTTCTTTCACGTAGATTTGAAGCTATTGAGTTACGTGATGGAGATAAAGGAATGTATTTGGGAAACAGTGTTACGAAAGCTGTGAGAAACATAAATGAGAAAATATCCGAAGCTTTGATCGGATTAGATCCAACTCTTCAGTCACAAATTGATGAGGTCATGATTGATTTGGATAAAACAGAGAAAAAGGTTGTTATCTCATCTTGCTATAATCTACTAACATGGCAGTAGCAGGAACAACACCCACATTACCCCAACGCTGGATGTATGCAACATCTCCTATTGCGTTGAGGACACTTTTTTTTTTAATCACAGAAACACATGATGAGGATTGGATTGTCGTTCCTTCATTCCGTAATTTTCAAAGCCATATGAGATGATGGAATACAACTCAATGGCCCACTAAAAAATGTGTCTCTTGTAATGTGTAGTAATAGAATATAAACGGCTTTCAACCATCGCCTTAAGGTTTTGGTTGAGATGGTTCGTTAACATGGTATCAGAGCCAAAGGTCACGAGTTCGAACCCTGGCAGCCCCCAATATCTCGAACTTCAAGTGGAATCTCAGCACACGGTACGGGGGAGCCGGTGCGCACTAACCACTTTTCAAGCCCAAGGTTTTGGTTGAGATGGTTTGTTAACATGTAGCAGCCATTGGTCACTGCAACTTCATTATGGGTCATGGGAGGATGCGTACATCCTATTGATTTTCCTCGTCAGAGACATAGTTCATGTTTGGATCCATTGAAAATGAAAATTTGAAATACCAATAGTGATACGTATGAAAAACTTAGTTATGTGCTTGCATGCAGATACTTCTAGATCCTAACAGTCCTCAGGCTCCTAACTTCTGGATTCTTGTAATACACGGTAAAATCGTTCTAAGTCCTGACTGCTGAATCTTTTTCAGGGAGAACTTGGTGCCAATGCCATGTTAGCTGTTTCAATAGCTGCTTGCCGAGCTGGAGCTGAAGAGAAAGAGGCAAGGTTTCTATTAAACCCTGAATCTGATAGACCTCTGATTGTGCAATTTCTTCATTTCCTGACCAGGATATGTATTCTAGGTTCCACTTTACAAGCACATTGCTGATCTTTCTGGTGGTAGCAATTCAATCATTCCTGTTCCTTCCTTCACAGTTATAAGTGGTGGTAAACTTGCTGGAAACAATTTGGCTATTCAGGTACACATAGGACTCTAAGTTATGGGGGTAGTGGCTAAAAACAATGTTATCGAATAGCTGAGATTCCGCAGTTGTTATTCATGTGATAATTTAATCATATTCTCTCAGGAAATTATGATCCTTCCTGTCGGTGCAAAGACATTTGAAGAGGCTATGCAAATGGGATCTGAAACTTATCATCATCTAAAGGTAATTTCTTGTGATTGTCCAACTTTTTTTTTCTACTGGTTCTAAGGGGAGGGAAAGTGAGGGAAGAGGGAGTGGATCAATGTCATTGTCCTTTCCTATGTTGGAAGTATCTCCATTAACCGTGAAGGAGGGAACTGAAGGGTTCCATTTTCCATCCTCCTCATTTCGTCCGACTCATTTTTGACAACCCACCAAAAGAGTTTTTTCAAAAAGAAGTTCACCGGGGATAAAATAAGGAATGATAAAATCGCATCGCATGAAGCCCCTCTGATACTTGTGTTGTGGTTGTTTGGTGGTGATTGTTAGTCTAGTTTTAGTGGTGAAATTTACAGAGTTAAGTTTTCCTCCTTCAGTTCCTTATTGACGATCTAAGTCAGTAGCACTCACTGCTTTATGTTTTTGGACTCTTTGTTTTAATGTTCTCGCCATGTTTTTTTTTTCCCGCTCTAAAAATATCTTTTGTTTGTTCTATTTGCAATTTTTTCATCTAATGCTTGTATATGGAAAGAGCAGGATGTTATTACAGAAAAGTATGGTGTGCATGAATGTAACGTTGGGGAAGATGGGGGCTTAGCTCCAAACACTTCAAGGCAAGTTTTTGCTCTTTTATGTGCTCTTTTTCTTCATTGCTAAAAGATTCGACTCTGACATACTTGTCGGTAATGCAGTGTTAAAGAAGCCTTGGATTTAGTTATGGAAGCTATTGGTAAAACCGGACATAAAGAAAAAATAAAGATTGCCATTGGTGTGGCAGCAACTGAGTTTTGTATAGGTAATATTCTACGTTTGTGCGAAGAGTGTCAGGTGCGGCTATATTGGGCAATATTTTCGATTTTTTGGTCTAAATTGAAGTATTGAAGTGTCGTGTCGGTGTCAGACACGCGACACGGCACCCAAGTGAGGTGTCGGAGTAACATAACTATTATTTGCCGCTTCTCATGTTTATCACTTCAGAAGACATGTATATGAAAGCTCTGATTTACACCAACAACAACATTACCCCGGTCCTTTTACCCCTATGTTAGTAATGAAAGCTCTGCTGTGTTGGCTGGAAAACATTTTCAACGAAATACAAAGGAAAATACTTTCCAAAGCAAAAAAGAGAGCGCTCCATAAGTTACCCTTCAAAGCAAGAGGCAGAATATTTGTCTAGGGTGGTCATATTCAGTGTTGGTTCTGTACATTTTTGTTCACCAAGCTACTTTTTATGGCATTTAGGTACCAAGTATGACTTAGATTTCAAGACGCCAGATAAGGCGGGCCAAAATTTCAAATCTGGAGAGGACCTGATGGAGATGTATCAACAGCTTTGTGCCGGTAAGCTGCTTCGGTTTATTTATCTATTTATTTATTTTTCGCATTTTCCTTGCGAACTACGGAGTATTAGCTAAACGTTTTTAGAGCAGCCTTTTAGTGGTATTGATCATTTGGATCTTGCAGAGTACCCTATTGTGTCAATTGAGGATCCATTTGACAAAGAGGACTGGGAACACACCAAAATTTTCTCGGAACTACAGAAATGCCAGGTTCATTTTACCCCTTGTCAATAGAAATACCTCCACGACTCCACCCACTTTATTCATGCATAAATGTCCAAGTTTCAAATTCATTTCATGGAATAAATTATTCTACTGTTGAGTCTGTGGTCATTAACTAATTTGTTTGGATTTTCATTTTATTTTGATTGTATAGTTGATATATTGGTTATCCCTAGGCAATGGGTTTTTTTGTCACAAATGCATAAGTAGGCCTTGCTTTTAAGACAGAGTATCCGTCATCTTAAAATGGATAAAATATTACTATCACATTGAGCCGATAAAGACAAAACAATTGTCATTTCCTAGGCAACTTGCCATGTGATTTGACATGTATTTGACCCGTCGTAAGGTTTAAGATGGATACCCCTGTTACAAACAAGAATTTGTGGTCGATACTTGACGCAGAATGTTTTACCACTTTTTTATATTGACTTCATCCTTTCTTGATCAGTCGCATGTAACTTGTGCAGGTCGTTGGTGATAGTCTACTTATGTCTAATCCAAAACGTATTGAAAAGGCGATTCAAGAGTCCACTTGCAATGCTCTTCTTCTCAAGGTATTGATGTTATCTATGTTTTCCTTCATAATGGAAACAGAGAATTCAGTTCTTATTCAGATGAACTTATCGAACTATTCATCTTTGTCTCCTCTATTGTTGATAAATTTGAGACGCATTCCAAGGATAGATGATATTAATTAATTCTTATTAGCTCGTCTGCAATGAGGGTAGAATATGGCCTCATTATATTAGCTAATTCTCAAGTAGTCGGGCTCTCTTCACATTTTGCCGAGACTTGGTGGATTCGATTTTTATTTTATTCTTTGTGTTCATATAATACGGTGAATTAGCGATTTTTGTGCAACTATTTACCAGACTTTTTACTACCTCTTGTGTTGTCATTTTTTGTTCCCTTTATTCACTTTATTTCTACTATTCCTTGTTACCATATCCCACGACACCACCCCTGCTAAAAAGGGTGTAATGCATTATGCAACTAGGAATCGGTTTAACTACTTCATGTGAACGCTCTTTTTTTTTATTCTTTTTAATTTAATGAAGCTTAATTCACGAGATGTTTCTAATTTTTCAGATAAATCAGATCGGGACGATCACAGAAGCGATTGAAGCAGTGAAGATGGCTAAAAAAGCTCAGTGGGGTGTCATGATATCCCATCAAAATGGTGAAACTGAGGATACTTTCATAGCTGATTTATCGGTGGGTCTTTCTACGGGCCAAATCAAAGCCGGAGCACCCTGCAGAGGAGAGCGCCTGTGCAAGTACAATCAGGTTCGTTATGAGTTATGACTTTAATAATTTCCTCATTAGATCTACTATACATCTGCTTATAGACCGTCTTGTTGTGAGATCATGTCACCATTGAAATCGATCTACTAGCTCTTAATTGAAGGGTCGCACTTAAACAATATAGAAGGTATCATAATTAAAAGGGTTTATAAATAAAAGTTGAAAATGTGGGTGAACCATAGAAATAAAAACGTGAGACCTAAAATCTCTTAATGTTAAATTTACGTTGAAGGTTTTACTGTCGAGGGTGAATGTAAAAGTGTGTATTTGAGTTATTGTTTGTTGGGGGGTGAATCTAAAAGACGTACTGTAATTTTGTTGCAGTTGCTTCGTATTGAAGAAGAAGTAGGTGATCAGGGTAATTACGCTGGTGAAGGATGGAGGGTTTTATGAACATGAACATGAACATGAACATGAACATATAGATTCGCCCTGCTTTTTTGATACTCCGGTAGCTTGTATCTAGGCTCCATTTTGAAGGCCGACTTACATTACGGTATATTCCCTTTTTCTTCCAAGACTTGACTTCCCGGCTGCTGATTCTTCCTAGTTTTTTTGCGGTCTGTAATCAATAATTGTTGGGTTTAAAGACTTGTTGGCTTAGGGTTTGCGTGGGTAATTACTTGTGAGTTGTGACTAGACTTCGTGAGAGCATCTACTACTCACTATTGTCGACAACGACACCATCTAGATAAGTCCACGGTCCTCTTCCTCGCACATTGCTTCAGTTCACCAGTTGCTCTTTCTTAAAACGTATTCTTCTGAAAATTAAAGACAAAATAATACTACGAGTAACCCCATTTTAGTCATTAGGAAAATGTGGTTTCACTTAATCAAACATTCAAACTTGGTTTTTTAGCTGAATTGTAATGACTTCTTTTTCAGGTGTGTCAATCAATAATTTTCGTTTTCATTTAGGTACGGAGTATATTTTATCCTATACTTTAACTTTTAATAATATTAAAAACAAATTTCATCTCTTTTTTCCGTGATACTCGTGAATAAAGTAACTGGAAACTACTACGTATATCTAATTGAACAATTGAAGTGAACTAAATGAGGATAAACCGAACGAAATTGAACACGAATGAATTTAATCGGAATAAAATAAGTTGAAAATAAATTGAAAAATAGAGTGACAGAATAGGGTGGAATTAATAGGGGCACAAATCCGGGTTACGCGCAAATTGTGCGATTAGATTTGATCAGAATCATTTTCCAGTCAAAAGAAAGTCAGCTTCATACCAAACCAACTTCAATAATTCAATTACACTCAAAATCACTCACTGAAACCCTAATTTCTTCCCCAAATCAAAATCAAAATCAAAATGCAATCAACAAGCAAATTCTACACAATCAGATTGATCCTGTTTTGGTATTCGGCAAACATCGGAGTATTACTCCTAAACAAGTACTTGCTATCCAATTACGGATTCAAATACCCGATTTTCCTAACAATGTGTCACATGACAGCTTGTTCTTTGCTCAGTTACGTGGCCATAGCTTGGCTGAAGTTTGTTCCGATGCAAGCCATTCGATCTCGACTTCAATTGAGTAAGATCGCCGCATTATCCGCCGTCTTTTGTTTCTCCGTTGTTTCGGGGAATGTTTCGCTTCGCTTTCTTCCGGTCTCCTTCACGCAAGCTGTCGGTGCTACCACGCCGTTTTTCACGGCCATATTTGCTTGTGTTATGACCATCAAGAGGGAGGCTTTCATCACTTATCTCACTCTTCTTCCTGTTGTTACTGGTGTTATTATTGCCAGTGGGGTATGCTTTTATTTATCATCTCTTTCTATTTCTCTCTTCTTTATTTCACCTCTCGCTTTCGTATCCGTTTTACTTCTAAAACGGATCCAAATAGTGTGGGGAGATATTTGATCAACTCTCTACAATCTAGATAGCTTGACGTATCAAATGATATGGTTTCGTATCCGGTTTACTTCTAAAACGAATCCAAATAGTATGATAGATATTGGCGGTTGACGGATCAAATGATAACTACTTGACCCGTTTTACTTCCAAATCGGATCCAAATAGTGTGGGAGGAGATTTGACTGAAATGATAGCTTGCTTGACGTATGAAATGATATCTATATGAACCGTTTTACTTCTGAAATGGATCCAAATAGTATGATATACTCATAAACTAAGTCTTTAGGTAGCTTGAATCTTGATTGCTTTAGTTAGCTAAAGTTGGCTGGAATGTGGAAGCGGAAAACTTAAGTCAATGAGAAAATTAAAATTGACGATGAACCTCATTATGTGCTGGTTAGTTAGATTAGTTTTCGAGTTATTTGTTACCGTGGTGAATTTTTGATAATTAGGTAAGATTTTATTTGTTAAGTTGGTAGTTAGATCATTGTTTCAGTTTGATGATTCAAGGGTTATTGTCATGGAACTATGGAATTTTTTTTGAATATTGGAAAAGGTATGATTGATGTCAATTTTAATAGATTTAGATGCTAGATTTGCTGATTCATTTTTGGATAATGCGTTTTAAATGTTTAGTTGGTGTGGTCGTAGTTGAGGTATTATTAGACGATAATTTCATGATACATTGTACTTTAGTGTAATGGTCCGTTTGGGAACACGGATTTCATTTTGAAATTTGGATTTGACACAAATACTTTGTTTGGGATACAAAGTGAATTTGTGAATTTGGATTTTGTCAAATCCAACCAAATCCAAGTCTCTCACAAAAATGGTCATTTCTAAATGACACCTTAATGCATGTCATTGTAAAATTCTATCATTTCACTTTTCTAATTTGACAATGACGATTTGAAATGAAATGTTGGTTGCCAAACGCTACCTTAGTGTAATGGTGAGGAAGTCATTTCTAAGAGCAAATGGTTGAACACTTGAAGTAAGTTTATTTCTTTTTTTTATATACGAGTAATTAATAATGAACTAAAATCTACATTTTGGTTATTATAGTTTACAATGATCACTGACAATGATTCACTGAATATTTTTAGGTATGATTTAGTGGAGAATGCTATTGTCATGGTTTCTTTTATTGGTTGTACTTGTACGGGAGTAGACATTGCTACGTATTTTGCTTGCTTTAGTCAGTTGTGGTTTCTGAAGCACAATAATAGAATATAGAGTTGATAGATGGTATCACGGTAGTAGATGATGAATTGTTGAGATCCGAATCAATGATAAAATCGATAATTAATTAATTAGGTTGTCTCTCCTTTCAATGGCAGGTCTAGTTTTGGTAGAATGTCTGAAGCAGGCTGTCTATTTGTTTGATATGCTATTCTTTAATCTGAGCTGCTTGCTTATGGTGAATTCTGATGTTTGGTAGCCTATGTTGGTTGATTGATTGATTTACTTGAAGGGAGAACCTATGTTCAATATGTTTGGGTTCATTATGTGCCTTAGTGCGACTGCTGCACGAGCACTCAAGACCGTACTTCAAGGGATTTTACTCTCATCCGAAGGGTAAGGTTCATCTTTACTTTCATACTCCACAACTATACAAGGCAGGGTTTCTTACTTTCTTGGGTTAATTTTTTCACACATTTGTTAGCTTTGCTAAATTCTGTATGCCCCTTGCATTGTGAAGTAGACCCGGTAAAACCAACACCCAACACCCGAACTAAAGATTCGGGCTTGACGCATACGAACCAATATCTTTGGAAAAAGTCGATAATAACACCTGAAAAAATAACTGAATCCAAAGGGACATGCTCCGACCCGATTGCCCAAAATGTTTACAAACCCGCAATGACCCGACCCAAACCCGATTCAGTTGACTTGTTTTTGAAATCTATTGTGAAGTAGCCAAGTGATGATGCATTTTACGGCACAATTTTCATAATTATGGGTCATCCAGGAATAAGGCCTCCACCCCTCCCTCCCTCCCCCGTCGTTTACCCCAACACATGCGAGAGGCGAGAGGCAACAAGAGATCGGGGTAATATTGTTGTTGTGTTGAGGACCATATTATCTGAATTTTGATTAACTCAGTGGTCTTAATATCGTTTTAACAGGGAGAAGCTAGATTCTATGAACCTTTTGATGTACATGGCTCCTATTGCTGTTGTCTGTCTGATCCCCGCGGCCCTCATAATGGAAAAAGATGTGGTTGGGATTACTATAGCTTTGGCAAGAGAAGACACCAAAATTCTTTGGTATCTGCTCTTCAATTCTGCACTCGCATACTTCGTGAATCTCACCAATTTTTTGGTCACTATACGCACAAGTGCCTTGACTCTTCAGGTATTCCTCTGAAACCTTTATACTCTTCGGCCTACTTCAGTCCAAAAGATCATCGCCTAACTATCACATTGGTCAATCTCATGACGTTATTATAATGGTATGGAAAGAGTAGTACTTCGTATTTTATGAGTTATTTTTGGTGTAGCCGTGTAATTAATACTTCAACTTCAGGTTTTAGGAAACGCTAAAGGAGCAGTTGCTGTGGTCGTCTCAATATTGATCTTTAGAAACCCAGTATCAGTAACAGGAATGCTTGGCTACTGCCTCACCATAACCGGAGTAATTCTATACAGCGAAGCCAAGAAACGAAACAAGTAAATTCTCGGGATTTACTTTGCACTTCTTCTTGTCGACGTGACGGTCCTCGTCAGATTGAGGTGACGGTGTCTGGTTAGGATGATTTTTCTTCACCTCACCGAGTGTATATCTATCGGCCTGAGATTAATTGGATGATATATGGACAAAGATTCATCTATTTCAACTAAAATGTCAATACAAATGAATTTGAAGGTGAGATATGGACATTCCACTCAAAATTAATTTTGTTTTTTTGTATTTGTATAATACGGAGTATAATTTATTACGAAGTACATTAAAAGGATATAGTACTCAGTATAAAATATGTACTCCCTTCGATTTTTATCTATTATCTCTTTTCATGAATATATGTGAGGTACTATATACGAAGTATTTTATAGAAATGAGGCACTAAATAAAAATCGGAGGTGTCTTTCTTCATTGTGTAGCCTAATTTTAAAGTTATTTTTGCTTATGATTCTCGTTATGGGGGTTCATTTGTATTGCCTGGATTTTATGTGAACTCAAAGTAACTCAAGATTTAGACCCTCTTTTTATTCGTTTTTTGCAATTCCTTTTTTCAATGAAAATATACTCAGTACGTGTCTAAGGTCAGACTTGTCACTCTTTCCATGTTTCTTGATCAACAATTTTGTTGAATCATTTACAATTGTAGCTTAATCAATATACCCCCTCCGTACCTAAAAAAAAAAAAATCTTTCCATTTGACTATTATAACCCTCACAGTTGAATATAAATAGAGGAAGATCTTACTGATACAGAGAGAGTAGTTTTTTTATTACTAGATAATTTAACAAAAATAATTACTGTAGTTAATTTCAATTAATTAACGGTTTCTAAAGAGCAAAAATGACAAATCACTTACAGCTGGTACGATTCAATTCAACATTGCAAGCAAAAACTCAAAACTCCGGCAATGAATAGTGGTGCCCTAAAAATATTGATTTCACTCCAAAAACATCGATTTCACCAATATCAAAGGGTAAAAGTGTCAAGTAACTAAAAAAACCCAAGAATGCGAAGTAAAAAAAAAGACAACACAAAGTAAAATGGCCAACAACGAGTAGTAACGGCCAGCCTAGACTAATTGAGGCATGTTTGTGGCACTTTTAAGCACGGTTTATAACTTCCCTTTTCTTCGGACGACACTATCGACATTCGACATAAGGGGATCTAAAACGGAGGGCAAGCGAAAGGTGAAATGTACTAAATCAGTAATGGTTTAGGCATACAATATTCCGATTCATGCAGTTAACTGTAAACCTAAGATAAAAATGTCGTGTCTAATTGAGTTTCAGATTACATTGTGAAAGCAAAGCAGTCCACCCATCCATTATGCCCCTCGGCTGCAATCTTCACAAGATGGAAGCGTAAACCCAACAAGACATGAAGATAGTCAACTCCCGAGCTTACAAATATATATATATATGTACAGAAATCCTTGAGCATTCCTGAATGTGGAAGAAATCACTAAGAAGACAACTCAAAGCATTAATGAACGGGTTGTTCGTCTTCCTTGAGACGGTTAAATTCACTTTAGGTCTAAAACGGGTCAAATTCTGTGTTTAAGACGGGTATATAGAAAATCAGAGTTTATTTCTTCCGTTAATCCATGAACACAAATTCTTATTTGTGACAAACAGATCCTTCGTAAACTTGTGATGGGTCTATTACCCACATGGGTTGATGAAGACAAAGCATTTGCGATTTATTGTCTTATCTAGCCATATGGGTGATAAACCGTTATAACCCTGTCGCAACCCACAAGGGAGAACGACTCCCACATGAATGACCAAACTACATACTCCTCCATCCCAAATCCCAACAGAAATTTTACATTTTCTTTATAATGAAAGACGCAAGTAGTGTGAAAAAAAATGTTTTTCTATTAAAAAAACCGAAAAAATAGAGGGTAAAACTCAAGTAAAATGGAAACATAGACTAAAAAAATAGAGGGTAAACAATTAACTGGGACAGAAGGAGTGTATATATATGGAGGGAGTTTTGAAATACGATAGTTTGGTGTGAGTGGAGGGTGTATGAAGAATTATTGGGTGATCGGATAGAGAATGATGAAGCTAATGCAACTCAAAGGCTTACCATATTCGTCGAGGGAGGCTGCAGAAGGAACGAGAAACTTAAATTGTATCAAGTGTGAAGATAATTAGCAGCCATCATCAGCTCCAAAGTAAGTTCGGGTTCAATATGAAATTCAGTCTCCTTTCCACTATAAACAAAAAATAACAGGTTAAGCCGGGTAAATGAAAGTAAAATTTCATCATTTCTATCGGAACAGAAAGAAAAAGGATTACAGAAAAAATACAAAAAGATACGGGCTACAAAGTAAGTACGGAGTAAATGTTACAGTATTTGGAAACGACTTGACGATTTCGGATATAATTTCATGTTAGCCGTCCACAAATCTTTTTGGGACAAAGGCTCTCATGTTGTTATTGTTACAAAGCAAGCAAGATTATCAAATTGTCTAATTGAGAGGATTTGTGTTGACAATTGCTCACCAAAAACCTTACACCATAAAGAATAACTCTTCCCATCTCGACAATTAGTTAACGGTTTCCATCCTGGAGTGCATTTCAATAGTTACCTATTTCTTTTTCGAATGTGTTAAAAAACGGGTGAATAAAGTGCACCGTGCCCCATATTTGACTCTTTTCCTTTATGCGATAATTATTGGTTGGTGTGGAGGGGGTAAGTTATATCTAGCCTTCTAGCTGAATCGATAGCTTAAATAAGACACAAACTTCACCAATTCAGTTCAAACAAACTGCAAACTAACAAACTCCCCGTGTTCTGAAGGTCAATAAAGCAGTCCACAAAATTGCTATCTCCCTTCTCCTTCCGACCCCACAAGATATATGTTAGTATAATTCAATCGATTTGAGACGGGAAGGGAGAAGGTAGATAGCAATCCTCAAGCAGTGCAAGAATAACCCGTTAACTTGACCATTATAGTTCGCTAATAGTCAATTTGATCAGTAAAGTCGTTCGTAATTGGAGGTATTACTACTAAACATGGCAAATTCTTTATATTCCTTTCTAGCAGCAGCAACAACAAAGACCGCAAAGGTACTCAATACTTCATAATCAGCAATTTATAATAGATCCGAATTGGTAAGCTTATACTTTGTATAGCTCTCATAGAGAAAGACCACAAAGGTACTCAACCCAGTTCAATATCGAAATACTAGAAAAACGAAGAATAACAATTTACAACCGGCACTATACAACGAGAATATATGCAAACAAAAACGGAGGGGAAAGTGAACAACATGATCAACAATTCATCATAATCGAAAATCAGATGGGTAAATTGGACCTAGCGTATTGAAGAGACTCAAGCTGAACAATAACAAAACTACATCAAACTAGTAAACTACACGTAGTTTCGACTTTCCAGTTCAATATCGCAATTCAAGAAAAATAAAGATAACTATGTGCAACCAGCATAATAGTCCCGCAACCATGTATCACAGTGAAAGATCGTCAATTCATCTAAATTAAAGATCAAAGAGGTAAATTAACCTAGCATATTGAAGAGACCAGTAAAAATACTGGCATATCTTCTCGAGAATAGTCGTACTAATTTCCGGAAACGACACTTGTCCATGCTCTGTTTCCGCAAAACTCCCTACAAAACGCATGAAATTCATACTACACCATTAGAAAACAGTTAACTCAGCTAAATTGATCAATAAAGCTGAATTGATGAATGAATCTCTCTGCCAAAATTATTAGATTCATGCTACTAGTATATCATTAGGAAACAGTAACAGCAGCTAATTGAGGATTGAAAATTGAATTGATGAATCTTCCTATGAAATTCATAAAATTCAGATGAATTGATCGGGAATTTGAATGAATCTCCCGAACAAGAAGCATAAAATTCATGCTAGATCATTAGAAAACAGTAATTTCAGTTTAACGGATCAAGAAAAACAAATTACTCTAGATTAAACGCTAATAGAATTCATGCTAGATCATTCGAATACCGTAATTTCAGTAAAACTGAGCAACGGAATTCATGCTAGATCATTAAAAAACAGTAAATTTCAGCTTAATGGATAATCTCGATGAAACGCTAATAGAATTCAGGCTAGATCATTCGAATACGGTAATTTCAGCAAAATTGATCAACAGGATTCATGCTATATCATTCGAAAGAGTAGTTTCAGCTTAACTGATCAAGAAAAACAAATTACCCTCGATGAAACGTTAATAGGATTAATGCTAGAACAGTAAAACATTCGAATATAGTAGTTTCCACAAAATTGATCAACAGAATTGAATCGAATTTCAAAACAAAACATAAATTGGTGTTAAATCGTTGGGAAACAAGAACTTGAACTAAATTAATCAGGAAAATCGAGTTAATATTGATGAAACCCTAATTTATCGGCACAAAAATAAACATATTGAATAAAATAAAATAAAAACTAGTACTACCTGGAGAAGTGAGCATGTTACGAAGAGTTTGAGAAACCATGGCGGCTTTCTTATCAATCACGAATTCGAATCCTTCGGCGCTGATTAATTTCACAGTTTCGTTCTTCGTTGTCGACATATTTTTCGCCAGATTTTCTCTCTCCTCTCTAGATCTTTGATTTTCGTGGGGACGACTGCTTTTCTTTCCAGCGATGAAAATTCAGTTCATGGACTTTTATGCTGCAAATTTGCCTACACATGACATACCACATAGGTCAATCGGGTCGGGTTGGTACGGATCGGATCAAATCATTTTTTATCACGAAGTATAAAAAGTGGGTTCACTTTGGATTGGATAATTTTTTGGGTTCTAATTTTTAACTTGTTAAAAGATATTGTATCAACTCGTTTGCGGTATTAACATTTGAGTAAATTCAGATTATGGGTCAAACTTGGTTTGCAGTTCGGGTTGGATTCGGATTGAGTCATTCGTCTCGGATCGGTTTTGCCATGTATAGGTTTTATGAGAAACCTTCTTTAATGTCGAGTCAATCGTAGTGTATACTACACGGTTTTCAGTGATTGGAGAGCCCGAAAGAAAACTTGCCAAATTTCTCATGATTTAGTCCTTAGATAAGTTAGCCCGGTCCTCCAGAATGTTTAGGTCGAACAGGACAACAAAGAGTATTTGAAAGAGATAAATTTGTGTTTGCTGAAAATCGAAAACAGCTGCAAGTGGACGCGTACTTGTTAGAATTGAACTGGAGAAATCCCGAAGACACTGCGGGGACATAATAGGAAAATATGAAGATTCCGAGAAGTTGCCCTTTACGACCTTCCGGACGGTCTAAATCGTACTCTAGTTAGTCTAGGGTATAATACGCGATTTTTGGAGATCCTATAGCTCGAAACAAAACTTGGCGAAATTCGCATGGTCTATTCCTTGGGTCAGTCAACGCGGCTTCCCAAATTTTTAGATCCAACCTCGAGCAATGGTTTCTCTCTTTCGAACGAGAACAGATTCGCAAGATCTACTTAGATCGTGACCAATGCTTGGACTCGTGGTGTTGGGGACTCAAAAAGGACGAGATTACACTCTTTGGTACGCGTGTATGATGCTAGAGGGCGATGATCTAAAGAACTGTGGTGTGACCTCGAATAAAGCTCTTATTTTGACAACACGATAATGACAAATATAAAAAATTTCAAATGAGTCAAAGGTCAAAATATCCCGTATCCATTGGGTATTTGGGTTAGTGTGATTACAAGTCGAGTCGAGTCTTCATTTGTGTGGAGGTTGCTTTCAGTTTGGTCAAATTTGTCCGCACCACGGGTAGTGGCCTAGTGTCACACCACACCACTCCACTTTCTCCTTTCAAATTTCAATACACCATTTTCAATTAATCATTTCTTCGTTACATCACTGTCACTGCTCTCCTTCCAAGGTAAATTTCAATTCCCCCCTCCGTCAATTTACTTAATTTACCACCTTATATCGCATCCATCCAATTTAATTTTATCGTGGTAGTTTTGTTTGCGATTGATTCTGATTTAGTTATTTTTTCCGATTGAAGCTAGGGTTTGTATCGAATTTAAATTAAATGGCGAGTAGAGTAGATCATGAGTACGATTACTTGTTCAAGATCGTGTTGATCGGAGATTCAGGTGTGGGTAAATCCAACATTCTTTCGAGGTTTACGAGGAATGAGTTTTGCTTGGAATCTAAGTCCACCATTGGCGTTGAATTCGCTACACGCACTCTTCAGGTACTCTCATTAATACCGTCTTACACAAGTATTTGTGATCAGGACACATACTATTCTCATTATTGTGCTAATTTTTGCTCGCAATTGGCATTCATTGCCCTTATGTCGTAGATAAGAATTGAAACCTGGTGGAAGAGACCACTTACCCACTTGATCCAACTCTTGTTCTTTCCAATACTGTGTATGTAAAACCGACTTACTCAAGTATTTGTGATGGGACACATAGTATTGTCAATAATGTGCCAATTTTAGCTCGCATTCGATAGTGGGCATGCCCTTTTGTTTTCAAATGAGTGCACTATGTCGTAGATAAGAATCGAAATCTCAACATGGGGATTGGTGTAAGAGAACTCTTACCCACTTCAGCCAACTCTGGTTCTTTCCAATAGTGTGTATGTAAAGCCGACATACACAAGTATTTGTGATCGGGACACATAGTATTGTCAATACTTTGCTAATTTTAGCTCCCATTTACTGCACTATGTCGTACATAAGAATCGAACTCCAACCCCACGGATGGAATAAGAGAGCTCCAACCCTCAAGGGGCCATAATATAATCACTTTGTTTCTTATAAAATTCCTTTCACTTACACGCTCTAACTTGAAATTGTGCAACAGGTTGAAGGAAAGACAGTGAAGGCACAGATATGGGACACGGCTGGTCAAGAGCGCTACCGAGCAATAACTAGTGCTTATTACAGAGGAGCCGTGGGTGCTCTCCTTGTGTATGATATAACCAAGAAGCAAACATTCGATAACGTGCTGAGGTGGCTTCGTGAGCTACGAGACCATGCAGATTCCAATATTGTCATTATGATGGCTGGAAACAAGTCGGATTTAAAACATCTTAAAGCCGTTTCTGAAGAAGATGGGCAAGCATTGGCTGAAAAAGAAGGCCTGTCATTTCTGGAGACCTCGGCATTGGAAGCAATTAACGTTGAAAAAGCTTTTCAAACAATATTAACGGAGATATATCAAATTGCGAGCAAGAAAGCTTTGGCAGCGCAAGCAGCTTCTAGCAACGTTCCTGGTCAAGGTACAACCATCAGTGTCGGTGCCGGGGATTCAGACGGGAATCAGAAGAGAATGTGTTGCTCCTCTTGATGACTCGGTTTAGCACACAAGAGGATAGCTAGCCAGTGTCAGCCTTCTCTTCTTACTCCGTTTTCTTCCTATTTTTTCTTCTTCAATTTTATAAGGCCTATATCTGTAGAATACTTTGGTTCGTTAAGTTATGATGAAATGTTTGTGAAAATGGAAAAACTACAATTATCGTTTATCGAAAAATGGTTCATTCATTTGCTGCGTCCTTTCTTTTGCTCCATATAACAATTGCATGGATAATTGCATATTTGCATTGACTGAGTTGGGAGTTCAATTCTCAAGCGTTACAGAGAGGATATGCTGGGGGAAACTAATTTTTTTTTCCAAATAAAATGATTTTTGAGGCCAAAACAATTAGCATAAGGAGATGGAGTCATGGAGGTGAAACTAATTATCGAAAATGGGTTCACTTATGCTCAAGTTTGACCATTGAATCACTCATCGGCTTTACACCAATTCTGTTGAACCATTCAATGACCTCACTGTAGAAACGTCACCTCAGTAAGTTTTTTAAGCCTCTTTTTGATCATTTTTGTACCTAATGCCATTTTATACAAAAAAAAAGCTCAGGAAACTAAGCTTTGTGACTCCTAATCTTCAGACAATTGTTAGGACACTTGACGTTCTAATATGAGTGCACCACTTCAGAAATAATCCAGTCGTGGGCTTGGAGTCTTGGACAAGCACTTGGAAATTGAAGAAGGCCAATTATCTGCTAGTCCTGCAGTTACTCATTCCTGCTCAATCTGAACAGTAACATGATGGATTCGGTAAGATTTTTCACATAACTGCCTTATAGAATGGAGAATTTCTTTGCAGTTAACTCCAACCTCGAGCATTACATGGCAAGACATTACAGTTTTCCCTGCTGTTATTGACCAAACATGAAGATCATGTACCTCGAAAACACCTTTTAGGTTTCGGATCCCGTGTTTGAGCCCGACAACATCGATTTCTCTCGGTGTCTTCTCCATCAATATTCCCAACACGTTTCCCAACATGGGAAATGTGCTGATTAGCGAGATCACCGAGAAAATGGAGGTGCATAGAAGATCAATGACTACCCATTCCGGCTTTGCCCATATAAACACACTGCTTATCATAACCCCGACCGACTGTAGCATATCAGTCAATACATGTAAGTAAGCTCCCTGAAGATTAATATTCATAGCATTCGTCTTTATCGCATTAGCCTGTGGATATGGACTAGAAACTAGCTTTGCTGTCTCTTCTCCGTCTTCCTCAGTTTCATGAATGTGTTGATGTTGATGCTGATGTTGGTGATGGTGATGTTGGTGATGGTGATGGTGTCCGAGCCATGTAATCATAATAACATTGATGAGAAATCCGAAAGCAGCAACAGTGAACATGACTCGGCCATCAATAACCTCAATATCATGCATGATTCTATCAACTGCCTCATACATGAGCATCCCGGAAATGAGCCAGATGAGCTGAATCGACAGCAACGCAGCCAAAACCTCCATACGGTGAAACCCGAACGACTGCTGTGATGTGGCATTCCAACCGGAGGCCCACACCGCAAACAGTGAGATGGCGAACCCCGCCACGTCACTGAACATGTGGGCCGCATCTGTCAGAACCGCTAGACTGTTGGATTTAATGCCTCCTATTATCTCTATTGACATGGCAAGTGCATAGAATATGATTAGTCCTGCAAGTTTTTTGGTTGAACTTGTTCTGTTTTCTGACTCTGCTTGGCTATCTTGTTGTGAAAATGAGCACACATATCCACATGCTACGTCTCCTAGAATGGTGGATGTTGCACCATTTATTTCTATTGAGCTTGAATTCCCTATCTCCATGATTCTGTTTTGCTGGTTTTGTACCTGAAAATTCGCATCGGGGCAAGATTGCCGTCAACCCTGCAAATGTCAAGTAGCTTAGTTGGTACGGTTATGAGAGGTAGTACTTGACTACTCGTGATGTCGGTTTTGAACCCGGTGTGCTGTGTGTATCGTTATTGCCCTTGAAACTCTCATTGTTAGAAAAAACTACTCCGTAAAATAGTTCCTCTGAAGTTCATATAATTGAGTTTTTTTGGTGTGAACCAGGTAGAGAATTGGTGAGGGGCCTGGTTTGGGCTAGGCCAGGTCGACACGGCCGAATCTAAACTGACTTAGGGTGGCTGATGATTGGTCGAGTTGACCCGACCGGAGACTAGAATGATACGAGTAGTATAAAATATGTCCTTGATTAATTTAAATGAAGCAAATTGCTTGTTTTTATTGTAAGATTTGCATTATTCATAGTTCATACCAGCAAATCTATCAAAAATGCAAGTATGAATTCTAAGTCTATATAAAGATTAAAGATAATCTGCAGGAATAATAAAAATACGTTATTCCATTTCGTGATTATAATTATAAACATAACAAAAACCAATTCATCATCTTTAAAAATACATAATTATTTTCAAAGGTGCAAACCCAGCAATATAGAAAACAAAACAAAATGAATAAATAATTACCTGGAGTTTCTTAATTACATTATTCTCTTATCTGAGTAATTGTAATTTTTTTTTTTTTGGTTTTGATTTTGTGGGTGCATAAGTGCATACCATATGAATTTGTCGAAGGTGAGTATTAAATAGAGGCAAAATGAAAGACATTAAGGGGTCGTTTGGTTTAAACGATATGAACGGAATGGAATGGAATGGATTCTAAAAGCAGGGAGGTATGGGGTTAGAACCAAGACTTATTAATAGTTGTTTGGTTTGATCTGTAATGGATTGTAAAATGTGTTTTATGATAGATGAGAGGGGATGAGAATTAGAATCCTGGGTAGAAGCTTAGGATTGGGATTCCAAGGGATTGGAGGGGAATTAGAACCTCTTAGATTTTCAACTCCAATCCAAAACCCATCAACCAAACACTAGGATGAGTGATTTCATCCTAATCCATTCCAAAACTCCCCAACCAAACACCCCCTAATTAGGGAGTATTTAGTATTTTAGAATGTACATACGTTATAAAATGTGTTTTATAAGTATCTTCAACTGCAAAAGGTTCATTGCAAATAATATTTTACCCACAAAGATGGATTCATTAATCACCATACCCAAAAACTTGGAAGAAAATGATAGATGTCTCTCAGACGAAGTCCTACTATTTTTTTTATTAGAGTAACCCTTTATATTTTTCACTAACTTAATGAGAAATGGACTCTCATCCAACCTACTCTTGACCATATCCACCATATATATTTCTTTCTATATTCATGTTTCTTAGAACGTACAGAATGATGGATGAAACCACTATTTATCATTTTATCATTGTCTAGAGCTCAAACTTGAGATCTCTTACTAAGATATTTTACCTCTTGATCCAAGTGCACATAGATACTTTCTTCAATCCAATCCGTGGCAACATTGGGTTGGACACATGTTTTAAAGAAAATGAGTAAAAATTGAGGGTATTATGAGTAAATCAAAGATCAAATGGACAATCCCAATTAAACGTGGGTAAAAAATGGTGACATTTGTTGTAAATAAATGGAGAATTTGAGGGTTAGTTGGTATAGTTTTTCACAAATTCTGGAATGAGACGGTCTCACGATAAATTATTTTTTATTAATATTTTAATTCTATTAGTACGTCTTACAATAACTTATCGTAAGACAGTCCCACAGGAGAACTACTGATAGTTTTTTTTTTGCCAAAAAGAGAATGAATAATTTGGATTGAATTATCCATTTATGATAAATGTTACCATTGAATTAGATTGGATGAGAGTATTATACATACAAATTACGGTATAAGTTATAAATAATCGAATCGATAGTTTTAACTTTTAAGGTACTTTGTATTGTTAAGATGGTACTGGGTGGTAGAGGAGTTTCATGTGATTATACTCCCACAACCCCACCCGACCCAATGAGAAAGAGAAGGCAACACGGGCACGACACAACTAAAAAATTGGGGAAAAAATGTGTTCCAGAACGGAGCAGCACGACGACACGGCCAACCGGGACATAATCCATGCCAAAGCGGGTAAATGGCACCCGAGTCAGACATGGACATGACACATCAACCCGCCGAGTTGGGCCTGAGCCCTATCCATATCCATATCATTTGGAACAAATCGACACGAAACACGACCCGAAACATCAAATTGGCAGCTCTACTAGTACTGTAGTTTATTGGATCCAATCATCCAAATAAGTTAGATGGGCAAACAAATCAACACATTCTTTTTTTTTTTCCAAGGCACAATTCTCCCCTTTGCTCTTCCCCCTTCTTCACATTCCATTATCTAAGCTAACTAGGAAACAAATTGATTAAATCAGCCCCATCAACAACTCCCATAACCATAATCATGATAATAATACTCAAATATTCCAACATTTTTATTAATTCTATATTTATGTGATTCTTTTTTCTCGATTTTTTCCAATAATAATAGTAGAGTATAACAAAAAGATTCACACTTTTTGGACCCCATCAACAACTTGCAAGTAGAGCAATCAAAACCCATATCTATCTATCTATCTATCTGGGTACCAAAAGATTTCTCCATACTTGAATAAAAAAAATTCAATCAATTTCATTAATTTGAATAGAATAGGTTTGGAAAGGGTATTGAAATGGAATCGGTGGTATTAGATGATATAATCAACAGATTGTTGGAGTTTCGAAACGCGCGGGCAGGTGGAGGAGGAGCAAGGCAGGTTCAGCTATCTGAGTTTGAGATCCGTCAGCTTTGTACGGTTTCAAAGGAGATATTTTTATCACAGCCTGTTCTTTTGGAGCTTGAAGCCCCCATCAAGATCTGTGGTATCATTTCAATTACGCCTTTATCTTTGATTAAAATACTTCTCGCCCTAAATAAAGGAATGAATAAATAATAGGGTAGATGATAGTTTTTTGCTACAGAGACTAGATTTTTTTAATTTGTGTGGTGTAATTGATTTGAGCTACAGAAATTAGGTTTACATTTTTTTTTTTTTGTCTAATTATTTATTCTTTTGGTGTTATTGTTTGGAGTATGATGGAATAGTGTTATTGATTTGAGCTACAGAAACTAGTTTTTTAAAATAAAATAAAAATGACCCGTTTTTATTTTGATGTTATTGTTTGGATTATAATGGAGCAATGTTATTGATTTGAGCTAGAGAATATACTCGTAGTTTTTAAATATTTGTATTTGTATTTTGGTTGGGGTTTAATTTTTGGACTATGTTAGTTTAAATTATTTATGAAGTAGTAGTCATTTTGATTCGCAATTTTAAGTCAGAGAAAGTAGCTCTATAAGTATTTTGTTCTCGATTGCGCAAAATGGCTCATCAAACTGGCTGCAAATCAGAACATGGTTCTGTTTATTGTGAGTTTACTACAGTAGTTGTTTGATGCACTTCTTGACGAAATTTTCATCAGAAACAACCTATTTGGTAATGTTATCGGGGTTATTGTTTCCTCGTGTTATGAAATTATAGAATTTTGGCGGCTTTGTCTTATGTTTTGGCTTGATTAGATAAAGGAGGTAACTTTGAAGAAATTGTCGTGTTTTTTTTACGGTATTTTGCTTGGTGAATCATCAATGTTGAGCTGGTTTGTGCGATAGGATTCTATGTACAGTATATTTTGCTTGGTGGGATATGTTGTTATGTAATGATAGAATTTTGGTGGCCATGTTGTTATGTGGCTTATGTTTTGGTTTGATTGAACGGTGGCAACTTTGAATGAATTGTTGTGTTTTTTTATGGTAATTCTGATATTTTGGTGGGTATTTTGATGTGGAACGAGGGGGTTGGAAATTTTGTTAAAATTTTCGATTTTTGAATTTCTCAAGATTGCACCATTGCCTTAGTAAGTAAGTCCTCCCAAAAAGTTTCCGATATTTGTTTTCCTTCTCAATCTTCAATTCATGGCTCTAGCATTGGAGGATAGGATGGCATAGAATCTTTCACATTAGTTCAGTTCATTATCGGTTGATTAATGAGATTAAGTTTACAATTGGTGTGATTATATTAACAAGAGCAGAAACTAGCCTTTATGTACATATAGTGGAGTCTCCTAATGCTAGGTTATACTCTTTCGAGGCTTATGTTCTTTCTTTTTTAGTAAGAACATCCCGTACGTTTTCCCCCGGCGTACCTTCATGCCAAAATAAAACGTTTATTTGGGAAAGTGGGTTACCAATGGTAGCTATCTACAGTAAGTTTTAGGATATACCCAAATAAATTGTAATGTCGGAGGTTCTTGAGAACTTTTTTACTTGTGAACTCTAACTCGGCGAACAATGGCGTTGTTTTTGAGTGGTTGTTGCACAATAGAAATGGGGTGGGTGTGATTACTCTTTGAGTCGAGGGAGAAGTGGTAGTAAATCATGTAATCACATGATTTTGGCGGAGCTTAGAGTTGACGTTTAGGTTAAACGAGAAGCACAACTATAATCATTCATTTTAGGTTGGTGGATGTTTAGGATTCATTCGAAGTTTCGTGCCACGATATATCTACTAACCCATGTCCACCCGGAACTAACCTTTATTTTTTGAAGTCAAACTTGTGTAATATTGCGATTATATTTTTTGTCCAACTTATAAAATTTTACTCGTAATATAAAACTAGCCTATTTACCTTCATTATACATGCATTATATACAGAAGTTTCTGAAAATTTATACTCCGTAATTTTCACTCCTTTGTGTTTAGTTTATTCCCGTGTTACCCCGACACTTCACTTGGGCGCCTTGTCGTGTCCGACACGACACGACACTTCGATACATCAATTTAGACCAAAAATTTGAAAAAAATATCCTAAATTAACTATGACCAACATTCGACACGACAAGACACTTCGATACATCAATTTAGACCCAAAAATCGATAGTTTTCCCCAAAATAACTCTGTCGCTTTGATCGATTTGATTTTTTTGTATACAATCTTCTTGTTATCTTGAAACACATGACACTTGATTATATATTCATGCTTGTGAATGGATAGGTGATATCCACGGGCAATACGGCGACTTACTAAGACTATTTGAGTACGGCGGTTTTCCCCCCGAAGCCAACTACTTGTTTCTAGGTGACTATGTGGACCGAGGCAAACAAAGTCTAGAAACAATCTGTCTCCTCCTCGCGTACAAAATCAAATATCCCGAGAATTTCTTCCTTTTGCGAGGGAACCACGAATGCGCTTCCATAAACCGTATTTACGGTTTCTACGATGAATGTAAACGACGGTTTAACGTCAGACTTTGGAAGACTTTTACCGATTGCTTTAACTGCCTTCCTGTGGCCGCTGTCATCGACGACAAAATCTTGTGCATGCACGGCGGTTTATCTCCCGATTTGGTCAACGTTGACCAAGTGAAGAACATATCCCGGCCTACCCATGTTCCCGAGTCGGGTGTACTATGTGATTTACTTTGGTCCGATCCGTCTAGAGAAGTTAGCGGGTGGGGAATGAACGACAGGGGAGTTTCTTACACCTTTGGTGCTGATAAAGTCGCAGAATTTTTGATGAAGAATGATATGGATTTGATTTGTCGTGCGCATCAGGTCATATTTCGCTCTTTTTTTTCCCATATTCTAACCAGTACCTCTGTTTTTTTCCGTATGTGTATTTCCTGTGTTACTCAGACTCTTCTATGAGGTGTTGTGTCCGATACGGTATGGTGTCTGGTGTTGGACACGGCTTTTTGGGCAAAATTTTCAAATTTTCAAATGTCCGTGTCCGACATTCCGACACCATGTTAGAGACACGACGCCTCGTAGAAGAGTTTGAGTGACATAGATCACACCTTAGAAAAATGAAGAAAAAAAATAGAGGTATACTGTATATGTATGATATACCCATTTTTTTTAATTGATTTTTGTTTGGATTATAGTAACATGAACTTACCGTCTCGGTTTTGTTGTAGGTCGTAGAGGATGGATATGAGTTTTTCGCCGATAGACAGCTCGTTACCATTTTCTCTGCTCCTAACTACTGCGGCGAATTCGATAATGCCGGAGCAATGATGAGTGTCGACGAGAGTTTGATGTGTTCGTTTCAAATTTTGAAACCTTCGGAGAGAAGAAGATTTCTTTGATAAAACTTCTGACGGTTTAGCTATCGTCCCTTTTCAGGTTCGTTGTTCTATATACTATCCACTTTCTTAGTCTTCATACGAAAAGTAATAAACCGTTGATACTTAGACCCGTCATGTGTCTAACGGGTTGGGTCACTTTTTGTTTGCCAACGGAAGAAAAGGATGAATTACAAACTGTTCGGACTTTTGGAACCCATGTTGCATTCATTATTTAAAATAAAGAGGTCGGGTCACTTTTTTTTTTTCCAACAAAGAGCGCGGTTAGTCGCATTACAATATAGAGGTGAATTTGGACCTATTGTCCACGTCAGGTCACTTTTGGGGTTGCAAGAACCATGTCTGGGGATGTTGTTATGACATTTTCTTCTGATAACAGTCAATGTGCCACGATAAATATCTGGGTTAGGTTGGTTTTGGTTGGGTCAATTCAGGTTTCCGGTCAGTTTTGACAGGTTTAGTTTTCTTACACCCCGCAAATGGCTAATATCTTGTGAACTGCATATGAGACCTTATGCCAATAACAGTCTGATTTTTTACCCCGACTTTATGTCGCTTTACTATGTTACAGGTAACTGCGTAGTCGTCTGCGACCTTTTTGTTTCAGTTCACGAGGATGAGTAGCGGTGTGTCGTTCTTTTCTTCAAAGTCGGAAGGGAGATCGGCATTGATTCATTAATCTTGGAGCTAGATTTCACATCGGAAATATTGCGATTTCACCAGAATCTTTTCACGTATTTTTGTGTTTTCATTGACTAAATTTTGTTGGGCTGGAAAAAAAGAAGTGAATTTTCCAAACCATGTTCATGTCAACTGAGAGCTAGCTGGTTTATATTATATACACTTGGTCTGGTCTGGTATATCTAGATGACCATTTAGTTTGTGTACTTTGTCACTCTAGTCTATTTTAAGACGGGAATATTGATCTTAAGATGAGACAGTTTCACGATAGTTTCTCTGCGACCTTCATAGAGGTGGCTTAAGATGTAAGTCCTTGGATGTTGCCGAGTTTTCTCTCACCCGTGGTGCTATGGTAGACGCGAATGGGTAGATCAGTAGATGTTTCTCCGCAAAACATTGTTATGATCGATGCTTCTGATATTAATATGATGACCTTTCGATTTCTTTTCTTGAAAAAAAATAAATCATCCGTCTCATCTCGTGTCTAATGCATTAAGATTTCGACACATCATCTTTAAAAATGATCAAACACCAAAAATGAAAGAGCACCAACTCATTAGAGCCAATCATTGATCATTAATCATTCACTATGAAACATCCACATTGATTGAAAATATCCTATTCATGAGTTTGAATGACTCGTGCTTAAAGGGATTGAAAGTACTACTCATATCAACAAAGTACATTAGGATGTGTGACTTTTTGGAAAGGTTTCCAGGATGCCGCATGAGTGAGGACAAAATACGCTGGAAATGATTCGTGTTGGTCTGTGAGATCAATACAGAACCTGACGAACTACCGCGACTAACATTTCTAGTCCTAGGACCGGGGTGTTACACACTATTGTTGTTTAAGACAGATTATCAGTCATAAATCTTAAATCAGATCAAATAATAAATACAAAAATAGTTAACATTTTCTAGACAACTTACGATTACGATGTGATTTAGTAAGTATTTGACTCTTGTTAGTAAGTACTTGACTCTTGTTAAGGTTGAAGACAAATTTTGGTATGTCACAGACCAAAATTTGTGTTAATGATTGGAGTAGAGTATGTGTTAAGAAAATAGTTTGCACACATTTTACCCACTTCTATAGGCTCTAGCATTCGGAAGAGAGAAAGAAAAGAAAGCAAGCAATGAATGTTGATGCATCATTTTCTAGCTAAAACTGAACAAAGTCATTCATGGTCCATACTTGTGGCCCTTCAACAACCCAATACCTAACATATCAACTTTGGTGTAAAGGAGGTAGTAAACCACAAAGTAGAATTGCACATCAATAATAATAATAATTAAATATTTATAGAATTAGATCCATCAAAATAAAACTAATTAATTCCAAATTTCTAAACATTCTACATTATATTTTTTTCTTACAATTTTTAATATATTATATATATATATATACGAAATACGGAGTATCATTTTTTTTTGGTTCTGCCTAGCTATCCTTCTAAATACTACGGGTAGTACACGACGTTTCACGTTACCAAAATATTTTCTCCGCCTTTTTCATTAGTTGTCTACTTTTTTTAGATTACTAACTTACTCCCTCCGTCTTCTTCATTAGTTACCTACCTTTTTTTTTTTTTGAAAAACTACATCTATACTACTCAAAAAAAAAGAAGGGAAAAACACATTTTTTTAAAAACTTAGAGTAAGTTCCCCATTTGAGTGAAGTGACCCCTGGAGTTGTATTTAGTGTACGTGTCTTTCCTGAGATTAATGACAACTACACTGACATTGTCAGCACTGTGCCTTGCTAAGGCTAATTTGGTGAGCAACATTGATGCATCAGCGCATGCCTTGTCCGCCACGCCACCCATGTCGATCCCGTCTTCCTCTTCCGAGACGGGTGTGGGTGTGGGTGTGGGCGCGGGTACAGGCACTTTCCCACTTAAACACATCCTTGCTACGCCGCATGCGGTCTCGTTCGATACGACGTCCCATAAACCGTCACTTGCAAGGATTAGACAGTCGTCGTCTGATGTTCGCTCGGTTATCGTCACTTCCGGCTCGCAACTTACGTATGGCTTTAGATAATTATCGCCTGCATACAATTAAAATGTCGGGATTATGAATTAGGAAGCAAACAACTGCACCCTAGTAATACAAGTATAAATCGATAATTATACTATAGTACATTACTGGAGTACCCCGTATGTTGGATGGATGACTCTCTGTATCTTAGTGTTCTTCATTTTTTTTCCTCTCTAATATGTTGGAGTTATTTTATTGAAAAGGGAAGAACATTAAGATACGAAATCAATGATACATGGGATCTTGATTCTAAAAATCTAGTACTCAATATACAAGATTTTTGAAATCATACCGGGTTTGACCTATTAATACAAAGAATACTCCGTATCCCGTATTACGATATCAAACGAAGATTAGGAAATACTGTATATATACACCGTATTATTAAGCATAGAATAGGAGTATCATAAATATTGTACGGAGTACTACGTATCATGCAGTAATTAATTTATATTTCTAATAGTAGTACGTAATAAGAATCGTAGCGTCTGCAGTATGAATGTAGGTTTGATACTGTGTATATACTCCATATTTTTATTTATTTATTAATTTATTCAGCTTATACATGCAAAAGAGAAGATTGAGAATTGGAGTTGGTGTGACTCACCTATAGCTCTGGACATAGCAAGCACACCCAGCACACGCGGACCTTCCCAGAATATCACCCGACCACCCGCTTCCTCTATTCGGTTCAGCTCATCCGGCCGATCCGGCTATATTTATCACAAACAAACATGCATACCAGGCCAATTCAGTACAAATTTAACCACAAATAAAACTAACATCAATTCGACGCGACGCCCTAAAAGTAATCTCATCTAACAAAAACAAACAAGCCTCACAAATACGGATGGAGTACAAGTATTAATTCTTGTACTACTACTACTACTATTTTACAGTTTTTATAATCTAACTATAGAAAAAGAAACACACAACGCTCTCACATAATTTTAGGCTGACATTTCTCGTATGATCGGGGATTATGTAAATAAATGTACATCTTGTATAACACAGTTTTTATAGTCAATCCACAAACTAATAACCTTGCCTTCTAACTAAAGCAAAAAAAATACCAACCATTCTCACCATAATTTTAAGCTCATATTTCCCGTATATTATTAATTCAGGGGCTACATTTAAATGCTTAATAATGTAAATTTTTGTGTAACACGGTTTTTAATATTGCCAGATTTCTCTTACAGTGTCTTGAATATTTTTGACGTGAGACCGTCTAGAAAGGGAAAAATAATTGAAAAATCGAGTATTAATTATAGAACCCACGACGTAATGCAAATTCTTGTGTGAGACACGGGTTTTAAGATCAATTAAATTAGCAACAACGGCAAAACTCAAATTCTCGTATGTGACGGTTTTTTCAAAGGCGATAAAAGTAACCTTGTGATCTGAAGAAAGAGCTACGGATTTGCCATTACGACAAAGAACGGCGCGCGAATCGCCGCAATTGGCGACGATAATTTTGGTGGGAGTAACGACGGCCACGACGGCGGTGGATCCGACGGCGTCGCATTCCGGCGCCTGTAACTCGCAACGGCAGTTTCCGATAACGCCTTCGTGTGAAGAAGCTACGACTTCTTTGTCCATTTCGCTGAAGCTTCTTTCCATCACCGATCTCCACTCCGCCGCCGCCGCTTTGTCGGCGATCTCCTCTTTCACTAGCTTGTGTAGCTTCTCCTTACACTTCGCCGCTACCTGTAGTTAACATTATTATTATCATCTGATCAATTATTCTCAAATAATCGCTTCAAATTTGAAATTTCACGCCATAAATAATTTTCGATTGAAGGAAACGAATTAGCTAGAGCTTACATGAGAGCAGCCATGGCCGTCGTAAACACCGAAATAATGCAATTCAAGCGAATCGCTTCCATTTTCATGTCGAAAGAAAGACGGATGAGCCGCTACAGCGTCCTCCATATCTCGTCTTCTTCCACAAACCGAAGCGACGCCGAATTTCGGAATCATATCAAGCATCCTCGCATTCACCTTCACCGCATTTCTCGTTTCGTCTTTCAATTGATTATCGTTATCGTTATCATTATCGTCGGTAGGAAAAGAGGAAGCAGTACTGCTAGAATTCTCAATCTTCTGACGCTTCGTTTCTGCGCTCTCGGTGGAATCCGTGGCGGTGGAGGTGGCGGGAACTCCGGCGACGAATTTAAACCGACGTATCTCCATACGACGTCGCCTCGCCGCTCTAGACGACGTCGTTTCACACAAATCTCCTTCACTCATAACTCCACAACATATCTCCGCCATTAATAAACACATAAAACAGAGCAAAACAAGTATTTCCTTTGGCAAAATTATCGATCATCAGTGATTTTGAATCTTAAATAATTAGGGTTTGGTACGTTGATTGTGGATTGATTGATTATTTCTTCAAGAAGCAGGTACCGCCATGGGAGAAGTTTGTGAGGTATTGGAACTTGGAAGTGTGGTAGTAGGACTAGGAGTAGGAGTGAGTAAATATGAGAAAGTTGGGCGGGCAGGAAGGGCAGGAGGTGACCGAGGGGGAGTTACGTGGAGGAGAGAGAAGGGAGGAATGTGGACCGTTGGATGGAAGAGGTGAGAGAAAGGAGGAGGAGGAGGAGGAGGAGGAGGAGGGAGAACACGTGTGTGAAGGGCGGGGTTATTCTTGTGAAAACGATGGCGAAAGCGTGGACCAGTTAAAATCATACAACCAAGTTTGAGAAATCGTACAAAAATTTGTAAGAGACGGTTAATGTTATTGAACCCAAATCAGTGATTTTTAACGCAAAAAACTTCTGAAAAATAGTTGTAAGAATATTTTATGATATAATAATATTATGGGTATGTAATACTTTTCTCCGAGTTCTTATAATTGCCCCTATTTGGTTTTTGGGTGGAAAATAAGGAAGAGAAAATGAGTAATTAAAAAATAAGGAGGAAGTGAGAAAAATGGGTGGTTGAATGTGAATCACACCGGGTAAAGTGAAAAATGAGTAAAAGATCAAACTCAGTTCAAAAAGAAAAATAGAATAATGTTAGAAACTCGGAGGAGTATATCTTTCCTATTATTTATGCTAATATTTCTTCCCCATAATTGTAATCTTATTGGAAATCGAGTTTGAAGAGATATGCTATCACAATAATATCATACTCCGTATTAAATAAGTGAGTCTTTCAATATTTACTCAACTTTAATGAAACGTCGAGATTACCGTAATCTAAAACTATTAGGAATCTGTTCCTCCCTCTTTCTATACAATGAAGTCTTCCCCATCAGAAAGTCGGTGCATTATGAGTGACGAGAACATCACTTATTACGTTATGGTACAAGAGAGAAATCATGCATATTATTATTATTTGAAGGTTATGAAGACGTATTATTGTTATTCGAAGTCTTATTATTATTTATAAAGTCGTCTTATAGAGATCTAATATCGTTCGTATTAAATTTTGACTTATTCCGTAATGAAGTATGTCTTAATCTCGTCTTAATTAATCTTTTGTGACTTTCATGTTGTTCAAAGATTTATAAAAATTATGTTTTATTTATGTCAGGTTAATAATATCCTAACAAAGGTTTCACAATAATTTTACTCTAAAATATCTCACATAAAAAGTACTCTCTTCATCCATTTTAATTCTTTATGTGGAGGTAAACAAAAATTAAGGGGACAATAGAGTATTTGGTGGAAAATAAAAGAGTAAATTAAAAATTACTTCCTTTTAAGATACCAATTTTAAAATTTACTCCCTTTTGAAATTTTTGTCAAAAATAACTTCCAAAATCTATTAAAAGTTCACAAATTTGCTCACAAATTTATTTTTAGGACGAAAATGCCCCTGACTAGATGGTGAGGTGGAGTAACAAGGCATAAAAAATTGGGGACATTTTCGTCAAAAAATTACGGAGTATATTTTGGAGCATTTTTTTAACTTTTGATAGATTTTGGGTTTTATTTTTAACAAATTTTTTAAAAGGTTTTAAATTTTAAAACTGGTATCTTAAGATGGAGTAATTTTTAATTTACTCAAAATAAAAATTGCAATAAGATATGGCGTCCAAAATGATATTGATAACTAAAATCAACCAAAAAATGAATTATTGTGAATAAGAAATTTAAACATGAATAATCTTTAAGAAAAGTACTCCGTATAAAATTAAAAAAGTAGATGAAGGAAGTTGTTAGGTTTGTGATTTAACTTTACTTGAGACTTGAGAGTTTTCAAAGTAAAATTATTATGAAAATTTATTACTTTCTCCAAGTTTTTACCTTCTTTTTGCTTATCATTTTTATCAAAGTTTCTATCTTCTTCCCATTTCATTTCTTTCCTTATTTGGTCATATTTTTTTAATATTTTAATCTATTTATGCACTAACTTTATTATTTTTCATTACTTTTTTATTTCCTACCCATACTTCCTGGTTAGTTTTTTCATTATTTTAACCCAACCAAAAAACTTTGTGCCATTTTGGAATGAGAAGAACATTAAAACTTGGAGAAAGTATTGAATTTTTGATAAATAAGGAGTAACAATTCTTCTATGAGACAATTTTATAATATGATTATTGTACAGAGTAATTATTATGAGACCTCTAGGAGGTTACTATCAACATTTTCTTATGGGAGAGATCTTACGATAATCTTTTAGTATGATCTCACGTAAAACAAAAATATTTCTTCGGAAGTCAATGGCTAAGCTATCGAGCTTCGGTTAGGTCGTTTTATGTTTGGCTTGGGTTGTTTCGAATTTGATTAGCCCGTCACACTCAAGCGTGTCATTATAAAAAAATTAGGAATATCGATTTGTAAGCGAGATTAAAAATCATTTGAATTTGATAAATCGATGAGTACAATGACGGATCAAATAATTTCACATAATTAAATAAGACAAACTTATTAAACATCAAATTATTTATATTTATCTATCCAAATAAACATAATTAACTTGTGTACTTCATAAAAAATTTGTGACGAATATTCCATCAAAAAACAATAATTTATCCTTGAATTTGAGTGGCAACTATGTGAGGGAAAAATTGTGCCTAACTATGGTGGTGAAATGTTGATTCAATTTTTCAAAATTTTGAAAATATGTGGGGTCGCTTTTAGAAGTTGAGCAACGTGTATGTTGGTGCGGAAATTTTGCCAAGTGTATAGGTTCAAAAGGTGGTAACCGGTAACTTATTGATTTGATATCACTTTGCTTTTACACAAATAGAGTAAAATTATTTTTTACCGTCGATACTTTACTTCTGACCGTCGTCGTTAATTACGTTAAATGACGATTTTGCCCTTACTATTTATTCTCAAAATAATTTTACTTTTACATTTTATAGATTATCGATTTATTAAAACTCGATAACAAAACCGTCTTTTTCGATTATAATAAAAAACCAAAACCGACTTACTATATAGTTAATTACGCAAAATGACGAGTTCTCATTTGCAATTAATTCTCGAAATATTATCACATTTACATTTCATAGAGTATCGGTTTATTAGAACTCGATAATAAAACCGTTTTTTCGATTATTGTTACGCCTCCGATTTTAAACAGTTAATTAGATTAATTAATGACTCAATACAATTTAATACGTAATTAACAAATACGAGTAATATGCAAATTAAATCCTAATTAATCTACGACAAGTCGACAATCAAGATTTATTATACAGATCGATGCAAATTAAAATAAAAATATCCGGAAATGGGTCAGGTCAAGTGGGTTTTTCGATCCACCTAAGGGTTGTATTATTTTCTCTATAATACTTGAAAATTTTGAGAAATAGTTTAAGTATAATGTAAATCTTCCAATGGTATGAGACATGAAGTATAAGGTAGTGAAATTGGTTACATTGATAACATTCCACACAAATGGCTCTGGTTTGAATTCTCTTGTTCACACGTTTGCCTTTTGAAAAAATAATTAAAATTTACTAAATTATGCAATTAATAAGGATTGAACCCCAGACCTATAGATTAGGAGGCAAATGACCAAACCACTACACCACCATCAACAAACTCATATTTGAAATAGTTGAAAACTATCTTAAAAGAAAAAAAAACCGGAAAAATGCCTTGGTCGAATAAAACCGTCGACTATAGTCGACGGTTTTATTCGACCAAACCATTTTTCCGGGTTTTTTTCTCTTTTAAGATAGTTTTCAACCATTCTATATATCAGTTTGTTGATGGTGGTGTAGTGGTTTGATCATTTGCCTCCTATTCAGTAGGTCTGGGGTTCAATCCTTGTTAACTGCATAATTTTGCAATGTACAGGAACCAAAGCATGGTTTTTGGCGCCAAAACGCACATTCCTAAATCATCTCACTTTCCATATTAATCTATATAATATAAATATTATAAAATTTATAATAACCATTAATCTAATATAATACTTCGTATTAATCAAAAGTTACATATTAATAAGATATTTTTGGTATGTAAATTTGTTAAAACATCAAAGACACAAGTTTATAATATTTTGATGGTAATATAATTTATCACGGGTTAAAACATTTGAAAACACCATAGATACAAATATGTTGACAAAACAACTTATTATATTAACTGCGATTTAAATTATTTTTATACTAATAATCTAACATAGATTAAACATTGTCAATTTTTTTTAAAAAAAAATTTAGTAGCTAGGTTAATAGCCGTGTAAAATTGGCCGGATATAAATAAAATAACTATGTAGATTAAAATAATATTAGACGGGTATACCGATAAGAATTTATGAAAAAAAAGATATAAGTTATGAAAATTTTAATGTATATTTCATCTATTGATAGTCTTTTTTTTAGGGACATGTATTGATAGTATACTTATTAATGAAGAAGTCTTATTTGGAACATTGAAATTGGAGCGTATTACACGACTACTATGATATTAATATGTACATACGTATTTATGATAATAATCACACTTATCTTTTTATTGTTACACTTTGATTCAAACATATGAGATACGTGTATATTATTATAACAGTTACAGCTCAAGCATGTATCTTGACATAAATTTTTCATGTGTGTATAATTCAAGTTGATTTTAAACGTGTATTTTTTCCCATATGATAAATTATTTTGTTAAAGGTTGATATCCAAACATGATTAACTACATAAGTTTTTTATATATACCCGTGCAACTTTGCACGGGTATTAACCTAGTTAACTATATAGGAAATCGGTTTTGGTTTATTACGATAATCGAAAAAGACGGTTTTGTTATCGAGTTTTAATAAATCGATAATCTATAATATGTAAAAGTAATATTATTTTGAGAATAAATAGTAAGGACAAAGTCGTCATTTGACGTAATTAACGCCGACGGTAAGAAGTAAAGCGCCGACGGTAAAAAGTAGTCCCCAAATAAAGGTGGCAATTCGGGTCGGACTCTTCTTGGCCACCGGCACGATCACGATGAACGTGGCTCAGGCACGAGTCCAGCCTGAAGTTGGGTTGTGACACTAATTTGAAGAAAAATCCGTGCCTAGGCACAAGGCACTACGGCCAGGCACGACCCTAAAAAAATTGAAAATTTGGTCAAACACGAACCTAGGCACAGATCCTGTTCAAGTAAGGCTCAACTACCTCGAAGGTAATGATGATTCTCAGAAAGGAAAAATCCTCTTTCCTTGTGTTTGTTGGACATTATGGTTAATTCGAAACATGTGTATCTTTCAAGACCTCTAACCAAATCAAGTTTTTATCATGAATTTCCTTAGATCAGAGACTTTGATTGTTTTTCAAGCACTTCATAGGGATAATGATATTCCAAAGAATGTGAATTTACAAGGTGAAAAGACCCGAGATGAGTACCGTCATCCTCCTATTATTGGTAACCCTTATGATATTATAGGCACCTCCTCCTCATGTTCATGTTACATGATTATGGTTGATGCTGCCTGGAAAGGCTTAGATAAAGCGGCTGCAGGTTGGGCGGTTTATAGTCCCGATGGTCTATACTTGTATAAGGGCTCTTCAAATTTGCGAGCTCTGACACCCTTACAGGCGAAAGCTTCAAGCCTTTATGAGGCAGTGCAATGGGCAGTTAAGAACAAGCTCCTTCATGTTCAGCTTTTTAGCGATTGCCTACAACTGGTGACACAAGTTGCGGAGGTTGAAGTGAGTACACCGATAGCAATTAGACTTCTAGAAAATTTAACTGTTCTCCCTCCAGTTTTTCATTGTCTTTCAATTTCGCATGTTCCCAGGGCCATGAATTTTAAGGCACACAACATTGTTGCTATGGCGCTGGATTCATGATCCCCTCTTGTTCTGGTTGACAAAAAAAAGAAAAAAAGAAAAAAAGAAAAGAACTCAGGCACAGCACGGCGCGACCGAGCCCGTGCTTTGGGTCGGGATTCTACTTGGAAATGGGGATCGGGTCGGAGCCAGGCACGGCACGTCGGGCCTCCTACCCGTGCCTGAGACGGGCTTGGTTGGAGCTAGCCACTACTGGGCCGACACGAGACACGACCCGACACAAATGAATTGCCGTCTCACAAGCATTAACAAAAAAGGGTAAAAATGATTGTTAATCTCACAAAAAAATCTATTTTATTCATAATAAGGTTCCGTTTGGTAAATGACTTATTGGTCAAATTTCGGTATATTTAAGAGATTTTGCATGATTGACTAACAAATACGAAGTATGTTATTTGTAGTGTTTGGTTGATAGCATATCCAAATACTCCTTAGTAGATTGGGTCCTATGCTATTTCTAGCATATTTGGTTACCATATTAGAAAAAAAAAAATATTGTCGTTTTTACCCCTTTAAAAAATATTAGACCATAACGTCTATTCTTTTCTTTCATATAATTTGTCTTTATTTGCAGTGTACAATAAAATTAAATAATCTACTAATCTAAAACTTCAATTACCAAACACCTCAAAATAACTTCGCTTATTAAATCTGAGTGCTTCTTCAGGTCGTCGGCGCGTCAGCCAGGTCGTCGGCGCTTTTTAATGTGAAAAGACAACAACATATTTCTCTATTTACATTAACTAACTTTGTTAATTACATCATAAAGTATAATCGTGTTAATGAAACTTGATAATGAAGCGGTTTTTTTTTCAAACCGTCATTTTATTATGTTATGTAATTACTTTTAATCATCTTAGTTTAATTGTAATTACTTTTAATCATCTTTTCTCATTTAATATCTCGTTGTTTATGTTAATGTATTAGTATGTCGTTGTTTATGTTTTTTTTTTGTTTTGAAAACGGGATAAATGCTTATATTAGATCAATGGCCGCCAAGTCCACCAAGACTTGAGGAAAACACGAGTCAAATACAACCATATCACGCACGGAATGGCATAATCTCGCTGCATTATGCGCAACGGTATTACCATCACGTTTCGTATGGCGACAAGAGAACGAAACAAAACAATCTATCAAGTTAAAAACTTCATCAAGGCATAACCCCATCGGACTACGCCATGTTTTCTTCGCTTGAATAGCACAAATCACAGCCATCGAGTCACTCTTAATTGTACTCGAGAAACCAATCTCTGTCTCGCCACCTCCAAGCCAAATTTTGCCGCCATCATTTCTGCAACTTCCGGAGACCAACAAGCATTAACTCTTCGACAGCCCACCCAAAGTAGAGTACCGTGCTCATCCCGACCCACTACACCCAATCCAATCACCCCGTCTTCCGAGCAAGCTGCATCCACATTCACCTTGACCCACCCCAGTTGCGGAAGTTGCCATGTTCGACCCCCAACATACTGCTCAACGTTCATAACCGTCTCAGTTTTGCTCCTAAAACTTGCATAATCCCTGACCATGGCCATCAATCCCGCCACCGTAATCGTCAAAGGGTGTTGCTCCTCATCGAAAATGAGTGAATTTCTCGCTGTCCAAGCCGCCCAGGCAATAGCCAAAAAGCGACCTTTACATTCACCCTTGAGTTGCTGAAACACCCAAGCGAAACATTCTGTACAGGTCGACCTTGGGGCAGCTGCAATAATGCCCTCAAAACCGCTATTTTGCCAGACTCCACACGTCGCCAGACAGTCCAGGATGACATGGGTGCCTGTCTCTTCCGTCATCCCACAAAGAATACAAGTCGGTTCATCGATACAATGTCTTTGATAAAGCAATTGTCGAACCCCAAGTGTATTAGAGCAAGCTCTCCACACAAAATGGGCCAACTTGCGGGGTAATATGAGCCCCCAAATCGTAGACCACACTTCGCTCATTCGCTCAGACAAGTTTGGACGACCACCACCATCATAACCATTAGAGCCCAACCGATAAGCATATTTCACAGAGAAAAACCCGTCCTTAGCAGGCCACCAAAATAGTTCATCCGTAGTATCGTAATTGGGGAGTGAAATGGCCATAACAGCACGACAATCAACAGGACAAAGTAGCTCCCTTAAACGCTCTTCATTCCACTCACAGCGCTCCTTATCTATAAGTTCTGAGACCTTAAGGTTAGGATTTGCCTCAATATTAACTCTTGGATATCGCACTGCATTCTTACTTGTTATCCACTTAACACCTCATATATTAATCTTCTCTCCATTCCCAACCCTCCAACACAAACCATCAAGTAGCAAGGACTTGGCCCCCCAAATACTCTGCCAATAGAAACTCGGATCAAACCCTCGATTTGCTTCAATAATTAAACTGTGTTTGAAATATTTTGCCTTCATAACTCGTGTCATCAGTGATTCTGGGACCGTGAGAATTCTCCATGCTTGTTTTGCAAGAAGAGCCTGATTAGTTACCTTGAGATCCCGGAAACCCAACCCCCCTTCTTTTTTTGGCCGACAAAGTTTATCCCACGAAAGCCAATGCAGTTTACGCCTAGACTCTGAAGAACCCCACCAAAATCGGGCTATAACCTTATGCATATCCTCAATAATACCATCCGGAATAGCAAAAATACTCATTAAATATGTTGGAATAACTTGAGCCACAGCTTTAATAAGTATTTCCTTACCCGGTTTCGAAAGCAATTTTTCTTTCCACCCCTTTACTTTTTTCCAAATCCGCTCCTGGAGACCGTTGTTTATGTTAATATACGGAGTATGTGTTTAGTATATCGTAAATCAGCCGAACACGAAAAAAAAAAATTACGAAAACCCAGTTAATGTCAGTTTTTGACGCCGTTTCGACCAAAATGGTGCCAAAAATTGACGTCATTCGACCAGTTAGGCGTCAAAAAGTTGACGCAATTCTAGTTACGGTTTGGTGTATTCGATTTTATGCGTCACTATCGTTGATTTCCGTACGAATTTTTAAAAAAAAACACGAAAAATGCCCCGGACGTAAAAAATTGACGCCCAACCGGCCGCTTGGGTGTCAAACCTGCTATTTCATCCTGCTAAAGAAATTTGCTTTGTAAGGCCTTGTTTGGTTAGTGGCAGATCCGCCAAAAATTGGCATTGAGAGCAAATAGCGGGTTTGACAAAAAAAATATGTCAATATTAATGTTTGGTAAATGGTGGATTGTATCATTGTAATACAGTAGCATATTGGGGTAGCAGATTACTTTTGTCATTTTAAAAAGCATTTAAACAATCCGCTTATCTAAAACAGTTAATTATTAAGTACTACTTTAAAATTATGCTAATTAAATATGTCAGTCAAAACTGTCAATTGATTCTGCTAATCAAATCTGCTTTATAAATCTGCTTATACTAATATCATTCCGGTGTTTACCAAACTGGAAGTAAATCTGCTTATGCTAATATTAATTTGTTGTCAATCAAAGAGGGCATAAATCATACTCCACATAAACCATCCAAAAAGGAAAAGTGATAACAAATGAATAATACGCCCCTAAAAGAAATTGATAACAAATCACTGAATCAGAGTGGGTAGTAAGGAGTCGTTTGGTTACTCATCCAATTACCGGTGAGTGTAAGTTCCCAGGAAGTACATTTTCAGAGAGTTGTTTGGTTGCCCACTTTCCGGGAATTGCCACTTCCTCCACAATGGGGGTAGTTACTCACCCAGCCCCTCCTGGTGTGTAGAACTTCCCGCATGAAGTCATTTCCCACGTGGCAATCAAACAATATTTTTTAATTCCCATGAAATACAAATTCATGTGAATTTAAAGTTCCCGGTAACTTCATCTTCCTATGGTGAACCAAACGAGCCTTAACATGGTGTCGAACTCTATTTAACCAACTTACAAAAATTTTAAAGAGACAATTTCTTGATAATGTTAAAGAGAGATTTTTCATATGTTACGGAGTATAATTGATTAGGGGAGTAATACTATGAGTAATATTTATGGACGAAAGGTGATTATTTATTGTTATTTGTGCGAAAATCTTGTTTTCAAAAAACTGCTCTGGCGATTTGAGGGTGATTTCCGGCGATTTGAGGCATTTTTCGGCGCCTTTCCGTTTGACGGTGACAGACAGGCTTGGTTTCGGATTTCTGACTACTTGATTTCTGGCGCTTTCTTCATGAGAAAGAAGAATCCTCCCCCTGTTAAGGGTTTGAAACCCTTATCTCGCGCGAAGGATATGCTTTTGCGTACTAAAACTGGATCAGCGAAATCGAAGAAGGGTGTGAATTCTGGTTCGATTGAGGCTGAAGGTAGTTCTTCGGGTAATCCCAAATTGAATGATATCCCGGGGCTAAATTATGCCTCTGATTCTGAAGATGTGGACATCTCGGAGGAGGTGTCTGAATATGTCCCTGAGACTAATCCCGTTGTGACATCGAAACCTAATGACAATGGGTGGAAGCAACGGGACGGAAAGAAAATTGTTGAGGTCAATGAAGATGAAGAAATGTTACAATTCTCAGAAGATGACGTTGGGGATGAAGTCGAATATTGGAGTAACGCTGTTTACTGCTTCATCATGGGAGCCAATCCTCCTTGGGAAGTGGTAGAGGGGTTTGTGAAAAGAATTTGGAAGGAATACGCGATCGACAAAATCTCATTCTTGCCCAATGGAATTTTCGTTGTTCGATTTAAGGAAAAGCAGGCGAAGGTAAATGTTCTGAACCATGGCTTATTTATGTTTGATAATAAGCCCCTGATTGTGAAAGAATGGACTCCTGACGCTAAATTGGACAAGTAGGATGTTCAAGAAGTCCCAATTTGGATTCAGCTACCTGAGTTGCCTTTAAAATTTTGGGGTAGGTGTCTTCCACGTATAGCTTCTTTGGTTGGACCGTACGTTAAATCAGACTTGGCTACGGAGGAGAGGTCTAGGTTGGGGTATGCTAGGGTTATGGTATTGGTGAAGGTTGGACAGAAATTTAAGAATTCTATCAAGTTCATGGATGAACTAGGGAATGTGGTAGAAATTTTTGTCAAATATGAGTGGAAGCCCATTTGGTGTCTTAAGTGTAAAAACTATGGACATGAAGGAAGTGATTGCAAGAAAGAAGAACTTAGGAAGGCTAGAGTTGAGGCTAAACAAAAGAAGGGTGAGGTTGGTTTTGTGCAGCCTGCAACGAATCGGTTTCCAGCAGGCCAGAAGGGTGCTCGTGCTACTGCTGGTCTGAAGTCTGCTATTTTGCCGCCTGTTCAGTCTGCTGTTGTGCCCAATTCAAAGGCTGCAACCGTTAATGTTGCTGCGAAGTCTAATACTGTTGTGACTCCTGACGTGCCATTCGTGGATATGCTAAGGGGATCACCAAAAAAAGCGAGGGGTGAAGAAATGGATGGGGCTGGTCTAGAATTAGTCATTCATGGAAATACATAATGTAGGATGTTGGAATGTGCGCGGCATGTGTAATATAAATAAGCAGCGTGCAATCAGTGACTTCATTAGGAGACAGCAGGTAGACATTTTTGGTTTACTTGAAACGAAAATAAAGAATAAAGCTTATGCTAAAGTTCATCAAAATATTTTTTATGAATGGAGCATTACTACGAATAATCATTGTCATGAAGGAGGTCGAGTTTGGCTCTTGTGGAAGCATGAGAGAGTGAATTTGACGATTGTGGAATATAGTAGTCAGAGTATTCATGTTAAAGTTACAACTAACTCGGGAAAGGATTATTGGCTCACTTTGGTTTACGCTTTTAATTCTACCTTGGAGAGAGTTGATCTTTGGAGGCGCCTCGAATCTTATGCTCGTAATGGGCCTTGGTTGATTTTGGGTGATTTCAATTGTGTTGTGGATGCTCGCGAAAGACTTGGTGGTACGTCTTCGGAGGTTGCTATGAGTCATTTTCGGGATTGCATTTCGAATTGTGAGGTGAGTGATTGCATGGCTAGTGGGTCGTGGTTCACTTGGAACAACAAGCATAAAGTGGCTGAAACAAGGGTCTTTAGTCGTATTGACCGATGTCTAGTAAATGATGAATTGATGGGCTTGTTCCCAAACGGGTATGCTAATTTTTTACCGAAAGGAACATTCGATCATTGCCCGTGTATTGTTCAATTGGAGCAACCGCCTGTGAGGAGGAATCAGAGCTTTAAATATATGAATATGTGGAGCAAAGCATCGGGGTTCAAGTCGTGTGTTGAAGAGAATTGGAGGCTTGCGGTCAGTGGGACTCTTATGTTTCAGGTTGTATCGAAGTTGCGTAACTTGAAGAGGCCTCTAAAATTGCTCAACACTGAGTGCTTCGCGGATATCGAGAGCAGGTGTTGTCAGGCGGAGATTAGGCTTGAGCAGGCGCAAATCAACCTGCGGACTGACAGGTCCGTGGGTGCGCTGGAGGAGGAGTGTGCTTTGAATGAGCAGGTGCGTGTCCTTCAAGCTGCGAGGGCCGAATTTTGGAGTCAGAAATCGAAACAAAAATGGGTCAGAGATGGTGATGTTAATTCGGCCTATTTTCACGGTCTTCTTCGTGCTCGAAGAGCGCATAATGCCGTTGTCAATATCGTTGATAGTGAAGGTGTTGAGTGCGGCTCGAAAGGTGCTATTGAAGGGGCTTTTCTTCGATACTATTTGTCGCTTCTGGGTGATTCGCATGATATTGAGCCGATTAATTTTGAGCTGGTCCGAAGGGGCCCGGTGTGCTCGGAGGAACATAGGGCCTTTCTTGATGCCCGTGTTACTCCGGAGGAGATTAAGCGGGCGCTTTTCAGTATTCCTCGTGATAAGTCGCCGGGACCAGACGGTTTTTCGAGTCAATTCTTTATTGATTCGTGGGACTTAATTAGAGATGATATTGTGAAGGCTATCCAATACTTTTTCGTCTCAGGTAAGCTTTTGAAACAAATTAATTGTGCTAATATTGTGCTCATTCCGAAAGTGAATAGGCCTCAGTCTGTGAAGGAGTTTCGTCCAATTGCTTGTTGCAATGTGTTGTACAAATGTATTGCTAAAATCATTTGTGCGAGACTTGCTAAAGTTCTGCCTCATATTGTTTCGCCGGTGCAAGGAGGTTTTATTGAGGGGCGTAGTATTGTGGAGAATGTATTGATTTGTCAGGACTTAGTTCAGTTGTATAAGAGGAATCGAGTCTCGCCTCGATGCTTGTTTAAAGTTGATATTCACAAAGCCTATGATAGTGTGGAATGGAAGTTTGTGGATCAAATGTTGAGAGCTCTGGATTTTCCTGATCATTTTTGCAAATTGGTCATGGAATGTGTTCAGACGGTCTCTTTTTCTCTTTGTGTAAATGGAGATAATTTTGGTTTTTTTCGGGGAAAGCGGGGTTTGAAGCAAGGTGATCCCATGTCGCCTTTGCTATTCACTTTATGTATGGAATATTTCTCTCGGCTTCTTACGTTTGGGCTGATTGACAAGAATTTCAAGTATCATCCGAAGTGTGGAGCGTTGAAGCTCACCCATTTGCTGTTTGCGGATGATTTGCTTCTCTTTTGTAAAGGGGAGAAGGATTCGATGGAGTTTTTGTGGCGTGCTTTTGCATCTTTTAGCAGAGCCTCGGGACTTAGTATTAGTGTTGGCAAATCACATGCTTACTTTGCTGGAGTGGATGAAGACAGGAAGGCCGAGATACTTCAGTTCTCGGGTTGTGTTGAAGGTACGTTTCCTTTTCGTTATCTTGGATTGCCTATCCAAAGTACTCGATTAGGAAAGGCTGATTGTGAGATTCTGCTAGCCCGTGTTGTGTCTAGAATTCATAGTATTGGTGCCCGTAAGCTGTCTTATGCTGGGAGATTAACCTTGGCCCAATCTGTGCTGTCCCAATTGCACAATTATTGGGCAATGGTTTTCATTATTCCTAAATTTGTTATGGCTCGGATTGGTTCCTTATGTCGCAATTTCCTTTGGGACGGAGGGATGGAAGGGAATAATCGGGCTTTAGTAAGTTGGGAGAAAATCTGTTGTCCTAAGGAGGAAGGTGGTTTGGGAATTCGGGATTTATATATATGGAATGAGGCAGCTGTTGGGAAATTGGCTTCGTGGGTCTTTGATCAGCCGGATAGATTATGGGTTCGGTGGGTTAATGGCATTTACTTGAAAGGAGGTGATTGGCGTGATTATAAGCCAAACTCGGATGTTACTTGGACTTGGAGGAAAATTTGTCAGGCTAAAGAGAGAATTAAAAATATGTTAGTGAATGGCATGTGGCATGGTTCGTGTTTCCATTATTCGATTGCAAGGGCTTATCATGATATTCGGCTTCAGAGGCCGAAAGTGTCGTGGGCGAGACTTGTTTGGAGTGCTTGGAGTATCCCGAGACACAGTTTCATTTCTTGGCTGGTGTTTCGGGGTGCCATAAACACAAGGAAGAAGCTTTTGAGGTTCGGAGTCGCTGATTCTGACCTGTGTTACTTTTGTGAGGCTGAAGAGGAGAGTATTGAGCACCTTTTTTTCAGGTGCGAGTGGAGCTCTCGGGTAATTGGTTTTTTACGTGTGTGGGTTGGTAAGCAAATACCGTGTAGTGGTGGGCTTGATTGGGCGTGCAAATTGAGGGGATCTAAGCTCCAATGTAATGTGCTTCGAGCTATGGTTAATGCCTCGATTTACCATATTTGGAGACAGAGGAATTTATGCAGAATTGATGGTGTTGTTGCGTTGCCAATGAGGGCGGCCAAATTGATTAAAGAGGACATTAACAACAAAATTTTGTGTAAGATCAAATATCGGATAATTGATAGAGATGCTAGATGGCTACATAAATTGATGTAGTCAAACACTTGTACATTGATCATACATATATATACACACTTACCTTTTACCAAAAAAAAAATAAAAATTGTCAAACATTACTTCAATAATTCTTCCAACTTTATCGATTAAACGAGAATGATATTTGAAAAGATGCAATGTCTAATCCATATAAATTGATCTCCCTTGACTAGATACGTTATAACGGATCAAATAACACCTATTCCATACTCCATACTCGTATATGATTAGATAAGAAAATCAGAATGTATCGAGAACAATTTATCTTCATCAATAATATATGAGGCGTTATAGGCATGGGACGAATATGTTTGTGTAGGATTAGTGGATGTGATTTAAGTGAGGAAGGCAAGTGGGCGAATGGAGGGAGGTTACGTAGCAACAGAAGAATAGAGAATAGAGAATAGAGAGAAGTGGGGAAGTGAAGTAGACTGACTCACTGACATATGTAAGATCTGTGGGGCCCTTTTAAATATGTAGGCAGTAGGCCCATTACGTCGACGGAAGCCCTAACATTTTACTCACCCTCTCCTTTCACTTCGTTCTACACCATTTCTCGTTTATACATGCAGTCTCAAGTTTGAAACGGACTAGTATTAATCCCCGTGAAAAATCACGGGGTTGTATTAAATATTACTCTGTACTACGTACTTCGTTAAATGGAAAAAAGTTTATGGAATTAAATAAATAAATAATTAGTTTTGATTCATAACTCAACTCATATAGTAGATAAATTAGATTTACGTAAAATATTAATCGAACAAATACATTAAAATATTTTTTTTATCGATATTTTCATTTCTATAGCAAATTAAAGGTTGTATTTACTCGTGTAACATCTCAAAAAAATTTCTTAAATTTAACAAAAAGGGTAAAATATATAATTAATTTTCGTGAATATTGTTAACGTTTTCTATTTTCAATTTATATTTTCTTACTTCAAATCTTCATGCCACATCACTTTATTATAAAATTTTAAAAATGTTAACCTGTGCGAAAATCGTATGAATTGCATTTAAATTACGGAGTATTTATTATTATAACGAACAAATTGATTTTCTATATAAATTACGGAATTGCCACATCACTTTATTATAATGAATTGCATTTGAAGGAATTTCTTTTACTATATCAATTGATTTTCTAGTTTTTTTGTTTTGTATTCATGATAAATGGTGTAGTTATGGATGCTAAGTGTCATTTGAATTTAATAAGCGATTATTGTATTATTGTTGTACATTAGGAAACTTCTCCCCAAATTAATCCATAAAATATTGTGGGGATGACGCATCATTGTTTTTCGGTGAGGATGAGTATGAATGCTTTATTTGACATTACTTTTACTAAAATAGGAAATGATAAAAACCTTTTTATCCACTATCAGTAGCTCAAGAGATATGCAATCTTCTTTTCGATCGTTGTTGAAGTTTTTCTTTTTTCATTTTCACACAATTCTTCCTCTTAAATAGGCACCAAATACTTCTTTGTTTAACTTACTGAAATTTCCTTGCTTCTGATTGCATTTACGTATTTTCATTTTTTTTTGTAATTTAGTATATATGACTCCTAGCGGTGGTATTTAAACTATTCATCTTTGTTTGTGTAACCATGTTCTAGGCGGTTATGAGTAGTTGTTAAAGTGGGTGGTTAAGCTTAGTGGGGAGTTATATAAGCTTGATGGGGAGTTAAGGATAGTGATTGAGGAAATTGTGATTTTTTTAGACACACATTTTATTTGGTTAAATAAGATTGATTGAGTTAATTTATATGTTTCTTTTTAACCATAGTTAATGATTTCCTCTAATAGGTAATATAAAATTATCCAAATATTTGTGAAGCCGCCACGTCAGCTTTAAAATGTGAGATTAATATGGTGCCTTTAAAAGACATTACTTTATTAAAGTAGGGAGGTTATCATAATTGGTTAGATTTAACTATAGTTGATTTATTGATTTAACTATAGTTGATTGAAGTTAATGTTTGTATCTAATACCACTAATACTTAATATTCCCCAAATATTTGTGGTGTTGACACATCAGCTTTAAAATGTGAGATTGATTGTGGAGCCTTCAAAAGACATTACTTTATTAAAATAGGGATTCAAATACTCTATCACGCATAGACATAGTAATCCCTCCTCAGGATCAAATACATCATTTTCTTTATTTTCTTTTTCACATTTGCTGATACGCGTTTTGCATCATTTATATATTTATTTTACATTATTAAAAATTATATGATCAACTCATATAGACGAATCAAACAAGATCTCAGATAACTATATTTTCTCTTGTAAATTGTCGAGAATATCGAACATTCTCTTCACTTGTGAATAGTGTCAAAATGAATTTTGGTGTGTTTGGTTTTGAAAGGAGAGAGTATAAAACTAAAATGAATCGAAAATAGTGAACTATTTATTCAAACACATTTTATCATTCTTAAGCCAGACCTATTATTTTTCTTAAAATGAATATATTTGTATAATCGTCACAATTACATCAACGTGGGTCGACATGTCACATTTTTTTAGTCACATAGGCTTTTCACTTACCTGCGATCTTTCTTAAAACAAGTATATTTATCCGACTGCCACATTCCTATGTGTAAATGAAATTTGTATTTTGCTAATCTTGAGCAAATCTAATGTAATTTCAAATGAAATCGGGAAATGGGTTAATCAAATCAGGTTTAAGCTTTGATCAGTTGAGGTTAGGTTATATCAAATTTTAACACTTTCGCTTCTCGTCATTGGCGATTTACTTAAAATCGTCGACAATTTTACATGAATTACCTACTTTACCCTTCATTTACCAAACAACAAATTCGTGGTTATACAAAATTCTTACATCTTAAAAAAAAAAAAAAAAAAAAAAAACTTATTCGCTTTTAACAACCAAGAATTTGTTATACAAAAATCAACTCAATTGAAAAAACGAAATCAGCAAAGAACTTTTATGATAGTTGCTTTCAATTTAACCCCCTTCTTAGGTACATCTACAAAGAAAATCAACTTAATCAACCAAGATCAGCACCATAAAACGGAGATAGAGACCGTTAATTTAGGTTTGTACTTCGATTTGCTACTCTATTTTAGGGTTTAGGGTTTAGGCGATGTTAATTCATATCCATAAACACGATATTTGTGTACTGATTGCAGAAAAAAAAAAAATTAAAAAAAAATAGACCAACGGAGTATTGAAGGATCACGCCTGGGCCCAAAAAATAATCGTCGGATTTCAGCGTCTGTATCGGGACCAGCCATTTAAATTCAACGGTTGTGCCTGGGCGTAGCCGTCGAAGATCAACGACTATGCCTGGGCGTAGCCATGAACCTTCAGCCGCGACTGTGCCTGGGCGTAGTCGTGAATCTTCAACGACTGTGCCTGGGCGTAGCCGTGAATCTTCAACGACTATGCCTGGATCTAGGCGTGAATATTTAACGGCTATCCCGGGGCCTAGCCGTGTATCTCCAACGATTGTCTATCTTTTTCCGTGATAACCAATGAAGTTACAACCGCGTACATAACAAGGGAAAGTAAAAATAACTTCATCAACGACGTTGTCTTCTGAATTGTTTTCGGTATACGGTAAACTCAAATCAAAGGAGAAATTGTGTGTTCGACATTCCGAACAATTGTCAATGAATAATGAAAAAATCGAAATATAAGCGTTTCAATGTTATTCCGAGGATGATTAGGTTAAATTGAAATATAATAGTACGGAGTATTGTTTTTGGACTTTTTGTAATTTACTTAGTTAAATAGTGGTAAGTTAAATAATAAGTAATTAGTTTAATTTAATTAATGATTAAACAATGGGCGATTCGGTCATTTACTATCAAATTTGTCGACGACGTTAAGTAAATCGCCGACGACGGTGAGTAGTATAGGTCGTATTTTGATCGGAACGAGTTGTTCTTAAGTCTTAACGTCTGGGTTGGATTTGTATACAACAAGAAACTTTTGAATTGAGGCGAGTCAAGTAAAGCGAGATTATTAAGGTTTTTTTATCGAGTTATTGGACCCAAGTGTTATAAATCGGGTTGTATACTCATTTTATACTTGAGACTTGAGAGGGATATGTGGAGGGGTTGGTTGTCAAACATTATTTGGGGGTTTGACACGTGCTTGACGATTTTCATGAAGACACGACTCCCACTCCTTCACTTTTTCTTGCCTGTTTTCGGTCTATGCTCCACCTTTCACTTTTTTTAATTATTACCCCTCTATCAATTTAAACATAAAATCTTCAATTATTGGCATTGTTACTCCCATTTTCACCCACATTTCATCACTTTTCTTGAAAGAAAAACCAATTAAAATTTTTTCACTTCAAAACTTTCTTTATTTATTAAATATACTCTTTTTCTACTGACTACTTGTTGTGATTTGACTTCTTGAATCAAGCTCAACAATTTACTACTCCGTACTTTTCATTATTGATTTCTTAATTCATGTATCATTTGGAAGTGGGAAAGAAGAACATTGTGGGAGGGAGGGAAGTATTACTCACTTGTATTATAATCATTTTTATTACGAAGTACTCCGTACTACATTACTACTTCCTTCGTTCCAATCAATTCCATATTTTGTTTTTTTACACTTGTCAAATGGACGTTTTCTTTTGCCTATATCGTTAGTTACATATTTCTAAAAATTATAAAAAAAATTGATATTCATGATGCATTCGATTTGACAATTTAAACAAGATCTTACATGACTATATTTTATCTTATATATCAAAAGTTATATCGAAGATTATTACTTATGATTATACGAATAGTGTTAAAAAAATCAAATGTATGGAATTTATTGGAACGGAGGGAGTATTATTACTCGTATTAGAGATTATTCTGCTATCATCAGTGGCCGATCTACGATTGTCAGTTCGTGGGGCAGAATTTTTCTCGACGATTTTAATATTTTTAATAAAACACAATTTACAGTGACATACTGGTAAAAAATTATTTCAAAAAAAACATAGAATCTCCATATTAAAATAGATAAAGTAAAAAAGTTTGGAATACAACCATTATTCTTAACCCCTCCTGCCCTCCTCATGGTAAAAGGATAACAAAAACTATCAAAATGATGAGGTGTACGAGGGTTAATACTAGTATTAACAATTACGAGTAATACGTAGGGAGTATTAAAGAATATGTGGATTCAGGCAGACAATAAGTTTTTATTTGTATTTTTGAATAATCTTGCCTCTGATATGCCATCTTACTGAAGAAATTAGAATTGCCAAGATGTATTTTTTTTACAAGAAGATGCATCAATACATCACTAAAAATCACAAGAAATCGAAATTCGAATACAATGAAAACCAATTTAAATACGAATATAAGTGGATTTTAAACATCGTCGACGTAGATGGTTTCTTGTTTAAACAAACCACCAAAGATATTCCTCACCTCTTTACCATTCGGGTTCTCGCCCTCTTCTCCTTGCTTCGGAGACGCCTTTGATTTTGATTTTGGCTTCGGGTTTTTGGAACCGGCTTTCACTACCGCTTTCTGACCCGACAAATTCCGAGCCTTGGCCTGCCCTCTCACAGTAGCAACCTTGGCCTGCACATTCTGAGTAGCACTCGCGAGCCTATCCCAGGAAAAACCCGAACCTAGATCCTTAGCTTTGGATAACAGACTGTCAACTGAGACCCCGGCCTGCTGGGCCTTCAGCTTCGCTTCCTCGGCTCGGGATTCTTGCTCCGACAGCTTCTTCACTTGGTCGGCTAACTGGTTTTTTACCTCTTCGGCTTCCCTCGCTTGCTCCGCCGCTTTCACTGCCGCTTCCTCCGCTTCTGCTTTCGCGATTGCCTCCGTGTACGCTTTCCTTCTCCCGTCCTCGGGAATCGCGCTGGGAAAAAAACCCCACAGCGTGTTTGACGTTTCAAAGAAAAACGAGTCCACTTTTCTCATACTGTCAAGTGCATCTAGCAAAACCGATCCGACTTGAATAACTTAGCCCGACCCCCAACCGAAGACCCGTGACCCAATTTGACCCGACCTGACCCGTATGTTACCCGAATATTATTATAGAGTAGGATTTACAGCAAATGAATGACATCCCTAACCTAAAAATGTTGAAAACAACAAAACCAAAGTCAACCTGATTTTTCTAACCCGATCCAGTTGGCCCGTTTGTCAGGTCTACTGTAAGTAATAATCAGTAAGGAGTTTCATACGGGTTAAACGTGTTAGGGTTACCTTGGGGGTCAATTTCAGGTTTGTAAGAGTTGAGATTAGATCGGGTCGATTGTGGTTTTTCCAAGTTATTCAGGGTTTTGTCTCTGGAAATAAATATCCAGTTGAGGTCAGGTAAAAGGTAAACAATTGTTGTGTTACTCGAGTCGACACTCGATGTTATCCACAGTTTGAGGTTGATGTCAGAATGGGAAAATGTAAGAAAGACGTATTTGATACCTGAATAGTTGGTCGACAGATTTTGAAGGTGCAGACGGTTCAGTGTAAACCTCGACAACCTGAACAAGATATAGATAGATAGTAACGACTGTCGTTCATTCTATACTTAACCTTAAATCAAACCAACAACCAGGATAGTATCAGAAATCAGATATGACAGTTGGACAGCACCAGAGACGTATTTACAAGGATCAGAAACAAAACCTGTTGTAAGTTTGTAAAGAATTATGATTTGTTTCGAGTGCATTCAGAAGGTATGAATCTACAATGGGTGGGTGGGTATTGATATGAATATACGAAATATTTAGTTTAAACAATGATTTGTTTCAGGACGGGTTTAGCAAGGAAATAACAGGTGACGGATTTATAAGGCGAATTCACTTTTAAAGACAAAAATCAAATATAAATTCGCTATTTTAGAATGTATGAATCTAAAACAGGTGACTAGCAATTTGAATACTCGAAACCTTTGTAACCATGATTTTACCATGAAGATTGGAGAATGTAACAACATACAACATACCTTATCTTCTGCTACTTCTGTATTCGAGAACAGCCCGGCCACAAGACCTGCCAAACGTGATCGAGTCACCTAAACAACAAAAAAAACAAACATTAGACTCGTAACAGATCCTCAAAACACAGCAAATCAGGAAAAAACACACATTACATCTTTTGCATACATTACATTACTTTGTAGTCGTTTTCAGCAGCCCGTCCTCCCTCAGCCTCAGCTGCTACAACAACATTGTAAGAGCTCTCTGGAGCAAATTCCTCGGTCAATGTCGTCTTGATAAATGTGAACTTGACATCGGTTTGGATGACTTTCTCCAGGAGGTCGGTGACAGACAATGATTGGGACTTTGAGAAAATATTGCTGAAAAACGAGGAAATCCCGTCTAGGACAGTGCTTGCAGGTGATGCTGCAGTTCCTGTAGAAGTGTCGTAAATTATTGCCAGGTGACGGACACCGGCTAATTGAGCTGCTTCGACCACTTGCAAGGCGTCTGATAATGTGACTTTTTTAGCAGGACCGTTTTCTGAAGTACCGATGGTGACTACCACTTTGCTTGCATTCCCCATTGCTTTGGCTATTGATTCTGCATCTTCGAATAAGGATTCCACTGCGTTTAGTCGCTTCAGTTCTTCCGCTGATATGATCTGCAAAATTATCGATTGCATGTTAGTCTCCAAATTTGCTTCGTTTCCGAGTTTCAAACTCACATTCTGTTTAAATAGACCCCCATCAGAGGGTACCGTATGAACCCGATACCAAGTTCACTACATCGCAAATAATAATTATATATAAGCGTACACTCCGTACTTCCCCAAACTTATACTCCGTATAATATTATATTGAAATCACCAACAACATCTATCATGCTGTTTTACAAGGCGGTAGTAATGAAAATATGAAAATGAAAATGAAAATGTGCAGTCAATTTACCAGCAACGACGACATTAATATGGTGCCTCCCGTTTTCACCATGACACCTTATTGCATTCAATGATTACTAGCGCAACAAATGTCAGCTCATTCAGTTCAATTAAGTTCCGTCTAAATCAGTCAACTTCAGTTAAGTTAAGCATAATTCAGTTCAGCGGATTTCAGCCCTATGTTGCATCAGTTCAAGCCCTATTCAGTCAGTTCAAGCCCAATTTACTCAATTCAGTTCAGTTAAAGCTCATTTCATCGGGTACAAGCAAATTTGATGCTGACGGGATTTCCTGCACCTCTCCTTTTATACGAGTGACATGGTACCCACATGGGCCAGTTTGAAGTTGACGGGATTTAAATTAAGTTCCATTTCAATCCGTCCCAGTTAAGCTTAATTCAGTTCAACTCTAAGTTGCATCAATTCAAGCCCCATTTACTTCAGTTTAGTTTAAAGCCATTTCATCCGGAAAGAACAACCATACAGACAACAAAAAACAGACCTTGTAGTCGAGGGCAAAACGAGCCAACTGTTGAGCAGCAGCAAGATCAGGCACACCAGCACGAACCTTGTAGCCCTCACGTAACAATGTCTGAGCAATGTACACACCAGCCAATCCTGTGGCGCCAGCTACAAAGACGGTCCCAGACTCCTTAGCCCGACCACCCAATGCAGGAGGTGTCTTATTAACAACAGGAATCAGTGACTTCACATCTGATAGCTTCTCCTCCCAGTCAAACTGAAACGGGTTAGGTGACTTGGCGCTGTTCTTGGCTAAGACGGTTAGCTGCTGCTGCGGCCTCCTCGGGTTGTTCCAGTTCCGTTGCTTCGGCTTCGACTGGTGTGTTGTTGTTAGAAGAAATGAGTTTGATGCTACAGTTGCAGCCATAACTAGTTAACTACAGCCCCTCCTGTACAGGATAATGAGGCTGATTTGGGTTGAAAGTGTGTGGATTTTGATGAAAAAGTGTATGGAGATTATTTGGAGAATTTTTGGTAATGTGGATATGGGTGAGGTAGATGGATTTAAGCCAATGAAGATTAGCCACGTAAATGATATCCATAACAGAAAAAACGACCGCCATTGTTTATGGATATGACAATTTTTTCCCTAACGCTTGGTAGTTGGTATGAAGTACTCCTATTTATGATTGGAAAGCTAGCTCCGAGCAAGATCGTCTCACACTAAGATAATGTGAGATATAATTAGACCTAGTAAAATTAATCCAACCCGACATCTGAAATGGAAACCCAACTCTGACTTGTAACTCGAATGACCCGAATGTTTGTTGTAGCAAACAAGTCAATATCTCTACAAAAATTGACAATAAATCAATACTCCCTCCGTCTGATTCATTTGTTTATTTTTTATTAAAATACCCCTCACAATGAATATAAAAGACAAACAAACGAACGAGGCAAAGGAAATAATGAACTCAAATACGACCCGAATCAGAAATGGCCCAATCTGACCCGAAGTGAACATGATATATTGATATGAATTCAACCCGTTTGCGAGGATGTCCAATAGTGAAGCGACTTAATAAGTACAGTAGTATGGAGATCTCTATTTTACAGAGAAACAATTTTGTTCAAATTTTTTTTATCGGTTAAATAATACGGAGTAGTATGATATCTAGTGGAGATACTATTGAACATTTATGACTTAAAAAAACTCAAGAGGAACTTTTGCCTATCCAACTCGAGTCCAAATCAATTCAGATGAGTACGATGTTTAGCAATTTCACCTATAGAAGAAAATAGTCGGAAAAAAATCCACTATGATGCCATGGATAATGGACCCTTGTTATATAAGTTTCAAATCCATCGATCTAAATTCTAAACACCATTTCATAACGGGAAAAAAAGAAAAGTTGGATTAGATGCAAACAACTTCACACCACGTTGAGTAGGTCCGCCGAGAGACCGTAGTCCACTAAATTAATGGGTGACGCAACATGTGAAAGGTCTCTAAACCGTGTCTCTGAGGTTTCTGTGTAGTTATAAATAGCCAACGAGCAAACAAAATACACAATTTAATACTCGCACTAACAGCTACAGGGAAGCTGTGATATCGAAAATACAACACAAACACATTTTCATGAGTTCAGTCGACGATAGAATAATGATGCGAGATTACGATGGTCCAACTCGCCCAAGAACAATTCAACGATAACTGTTCTACAATCGCAGATGTAAGCAGCAGCTACAATCACAAGGGGTGGTTCCAAACCAATCAGCATCAAAATTCACCAAATGAGAAAAGCAAGCAACAATTCAAACAAAGACCCGGGAAAGAAAAATCAAAGGTCGACTTCATTGAGCTAAAACTATACGAACGAGCTGAAACAATCAAAAGAATAGGGTCTAATACGATGTGCCTCGTAGCTTCCGAACAAATGCAGCCACTTTAAGGTACTGGTGTCTGGCGACTAACGGCAACAGATTACAACAAGTCAACTACCAACAATATTAAAGATGTCATTCACATTTTCTACAACCGAAAGGATTAAACATTAAACGAGTCGCAAACCGATAGACAGGAAATGAGAACAGAGAAACAGGCAACTGTCCACATATATCTCCAACTAAAAGGACTGAACATCGAGCTCTGACCAGAAAGAATCACAAAACGACAAGACAGGAAATGAGAACAGAGAAACACGCCACTGTCCACATCTCAAACAAGAAGGATTGAATATCGAGTTCTGACAAAAAGGATCACAAAAAGACAGACAGCAAATGTGAACACAGAAACACACCCAAGTTAGGGACTAAAACACTGCAAGCGTCGGAAATATGCAGAACATAAAGCTAATACAACTAGAGAAAGAGAGACTGACACAAAGACGAAAGAAACGGCTTAGTTTCCGGATAATGATTACTTCCAGCAATTGAGAAAGACAACGATAGATTCTAAAGGGCGATAGAAACAAGTTTAAGAAGGCAAACATACATCTACAGATTTACCTTTTCATATTAAATATGTTTGCTCGAAATACACCATTTGGGACACAATCAAAAGAGAAACGGATATATTACAAGCCACAGAGAAATGCTGCACGGTACTATACTTCCGTGTTAGGTTCAGACTTTAGGCCAGTTTAGGAAGCTCAACATTCATAGAAGTGATAGGACACGGCAGGGTTCAAAAATCAGACATGAAGCATTATGGCGACCTACTGACCTACTTTGCTAAAAAAAAGTAGGTATATACGGTATAATGTAATTGTGCAGCAAACCATAAGAATAAAAAAAATAAAAGATAAAACCACACTCTACCATATGTCTATACGGTGTTCAATAAACAACCCAGCACTCCTCCTAGAGCAGCTGAACATAGAATACATTTAACATGATCAACCCAAACGTAGAAAATATTACCAATATATAAGGAGAAGAGGCATCCAAAAAGTAGCCCCATGCAAAACAACGAAATAAGTCCAAGAACATCCCTCAAGCTGTGCCAATAACACAAAAATAAGCACAGAATAAAATACAAAAAAAAAAAAAAAACGAATGCATTACATCGACAGCCTAAATGTAACACTCGCATCTGCAAAAAGGCTGTATTGGATGACTGAAATACTTCACCTGATAGTTGCTCAGAAAGTAGGCCAGCTCTGGTTCTCACCCACATCTACTTGGAAAAATCTGATCTATCAATTAACCAGAAAGTGAACTTAGTACCAAACACAGCACTACTATTTGGAATTCTTCCTCTCAAGATAGCGATTATCATGACACATAATATAGTCTATGCTTCTACTATATATCAACTGGTATCATCGTAAATAAACAATGAGTTGGCACACATAAGAATTCAATTATAGATACTGAAAATTGAAAATGCAATAAGCTGTCGGAACAATGCTCTGCAGACATTCTACAGGGTACATAAAAAAGAAAACAGACCCAGCATTTGGAAACAGTTATTACCAGATTATACAGCAGCAAGTCCTGCATATAGTTGCAGTCAATAGTTATCTCAGGAAACCGTCAACTATCCATCTCAACTGCCAGCAGCAAAAGAGAGAATACATTAAGGATATATCAACTACATAATAGGATTTTTAAATAAAGTACACATCACCAAAAACAGACACTAGAAATGTTCAACAAAGGAAACGCAATAAAAACATAAAATGCTGGAAAGAGGAAAGAGTTAGTGGCGAATGCCCCTCTTTGCTCTAAGTGATTCAAGGGCCTTTTCACGAAGCTCGATCTCAAGTTTCTTCTTTTGTGATTCAGTCTCTTCATCACTAGAACACTTCACGGCCACGCGTTCACCATTTGAAGGTTTGTCAACCTTCTCATTTTCCTTCATGTCAAGAGACAAATCATCAGCATCCCTCGACTTCCGCTTCCGTCTGCTAGCACGTTTCTCTTCTTTCCTCCGACGCCGTTCATCACGACGGCGACGACGCTCCTCTTTACGTGACTTCTTTTCTTCCTTCTTTCTCCTCTTAGCTTCCTTCCTATCCTCGATCTCAGACTCTGAACTAGTATCATCTGAGACCGCTTCCCTTCTACTATGCCTTTTATGCTTCCGCTTTTCAGCTACTTCTGCTTTGTGTTTTTCACTTCCTTCAGATTCAGAATCTGAAGAGACGCTAGGGCTTCTCTGTTTTTTACGTGTATTCACCAAAACATCAGGCCTGTCATCCCCGGAATATTTTGAAACAGAACTTAGTTTTCCATCTAATTTCGTTGCATCAGCAGGGTATGAGGTAACACCCTTCGCCCTTGATACAAAATCTTTATGTGGTGACCTTTTCAGAGCATGAGCTTCTTCTGGAGGAACTTCCAAGCTGTCAATCAAAAACTTCCCAATGAGGGATGGAAACTTCTCCTAAAGGGTATGATAATTAGAAGTTCAAATAAAATCAACATCACAAAACAGAAACAATACCCAGTCATCTTGGAGTTTTTCTGTCCTACGTCAGCAATATCACGGAGGCTAGCAGGCTTATCATGAGCCTCCTGTTTCTTCGCACCGTAAGACCTATCATATCCTCTTTCTGTTGACTTATGTTCAATCTGTTCTCCCTTCCTATTTCATTGGATTCCCAAGTAATCATCATGATGCAGTACATTAAACAAAGTCTATTTTGAAAAGAAGACTTCACATATATATTTGAAAAAATGAAAAGGGAATTAGAAGTTAATGTAGCGGCTATATTTTCAAATCAAACCTGGAATTTTTAAGCTCTTCACTGTTATTGTGTGGACTACTGCGACGAACTTTTCGGCCCTTCATTTCAGGTGGAGGACTTCGACTGCCATCACGAATCATTTTATCCTCTGCACTTTTAGTCTTCTGGGAGCTTCCAAATGAACTGGCTAGCCTGAAGAAGGCAACAAATATTTGCTTTGATATTTGACACAAAAAGAAGGTACGCAATCTTGAAAACATTTCTTTCTAATGACACTCCAAGAAGCAAAGAACAAAAACCTTGTATTATCACCAGAGCTTCTAGTCTTCTGTTTAGGAGAGTCCTCGTAGCTTGGCGACTTCTCTGGTGGTGGTGAAGGTGATACTGATGGTACTTTTCTGCGTGAACGACTGATACCGGAATGGTCTCTCTGGGGAGACATTGCCATTGATTGTCTACGAGCCATCGATGCAGGCTCTACATGATCATTCAATCTGCATGTTCAAGCATCCTCATTTAAACTAAAGAACTTTTAAGAGGCTACGGGATTTCCCCTATATGATAAAAATTAGCGGCAAAACTTATAACTACTCATGTTTGACAACAACAAACTTTAACGGCTTGTTTGGGTAGCAAAAGACTCTGTATGGGGGAAAGGGAGGGGAGTGAAGGGGAAAGGAATGGAGTGGGGTCGTTTGGATACCATTTTCCCCCAAACCCTATGGGGGAAGGATTTTGATTCGCTTTGGTGGAGGGAAAATAGACCCCCTTCCAATTCCTCCACCCTCATTTGTTATCCAGGCAAGAGATTTAGATCCCTTGCTCTCCCTGCCCCTTCCTTTCCCTCCAGATCCTCCTAGCAGAATAGGAGGGAAAGGGAGGGAGGGAAAGGGGTGTGTGTGTGTTTGGAATCTTTGGATACAATTTCCCTCCAAAAACTTCCTATGTTGAAGGGATTTTGATTTGCCTAGAAAAGGAAAATGGATCCCTCCAAATCCTAACCCCTCTATTTCCCTCAAGCCTCATTTGCTAACCAAAGGAGGGATTTTACATCTCTTGCTCCGACTTGCTCCCCTTCCCTTCCTTTCCCTCCAACTCTCTGAATCCAAACAGAAAAGTAATACAGTGAAGAAAATACCTAATCTAGGGATATAAACTAAAAGTTACCTAGTTCTTTCGCCAGGTGATTTCATGTTAGTTGGCGAAGCAGAACTGTCCCTAGCAGGTGACACAGAGCGGCGGTTGGCAGGTGAGACGGATCTGCTAAGCGATCGAGTAGGTGACCTTCTACGAACTCGGACAGGTGACCTTCGTACCACATATGGCGATCTGCGACGCACAGGAGACGGAGACCTGTGTCTTCTAGGAGACGGAGACCGACGCCTTCTTGGAGATTGGGAGACACGTCTATCTGGGGATGGAGATACCCGGCGAACTGTGTACGGAGATCTTCTCCTAGGAGTTGGGTACCGACGTCCACCAGCATATGGGGAACGACGTTGAACTGGGGATCGAGATCTAGGACTTGATGTAGACCTTCTTCTCCTCTGACGAACAGGGGAAGGAGACCTGCGCCGCCTAGGAGAAGGTGATCGTCTCCGCCATGGAGAAGGAGAACGGCGGCGCCGCGGAGGAGAACGACGACGTCTATAGGGAGAAGGAGACCTCCGACGTAGTGGAGAGTGAAATCTGCGCCTCATGGGAGACGGAGATCTTCTAGAATAAGGTCTTCGTCTCGGAGATATAGATTCCCGAGCTATTTGCTTCCTGGGCGAAGCAGACTTTGGAGGAGTTCGGCGCGCATTTACTGGGGAAATAGAATACTTTCGTGGCCTCGGAGAGATACTTTTTGATATACTTCTTTCCCTGAGATACAATTAAATGGAGATCAGTCTCATGGTTCTAAATAGTAGTATCAGTCGCAGTAACAGTTACGCAGATTGTCACACTCATAGTGGACCTTCTTGTTCTTCATGGCAAAAAAAAACTTTTAAAACGCTTTTACAACTAGTTGCATCATTAACTTTCTTGTTCACATCATTAAACTGTTAAATAACACAAACATAATTACTTGGACTTATATTGTTAATAAATAGTGACATGTAGTGATAGTGTGAAGTCAGCTATTATTAAGTACATTTAATTAAAAATTGGTCATAATAATTGGTATAAGAAAGCATGTTACTGTGTTTAAAACTATTAACGAAAAGAAAATATATCAATTTCTCATACGCACCTACAGCCCTTGATCTTTATTTAGAGAAAGGGGAATTTTAGTGCACTTATTCCCATAAAGTGTATAATCCATCTCATAGGTGTCCTTACAAGTTACAAGTCTTACAACCATAATCTTCAAGGTTTGCTGTTATGTTAAGCAGGCAGCTATGGCCTCCTCTAATCACTAGGTTGAAGCACAATTTATAGCACTAACCCACCATATCCAAGGACTGGGGCAATCACATTGTCTACAATCAATGGTAACAAAAGACTAGTAAATTTAAAGACACGTACTTCGAGTAACTTCTAGAATTTGAAAATGACTTGCTAGGTGACATAGAGCGCCGACCACTGCAAGAGTATGGAAAGGAAGTTATACAGGAGTCTTCAAATGAACAGCTATTGTACACAATTTGATTATATGTATTAAATTAAAGTAAATAATAACATAATTATTACCGACGAGGTGAAGGGGATCGATTTGATGGATGCGGCAGCCTAGGAGACCTGTACGAGAATATCTGCATCAGTAATTCTATCATCAAACAAACCAAATTAGTGTTGGTGTGGAACCTACACCATTGCCATACGATGACAATAGGCATTTGCTAGGCGCAGAGTAATGACAGCAACATTAATAACACAAATAAAGGGTGAGATCTATTTTTTCACGCAAACAGTGGAACTAGGCTAAGGCCTTGTTTCAAAAGTGATCAACACAAGAAGCTCTATCTTCATTGTAATTATGCTACAATCAGGAGAATGTTCCTCCCATTGTAATTATGCTACACGAGATATAGCCAGGAAGAAAATTGAATTAAACAACCTCACTAGATTGTAATAGCTACTTCAATTGACAACCATTACAACATAAGCGTTGTTCATTAAGCACAGTGTAGGAAAGCGCATGATTGAAGCACAAAAAATTGTCACAGTGAAAATAGAACAGCAGAGCAACTAATGTTTTAAAATTTACTAACCTGTTTCTTCCTTTAGATCCATTTTGAACATCGACTCCATTCTCATCTCCAGAGTGAGAATCAAAACCTCTTCCCCGCCTCCTATTTGATTCCTCCGAAGAACTGTTGTCACGCACACCATCCTACAGTAGTTCGAGGAAAAGGATATGAACCCAAATAATTGCAGAAGCTAGCTGAATGGCCATGAGAAACACAAAATAAAGTTAACTCAAAAACCCGATTCTTTAGAGGCTAGCTCTAGCATGAAATTAGACAGGTTACCGTTTTCCTTGTTTTCTCTTCCTCCGCTTCTCTATCTTTCCTTTTCTGTATTTCACTTGTGATACGATCAGTCTCCGCCTGCGAGGATACAACTCCTAATCAGACGGCTGTTTGATTCTGATTTCAGAAGGGCATTAACATGTAGCTTAATAATTTAATATCGGTCAGGGGGTGATCAAACCTTTTTCTTCTTAGTTTCCTCCTCTTTAGCATCAAGAAATTGCTGAGGAACGCCACTAGCATTTTTCTGGGCGCTGATTAGAAGCCCCCAGAGTTCTTTCATAAACTTACCGGTATTTTTCTCCATAAAACCAGTAAGTTGAATTTGAATGGCCTTTCCATTAATTTCCTGATAGAAATCATGACAAAAATAACATTCAAAGCAGTAATGTTTAGGCACCAACAATCACCATTCACCAATGTGTTTCCCAGCAAAACTAGGGAAACGTAGAAGATAGAACGATAAACAAATCGTAGGAAAGTATCCCTTTATCCATATAACACTATTGCTCACTAAATACGCCTAACCAATAACTTTCTCCACCACAAAAACACAGATTGTCGATTAACAAGGCACCAAATACAATTAAGTATGGTTGCGTGGATGATTTATTAAATCAGCTGGCAAACATCGGGTTTCTTTTTCAAAAAATCTTGTAGGCTCAACCGCTCAATAGCTCAAACATTTGACTGAATATATATTTTTATGGAAGTTTAATAGCAAGAATTACACTAAAATGCTGCTGAAATAAAAAGCACCAATCACCAACATAATATGACGGAATAAATCACGGGACACGCGATTATACTCTTCCCACATGATACTACAGAAATAAAGTTAATAAGTGTCTCGTAAAACCGAATGTAACAGGTAAAAAGGTGAGAAACAAGAGTACCTTTCCTTCAAGAAGGCCATAAATAAAGTTAATAAGCACTTCATCTTCAAACCCGCCGAGAAATTCAGTCACTCTTTTTGCTATCCAAGGCTTAATTACATCCATCTTGACTTTCGAGACATCGACCTAAACAGCAAATTCACACACAAAACCACAAACTAAGCTTGAAAAACTTGAATTAATGGACATATTCTGATCATACAAGATTGCTCAAGCTCAAAAAACGTACCATGTGCTCCAATTCAGGAGCAAATTTCTGGGATTTCAGTAGCTTAGCTTGCTTATTCGAAAACCGAGTATCTTGATCGGCCGTGGTACCCTAACAATTAGCCAAAATCCAATAAAACTCGAATCAAACTAGTGTGATAACTCATCATTCGATACACTAACCCTATTCCAAAACACGATTGTTAAAATTTCATCAGCTAATTTATTGCATATGTTCTTCATAATCACTAATTAATTGCTTGTTCGAAAACCGAGTATCTCGATCAACCGTCGTACCCTAACAATTAGCCAAAATCCAATAAAATTCGAAACAAGTCCAGTCCAATAAACTAGAATCAAGCTAGTGTGATAACTCATCATTCGATACACTAAGCTATTCCAAAACACAATTAATCAAATTTCATCAGCTTAATCACAGTTATAGGAGTGATTAATCACATTTGTTCATCATAATCACGAATTAATTACTGAGCTAGCACATTAAAAAACAGGTATAAGTGATAATCTATGACGCAGATCTTGAAAATTTGATTTAGAAAAAGCGATTCAGCAATAAAGCAATTGAATTAACAAGGAATTGAAAGGATTGAGGTGAGTAAATAATTGAAAAGCATAAAGAGAGAAGATTACCCGGAAGAATCCGCCCGACATTTTTCTAGGGTTTTGAAGAACGAAGTTAATTTTGTGAAAAAAAGGGGGAAATTGAGGGAGTATAAAAGGATAATTGAGCCTGAGATTGAGGCTGGGATGGGATGGGCTAACCAGCTCAACTGGGCTCGAATTGTATTGGCCTAGTGGGTCGTCGATATTGGACTCGGGTCAAGTTTTGTGTAGACGGGTTTTCGATATTATCCTCTCTCTATATTCTACTCCCTCCCCTAGTCGTCTTCTCTAAGATATTCCACATTTTCGTATTGGCACATTCAGTGATATGTTCCACATTTGTTTTTGATCTCGATCTTGGCCAAAGTACAGTGCAAATCTCATGTCTCACTCTGTGTGTCACATCATACACGAAATGATACCTCGTCTATTACATGAATAAAATATGCAATAAATATTATAACTTATTGATTGATGTGTCATCCCGCGTATGGTGTGGCATACGGATGGTACACTAAAATGGGACGGGGATCCGCATTCGCCAAAGCAAAGCATCTTAGAGAAAGGAAGGGAGTAACGAATAAACCAATAAAAAAGAAGATGATGATATTATATTTAAAAAAAATTACACATGTCGGCATGTCGCAACCTCATTAAAGATTTTTCCGCCTAAAGACACAATTATGGGTTGTACTTGAGCTTCAAGATAGTTTATAAGTAAACTCATCATATGAAAGTCATTGCGACTGTTGATTTAATGAGATTTTAAATCAAGAAATTAATGTAATACACCTCAAATTTATTTCAATGTTTTATTTTAATTGAAAATTAAAAGATTAACACTAGTCCGTATGCTATATCAAGTTTATTTGAATCGATAATATCTAACCATCTGTATAAATCATGCATTTGCACGAGACCTAGACCAGGTTTATGGTATGATCAATATACGAAACGATGTCCATTTTATCACCGTATCATGCCTGTTACTCTACTTGATTAATTCACACTCCGGATATATATATTTTGTCTCTGTCTTAATCATTTGTTTATCTTTAATTTTGATACAAGATAAAGATGAGAGGGGAGATCATGCTTATGTGGTTATTGTTATTTGATGACATGTGAAGTATGGTGACTAAGATGATTAGATTAATCAAGAAAAACATTTCTAAAATCGAAAGGTAAACAAATGTCCGAGCGTATGGGAGAATAGAGTATTACTACCAACGGTGGAGATTAGGATCTTGACAAGGTGGTGCGGGGCGGTGGTGCTTCTTTGCGAAGATGGATGTTGTATTTGAATGGTGTGTTTCCTCTTATGTTGTTAACACACAAGTCAGTAAAGGAATCGAAGAGTATTACTCCGTAATTACAAAGTACTCCCTTCGAGTTTCTAACATTGCTTCATTCACTTGTGAAAAATAAGGTGGTTAAAAAAGGAAGGAGGAAGAGAGGAAAATGGATGGTTGAATGTGAACCACACATTTATGGCCTAAAGTGGGAAATGAGTAAAAGATCAAACTCAGCCCAAAAAAGAAAATGGGGCAATGTTAGAAACTCGGAGGGAGTATTGTTTTATCTAGTGTAGTTATTTATTACTCCGTAATTCTTATTCGTTACCTTGTGCGAATCAAATGTTCCTTTTAAGGTCATATATCCAACCAAACTCAATCAAAAAGGGCAAAATGAACTTTATACAAGAACGTGTATACATAGTCATTCGGCATACTCCATATCTCTCGCTCATTTATTTATCTTTTTAATGTCGGTGTGATGATCAGTTGCCTACCTCTTTTAAAAATGAGATGCCTTTTACAAGTAATTTGAATTATTTATTTGATCACCCTGCAAACATTTATAACTGACCTAATAGCAATAATAACACAAATGTTTTAATCCAATCTTCCTGATCTATGCGAAAAACCAGGGGTAACGAAAACAACGAGATAAATGTTCTCAAGGGTTTAATGAAACTATGGCTGCAAGATGGTGGTTCTCAAGGGTTGAATGGACGAGTATTAGTCAAAGTGGCAACAATGTGGCACACGAGCTAGCCAGATTCTTCCACGAACGAGTAGGAAAAAGCACTTGGGACAATTCGGTTCCGAAATTTGTTGTCTCTTATAGAAGCAAAGACTAACATTGATTTGTAATCATATATACCGGCTCTTTAAAAAAAGGAGTAAATGTGGTATGTGACTACCACTATACAGATAAATAAATGTCCCGTACGAATGTTCACTATTTGGGGCGAATACTAATTAAAACCCTCATCCTTTCCCATTAAATAATTTTAAATCAAATAATTGTTTATCTATGTCATCAATCAAGGGAACCATTAAAACAAACCATAAAACTAAATTCAAAACACTAAGCAGGAATAGAAATTTGTCAAATAGTTCTAGAAAGTAGATCTGAATCACCTGAGAAAAGTAGAAAAATTATATAGTTCATCTATCTCATCAATAAACAACCGTCAAATCAACCTAGAAAACAAACTAAATTCAAAACACTGAACAAAAATAGAATTATGTCAAATAAACCCAAAAGTTAGATCTGGTCACTAAACAAAAACAAAAAAAAATCACATAGTTCCTCTATGTCATCATTCAACCAACCGCCGGATCACCCACAAACTAAATTTGAAACACTAAAAAGATATAACCAACCCAGAAAACTGAATTCGAAGCACGATACAAAACAAGAAAATCGTCAAATCAATCTAGAAAGTAAATCCGAATCACAAAAAAAATCCTATAGTTTCTCTATCTTATCTCTCAACTAACGTAAAATCAATCCCGAAACTGAAACAGGAAAAAAACTGTCAAATCAGTCCAAAATTAAATGAAAACAGAAACGAAGGGGGTACTTAATCGCATTACATTATAGGAGGAGTAGTCTTAGGGGCTATTTGGTTCAATGTTTATGTATCGAATGAATTGGATTTGGAATTCACAGTGGTATTAGATTATAAATCCGTACCTCATGAAACTTGTTTGATTCATTTTATTTTTAAGCAATAAGGGATGAAGTTGGAATCCATAGGAAAAAGGTGAGGACGTGATTCCAATGGATTTGGATGGAGTTGAAATTCATTCTTAAACACTCCAACCAAACATTGGAATGAAACAAATCCATTCCCAAATCCCAAGTAGCCAACCAAACACCCCCCTTAACCACTAGACTAAGACATGCTCCGTATTCAGTATGAATAGTGCCTATTGATTTCATATTAGAAGATCCACACCCACCCAGGCCATCCCCTAAAACCCGTCGTCAAATCAACCCATGAAGTAAATTTGAAATACAAGTACTAAAATAGAACTAGAAAAACCGTCAACTCAACCAAAAAACTAAATTCGAATCACTAAACAGAAAAACATCGTCCCAAGATTAGAACCTTATGAAACAGGATTTATTTCACCCCAAAACCAACAGTCATATGATCATATCTAAGTATCTAATCCATCAACTAAATTTAAAACACTAATAAATGGAAATAAAAACCGTCGATTCAACCCAAAAACTAAATTTGAACCACTAAATAAAAGCAGAAAAACATCGTCCCCAGATTAGCACGGAAAGAAACCAAAGCAGATCCATTTCCATGTGAACAAACCAACCCAACAAACAACCCAAAACCACGTGGGCCCATCTCCCCTCAAAATAAACCACTATAAAAGCATGGAAACGTATTTATATTCCCCTCTTCTTTAAATCTCTCCCCCCCTCTCTCTCCTCACTTCGCCCCAAATCCTCCTCTTCACTCCGAAACGACGTCGCTTCATTCCGGCCACCGAACGACGCCGTATCCCCCGCCGGATAATGACGACATCGACTACTAGCGCCGTCTATGTCCACGTCATTGAGGACGTCATGGAGAAGGTTCATGATGAGTTCGTATCGGAGACCGGTCCCGGTCATAACGTGCTTCAACAACTTCAGTCTGTATGTCGTCGTTTTTGTCGTTTGGATTGTTATTCGTTTGATTTTGATTTTGTTTTGTTTTCGGTGTTTTGGTTGTGAATTGTGGTTTGTGATGGTTAATTAGGGTTTTGGATGGTTTAATTTGTGATGAGATTGATCTGCTATTGAAACTCGGAAATCAGCTAGAAATTGCTGTGTATTTTGCCTTGTTAAGGTCATTCAAGAACTGGCCAATGTCTATTTTCTGTTGATTTGTTTGGTTGATTGAGGTTTTAGGTGATTATGTTCGGTTAATTAGGGTTTTGGATGGTTTAATCTGTGATGAATGGCAGTGCTGCTGATCCGCTATTGAAACTCGGAAATCAGCTACAAATTGCTGTGTATTTTGCCTTGTTAAGGTCATTCAAGAACTGGCCAATGTCTATTTTCTGTTGATTTGTTTGGTTAATTGAGGTTTTAGGTGATTATGTTCGGTTAATTAGGGTTTTGGATGGTTTAATCTGTGATGAATGGCAGTGCTGCTGATCCGCTATTGAAACTCGGAAATCAGCTACAAATTGCTGTGTATTTTTGCCTTGTTAAGGTCATTCAAGAACTGGCCAATGTCTATTTTCTGTTGATTTGTTTGGTTAATTGAGGTTTTAGGTGATTATGTTCGGTTAATTAGGGTTTTGGATGGTTTAATCTGTGATGAATGGCAGTGCTGCTGATCCGCTATTGAAACTCGGAAATCAGCTACAAATTGCTGTGTATTTTGCCTTGTTAAGGTCATTCAAGAACTGGCCAATGTCTATTTTCTGTTGATTTGTTTGGTTAATTGAGGTTTTAGGTGATTATGTTCGGTTAATTAGGGTTTTGGATGGTTTAATCTGTGATGAATGGCAGTGCTACTGATCTGCTATTGAAACTCGGAAATCAGCTACAAATTGCTGTGTATTTTGCCTTGTTAAGGTCATTCAAGAACTGGCCAATGTCTATTTTCTGTTGATTTGTTTGGTTAATTGAGGTTTTAGGTGATTATGTTCGGTTAATTAGGGTTTTGGATGGTTTAATCTGTGATGAATGGCAGTGCTACTGATCTGCTATTGAAACTCGGAAATCAGCTACAAATTGCTGTGTATTTTGCCTTGTTAAGGTCATTCAAGAACTGGCCAGTGTCTATTTTCTGTTGATTTGTTTGGTTAATTGAGGTTTTTAGGTGATTATGTTTGGTTAATTAGGGTTTTGGTTGGTTTAATCTGTGATGAATGGCAATGCTACTGACCTGCTATTAAAACTCGGAAATCGACTATAAATTGATGTGTATTTCGCCTCGTTGAAGTCTTTCAAGAACTGAAATGGTGTGTTTAGCACTCTGGATTGTTTCTGTTGATTTGTTTTATTGGGCTGTGATGGTTAATTGGGGTTTTGGGTGGTTATTTTTGGTTAATTAGGGTTTTGATTGGGTTAATTTGCAATGAACAATGCTACTGAATGTACCGATCTTCTATTTCTGACTGCTTGCTGGTGTGTATTTTTTTTGGCTATTTCTGATTGGGTGAACATTTAAGTTGGCAAAATTAATATGAAGCGTAGCATTGTTGAATTATGGGTTTTTGAAATCTGGGGAGTTACACCACCACCATCACCAACGCATCGGAGCCTTAATCCTAAAATAATTTGAGGTCGACTAACATGAAATCGTCAAGTCGTCTCCGAAAAAAATCATATAATTCTGAAATCATCAAGCCATCTCTAAAAAACGATCATATTATAATGAATGTTGATTGGATTATTCGGTAAAATTAGTTTTAAGTGGAGCATTGTTAAATTAGTGCAACATTCTTAACTCTTTCTGTTGATTCATTGTATTGTTTTGTTAGGTTGTGATGGTTAATTAGGAGTTAGAGTGGTTATGGTTCATTAAGTTTTGATTTGTATGGGTTAATTTGGGATGAGTAATGCTACCGGCCTTCTATTTGCGACCTTAATATAATTAAAAAATTCGATAAGTAGTGTATATTTGGCCTCATTCAGTTGACATCTTAAGTACACAAGATGGATACAATTATTATTTTATGATAGGCGACAATATGAGTTTAAAACTTTAAATACATCAAATTGTTTTAGTTGATTTGTTGTTTTGTGTTTTTTTAGGCTGTGGTAGTTAATTGGGGTTTTGAGTGGGTGTGTTTAGTCAATTAGGATTTTTAATGGGTTAATTTATGATGATCAATGCTATTGATCTTCTGTTTCTGGCTATCAAAACTCGCGAATTAGAATTTGTAAACGGCGGGTATTTTGCCTTCAATTGACGTCTAAGTTGGCAAAGTGAATATCAAGTATAGTTGAAGGGTGAATGTTGATGAGATTTGTTTTGTTGGCAAAATTAATATCAAGTGTAATATTCTGAATTCTCTCAGCTGATTCGTTGTCGTGCTCTTAAGTTGTAATGGTTAATTAGTGTTTTAACTTTTAAGTGGTCATGTTTCGTTAATTAGGGATTTAATTGGGTTACTTTTGCTCTCAAGTTGTGATGACTATTTGGGTTTTGAGCGGTCATGTTTTGTTAATTAGGGATTGGAATGGGTTAATTTGGACGAGCAATGCCATTGATCTTCTATTTCCGGCCTTAATAAAACTCAAAAAGTTGTTCAATGTGTATTTTGCCCCCATTTAGTTGACATCATAAGTAGCAAAATTGATATGTTTATTATTTTATGAAAGGAGAAAGTAATTGAGGCAGGAAACTGAAGGTTAGATATGGTAACGATTTTCTATTTCGGATCTTATTAAAGTTTACAATTTAGTTAAATGGCGTATATTTTGGCTCATTGAATTGACATTTAAGTAGGCTAAATTGATCGATACATTTATTAGTAATTCTACAGATCTTCTATCTCTGACCTTATTAAAATCCGCGAAGTTGTTGAGCGTGTATTTTGCCTCATTTAATAGACATCGAAGTAGGCAAAAGCGATACATTTAAAGGCGGTAAGAGGATGAGGTAAAATGAGGTAGAGGGTTGAAGTTTAGCTTTGCTACCGAACTTCTATTTCGACCTTTACCACCTCACTAATTAGTTGGATAGTGTGCATTTTACCTCTTTCAATTACTCCCTCCGTCCCGTTCAATAGTTACCTATTTCCCTTTTTGGATGTATTATTCAATAGTTATCTATTTCCATTTTTGGTAAGTTTTTGTTATGGATTTGTTGTCCAAATGGATTTTGTGTGGTCCAAATTCACCAAGTATTTTTTCTTTACCTTTGATAAAAAAGCAATAGCTAAGTAATGAGTAAGAAGGATGGAGTAACATTTAAGTTGGAATGAGTAAAATATTAAGTGTAGCATTGTTTAGTTAGGGTTTGAGTTCTGTGGAGTTGTCGGTGAATGTTAATGTGACTTATTGTGATTGATTGACAGATATGGGAGTTGAAAATGATGCACACTGGAGCTGTGCTGCCGCCGCATGAGAGGCCGGTACCGCCGCCAAAGGCAGCGCCGATGGTGCCAGGGTCGACGCCTGTCCATGATCTGAATGTTCCATATGAAGGGAATGAGGAGTATGAAACTCCAACTGCTGAGATGCTTTTCCCTCCTGTGAGTTTTCAAGCTACTTTGCAGTGATTTGGACTGTTTTTAAATTCAGCTGTGCTATGACTGATGACCTATGTGTGTAGACTTGATTATAGTATCACTGCAAGTACTTGTCCAACTGTCGGACTTGTGTATTTGATGAAATGTTATTTTTGTTTTATAAGTGTCCAAGTGTGATGTCTAAGTAACGTCACAAAGATTACGATAACACCAACATTACTTTGGTACCTTAATGGCTACCACAAATAACAAAGTAAGGTCGGATGTATGCATTTTTACCTAACACATAGAAGCCGTTTCCAAATAACCCATAATAAGTCTAGCTTTGTAAATGCATCGACTGATCCCTACTTCACCATAAGTAGAAGTGCAATGAGTTTAGTTAGATATAATTTGAAGTGAGATTCTTGTAACTTTTAACTTTTAATTTGAAGAGCGATGGTCTGTTTTTGTATATTCTTGTAACTTTTAACTTGATACTAATGGCTGGAATGATCCCACCGTATCAAAGGAGTATTAAATCACATAACTGGGGGGTTTGAACCAAAGCATGATTACTTGATTCACTACCAAACCAATCTCAAAAAAACTGATTGTACAAAATAGAAATGTAAAAAGAGTTGCTCTGTATTTGAAAATAGTCAAAGTGCACCATTTATAATAGGTGGATGGTTATTCAATATTTCATTTTTTTTGTCGAAGTGCATCATCCTCATTGATAACCTTTCTTGCTTCAACTCAGTATTACAATATGTATCTGAGAACCTTCCTCTTCTCTACTTTAACGTGGTTGCTGGTGTATGTGGCTGTTTAAATCGGTGTTAAGCAAAGGGTTTTTATTATTTTGAAAACGATAATAGCAGTGACATTCTTATTTCATGGTCCGAACTAGTAGAGCTGGTGTCACTAGTATTTGGTATTTTTATTTGGCCTCTGAGCATTGAATTGACGAGTTTTTTTGCTATTCTAGACGCCTCTTCAGACTCCGATTCCCACTCCTTTGCCTGGAACGGCGGACAGTTCCATGTACAATATTCCTACTGGACTTTCGGATTATCCAACTCCCAACTCGAATGAAGGTTCTGGTGCTCCAAATTATGATATCAAACCTGGAGCAGGAAGGCCTAATCCTTACATGGTATTTCTAACTTTGTGACTTATTTTGGTCTGTGGCTCGCTTTGTTGCTATGATCACCTTCTGTACCTGCATTTGATTCACTGCATTTATAATTCATGTTTTTTTCGTATGATAGTTAATTTACCATCTTGCGACCTAGAAATCTTGAATTGCGATTTCGTATCTTACAGTAATGAGTACTCAATGTGAACGGAGTGTTATATAGAGGAATCTAAAGGATTATACACAGGCTACCTGGATAGTTGGCCTAATTCGCGGTATTTAATTTAGATCGTGGATCATACTTGAGGCGGTATCAGCTCCATTTATCATGCAAAAACCAAAATTAGACCATGCTGACCAACTCTGATATTAAAGACTAAAATATGTCGGAGTATTTAATACAATGGTCTGACTATTATGTATGGAGCACGAAAGAGACAAGTAATAAAGGATTTTGAAACATTGTTTTGGTTATTTATTTGCAATTGGTTAGATAGTTTGTTTGTCGTATTTTTTATGGTGCAAATTTTACATGCTCATGCAGCCGCCACCTTCCCCTTGGATGAATCAGAGGCCTTCACCTGGTGTAGATGTTAACGTGGGTGAGTAATATATGAAAGCTTTCTTCTCTAACCTCCATCACATCCCTTTACCCCGTTTATCTTTATGCCTCTTTTCTCCTTTTGTTTGGTTACACTCTTGTGCTAACATCTCGTTTCCCCTCCCTCCCTTGTTTTGTATTTCTTTCTTTGGATAGCCTATGTGGAACATCGAGAAGAATCAGACAGAGGATTGCCACAGCAAGGGATGCAGGTACATTTAAATTTTGGCAAGGATAATAAATTGTCCTTGGGGGCTAAAAAATGGTTTTTACAGATGCTAAAAGTCTAAAACTGTTGCAAATTTATTGTTATTGGAAATAAGAACTAATTATGTATTACCTTGTGGCTTCTTCATTCATCAATTAATTTGGGAGAAAATCCAGGACCTCCTTACTGGGCCTTCTGGGAAAAGAAAACGTGATGACAATCCTCAACAGTATCAGGCTGGTGGATACATACCACAGCAAGATGGAGCGGGAGATGCTGTTCCCAAGATTATTGAACTGGAGGTAATGGTCAAATACTCCTCAATTATGACGGGTAATGACAGAAACTGATTATGCTGATAATAAATGTACAAGCGCGCATAACTGATGCTTAGCTTTTACATTATTCTCTTCATGAAATCTTTTAAGGTGGCCTGTACAAAGCTTTGTCGACTAATTTTTCTTGTGATTATGTCTTAGATCATCCAAAGCAAACCCTTCAGAACAGAAGTCAGCATGAACTCCACAAATAGAAATAATATATCTGGCCCACATGAGGGATCTTCTAAAATTCTGCAGCTAGATGGGCCCATTCCTGATCCTTATGATGACATTCTCTCTACTCCTAATGTAAGATCATCCATGGCCCATATGTTAAGTTATTTTTATACTTATTTGGAAGTGCATGGCAGTTTCATCACTTTCATGACATATTTCTTGTAAAAAGAGGATTCTTTAAGTACATAGATCCCAATTGGTACAGTTTCATGGTATATGTTGGTTACGTGGCTGTTCGGCCTAGTGTGAATGAGGCTGATGAGTGGGTTTATGGCAATAGGCCTAGAGGATGTATAACATATCTACTAATTTCCAGCTCATCTTACTTTACGGCATTTGATGGGAATGATTTACAACCTAGTTATTTGGCAGTACATTATTTATAGTTTTTCTTTATTCCAGCAGTGTAGTTGCATCTGACTAAGCCTAACTTGCCTTCTGCCTTTATTATCTTGTAAGATGTCACTTTGGTTGGTGACTTTGGTTCAGCTTCACCATTATACACAGTGACTTGTGTTATATTGTTTTATGTCACTTTGGTTAGTTCAGATTTGTCTCGTTATTTACAGTGACTTTAAAATCAGTTGCCACTAAGGAAATAATTGTGCTTGTTTTGATCGGGCGGTTATTTTACTTCAAAATGTATAGTCTGTAGCTCTATAATCGGTGCCTTTAGATAAACTGAATCAATAAGAGTTGGTCTGTTGGTTAATGAAGTCATGACGTCAAGTACTTGTTGTGTTTCATGGTGAAGATGTACAATTATCAAGGGGCTGTGAATGAAGACTACAATGTGGTGAATACGCCGACACTCGGTATGTCTAACTACACTATTACTTCGATGATATTGACTTAGTGTGTGCCCTAACTTTTAGTCTCGTGTTTTGAAAAACCAATCTGCTAATATGCTTAGACATGCAAGCTGGTACCCCTGTTCCCCCTGCCCAACATGATATTGGAAATGACGACGACGACGACGAACCTCCATTGAACGAGAATGATGATGATGATCTAGATGATATTGATGAAGGAGAAGAGCTTAGCACAACTCATTTGGTTTTGGCGCAGTTTGACAAAGTAAGTAGATGTTACTCTCAAATTCTTCCATATCTTTGGATTCATACCAATTCTTTTTTTAGTATAGTGTAGCATACGAGAAAGTTACCGTTTTATGGTAAGAACTAAGGGGACGTAAAGGGAAAGGGGATAGAAAAGGGAAACGCGGGTAAAGCAAAATAAAATAGATGAATTCCCTTTGATTTCCCATCTTGTTTGTTCTGAAAAGTTAAAAGGAAAGTGAAACAAACCCACACACCACCGTCACCACCACCAGCCGCTACCCCCCACACCAACCATAACTAACGCTTTCCTTACTGTCGCCCCTAAAGTTGTCTGCCTCCGGCGATGCTACCCTGCCGCTGTCGACTTTGCACTGCCACCGATGAGTCCATCCACCCCATCCTGATAAAATGCAATTTAAATCATCCCTATCCCCGAAATTCCTTGCCCCACTTCTCAAATCAGTGCTTTGGGAGGTGAGGGAGGAGCTTTCAGTAGTGGGGATGAGTTTTTTTATGGAGGGTTGTGGTTGTTTAAGGTAGGTTTAGAGTTTCGACGAAAATAGATCTAGCGTCGCCGCCGTGGAGTGGTGGTGGACGCGGACAATGGTGGTTGTGGCGGTGAAGTGGAGTCAATAATGGTGGTTGTTCCGGTGGAGTATCGTCGACAGTGGTGGCCAATAGTGGTCCTCAAGTTGGGTAGGGAAAGCAAATATCATACCCTTGGGGCCTTGAGGGGTAATGGACTTAGAAGGGTTTGGGCCTTTGGGGTAATGAGAAGGAATGAAGCGGGGAAAGGAAATGACAGAATTGGTAAAACAAACAAGAACAAAGGGAATTGGAGGTTGGGAATTGGGATTCCCTTTCCCTTTCCCTTTCCCTTTCGGACCCCCAACCAAACACTTCCTAAGATGTGACAACTATTACTAAAAAATGATCACTGTTTAACTTGAAGTGATCAATTTTCACCCTAAAATGGTTACTACTTTTTACTATTAGTGGCTTATTTGTCCCTCCGTCGTACCATACAATGGTTGTGGTGTGTAGTTTGTGTTTCCCTTTTGGTACTTTTCCTATTTGTGAATTGTCGAGGATTCTCTTGAAGTCAATAATATGACTCATGAAAATGTGATCTGTGAGCGGGAGGCTGGATACCCTACTGTAATACATATTCCTGGTTTTTTATGTACGTACGCCTTTTAGAGTTTCATTCTGATCATATTCGGATGTTCGGTGTCTAATTTATCAATGTAATCAATCGCTAGGTGACCCGTACCAAAAGCAGATGGAAGTGCACTCTCAAGGATGGCATCATGCGCATAAATAACAAGGACATTTTGTTTAACAAGGTGATCAATCGTTTCTTGCAACAAAAATTCTTCTTGTTAAGCCGAGCATATCCATTTCACATTTCACCACTAAAATGATAAATAACAATAATTCTCAAATGAGACGGTCCCACAATAATTTTATTGTGAGACTGCCTGCTCATATGAGTTACTCCGTAGTTGCATTTGTTTTTAAGAAAATTATTTTTTATTTTTTATTTTTTATTTTTGTTGCCATTGTTCTTTTTGGCTAAACTGAATTTAAATGAAATGAGCTTAATGTTAACTTAACTTAATTTAATGGAGTTGAGGTAAATTGAAATGAACAGGGAGTCAAATTTACTAAAGACAAACTAAAATTAATAAGGCTAGATTTAACTTAACTATACTGAACAAGGATGAACCCGTAACTCTTTAAAAACTTATTATTAACGCTTTCAAAGTGTATTTTTTTATTATTATTTTTTGCCTTCCATTTTATTTTAGTTGAGAATACGCTAGAAAGAGCACGACAATATCATTTGATAACTAACACAGGCTGCCTAGAGATTAACAAGAGCTTGTCCCTTTAATCCTTAGGTGGTAGTATTTGGATGCATCTATTTTATAAGTAAAACGAATATCTCTGTCCTAAGTAAAGAATACTAACTGTTGTTGAAAACGTTGCTCCAAAATAACCGTATGATGTTTTGTTGGCAGGCAACAGGAGAGTTCGACTTCTAATTTTAGATCGGATGTTCCATAAACTTGAGTTGACTGTCGAAAGAAGTTGCATCTATTTCCGACATCTCTGTTGTTATTGTTTAAAATCAAGTACGAGTAGTAGTTTTTCGCAAGAATCCATATAATATTTTTAGCAAGATTAGCGAGCGCGGTTGGCAGAGTTGTATATAATGCAAGAGTCATGTAGGGCTTGAGCATGTGGCTGGCTTTAGCCAACTTTCACCATTTCTGTGGATTCTCCATTAGTCTGTAAACACCAGCAAGTTTTAATCATTTGCCTTACTATAACAACATCAACAACAACATTTTCTCATTTTCTAACCTTCATGTCATCCATCAGTTACTTGATCATGTTTCAGATCAATTCTACCTTTTTCCTTCCTTGTACTTCCTCTTGCCTTCTATGATCTTAGAAAGTTGGTTAGATGATTTGACGATTTTGGATGATGATTCGTGTTAGCCGTCCCCAAGTCTTTTTGGTACCAAGACTTTGATGTTGCTTCTTGTTATTGTTGTCGTTGTTGTTTTCGTTATTGGCATGTTATTTCCAACTTTGTTAGGGATATCGGGCCGTACTCTCTAATAAACTTCACGTTAGTTTGAGTTAGGTTGTGTCAATTCGAGTCATATGTTAAACTTGGGTTTTTCATTCGCGTGTCAGGACGAATTATTCGGGTCAGGTTGACACTCTTGATATGAAGCATACAAGATTTGCTTCACGGGATATAAGATTCGTTTCACGGGATTATTAGGGAGACTTTTTTTACCTTCTACGAAATTGATGGTGCAATCATTTAATCTCATTGATCTTCGTGGAATACCAAAGATAAACAATGCGACGAGACAAATTCAAAACAATAAATTAGAAATAAAAAATCGTTAAATCAACACACAAACGAAATTTGAATCACTAAACAAAAATAGAAAAACATCGTCTCAAGTAGGGGTGATAAGTGATCACGATGCGAGCTGAGCACGCGATTGACTTTGCTTGGCTTGTTCTCGTTAAGTAAAATTCAAACTCGAGTTTACCCGGGTTTGAAAAAACTGAGTTCGCAAACAAGCTTGGTAGCTAAAACGCGAATTCGAGCCGAGTGCGAACCTAGCTAGATTCTATATACAACTAATTTACGTTTTTTTATCGATATGTTTTAATAACTTGAGACACAAAAATATATATCGAAGGTATTAGACAAATCAATAAGAACTATTTATATGGTGAAAAATAATATGGTTATCTTTAACATTTTTTTGAATAAGAACAAAATTATTAACTAATCTCATTATTTCGAGTTGCTCGAAAACCTTTCGAGCAGAGCCACTGGTTGTTCAACTTGACCTGTCAAGTTGTCGAGTCGAGAACGAACCCTAGCAAAACTTTGGCTGAGCCGAGCTTGAGTTACTCGCGAATTGTATCGTCTCAACTTTCGCTTCTCGTCGTCCATAATTTTACTTAGAGTCGTCCGTATTTTACCTAATATACCAATTTTACCCTCACTTTGTTTAACTCTTTTTACCCACCCTGACCCCCCCTTTACTCGTTCAATTAAAATTACCTTCCAACATTCAACCCATCAACTTCCATCATATTTCAATTGCAATTGAACTACAATTAAAGAACTTATGCTCAATCCGACTCCAATTAATTCAATCTTAACATACTAATTTCGAGTTCAAGGTATCGTTTTTATTTTTTGTACATTCTAAATAAACGAATTCTAAGTAAACAATAAAATGTACCTACGGAGACAAACGGAGTATTTATGTTCTTGTTGAATTTCTAAATGAATTAAATATATACATGTTATTAATGAGGTCGTTTGAAGTAAAAACTTAAATTCAAGAATTCGTTATTAGTAAACAAACAACATCATCCAAATCGGTAAACTAAAATAGTACTAACTTAAATTACGATACCACAATAATGATTATAATTCCTAATGTGCATGTTTGACAAAGCAATTCAATATACTACGGAAAATACTTACAATAATAAACAAACAAAAATACACATAAAACAGAATAAAAAAAATCCAGAGACTTGAGATATCTGTGACTGTCTGGATTTAGAAACTTTAAAACTTAACCTGGGCTCGGTCTTTAGCTGTTCTAAGACTGTCCCCAAGACGAGATTTAGAAATTTTAAAACTCAACCTGAACTTAGTCTTTATCTGTTTTGGCTCAGCCTTAGCTGTTCTGAGACTGTTCCCAGGACGAGATTTAGAAATTTTAAAACTCAACCTGGGTTCACGATGACAAAAATAACGACTAACCTCGACAACGTCGTCGTCCGAATTATTTTCGTTATAGGGCAAATTCAAATCAAAAGGAAAACTATTTTCCGCATTCGACATGTTCGGGTTAATCGTCGAATAATCAAAAATTCAAAATATAAACGTTTTATTAATTTGATAATAAAGTTGTGATTGTTGTCTAAGTTGTAATTAAAATGACGTTGATAAATAGTAGGGTAAATTAAGTTAATGAGTAGTTGAGTTAAATTAGGTTAATAAATTTAAAAGGACAAATCAGTAATTTATTCATAAATTATGGACGACACTAAGTAAATAGACGGAAGACGTTAAACATTTAGAGATTAGAACCGAAAAGAAACCGGAGAAGATCCACTTTCCGTTTCCATATTCACAAATTTCCCATATCTACCCAAAACCACGTGGGCCCATCTCCCCCTCAAAATAAACCACTATAAAAGCATGGAAACGTATTTATATTCCCCTCTTCTTTAAATCTCTCCCCCCTCTTTCCCTCTCTCTCTCTCCTCGCTTCACCCCAAATCCTCTTCACTCCGAAACGACGTCGTCTCACTCCGGCCACCGAACGACGCCGTATCCGCCGCCGGAAGATGACGACATCTACTACTAGCGCCGTCTACGTCCATGTCATTGAGGACGTCATGGAGAAGGTTCACGATGAGTTCGTATCGGAAACCGGTCCCGGCCAGAAAGTGCTTCTAGAACTTCAGACTGTACGTCGTCGTTTTCATCACTTCGGATTTGTTATTCGTTGTTTATTTTGTGAATTATGAATTGTGAATTGTAAATTGTGAATTGTGATGGTTTGATAGGGTGTTGGATGGTTTAATTTGTGATGAGAATTGGGTGAAAGGCTACTGATCTGTTATTAGAACTCGGAAATCAGCTAAAAATTGCTGTGTTTTTTTTTCTCGTTGAAGTCCTTCAAGAACTGGAACGTGTATTTAGTACTCTGGATTGTTTCCGTTGATTTGTTTGGTTAATTGAGGTTTTGGGTGATTATGTTTGTTTAATTAGGGTTTTGATTGCTTTACTTCGTGATGAGAAATGCTATTGATCCGCTATTAATACTCGGAAATCAGCTAAAAATTGTTGTGTATTTTTGCCTCGTTGAAGTCCTTGAAGAAGTGGAATGTGTATTTAGCACTCTGGATTGTTTCCATTGATTGGGTTGATTTGCAATGAGCAATGCTACTGAATGTACTGATCTTCTATTAATTTCTGACTGTTTGATAGTGTCTAATTACTGCTATTTCTGATTGGGTTAACATTTAAGTTGACAAAGGTAATATTAAGTGTAGCATTATTGAATTAAGGGTTTTTGAAATCTGGGGAATTGAAGGTGAGTGTTGATTGGATTACAACAACAACCGCATCAAAGCCTTAATCCCAAAAAAAATTTGGTCGATTAACATGAACCATTATCTTCAATTGTCCAATAAAACAACTACTAATTCCGAAATCGTCAAGCCGTAAAAAAAAATCATATATTGGGTAAAATTAATTTTAAGTGTAGCATTGTTGAGTGCAACATTCTTAACTCTTTCCATTGATTCATTTTTTTGTTTTGTTAGGTTTGTGATGGTTATTTAGGGGTTAGAGTGGTTAATTGCTTATGTTTCATTAAGTAGGGATTTGTGGAGTTAAAGGGTGAATGTAGATGGGAGATGTTTCGTTGAAAAAAATATTATCCAGTGTACGATTCTGAATTCTTTCTGCTGATTAATCAGGGTTTTCACTTTTAAGTGGTTATGTTTCAATTAGGGATTTAAATGTGTTAATTTTGTTCTAAGGCTGTGATGATCATTAGGGGTTTGAGCGGTCATGTTTTGTTAATTAGGGATTTGAATGGGTTAATTTGGGACGAGCAATGCTATTGATCTTCTATTTCCGGCCTTAATAAAACTCAAAAAGTTGTTCAAATGTGTATTTTGCCCATTTAGTCGACATCATAAGTAGCTAAATTGATACGTTTATTATTTTGTGAATGGAGAAAGTAAATGAGGCAGGAAATTCAAGGTTAGATATGGTAAAAATTTTCTATTTCGGATCTTATCAAAACTTGCAATTTAGTTCAATGTTGTATCTTTTGCCTCATAAAATTGACATCTAAGTAGGCAAAATTGATACATTTATTAGTAATGCTACAGATTTTCTATCTCCGACCTTATTAAAATTCGCAAAGCTGTTAAGTAGCGTGTATTTTGCCTCATTTAATAGACATCCAAGTAGGCAAACATGATGCATTTAAAGGCGGTAAGCTAGGTTGCACAGTCACTCCTCTAAACCATCGTGTCATGTCAGACACCCGACAATACGTATCAGACACCTGGTCCGGTTATTTTAATTTATTTGGAGACTTGTTAGACAAGGTTCATGATATTTTGAAACGTGTCGGGCGCGGTTCATAGTATTTGGAGACTCGTTGGACATACTTAACGTTGTTTATGAGTTTCCGGACTAATAAAAGGACAATATTATATGTTTATAGCGGTTACTTGATACTCCCTCCCATCCATTCAATCCTTGACATAGGGGGTTTCACAAGTTTTAAGAAAAGTGGTAAAAGTAAGAGTATTATTGGTAAATCAAATGGTTTTGTGGGTCCACCAAATTTAAAGTAAGGAAAAAATAGTGGCATTTTATGTAAATAGAGTAAGGATATAAGGATTATAAGGTTAAGTATTTTGCCAAAAAGAGAATGTAAAGAATTGATTGAATTGTCCATTTATTTTAAGTGTAAAGAATTAAATGGATGGGAGGGAGTACTATAAACACTCAACATAAGACTAAATAATTATCTAATTATAATATTATAGTAGTACAACATTTTGAAATTTTTATGATTTGATGTTTAACTTTGAGTTTATAAGACTAATTTTTGTTTTGTCATTTTATGATAATTGCGAATTTGCAAGTAACAAAACCTATATTTTAGATATAAAAAACTTCAAATTCTCTTTGTTTAAATATATGTACTTGTTTTTTTTCGCCGTGTCCGTGTCCTACAAAATTTTGAGCGCCGTGTCACGTGTCGGATATGTCTCCGTGTTCGTGTCCGTATCGGTGCAACCTAGGCGGTAAGTGGACAATGTAAAATGAGGTAGAGTATTGAAGCTTAGCTTTGCTACAAAAACTTCTATTTCGAACTTTATCACCTCACTGATTAGTTAGATAGTGTGCATTTTGCCTCTTTCAATTAACATTTAAGCTGGAATGAGTAAAATATTAAGTGTAGCATTATTTAGTTAGGGTTTGAGTTCTGTGGAGTTGTCGGTGAATGTTAATGTGACTTATTGTGATTGGTTGACAGATATGGGAATTGAAAATGATGCAAGCTGGAGCCGTGCTGCCGTTGCATGAGAGGCCGGTACCGCCGCCAAAGACAGCGCCGATGGTGCCAGGAGCAACACCTGTCCATGATCTGAATGTTCCATATGAAGGGAATGAGGAGTATGAAACTCCTACTGCTGAGATGCTTTTCCCTCCTGTGAGTTTTTCAAGCTAGTTTCCAGCGAGTTTGTTAAATTCAGCTGTGTTATGACCTATGTTTGTTGACTTGAATATAGTATCACCGTGAGTATTTGTCCAACTGTTGCACTTGTGTATTTGATGAAATGTTATTTTTGTTTTAAAATAAGTGTCCAGTGTGATGTCTAAGTGGCCTCACTGGCGTGACAAAGTTTACGATAACACCAACTTTACTTCGGTGCCTTAAAGGCTACCGCAAATAACAAAGGAGGTCAGATGTATGCATTTTTACCTAACACAGAAAATGTTTCTAAATAACCCATATTAAGTCTAGCTCCGGTAATGCATCGAATGATCACTACTTCACCATAATAAGTGCAATGAGTTTAGTTAGATATATTTTTTTATTCTTTGTAGCCTATACATAACAAATATTGAGTCTCTGGCTGTGTTAGAAATTGAAAGATGAATTCAAATGCCGTTCTTGGGTGATATTTGATTAATCTGAAACTACTTCTATTGTAAAATTTGGTGCGCTAATGTACCGTAATTTTTAGGGATGATTTACGGAGAGCATTGATTAATAGGGTGGTTTCGAGTGAACATGGTTTCTAGTACCAGTTGTTTGATTTAGTTTTGGTACATATAAACAAGTAGTGATTGTTAGTCTTAATTTAATTTGAACTAGTATCAGTGTTTAGTAAAGGCTTTTTTTAATACTATTTTTAAAGTGATAAAAGCAGTTACGTTCTTATTTGATGGTCTGAACTAATAGAGCTAGTATCACTAGTATTTGGTATTTTGGCCTCTGAGCATTGTCTTGACGAGCTTTTTTGGTAATCTAGACGCCTCTTCAGACCCCGATTCCCACTCCTTTGCCTGGAACGGCGGACAGTTCCATGTACAATATTCCTACTGGTCTTTCAGATTATCCAACTCCCATCTCGAATGAAGGTTCTGGTGCTCCAAATTATGATATCAAACCTGGAGCAGGAAGGCCTAATCCTTACATGGTATTTCTAACTTTGTGACTTATTTTGGTTTATGGCTCTCTTTGTTGCTATGATCACCTTCTGTATCTGCCTTTGATTCACTGCATTTATAATTCATGTTTTTTTCGTATGATAGTTAATTTACCATCTTGCGACCTAGAAATCTTGAATTGCGATTTCGTATCTTACGGTAATGAGTACTCAATGTGAACAGAGTGTTATATAGAGGAATATAAAGGATTATACACAGGCTACCTGGATAGTTGGCTTAATTCACGGTATTTAATCTAGATCGTGGATCGTACTTGAGGCTGTATCAGATACATTTATGACGCAAAAAGCAAAATTAGACCTTGCTGACCAACTCTTATATTAAAGGATAAAATAGTATTTAATACAATTGTCTGACTAATTGTGAATGGAGCACGAACGAGACAAATAATAAAGGATTTTGAAACATTGTTTTGGTTATTTATTAGTAGTTGGTCAGATAATTAGTTTGTCGTATTTTATGGTAACAATTTTACATGCTCATGCAGCCGCCACCTTCCCCCTGGATGAATCAGAGGCCTTCACCTGGTGTAGATGTTAATGTGGGTGAGTAAAATATGAAAGCTATCTTCTGCAATCTGATCCATCACATTCCTTTACCCCGTTTATCTTTATACCTCTCTTCTCCTTTTTTGGTTACACTCTTGTGCTAACATCTTGTTCTCTTTCCTTCTCCCTCCCTTGCTTTGTATTTCTTTCTTTGGATAGCCTATGTGGAACATCGGGAAGAATCAGACAGAGGATTGCCACAGCAAGGGATGCAGGTACATTTAAATTTTGGCAAGAGTAATAAATTGTCCTTAGAGGGCTAAAAAATGGTTTTTACAGATGCTAAAACTGTTGCAAGTTTATTTTTATTAGAAATAAGAACTAATTATGTATTACCTTGTGGCGTCTTCATTAATTAATTAATTTGGGAGAAAATCCAGGACCTCCTTACCGGGCCTTCTGGGAAAAGAAAACGTGATGAAAATCCTCAACAGTATCAGGCTGGTGGATACATACCACAGCAAGATGGAGCTGGAGATGCTGTTCCTGGGATTATTGAACTGGAGGTAATGGTTAAATACTCCTCAATTATGAGGGTTATTGAAAGAAACTGATTATGCTGAGAATAAATGTACGCCAAACGTGCATAACCAAGGCTTAGCTTTTACATTATTCTCTTCTTGAAATCTTTTAAGGTGGCTTGTACAAAGCTTTGTCGACTAATTTTTCTTGTGATTATGTCTTAGATCATCCAAAGCAAACCCTCCAGAACAGAAGTCAGCACAAACTCCACAAATAGAAATAATATATCTGGCCCACAGGAGGGATCTTCTAAAATTTCGCAGCTAGATGGGCCCATTCCTGATCCTTATGATGACATTCTCTCTACTCCTAATGTAAGATTATCCATGCCCATATGTTACGTTCTTTTTATACTTATCACATATTTTATTTCTAGTAAAAAGAGGATTCTGTAAGTACATAGATCCCAATTGGTACAGTTTCACGGGATATGTTGATTGCGTGGCTATTCGGCCTAGTGAATGAGGCTGAGTAGGTTTATGGCAATAGGCCAAGAGAATGTATAACATACCTACTGATTCCCAGCTGATCTTATTTTGAGGCAGTCTGATGGGAATGATTTACAACCTAGGTACTTGGCAGTAACATTATTTATAGATTTTCTTTATTCCAGCCATGTTGTTGCATCTGACGAAGCCTAACTTGCCTTCTGTCTTTTATTATCTTGTACTATGTCACTTTGGGTAGTGACTTAGTTCAGCTTTCACCATTATATACAGTGACTTATTATATTGTATTATGTCACTTTGGTTAGTTCAAATTTGACTTTATCTACCGTGATTTTCAAATCAGTTCTCGCTAAGGAAATAATGGTGCTTTTTTTTTTATCAGGCGGTAATTTTACTTCTAAATGTACAGTGCATTTTGATTTTTGGCCCACTTATGAAAAAAATTAAAATACTAGTTCTATCATGAGTTCGCAGTTGGACAAAGTTTATAATTAGGATTGACATTGAATTTTGGTCCGAGAACTGTCATGTGCATCACCTTCTTAGGAAATAATAATGTTTGTAAAATGCGCATGCTTTGTGAGGATTTTAATATGTTGCCCTATGCTTGAAGTATTTACACCTTGTTTTTAAAGAGGGATTCTGGAAAAAAGGGGAGGGCACGGGAGAGAACCGGTTTCTTTCTGTTAAGTATGGGGCCAGGAATGGTAAGTGGAGATAAACAAGGGAATGGTGTTCTTTCCCATTGGATGAACCAAATCTTTCCGTGTTTGGACATTTGTGAATGGAATTGGAAAACACCTACCTACCTCTCCCCTTCCTCTTCCTTCCTCATGAGTCTGTAGTTCTATAATCGGTGCTTTTAGATAAATTGAATCAATAACAGTTGTTTGATAAAGTCATGACGTCAAGTACTTGTGTTTCATGGTGAAGATATACAATTATCAAGGGGCTGTGAATGAAGACTACAATGTGGTGAACACGCCGACACTTGGTATGTCTAACTACACTATTACTTCGACGATATTGATTTAATGTGCTCTAACTTTTAGTCTCAAGTTTTGAAACACCAATCTGTTAATATGCTTAGACATGCAAGCTGGTACTCCCGTTCCCCCTGCCCAGCATGATATTGGAAATGACGACGACGACGACGAACCTCCATTGAACGAAAATGATGATGACGATCTAGATGATATTGATGAAGGAGAAGAGCTTAGCACAACTCATTTGGTTTTGGCGCAGTTTGACAAAGTAAGTAAATGCTACTCTCTCAAATTCTTCCATATCTTACCACATTCCATTATTGTCCGATTCTTTAGATTCTTACCATTTCCTTTTTAGTATTGATCGTGTGCGATCTTTGTATAGTTTAGCATAAGAGGAATTTACCATTCTATGGTACGAGGTGACCATTTTATGTGTAATAATGAGTACTTTTTATTACTAAATAAAGGTCACCGTTTAGTGATCACTTACTTTTTACCATTAACCGCTCGTTTTCCCCTCCGTCGTACCATACAACGTTTGTTGTATTGTGTAATCTGTGTTTCCTTTTAGTACCTTTCATATTTGTGAATTGTTGAGGATTTTCTTAAAATGCAATAATATAACTCATGAAAAATGTGATCTGTGAGGGGGAGGATACCTTACCGTAATACATTTTCCTTGGTTTTTAAGTATGCCTTTAGAGTTTCATGCAGATGATATTCGTCTGTTCGGTGTTTAATTTATCAATGTACTCAATCGTTAGGTGACGCGCACCAAAAGCAGATGGAAGTGCACTCTCAAGGATGGCATCATGCGCATAAATAACAAGGACATTTTGTTTAACAAGGTGATCAATTGTTTCTTGCAACAAAAAATCTTCTTGTTAACCCGGGGATATCCATTTCTCATTTCACCATTAAAACGACAAATAACACTAATTCCCAAATGAGACCGTCCCACAATAATATTATTGTTAGACCTCTCATTTGAGTAATTTACTTGTGTAAAAAAACTCATTTTTTGTTGGTCCCTTTAATCACTAGGTGGTTGTATTTGAATCTATTTTATAAGTAAAACGAGTATCTCCTAACTCTTCTTGAAGGCGTTAAACGTTGCTTCAAATAACCATATCGGTTTCTTATCTCTTGGATTTTTTGTTGGCAGGCAACAGGAGAGTTCGACTTCTAATTTTACATCCCTGTTCCATAAAGTTCAGTTTACTGGCGAAAGAAGTTATCCCGAGTTGCATTCCGACATCTCTGTTGTTATTTTTTTAAATCATTTAGTTTTCGCAGGAATCCATATATTTCATTGAGATTCGAGGATCAGATTAGCGCAGTTGGCAGAGTTGTATATAATGCAAGAGTCATGTAGGCTTGAAGCATGTGGCTTCGCCAACTTTCACCATTTCTATGGATTCCATTAGTTTGTAAACACAAGGGAGTTTTAATCATTTACGAGTATCTTATAGTATTAACTTTTTGCAACTTTATGCTGTCAATTTCTAGCTCATGTAATCGATTAAATATGATCATGTTGAAGATCAGTTTGAGTTTTTTTCTTCAATATTGTAGATCATCTTCATATTTTGATGTTTTTTAGCAGAATGAGTAATGATCGAGATGATAAAATGTTCTTTTACAATGTAATGGTCGAGATTATGCAGCGATTAGTGATTTCAAGTTCACGGTTTAGAACAGACTTATAATAGTGTATTGTTGACAGTACGAGGTACTGAAATTGTTTCCCACAGCAGTAACCTTCAGCTGACATAACTTCATGATCTGACGATGAAGAAACCGACAGATTTTCAGTTACATGGTTATGTGCGGCGATAGGGGTGCAACTCTTAAGTGTAAGTGTGCTCTATCCATTTTTTTCTACAATTATATGGTAACAAAATTTTCAAATGCTACTTGTGGAAACTGATGTTTTTCTGTAAATGCAGACTGAAATCCAGCAAAATCCGAACAAATTTGAACAAGTTCAGTGAATCATGGTTACAGAATTCGCTATGAATACACTTTTACGGATTCGTGATTCGCTAGGTAGCCCAGGGAATCTGGTAACCAGGCAGTGAGCTGAATTCGACAATTCGGAAAGTAAAAAGACTCGCAAGCACAAGAATGCTCACCAAATGTTTGTTAAAATGCTGCTAAGAAGTTGAAGCCAGTTTTTTTAAAGGTATTCTTTTCTGTCTCCCTTTATCTTCGAAAACACTCTTTTTATCGAACATCTGAAATTTTGTTACTTTAGTTAGCGTATTTCAGTATGCTTTTGTTTATACATCTAATGATGTTGAAAACCGCTAAATGGCCAATTTTGGGCAAGATTGGTAGGAAATGTGTAGATGTATGTTTTCATTAGCACATTCTTGCCCTGGTTATGCTTAGAATTCGGAGGACACTTTAAACTGATTTACATTGTTAATGTAAAGTTATTTCCTCCTTGATGATTTTGTTATCACAAAATCGTGTTTAAGATGCATATAGCCGTCTTAAACGAGAATTTATGACTTTGGAGGGTTAATGCAGGAGCCACCAGTAATGTAGACAAAACACATGCCAACAACAGTAATGGCCTCTAAATTTCTGTACAGTTAGTAGATTATTATTAAGTGTTCCACATGTATTGGACATTTATTTGACTAATATTGCTAGGAGTTGAAGAAAACTATGCTTTTTTAGTGCAAACCATCCGGTTTAGTTCTGATTCGAGCCGGGTAGGACCACAAGAGCTGTAAAGCTCTCCCTCATGAGTTTTGACACTGATGTGTTCCAGTGCTCGAACTTGAGACCTTTTGTTACAGCTAGAACAACGCCTTCACGTTGATCTATGTTCTTGTGGTTGAGAAAACTTGGACTGAGAGAATGTTTATAGCAATAGTTTTCAAGTTAGAGTCCTTTTCAACATACCATGATAAACAAACACATGCTTTAATTTAAACATTGAACATGTCATTTTTAAACTATTTTTATTTGATCTTCCTATTTTTCATCATATGTATACACTTACGCAAATTCTTGTTTGTGACGGCACTATCCATCGTAAACCATAAGACGGGTCAAATACATACCAAGTAATATGGCAAGTTGCCTAGAAAAAGCCAAATGTTTTCTCTTTATTAGCACCATGTGCTAGTGTTTGATCCGTTTTAAGATTTAAGATGGATACTCCGTCTAGAGCAAGACTAGCTAATACATTTAAGATATAAGCCACTGGAGAGGCCTACATATCCACTTTCAAAAAAAGAAAAGTCGAAGGTACCCATATGAAATTCACATGCTATGCAAAAACATGGCCAGTTATTTGTCCCTTCTTAATTTCCTCCAAAACTACTTTTTTTTCGTTTATATTTGACGACTAGTTTAGTTGATAGTCATTGAAAGTAACCTATGCCACGATTGTGTTCTTCGCCTCTTACATATTTAACATTTGAAGCAAAACTCTCCATTCATCTTCATTTTATTGATATAGATCAAAACTTCATTCAAGAAACAACATAGAACTTCTTACAGTTTGCTTAGTTGTCTTTCATGGCAAAATTCTTAGTACTCATTTTTTATGCGTTTCTAGCCTTTGCTCGAGATGACCTACAATTTACCTACCATGGCTTCCATGGTACAAGCCTACAACTTCACGGGCTTGCAAAAATAAACTCAAATGGACTTCTTCAACTTACAAACAATACGATGCAACAAAGTGGCCATGCTTTCTACCCAAAACCTCTGAATTTCCATGACAAAAACTCATCATTTTCAACAAGTTTCATTTTTGGTATGCAACCTTATCCCCCTGGCTTTCATAGCCAAGGCATCGCTTTTGTGATCATGCCGTCTACCAACATTAAGCAAACACTTCCTGCTGAGTATCTAGGAATTTTTAATACGTCCAACAATGGGTTGAGTTCTAACCATGTGTTTGCAGTGGAATTGGACACCGTCCAAAATGCTGCTTTCAAAGACATTGACGGGAATCATGTAGGTATCGACATTAATGGGTTAAGGTCGAATGTATCTGCTTCTGCAGGGTATTATGATGATACTGCAGGGATTAATAGGACCCTGCAGCTTACTAGTGGGAAACCTATGCAAGTTTGGATTGATTATGATGGGAAAAGTAAGGTGATTAATGTGTCATTAGCCCCCCTTAATAATAATAAACATTCTAAACCAAGCAAGAATCTATTATCTATTACTAATCTCGATCTTTCGGATGTTTTTCTTGAGGACATGTATGTTGGGTTCTCTGCTTCTAGTGGACTTACTGCTACTTTTAACTACATCTTAGGGTGGAGTTGGAGTCGGGTTGGGCTGGCGCCTGGTATTAATGTTAAAAAGCTTCCGCCAATTCCCAAATCCCACCAAAAGAGGAGAATGGGTGTGGTTTTCATCGTACTGCTTGTCGTTTTGTGTTTGCTATTGATTTTTATGGCGGGCATTGGGTATTTTATATGGAGGACGATGTTTGAGGAGCTTGAAGAACCATGGGAAAAGGAGTACTCTATGTATAGGCTTTCTTACAAAGATTTGTATAGGGCAACAAATGGTTTTCGAGACTCGGAGCTTTTGGGACTAGGGGGTTTCGGAAAAGTTTACAAAGGGGAGCTTCCATCTTCCCACAAACAAGTTGCTGTCAAGAGAATTTCCCATGATTCTAGACAAGGAATGAGAGAATTCGTGTCAGAGATCGTTAGCATGAGAAGGCTAAGGCATCGAAACCTGGTTCAGCTCCTAGGATACTGTAGGAGAAAAGGGGAACTGCTCCTAGTGTATGAGTACATGCCTAATGGAAGCTTAGATAAGTTTCTTTTCCAAAAAGACAATGCAAAGTCCTTGCTTCCATGGCCTCAGAGATTCGACATTATCAAGGGTGTCGCGTCTGCCCTCCTGTACCTGCACGAGGAATGGGAACAACTCGTCCTACACCGTGATGTAAAAGCGAGCAACGTTCTATTAGACGACGACATGTGTCCCCGGCTAGGTGATTTCGGACTAGCGAGGCTCTATGATCACGATACTAACCCTCAAAGTACCAATATAGTCGGGACAATCGGGTATCTTGCACCCGAACTAGGTATAACCGGTAAGCCTACTACCGCCACTGACGTGTTTGCCTTCGGGACATTCATGCTTGAGGTAGCCTGTGGAAGACGTCCGATTGGCTTACACGACCCAGCTCGTGACGACTTTTTGCTGGTCGATTGGGTACTTGACTCTTGGAAAAAGGGGATGATTTGGGATGCCGGTGATCCTAAACTGGAAGGTGACTATGTGAGTGAAGAACTGGATTTGGTACTGAAATTAGGGTTACATTGCTCACACCCTAACCCTGAAGCAAGGCCGAGTATGAGACGAGTGGTAGAGTTTCTTCGTTTTGAGATGGATTTGCCCGATATTCCACCCAATTTTTACCTTGATAGGAATGGTTTGTGGGATGAGAGTTTGGCGGCATCAAGTTCACTAGCGTCTTCGTCATTTGTGATGTCGAATGCGACTTTATTTTCCGATATTTCCGTCCTCCATAGTGGCCGGTAATTCGGGGTTCTGATTGTACTTGGAAATTTGCAGTATGAAAGTTATCTAATCTTTAGTTCTCCACAAAAGATATCCCATTTGTCATTGATTTTTATGTTTTTTTGATTAGGCTGAAGTGCTGAACTGAGTTCTTTCTAATAGATGGATCTTCCTGTTTTTTCTGTTCTTTCAAAATCGCAGACTGTATTATTTAGTCTGAATGACAGAATTGTCAGGTAGCACTGTATGACAGGCCAACTGTACAACACTCTTATTCTCGATGTGCTAATATGAACTGAACTGTCGTAACAGAATATGAACCCTATATTTAGTAGACCTCGCAAACTGGTCAAACCTGTCTTGGCCGGGTCCGGGTCCAGGTCCAGGTTGGTTTTGTTTTGGTCGGGTCAGTTTGGTGTGGCTCGGTTATGTCAGGACTACTATGTAGTCCCGAAAGTCTTGTTTCTTTAGGGATTATGTTTCTCTGCTAATGAACTTTACCTTCACAATGCTGGTATATTTTAATTCTGCACAACAATATGTGCACACGTACTTCTAAAACAGATAGTTTTTTTCACAGGAATTCCTTTGTCAAATGAGCTAAGTTTTGGACTAATAATATTATGAACTTGCAGATGTCAGCTAGCTACGGTATTGCCGACCAAATGTTTGATCAAATGCCGTTAAAGTTTAAAGGTCGGCCTTTTAAAGGTATTCTCCTTTGTCCCCCTTTTATCTTCGAAAATGCTGTTATTATTCTTGACATTTGATCTGAAGTTTTGTTACCTTGATTAGCCTATCTTACTATATAGGGTCAGAAGTTACTAACTCGACAAATTAGCACCAGATAGATAGAAGGCGTGTCTAAGGATACTGTCAAAAGTAAAAGTATCGAAGCAACATAGGATACTCACCCACTTGCCTCATAGGCCTTGTCTCTGCTTTAGGATCGCTGGCTTAACCTCGGAACCAACTCCATATCCTTCTGAACATAGTTTCCCTTCAGCTTAGGGTCACTAGCCTCGGGAATTGCTACATCTGCCACAATTTATGTCATCCCTCGTTAGTACTAGACCTGGCAAACGGGACAACTGGGTCGGGTTTGAGTTGGACAGTTCAGGTCGGATCATTCTCGAGTCAGGGTCAATTTCAGGTCGAACCGGGTCATTTTGGGAGTAATGCACCCTTGTACACCTTCTCAAAACCGCAAACACCTAGAAGCTCAGAATCTCTAAAACCCTGTGTCACAATAAATAGACCTGTTGCCATGATTCTTCTATCCCTTCGTAGCTAAACCTTGTTATGCTCAGAATATGGAACACACTAAAACCGGTTTGCGAACAAATTAACACAAGATTATGACGTCTAAGTATTTTTTAATGTGAAAACAATAGATTAACATAATAAAAGTGCAAAGATATTGCGAAGGTAAAAGTGCATTAGCAGGGAAGGTAAAGTTTTTCAGGACTTCTGTTGCACAAAGTCTGCTTAGTAAACTATCATTAGTTGCATAATTTAAGTAATTTAGATGGCAAAGTTCTAATCAATTGTCATGTGAAAGTAATCTGATTTATCTTTTTTCATGTTCTTTGTTAAACCAAATCCTTGATTTTACTTAAAATTATTATCTTCCGGATGATTTTGTCATCACAAATTCTTGTTTAAGACTGATATAACCATCTTAAACGAGAATCTATGACTTCGGGAAGTTAATGCACCAGCCATCAGCTGATGTAGACAAAACACATGCTAACAGTAGTAATGGCTTCTAAATTTCTGTGAAGTTGATAGATTATTATTAAGTGTCCCACATGTGTTGTACGTTTGTTTGACTATTATTGGTAGCAGCTGAAGACTCAGCCTTCTATTTTAACGAAGAAACTTAGATATTTTGGGAAGTAAACCATACTGTTTGGTCCGGATTCAAGTCGGGTAGGATTAAAAGGGTCAGAACTCAGAAAGCTCTTGCTCGTGAGTTTTTAGTTTTTACATTGATGTGTTCCCAGTGCTCGAACTCAAGACATTTGGTTGAAGCTAGAACAACCCTTACATGTTGATGTAAGGGTTCATGCTTAAGAAAACTTGAACTTAGAGGATGCATATTGATTATTAGACTCCTTTTCATATATTTTTTGGTGCGAATGAGGGGCAAGCCCCATAATTAGACTCCTTTTCAACATACCATGATAAACAAACATGTCAATTCCAACTACTTTTATTTGTTCTCTTTCTTTTTTTCATCATATGTATACATTTAAGATAAGACATTGGAGTGGCCTACATCTCCACTTTTCCAAGGTGTTTCTACCTTAAAAAGGAAAACTTAAAAGTACCCATATGAACTTCACATGCTATGCAAAAACATGATCAATGATTTGCCCCTTTGTAATTTCCCCCAAAAATATTTTTTGTGGTTTATATGTGCTCACTAGTTTAGATGATAAGGTCATTTGAAGTTACTTATACAGTTATATACTGTGATCGTGTTCTTCGTGCCTTAGGGTCCAACTCATTTGTACTATACTATTAGTATTATGGTTAAAGAATCGCTTACGTGAAGAAAACAAATCGCTTACTTAGATTCAGTACCACCTTACCCACATTGGATCGAAATAATAATACGAAGTATTTTGTTTTAAGTTTGTATAGTGGCGTATCATCCAACATTGCATTCCATAGATTTAGTCAAAGGGCAGCTTGTTAATTTCATGTATAAAGCCAAAAAAACAATGCAAGTTTGTAATGTCAATACACATAAACTAACCTTTCTTACTGATTTCCTTGCAGAAAAAAAAAACTTACATATGCTACGTTTGAAGCAAAATCCTCCATTCATCTTAATTTTATTGATATAGATAAAACTTCATTAAAGAAGCCAACATAGATTTAAAACTTCTCAAAGTTTTGCTTAGCTGTCTATCATGGCAAAATTCTTAGTACTTCTCATTTTTTATGCTTTACTAGCCTTTGCTCGAGATGAAACACAATTCACCTACAATGGCTTCCAGGGATCAAACCTTAAACTTGATGGGCTAGCGAAAATCGATTCAAAAGGCCTTCTGCAACTAACAAGCACAACAAAGGGCCACATGGGCCATGCTTTCTATCCAAAACCTGTGAATTTCCATGGAAAAAACTCATCATTTTCAACAAGTTTCATCTTTTGTATTAAACCTTATGTACCTGGCTTTGCTGGCGGCCAGGGTATCACCTTTGTGATCACGCCGTCTACCAACTTTGAGCAGGCACTTCCTAAGGAATATCTTGGAATTTTTAATATCTCTAACAATGGGTTGAGTTCTAACCATGTGTTTGTAGTGGAGTTGGACACTATCCGTGATCCTGTTTTCAATGACATTGATTGGAATCTTGTAGGTATCGACGACAATGGGTTAAAGTCGACTGAATCTGCTACGGCAGGGTATTATGACGATAATGCAGGGATTAACAGGACCCTGCAGCTTATTAGTGGGAAACGTATGCAGGTTTGGATTGATTATGATGGGACAAGTAAGGTAATTAATGTGTCATTGCCCCCCTCGATAATAATAAAAACAAACATTCTAAACCAAGCAAGAGTCTGTTATCAAATCATCTTGATCTTTCGGGTGTTTTTTCTTGAGAGTATGTATGTTGGATTCTCTGCTTCTACTGGAATTATTCCTAATTCTCACTACATATTAGGGTGGAGTTGGAGTCGGGTTGGGCTGGCGCCCGGTTTTAATGTTAAAAAGCTTCCACCAATTCCCAAATCCCACCAAAAGAGGAGAATGAGCGTGGTTTTCATCGTACTGCTTGTCGTTTTGTGTTTGCTGTTGATTTTTGTGGCAGGCATTGGGTATTTTATATGGAGGGTGATGTTTGAGGAGCTTGAAGAACCATGGGAAAAGGAGTACTCTATGTATAGGCTTTCTTACAAAGATTTGTATAGGTCGACAAATGGTTTTCGAGACTCGGAGCTTTTGGGACTAGGGGGTTTCGAAAAAGTTTACAAAGGGTTGCTTCCGTCATCCCACAAACAAGTTGCTGTCAAGAGAATTTCCCATGATTCTAGACAAGGAATGAGAGAATTCGTGTCAGAAATCGTTAGCATGAGAAGGCTAAGGCATCGAAACCTGGTCCAGCTCCTAGGATACTGTAGGAGAAAAGGGGAATTGCTCCTAGTGTATGAGTACATGCCTAATGGAAACTTAGACAAATTTCTTTTCCGAAAAGACAATGCAATGTCCTTGCTTCCTTGGCCTCAGAGATTCAACATTATCAAGGGCGTCGCTTCTGCCCTCCTTTACCTGCATGAGGAATGGGAACAACTCGTCCTACACCGTGATGTAAAAGCGAGCAACATTCTATTAGATGGCGACATGTGTCCCCGGCTAGGTGATTTCGGACTAGCAAGGCTATATGATCATGACACTAACCCTAGAAGTACACATGTTGTCGGGACAGTCGAGTACCTAGCACCTGAACTAAGTATAACCGGTAAGCCTACTACCGCCACTGACGTGTTTGCCTTCGGGACATTCATGCTTGAGGTAGCCTGTGGAAGACGTCCGGTTGGCTTACACGACCCAGCTCGTGACGACTTTTTGCTGGTCGATTGGGTATTTGACTCTTGGAAAAGGGGGATGATTTGGGATGCCGGTGACCCTAAACTCGAAGGTGACTATGTGAGTGAAGAACTGGATTTGGTACTGAAATTAGGGTTACATTGCTCACACCCTAACCCTGAAGCAAGGCCGAGTATGAGACAAGTGGGTAGAGTTTCTTCGTTTTGAGATGGATTTGCTCGATATTCCACCCGATTTTTGCCTTGATAGAAATGGTTTGTGGGATGAGAGTTTGGCAGCATCAAGTTCACTAGCGTCTTCTTCATTTGTGATGTCGAATGCGACTTTATGTTCCGATATTTCCGTCCTCCATAGTGGCCGGTAATTCGGGGTTCTGAATGTAATTGGAAATTTGCAGTATGAATCTTCCTGCAATTTTTCTTCAAAACTCAAATCTTTAATTCTTGAGAGACCTCATATGTCATTGATTTAATAATTAAATGTTTTTTTATGGTTTGGCTGAACTGAGTTCTTTCTCATAGATGGATCTTTTCCTGTTTTTTTCTGCAAATTTTTCTTCCAAAATCAGAGAATGTTGTTTTGGCTGAATGACAGGATTATCAGTTAGCATTATATGACAGGCCAACTTCTTTCCAACAGCATTATATGGCAATTGGCAACCGTCCTAGAAATACAAAACCTCTATTTAGTAGACCTGACAAACAGCTGTCCGGGTCCGCATCAGTTCAGGTCGGTTTGAGCTAGGTCGGGTCAAGTTCGGCTCTCAAGTCAGGTCAGTTTTGCTACGCCTGTTATTTAGTCCTGGAAGTCTTTTATCTTTAGTGGTTATGTTTTGCCCCTAATGAACTTAGGGGTCGTTTTGTTCGCACAAAGGTATCGGTATGGAATAGAGAATCATATCAGGGTGATATAGGTTTGAAACTTCATTCCTGATACCCTGTGTTTGGTTCATTTTTGGTATGAGTAATATTCGGAAAAAAAATGTTCGTAATCTAAAGAAAAAAAAGTTTTTAATTAAAAAATCTATTATTATTGTGATAAAATATTGTTACTTGATTGAAAAATAGTGTTTTTTTAAATGTTTGTCATCTTAGGGGAAAAAATATTTTAACCAAAAATCAATACTCCATATTATTTTTTAGTAGAATTATTTTACGCACATTACGCACATTTTCATTTTTAATTGAAAAAATAAGTGTTAGTTTGAATAACAATAACAACGCACAGAAAATTCCAATAAATATGTTCTCGAAACAAAAAAAGATTTTTTTTACATTTGATACCAAGGGATCAACTCTTATACCCACCCCACCTGAGAAACCCATAGCTCATGGGTTTGAGGTATGGATATGAAAACAAACATAAGATATGGGGTTTGGTCATTTCAAACCCATAGCTCATACCCACACAAGGCGAACCAAATAGCCTATTAGAAGGTTGAGTCGTGGTTACCGGAATCGCTATGAATACGCTTTTATCGATTCATGATTCGCTCCTTTGAAGTACGTGTCATGTGTATTTTTGTTAAGTGACATGACAGAATTCGCTTTTAATGATTCGTGAATGGATAGTTGTCATAGTTCTGTCAAAGGACTTCCTTTGTCAAATGAGCTAAGTTTTGGGACTAACAATATCATGAACTTGCAGCACAGAATTGTCGACCAAATGTTTGTTCAAATGCTGCTAAAAACTTGAAGTTGGCTTTTTAAAGGTATTCACTTCTGTCGTCTCCCTTTTATCTTCGAAAATGTTGTTATTATTGGGCGTCCGATCTCAAGTTTTGTTATTTTGATTAGCAAATCTCACTATATAGATCAAAAGTTACTAACCCGACAAATTAGCACAAGATAGATACGGAGTAGAAGGCGTGTCTAAGGAGATACTTCAAAGTAAAGTATCGAAGTAACATAAGATTCAACAACCACTTTTGACTGAACAATTTTTTGCTAGACACGCTAGCAATGGAAACTGTTTTGGAGTAGGATTCAACACACTTTAGCTCAGTTCAATTAAGTTCGTCTTGAGCCACGTTCATTTCAGTCAGCTGAGCTTAACCACATTTATTTCGGTTAAGCTCGGCCACATTTACTTCCGTTTAGTTAACTTGAGTTTCATCAAGACTAGCTTCTCGATTCAGTTAATTTTTATTTTTATTTTTTCAGTTTAGTCCACTTCAGCCAAGTCTTGTTGAATTTAGTTCATCTAAGCCCAGTTCAGCTCAGTTCAGTAGCTCAGACGAAAGTACGGGACCACTCTGTCTGATTATAGGCCTTGCTTCTGCTATAGGATTTGAGCATAGCGGGCCTGACCTCAGAACCGGCACTGTTTCCTCCTTCAGTGTCCCTCCAGCTTAGGACTGCTGATTCGCTGGCCTTGAGAATCGCTTCCATCCTCCAACAACCGTAAACCCGATCAACTAAAATCACATCCTTGTCGGCTTCCTACCACAGTCGACTTCAAATGACAACATTCCAAAACACCCTTGTAAACCTTCCCAAACACCAAGAACCTGTGAGTCTTTGAAACCGTTTTGAATCCTGTCAGCAACAGATTCACCCTCGCCCTCGTAACTCCCTTTACACCAAAAAAGAAAAAGAAAATACAAAATGGGTAAACAATAGATTATTCACATACAAAAAGTACAAAGACATTATGAAGCTAAAGTTCATTAGCAAGGAAAGTTAACCACTAATGCTAAAAGTTGTTTTAGAATTGAAGACTCGATTATATTGGGAGTTTTGAAGAAAAAATTGCAGGAAAAACAGGAAGAGATTTATACTGCAAATTTCCAATGACAATCGGAAACCTAAATCACCGGCCACTATGAATGACGGAATGGTCGGAAAATAGAGTGACATTCGACATCACAAATGAAGAAGACACTAGCGAACTTGATGCCCCACAACTCTCATCCAACAAATCATTCCTCTCAAGGTAAAAATCGGGTGGAATATTGGGTAAATCCATCTCAAACCGAAGAAACCCAACCACCTGTCTCATACTGGGCCTTGCTTCAGGGTTGGGATGTGAGCAATGTAACCCTAATTTCAGCACCAAATCCAGCTCTTCACTCACATAGTCACCTTGGAGTTTAGGGTCACCGGTCTCCCGAATCATTCCCTTTTTCCAAGAGTCGAACACCCAGTCGACCATCAAAAAGTCTTCTCGAGCTGGGTCGTGTAGGCCAAGCGGCCGTCTTCCACATGCTACCTCAAGCACGAATGTACCGAAGGCAAACACGTCTGTGGCGGTAGTAGGCTTACCGGTTATACTTAGTTCAGGTGCTAGGTACCCGACTGTCCCGACAACATGTGTACTTCTAGGGTTAGTGTCGTGATCATACAGCCTCGCCAGTCCGAAATCACCCAGCCTTGGACACATGTCACCGTCTAATAGAACGTTGCTCGCTTTTACATCACGGTGTAGGACGAGTTGTTCCCATTCCTCGTGGAGGTAAAGCAGGGCAGACGCGACACCCTTGATGATGTCGAACCTCTTAGCCCATGGGAGAAGAGGTTTGACGTCATTTCGGAAGAGTAACTTGTCTAAGCTGCCGTTTGGCATGTACTCGTACACCAGAAGTAGCTCCCCTTTTCTCCTGCAATACCCCAGGAGCTGGACTAGGTTCCGATGCCTTAGTCTCCTCATACTCACGATTTCCGACACAAACTCCCTCATTCCTTGCCTCGAATCGTGTGAAATCCTCTTGACAGCAACTTGTTTGTGGGAAGATGGAAGCGCCCCTCTGTAAACTTTTCCGAAACCCCCAAATCCCAAAAGCTCTGAATCTTGAAAACCCTTTGTTGCCCTGTACAAATCCATGTAAGAAAGCCTGTACATAGAGTACTCCTCCTTTTCCCATGCTTCTTCCAGCTCCTCAAACTTCTTCCTCCATATAAAACACCCAATTCCCAACACCAAAAGCAACGATAAGCCCAAAACGACAAGCAGCACAGTGAAAACCGCGCTCATCTTCTTCTTCTCAACAAAACTAGGAACTGTCGGAAGCTTTGTAAAATCAAAACTGGGAGCCAACCCGACCCGACTCCAACTCCACCCTAAGATGTAGTGAAAATTAGCCGTAAGTCCAGTCGAAGCTGAGAACCCAGCATACATATCCTCGACAAAAACACCCGAAAGATCGAGATTTGTACTAGATAACAAATTTTTACTTGGTTTAGAATGTTCATTAATCTTTTTGTCATTAAGAGGGGCTAATGACACATTAATCACCTTACTTTCCCCATCATAATCAATCCAGACTTGCATAGGTTTGCCACTGGTAAGCTGCAGGGTCCTGTTAATCCCTGCAGTATCATCATAATACCCTGCAGAAGCGGATTCATTCGACCTTAACCCGTTGATGTCGATTCCTACATGATTCCCATCAATGTCATTGAAAACAGCATTTTGTACAGTGTCCAATTCTACAGCAAAAACATGATTTGAACTCAACCCGTTATTTGAAATGTTGAAAATCCCTAGGTATTCAGCTGGAACTGCCTGCGTAAAGTCGAGAGACGGTGTGATGACAAAGGCGATGCCATGTCCGCCATGCCCCGGGACATCAGGGTACATAGTGAAAATGAAAGTGGTTGAAAAGGATGAGTTTTTTGCAGTGAAGTTGATGGGTTTTGGGTAGAAAGCATGCCCACTTTGCTGCTTTATTGTTGTGTTTGTTAGTTGCAGAAGGCCTTTTGAATCGATTGTCGCCAGCCCGGCTAGTTTTAGGTTTGATCCATGGAAGCCATTGTAGGTGAATTGTGTTTCATCTTCAGCAATGACGACGACTACAACAACATAGAATATGACAAGTACTAAGAATTTTGCCATGATTGGTTTTCTTAAAAGATTTGATTTGCATAAAAAAAAGTTGAATTTGATCCAAGTTTAGGAAATGGATTTTGATGTTTTGGTGTAGGGAGGGAAATCAGTGAGAAAGGTGCGTTTGCGGTCTAAATTGACATTTCAAACTTGCATCACTTTGTTGCTTTATGCATGAAATTCAAATGTTGCCTTTTGAGTTTTGACTAAGCTTTTGTGATACTCTTTATCTTATGACTTGTGAGATGGTGTTTCGTTAAGTTAATTGAGAAATTTAGGTAGAAAAATAATTGAGACGAATGGATATTCGATCCTCCAATGTCTTACTCGTATATTAAATGCATAATTTTCTTGTGAGACGGTGTGTGAGAGATCTCACAGTAAAATTACGTCTCATAAGAATTTTTATGTATTAAATATAATGTAAACGTGAAAAGTAGGTAGATTTAAGTGGTTGGAATATGACATCTTATCTTTTAGATTAATTAAAGCACATGTATGTCTATTATGGTGGCTTGGTATGTTTAAAACGATTAATTAAAGGCTACACCAATAATATACTCAATGTATTAATTTGATTTGAATAAATCATTTAAGAAATCGTTTTTCATTAAATTAATGAAAGACATAACAAGAAAAAAAAAAAAAAAGGATCTCGATTCTCAAATAAATCTCTTTCCTCATCGTGTGAGAGATTTTTCAATAAAAGTTTTGAGAAACCGTCTAGTTAATAATCTATTTTACTTTGGATTCAAAGCGGGCAGGAGTAATTGGTTTCCAAGGTGGATACTCAAAGCCCCTAGTTACGTCTTATCAATTGATAAGCATAAGCATAAGCATTTGGAGATGGTAATTAATTTTCATCAAAAGTCATAGTCTTCAGCTGCTTAAATGAGTTAGTCAATAAAAACATGTAGGACACTTGATGAAGTACCAAATAAAGAAATTTCAAGAATTTAGTGCACGAACATGTGTTGATGTCCACTTCTTACGTCTCTGTTTGAATTTACTCTATTCAACTCAAAAATTATCACTATTTATCCGACAATGGATACTAATTAATCTAGGGTGTTGCTCTTTGTAGTACGTATTTTACTCGACGCAGTACCGTTTTTTCAATTTTGTCCCTCTCATTTCCCCCTCCCTCATATTCATCCTTTTGTTTTTCCTCTATTTTCTTTTTCTCTTCTCCATATCTACCTTACTCAACGCAGTACATTTTTTTTTTGCTTTTACGCAGTACATTTTTTTTTTACTTTTACGTAGTACATTTTTTTTGCAGTACTTTTATTTTAAAATTTCATGCAGTACATTTACTTTAATCTTTGATATAAAGTATTTTATCACGGAATACACATGTTTTTTTCATTTTTGACGCATTACATTTTTTTTTTCATTTTTGACGCAGTACATTTTTTTCAAACCAAAATACCGTAAAAAAGACTCCGTAAAAAAGAGGAACAAGTCGTACGTAAGGTAATTAAATGTTGAAAATCGATAATTGAAACCAAAAACCCTAATTTCAATAATTAATGATAAACAAAAAAACAAAAATCGTAATTAATAATGTATAACAATAAACAAAAAATCGATTCTTTTGAACTTTAACCCTAATTTCAATAATTAATGATAACTAATGATTGATTCCTGTACTTCAATCAAAATCTTTCAATAATTAATGATAAACAAAAAAAAACAAAAATCGTAATTAATGATATATAACAATAAACAAAAAAATCGATTATTTTGAACTTTGAAACAAAAAAACCTTAATTTCAATAATTAATGATAATTAATGATTGATACCCGTACTTCAATCAAAATCGTATCTATGATCTATTAAATTTGATGAGTCGAATGAATGTAGAGTTAGATTTGGAGGTAGTCAATAATAATTGAAAAAGAAAGAGATGGTTTTACGGTTAGGATAGAGAGGGTGAGAGAAGAATGAAATTAAGTTATTTAATGATAAGGACATACAATGGAAAAATATGGGTAAAAAGTACTGCGTCGAGTAAAATGCGTACTGCGAAGAGTAACTCCGTTAATCTAACGTGGTTATTTTTACCATATTGTTAAATTTTACTTATGTCACACGGCCCAACACTTATACACTAGAATCTTAGTTTATAGTACTATTACTCCCTTCGTTTTATTGATTTTTTCTACCTTAAAAGTGACGCATTCACATTTCTTAAGAGAGAAGTTTGGTAACAAAAAAGAAAGTGAAAGAAATCAAAGAAATGATTGAAAAAGAAAATACGAAAGATATCAATGAAACAGGGGAGTAGTAAATATGGATATGTTTGTGTTATATTTAACTCAATTTTATTTGATTTTTTATTGTTACAATCAAAATTTTGCAAGTTTGAGTTCAAATAGTGGATGAAAATATTGTAAACATTGAATCTTGCATATGAAATAACGTGCTACAATATAGTACGGAGTACTCTGTATTTACTTAGTACGAAGTATATTTAGTCGTAAAAGACATCTTGAGAGATTTATTATTTACTTTTATGATACATCCCTCTTAACCACGGTGACATCTTCATTCCTTGTACATGAGATATTTATTATTTACTTGTATGATACATCCCTCTTAACCAGGGTGACATCTTCATTCCTTGTACATATCATTTTGGGTGTGTATCTTTGATCAAATAATTTTAAATGTAATAAATGATTAAACAGAGGGAGTAGTATATGAATCGAAGCCAATAAATGAATCTTTTGCGGAAAGAACTTAAGGCAGTCATTGGGAAATGTAACTAGAACGGGCAAAGGGGAGCTGTTCTTTGTCGTCCAAGATTCAATCGCGTCTTATAAGGAGAAAAGACAACTTTTCTTTTCCCTTAATTACTTTGTTTAACATCCTTAATTGCGACGAGTACTTTGTAGGATTTTAGTTTTCGTAGTAGACAATTATTTTATGTTATATTTGTAACGTAATTACCGTGATTATCGATCTAAATTACATTTAATTTATTAAAAAGAAAAAAAGGGAAAATCACAAAAATGTTAGAAAACAACGTTTTATTGACGGATCAGTGTTCAAGAGTTGATTAAACATATACAAAGATCAGTAAAATGCTGCAATCCAATGTTTTAATGATCACTAAAACGTTGAATTGCAACATTTTACTAACCAGTAAAACGCTGTTTTCTGAAAATGTTGTTTTCTAAAAACCTTGTTTTCTAACTTTCTGGGAGGTTTTTTCCTTTTTTTGTTACGATGATAATTGTTAGTTAGTGTAATTACGTTCATAAAATATGTTGTAATAATTACTCATTGTTTTGAACTTTAGACGCTCTTCTACAAAGATTATTGATTATTTATGCTGTAAAATCGTCATTCCGTTATAATGTTCGTCAATATCGTGTTCCCACATATGTGGTTTTATGTTCGATATGTGTTTTTCATAGGTATTTAAACGATATTTTCTTAAATATTTAAAGGGAATAAGAAAAGTGGGTGATTAATAAGTAATGTGAACTTATTAAAAAAAAATACAGTATCCTCATTGACCAAAAATGCAATTTCTTAAAAAAAACTCTCTCTAGGGTTTCCTATGAGAGCCTCCTCTAGGGTTCATAGTTTCCGTCTTGATTAGGGGTGTTCAAAAAGTGACCCGGACCGGCAAAACCGACCGACCCGGACTGTACGGTCCGGTCCGGTCCAGACCGGCTACATATCGGTCCGGTCCGCGGGTCTCCAAAAACTTGGTTGCCGGTCCGCGGTCCGGTCCGGTCTGGTCCACACTTAAAAAAATTAATCAATTTAGTGTATTTTGCCGGTCCGATCCGGTCCGGTCCGGTCTTAAGAGGGTTCGGTCCGGTCCGGTCCGAGTTTCTTTATAACCGGTCCGGTCCACGGGTTTGGATTTTTTGGGTTGCCGGTCCGCGGGTCAAGCCGGTCCGGTCCGGTCTGGGTTTGGACTGGTGAACACCCCTAGTCTTGATTTCAGAGATTATCTTCCCAGGTTGGAAGGGTGTGTCATCATAACATTACTAAATCCTTTCTTTTGACTACTTTTAACATATCTTACATATAATTTACCGTACACAAATCGAGTAGGGGTCCTTAGTGGTTTTAGGGTTTGGGTGCCTCGGGGTTTTTTGTGCATTTCTGCATGGCAATGATTGGATCAAGTTTGAGTAAGGGGAAGGAGAAGATTGGACAAGCGGATGCTTTTGCATGGGCAGGAGAGGATGGTAAAGAGGAGACAAAGGATGAGATTCTGTTGGTCGGAAAAATTTGGACGACAAAGTCGATCAATGTACGAGCCGCCATTGACACAATGACGAAACTTTGGAACACAAAAGGTACGATTGTCGGTAATGTACTTGATCCTAAGGAACGTGTCTTTGTATTTCGCTTTGATAATGAAAAAGACAAGGCGAAGATTGTAGAGGGTCAACCGTGGCATTTTGATAAGTATATCTGGTGTTTTAATGACCCTATAGGGGAAGGAAAAATTTCTGAAACTCCACTGTTCCACGTGCCTATGTGGGTGAGGGTGTATGACCTACCCATTAAGGGGAGGACAAATGAAGGAAATCTTAAGAATATCGGTTCAATGTTGGGGTCTCTTCTGCAAACTGATATTGCCCTAATACCGGAGGTGGAGAGGGCGGTTAGACTCCGTATTTTGCATGATGTGAGGGTGCCGCTGCGAGATAAAGTCGATATTATTATGCCGAGTGGGAAAGTGGTAAGTTTCCAGGTCAAATATGAAAAACTTCCTATTTTCTGTTATGGTTGTGGTATGTTGGGACATGGGGAGAAAGATTGTGAGGATGGACCATATGAGGAAGGGGAGTTACGATTCGGAGAGGGGCTTAGAGCTTCTCCGTGGAGGATGAATAAAACGATTGTAGAGAGCAAAGGAAATAAGAGTAGGGTGTTAGTGGGGGAGTTTGATGAGGAGTATAAGGCTAGGGAGGAGGAAGCAATTTTGAACCTGATTGATAAGTTGCAGAAGGTGGTTGTTAAACATCCAAAACAGGTGACGACCGAACGTGTGGAAAAGAATATGAGGGGTATTAGGGGGGTCTTGGAGAAAGGGGATTATGATGGGAATTACAGTGGGGAATGGGAGGAAGGAGGTGGGGTGACGGGTGATGGGAATAATGAGGTGACTAGGGGTGGGAGACAAGAAAAGGGTTTAAAGGGGCAACTGGAGGATGTAATAATGTGGGATGGTGATAAAGGAGACATATCTCATGGAGATGAAGAATATGCAGAAGGGAAGAAGAAGTCGTCTAAATGTATTATTACTAGTGACAAGGCCAAATCTGGCGAAACAGGAGGGAAGGGGAAATGGGTTAGGAAGGATAGGAAGGAAATGGAGGAAGGGGCATGTGAGAAGAATGTGACTAGAGGTGGAGCTGAAATACCGATTGGGGTGTTATCCCAGGGTAAGTGTGCTCGTGAAAATGAGGAAGATGTTGAGGTGGGTGGTGAGAAGAAGACTAAATTATCCATGGGTGTCGGGTCACCCGAGGCGGAGGTTGAGATGACTCAACCCCGCCGGGCATTATGAATCTCTTGAGCCTAAACTGCAGGGGGCTGGGCAACCCCGATGCAGTAGGCGGTCTCCGCAGAGTTATGCGGAGAGAGGCCCCTGCTATAGCTTTTTTATGCGAAACGAAGCTTAGCAGTATTGAGTTTCATACACTGGCGACTAGTTTTGATGATTATGATTGGCGGGTTGTTGATAGTGCTGGAGGTCGGGTGGTTTAGCTATGTTTTGGAGGAAGGATATTCATTTGCGTTTTCGGTCGGAGTCTCTCCATCATATGGACTTCGAGGTTTGTATGAGCGAGGGGTCTTGGAGAATTACAGGATTCTATGGGTGGCCAGCGGTTGGGGATAGGCATTTGTCTTGGGAACTCCTTTCTATGCTGGGGGAGGAGGGGGACGATCCATGGGTATGTATAGGCGACTTTAACGAAATATTGTTTGCCACGGAGATGCTTGGAGGAACAAGACAACAATGGCAAATGAACAATTTTCGGGAAGCAGTTGATGTGTGTCACCTGCAAGACATTCCGTTTGAAGGCCATGACTTCACTTTCGACAACGGGCAGGCGGAGGCAAATAATAGACAATGTAGGCTCGATCGAGCATTAGCAAATGAGGCCTGGTTGTTAATGTTTCCGAGAGCGATTGTTGTTCACTTGTCCCGTGATTGGTCAGACCATGTACCTATCCGACTTGATCTTGATCGAAATAGACGGGCCGGGGAACGAGGGAAAAAATTGTTTCGGTTCGAACAAGTGTGGGTCGGGGAGAGTGGATGCGAGGAAGCCATTAGAAGAGCTTGAGAAGTTGGAGATGAAGATATTTGTGCTGGGTTAACTCGATGTAGTGCGGAGTTGCTAGCATGGAAGGGACTTAGTATTGGAAGGCTGTTACGTGAGATGAAGAAAATACGAAGACGTATTGACAAGCTGGAGAGGGAAGATAGGAGCCGAAACAAGGTTGCTGAGCGAAGGCAACTAGTACGTGACATTGCGAAACTCACTCGTCAGGAAGAAATGTACTGGAAGCAACGATCTCGAACCCTATGGCTCAAAGAAGGAGACAAAAATACTAAGTTCTTTCATCGGAAAGCAGGTAAGCGGAAACAACGGAATTCCATATCTCACTTGGAGGATGATCAAAGCCGTAGTTGGACGAGTCCGAATGATATTGAGCAGCACGCTTGTGCTTATTTTTTGAAGATCTCTTTTCGTCGGGTGGGCCTACGGATTTTGAGGAGATGCTGGTGGGTGTAGAGGGAAGAGTTACATCGAGAATGAACTCATGGCTTAGGGCTGAGTACCGGGAAGAGGAGGTGGTACAGGCCCTTGAACAGATGCATCCGCTAAAGGCTCCAGGTCCGGATGGGATGAACGTGCTCTTCTACCAGACATATTGGCATATTGTGGGCAAACGGGTCACGGAGATGGTGTTGGGTGTGTTACGGGGTGGGGCATTTCCGACTGGGTGTAATAAGACGTACATTGTGCTTATCCCGAAGAAAAAGAAGGCAGCGAGAATGACCGATTTTGGACCTATTAGCTTGTGTAATGTGATTTATAAATTAGTGTCGAAAGTGTTAGCTAATAGACTTAAATTATTCCTCGGAGAAATTGTGTTGGAGAATCAAAGTGCGTTCACCCCGGGAAGACAAATTACCGATAATATTCTCGTGGCGTTTGAATTGTTTCATCATATGAAGAATAAAAGGTCGAGGCAAGGGCACATGGCGCTGAAGTTAGATATGGCCAAAGCCTATGATCGAGTGGAGTGGATTTTTCTGGAGAGGGTCTTGTTACGGATGGGGTTCGATAATTTATTGGTGGGACGGGTTATGCAATGTGTGTCGATAGTAACCTTTGCAATTATGGTGAATGGGAAGCCTTCGAGAGACGTTGTTTCTACGAGAGGAATTAGACAGGGCGACCCCCTTTCGCCCTACCTATTTATTTTATGCGCTGAATTTCTCTCGAGTTTACTTCGTCGGGCAATGGAGAGAGGTGGAATCTGTGGTATCCGTGTTGCTCAGGGAGCGCCGATTATTACCCATCTTTTGTTCGCAGATGACAATATCTTTTTTACTAGAGCTAATGCTTCTGATGCGAGACACATTCGAGAGATTCTAGGAATTTATGAGCGAGCTTCTGGTCAGCTGGTGAATTATCATAAAACGACGGTATCTTTCAGCTCAGGGACGGATATAGCGAGAAGGGAGGAGGTGGCACGTATATTAGAAGTGCAGATGGTGGAGAATCCGGGCTTTTATTTAGGCTCACCTACCGTAATTGGGGGTTCGAGGCAAGCAGTCACGAATATGGTTCGAGACAAACTGAATAGAAAGTTGCAGGGGTGGAAGGGCATGCTGCTCTCTAAGGCAGGTCGGGAAATATTGATAAAGGCAGTGGCCCAATCAATCTCGACTTACTCCATGAGTGTTTTTAAACTCCCGAGCAATTTTTGTGATGAATTGCGGTCGATTGTCTCAAAATTCTGGTGGGGTCGGAAAATGGGAAGAGGAAGATTCTGTGGATAGCTTGGCAGAACCTATGTAAACCCAAAGCTATGGGGGGACTAGGATTCAAAGACTATCACAAATTTAATTTGGCCCTACTCGGAAAGCAGGCTTGGAGGTTGATGACAGATGGTGAATCTCTCGTGGCTAGACTTCTTAAGGCAAAATACTATAATTCTACGCGATTCGAGTGTGCTGAGCTAGGTCGAAACCCAAGTTTTACGTGGCGGGGGATTTGGGAAGCTAAAGGGGTGGCAATGTTGGGGGCTAGGCGGTTGATTGGGGACGGTCATGATACATGGGTTTGGCGCGACCCATGGATTCGAGGAGGGGCAGGCAGGCGGGTGGTTTCACCAAGGGGCGAGGCTACGGAAAATTTGAGGGTGAAGGACTTAATGGCTCAGGGGCTGGGTTGGAATGAGGAGCTCGTCTCTACATTATTTTTGCCGTTTGAACGAGATTTAATTCTTAATATAAAAACGAGCAGACGCGACCGTAGGGATGAGTGGTGTTGGGACGTTGAGAAGAGTGGCCAGTACTCAGTGCGATCAGCATATAAGCTCCTCATGGGTGAGTGGATGGCGGAGAAGGGTACCTCAGCTGTAGGTAAGGATAGGTGGTTATGGAATCGTATCTGGAAAAGCAAGACACTACCCCGGGTGAAGAATTTTTTCTGGCAACTGTGTAATGAGGCTGTTCCAACGAAAGGAAATCTCGCCTCCCGAATTTCGGGAATGGATGCAAGATGCCCGATTTGTGAAAGTGATTGGGAATCGGGCATCCATCTCATGAAGAATTGTGGTTGGCTTGGTGGGCTATGGGATAGATTGGGGGTTGATAGCCTGCGTGATAGGAGTCATGGAAAGGTGCGGGATTGGGTGGAGGAATTATGGGAAGGAATGGGAGATGAAGACCTGACAAGGTCAATGCTTGCTTGTTGGGCTGTTTGGGAGAGTCGTAATAAATGGATTTTTGATCAGAAATCGATTAAATTGGAGGATGTACTACACAGGGTCGACTTGCTGAGTAGGGAAATAGAGGAATGTGAGGCTGGATGTGTGGGTAAGGGGAAAACAGCAACTATGAGCAACAATAATGGCAATGGCAGTGACGGATGGAAATGCCCGGAGCAAGGGTGGGTGAAGGTAAACTGCGATGCAGGTGTAAAGGAGGCATGGGGGACAGGTGTGGGAGCTGTGTGTAGGGACGAGGAGGGTCGATTAATGTGGGTTGTAGCACAGCGAGTTCGAGCTTATGAAGACGTTGGAGAAGCGGAAGCTGGTGCTATTAGGGAGGGCATCTTGGAGGCAAAGCGTAGGGGTCATAGTCGGCTGATTATTGAGAGTGATAATCAGGCTGTGACTGTGATTGATCTGTTGAGAAGCAAGAAGGAGGGGAGGAGTGAGTTATATGTTCTTTGCGCTGAAATACGGAGCTAGATGGTGAGTTTTGAGGATGTTCGTTGGAATTTTGTCAGGAGGAACTCAAACATGTTAGCCCATGCTGCTGCTCACTATGAGTTTGGTACTATTCCATTTAGGTGTGTGTGGGATGCTGATTTTCCTGGAGAATTTGTACATTTGGCTTCGGCAGATTTAAGTCATGTTAATTAAATCCCGAGTCGGGAATTCAAAAAAAAAGAAGTAATGTGACGCTTGAACAATTTTTTTTTTTATAGAAAAAGGGACAATATGATGCTTTAACTTGACCTCAGATGTACAATACGGAGTACTCCACCCGATTCATTTGATTCTTTACGTTTGCTTTATCACACTTGTCGATGCACATTTTGTTTTGTTTATATCGTTGTTTACACATTATTAAAAATCGTAAAAGTTTAATATTCTTAATGTACTCATTAAAATGATTAAAACAAGATCTCACGTGACTATGTTTTAAGTTATACACTTAAAGTTATATTAGATATTCTCTCCATCCATGAATAGCGTCAAAAAGTAAACGTAAAGAAACAAAAAAATCGGAGGGAGTACAACTTTTCTACGCACCATAATATATTGATATCTAACTAAATATACAATCACTAAATTTTATTTCTCCTTAATTTATTTTGGGCTATAGATCATAAAACGTTGGAAAACGCTGATCGATAAAACGTCAAATTCCATCGTTTTACGGATTAGTAAAACGTTGGACGTTTTATGTGTTTTTACATTTTTTTTAATTTCAATGCAAATTCAATCATTAACATACGTTAATTACGTTCAAATCAGGCCGTAAAAAGAAAACCGACTTGGTAACTACGTCGTACTACGAATGGGGAGGTTAAACTAGCCTCCTAATTAATTACTCCTATAATGAAACTAATCGATCAAGGAAAACTAATTATCCTATAATGAAACTAATCGACCAAGAAAAACTAATTAATTAAAAGATAAAGAGATCGATGAAAATAAATTTACATGATTGCAACGATAATGTCGGTTTCTTGAGAAACGGTTAAGAGTCAATAGAAAACCGGTTATATTGACACCGGTTAAAAGTCAATTGAATCAAGTCTCGGGTGAAAGCTAGCAAAACCGTTAAAAGTTAGCAAAAACCGTTAAAAGTTAGCAAAATCGTTTCCTGAAAGTAGTCGGAAACTTAAAATTAGATTAATTAAGTAAAACAATTAGAATTATTAATTAATCATAATTGAGGAGGGGCAAAAGGGTAAATCATGTATAAAGCGCGGACGATGCGACTGAAATACGGACGACGTAAATGAGTTGGGGTGCAAAGTTAACCAGATCCAAATCCAATCTGGCACCTCAACTGAAGATCTGAATTTGATGCGTAACATAGATTGACCCGACCTAACTCGAAAATGACTACTGAGAGACAATCTTTTATTAAGAGACCAATTATAAATGAAGGTACAAGTGGTACCGAATACATCTACTCATAAAATAGGCACGAATAAAACACGATACACAATTTACTCGACACAGTACCATTTTTCCAATCTTTTCTTTCTCTTCTCCTTTATTTATTTTATTGAACGCAATACATTATTTTTTTTACTTTTACGCATTATATTTTCTTTTAACTTTGATGCATTAGATTAATTTTAACTTTTATGCAGTAAATTTATTTTAATCTTTGATGCATTTGACTTTATTAACGTAATATGTTTCTTTTATCACAGAATACATATGTTTTTTTCAACTTTGACACAGTAATTTTATCTTTTTCAACTTTGACGCAATACATCTAAACAAAACCAAAAAAAACAATGCAGTACGTAAGGGGGAAGAAGGGAGAAGAGAAAAAATGATGTTAAACCATAAAATTCCATGTATTTAATTTGAACTTTGAAACAAGAAAACCCTAATTTAATTGAATCTCATATTTGTTTTATTTTAACTTTGAAAAAAAAAACCTAATTTAAGTAGTTAATGATAACTAGTGTATACCCCGTGCATACGGTATTTATAGAATTTTAATATTTTAAGTTAATTATTTATACAAAGTAGATTTTAATTTAACAACCTGATAATTTTTCACGATTCTATCATTGTATTTGGATAATAATAAAATAACTTGAAATTGCAACCTCGACTAATATCATGAAATATGTAGTACAAAAAAATTATTATCTTAATTGTTGTTAGAAATTTAAGCGACTATATTTCTACAATTTATTTGTATCGATACACCCGTTGTTAGTTTTTAAATATTTAACCCGTAAGAATTTTTATATGATAATTGAGTGTGATTCTTCCTCATTTGTTCTATTGATTTTGTCCAAATTGAGAGTTTAAAATTTAGGCGAGAAAAGTTTTGAGATTTTTTTTCTCTTAGTTAGTTGAGATTGATAGCTTAAAATTTTGGTGTGAAAAGTTTTGAGAATTTTTATTTTCTTACTTAATAGACGATTACAATATTTAATTGCAATCAAATATCAGTCATGATTATTACAAAAATAAAACGTATTTTCGTTGGTATATATACAGTTTCTATAGTATACACGGGTGCAAATAACAGAGATTGTAAAATATACTGTTAACAAAATTTCAGTATTACATGACCAAAGCAGTTAAGGCCCAAATATGAGTCCAATATGAATAGGCGGAAAAATTATAGGGGTGGTTAATCTCTTAGTAGCAAGGGGATTTTATGGTATATAAAATATAAAGTTAGATGGTACTGTCAATTAATCAATCAATTAATTAGTATGATGATATATAAAAAATATTTATACTATTTTATGGTATAACAAAAATGGTAGCATCTACTCAATTATATTATTATACTATTTTATGGTGTTTAAAATATAAAATTAGATGCTACTGTCAATTAATCAATCAATTAATTAGTATGATATATAGAAAAAGATTTATACTATTTTATGGTATAACAAAAATGATGGCATCTACTCTATTAATTATATTATTATACTATTTTATGATAGTATCTTTTAAACGTATAGCTATTGATCGCAGTTAACATGCATGGGTAATTTAGATATAAGCCCAATCAATATATATTAAATAATCCAAAAGTAAGCCCATATGGTAGGCCCGTATGTGATTAGGCGGGAAAATTTGGAGATTTGTTATTTGGTTAGTGGAAAAAATGGGGATTTTCCTTAATTAAATTATTGGAATCTATAGCTTTAGGATTAATTGAGTGATAATTGAAACAATGAGATATTGTGGTGTAGTGGTAGATAATAAGTACTACATATCTGAGGTCAAGGACTCGATTCGCATATAACTCATTTCACTTGCTCTAATTCTTTTTTTTTTTTATTTGGTTAGTGGAAAAAGGGATTAATGGTTAGTACATGTTTTTCAATCAAATCGTATCCATAATCTATTAGATTTGATAAACTGAATGAATGTATAGTTAGATTTGGGATAATCGATGATAATTGAAAAAAAAATGGTTTCTATGGTTAGGTTAGAGAGGGTGAGAGAAATAAAATTAGGTTTGTTTTCTGATGAGGACATGTAATGGAAAAATATGGGTAAAAAGTACTACATTGAGTAAAATGCGTACTGCAAAGAGTAACTCCGTTTTTCAATAACTTATGTAAAGATCGTAGGTCTGAGAGCAAGATGTCTGGGCAAGCGTTCAATTGTAACTACAACAAGTCTTGTTTGTGATGGATATATCCGTCACAAGCATGCGACATACCAAATTCTATCCACGTGGTAGATAAGACAAAACATTTATAGACATTTTAGTCTTGTCTTATCTACCCATGACTCCATGAGTAATATTTGACCCGTCACACACTTGTGACGGATATAGCCGTCACAAGTAAGAATTTGTGCTGTAACTAATTTAATAAATAAATGATTCATGTCGGGATCGTGTTTTGGATATCCTCAACTCAACCAGTCCAACCCGATCAATCTAAATCGTGTCGTGTTCGTGTTGATCGATTTATGTAAATAGGTAGAACTTCAAGTTAATCTCGTGTCGGTTTTGTATAATACTCTGTACAATATTATTTTTTACCGACTCTTGATAGATTTAAAAAGACGATTTTTCCGTAAAATTGACATCGTTACTTTATATCGTTACTTTATACTCCGTACAATATTATATCGTTCATAAACCCTAACCCCCTTCTTCATATTTTCTTCTCTCTCTCCCATCATTTTTCCATCACCAACTCTCCCACCCTCCTCCTTATCTGGTAACACCACCAAGAAGAGAAGCTCCGCAACAATGGCTTCCCTCTCCGCCGGGGCCCACCTTCTCTCCCCTTCTTCCTCCACTCTCCACCACCACAACCACCACCTTCGCCGCCGTACCAATGGCTTCCCTCTCCCTTCTCATCTCTCTTCTCCTAAACCCACTCCTCTTCACTCCTCTCTCTCATCCCACCACCAACCCGATTCCAAACCCGATTCCACCGGCTTGAACCCGAACTCAAACCCGATTTCTTCCTCCAACCTCTCGTCTCTCTTCTCTCACTCTCTCCCCAAAACCCTAGCTATTTTCTCTCCCGCCGGCGTGCTTCTCTCTTTAGTCTTATTTTCCGGTGGTGGTGGCGGTGACTTTATTGGGGGGAATAATGGCGGAGGAGGAGGCGGTGGAGGAGGAGGTGGTAGTGGTGGTGGTGGAGGATGGTGGTCGAGGTTGATTTCGGCGGTGGCGTACGCGAAGGACGAAGGAGACGGGGGAGGCGGATGGGATTCGCACGGATTACCAGCGAATATCGTAGTGCAATTGAACAAATTGAGTGGATTCAAAAAATACAAGGTGTCGGAGATTCTGTTCTTCGATTTACGGCGACGGACGACAGTAGGAACAGAGGATTCGTTCTTCGAGATGGTTTCGCTTCGGCCTGGGGGTGTTTATACGAAGGCGCAATTGCAAAAGGAGTTGGAAACCCTAGTTTCTTGTGGAATGTTCGAGAAAGTTGATTTGGAAGGGAAGACTAATGCAGACGGAAGTATTGGTGTTACTATCTCTTTTACTGAGAGTACCTGGCAATCTGCTGAACGATTTAGGTATAATGCTGATTTGATTTACGATGTTTCGATTTCTTTGGATGTTTTGATTGATTACTTGAGGTTTTTGTGGATTCAATTGTTGCAGCATTTTGGTAGAAATCTGGCGTAATGTGTTTTATCTACTTGAGTGTAATTTGATGATTGGTTTAGGTATAATGCTGTGTTGATTTACGGTTTGGTTAAGCGTGTTGTGGATTCAATTGTTGCAGCATTGTTGTAGAAATCCGATGTTTGTGTTTGACATTTTAAAAATTTCGGTTTAAGTATGATTTGTTGATCGAAGTAGCTATATTGCTGTATTGTTCAACAATATTTTGGTTTTTCTGGATGTTTTGGTTGGTTGTGCTGTGGTTTGTATTGTTCCAAGTTGCAGCATTGTGGTAGATTCCGATGTGTGCGTGTTTGACTTTTCAGCATTTATCCGTTTAGGTATATTTTGCTGATCGCTTTAGGTATAATGCTATGTTGATTTACTGTGTTTAGGCATGTGGATTCAGTTCTTGCAGCATTGTGGTAGAAATCTGATGTGTGTGTTTGACATTTCAGCACATCGTTTTAGGTATAATGCTGCATTGATTTACTGTGTTTACGCCTGTGGATTCGATTATTGCCGGATTGTGGTAGAAATCTGATGTGTGTGTGTGTGTTTGACATTTCAGCACATTGATCAATTTAGGTATAATTTGCGGGATGTTTTAGGTATAAGGCTTTGTGATAGTTTCACACGTTCTATCGTTAAAATTGGTTAACCAATAGTAATAGTTTCACATTTTCCGTCGTTAGAATTTTCGACGAGATACCCATATTATTGATCTCCACATGTGACGATTTATCTATTCAGGTGCATCAATGTGGGATTGATGCAGCAGACTCAGCCGCTGGAGATGGATCCAGATATGACTGACAAGGAGAAGCTAGAGTATTTTAGAAGCCAGGAAAAAGATTACAGGCGTAGGATCGAGAGATCTCGAGCGTGCTTGTTGCCTCCCCCAGTAACTGGGGAGGTGATGTCGATGTTGAGGGACCAAGGGAAGGTGAGCGCAAGGTTGTTACAGAGAATTAGAGATAGGGTTCAGAAGTGGTATTTAGACGAGGGTTATGCTTGTGCACAAGTGGTGAATTTCGGGAACTTGCACACCAAGGAAGTGGTTTGTGAAGTGGTTGAAGGAGATATCACGCAATTGGTGATTCAGTTCCAGGATAAGCTTGGGAACGTCATCGAAGGAAACACTCAGATGCCTGTTGTTTGGAGAGAGTTGCCTAGGCAGGTAACGTCATTTCTATTTTCTCCTTGCTTCTTATATTTTGAGACCTATGCTTTAGAATTAAAATCTTGAACTAATGTTTTCCACCATTGGTAATCGTAGTTTTGTCACAAACTCACAACAATCTTTTTATGGTTGAAATTTAAAAATGTGGCATGAATTCAGTACTATACCAAGTTTATTCAAGATTCTTGAATGGTTTAAAAAAAAAGACCCTTGAATGAAATGTTAACCCTGAAATCGTTTAATCATCATTGATATTCACTTGTAGCTTTGTAAGATTTTAGCTGTGCTTGTATACTCTTTCTATTCTTATCCCAATTCATCAACGAAATATTGACATGAATTGGTATGCTGTCTAATATTTTGCAGCTTAGAGTTGGCCATGTCTTCAATATCGAAGCAGGGAAAAAAGCCTTGAGAAATATAAACTCGTTAGGTTTATTCTCAAACATTGAAGTTAATCCACGACCTGATGAGAAGAATGAAGGAGGTATTATTGTTGAAATTAAGCTTAAAGAACTGGATCAAAAATCCGCAGAAGTGAGTACGGAGTGGAGTATTGTTCCTGGCCGTCAGGGTCGTCCCACACTGGTAAAACTCCACTTTGAGCATATATTAATCTTACGACGAGTTTCTATCACCAATAAACAACGTTTTGAATCGATGATGTCTTTGCAGGCTTCTATCCAACCCGGTGGAACTGTCACCATAGAACACCGTAATCTCAAGGGTCTCAATAGATCATTTAGTGGCTCTGTTACCACTAGTAACTTCCTCAATCCTCAGGTACTTTAACAATGTTTGATTCTTCAGGCATCAGGGCATTATGTTATGACTCTTTTGAAACTGTGACATGTTGCGCCTTTGTATATGTAGTGGCCTCCCTCGCTTGAGTAATGGATGATTCATATATGTAGATTGTTGCATGACTATTGATTGAAACATTATCCTCAAATTGAAAGGCTCGGAGGATTTAAGAAGCAAAATAATGTATTTGGGTGCGGTCTTATTTTGTTGTTTCAAGAAGGCTATACAGCAAATTCTAACCTGCTTTTTTTGGTAGGATGACCTTACTTACAAGTTTGAATATTTGCATCCATATCTGGACGGTATATATAGTGCACGTGACCGCACTCTAAAAGTTGCCGGCTTCAATAGCCGAAAGCTGAGTCCTGTGTTTACCGGTGGCCCAGGAGTAGACGAAGTTCCTCCTATATGGGTTGATAGAACTGGTGTCAAAGGAAATATTACCGAGGTAGATATCTTGTCTTATTATAATGCATACTTAATGGTCTAAAACATCTATTACTTATATTTACTGCAATTTTTTGTTTCTTTTGAAGAACTTTACCCGGCAAAGCAAGTTCACATATGGGCTCGTGGCGGAAAATATCACCACACGAGATGAAGGGAGTCAAATTACTGTAACAGGTCAAAGGGTGTTGCCAAGTGGTGGCATTAGCGCTGATGGACCCCCTACAACTCTAAGTGATACTGGTGTTGACCAGATGGTGTTTGCACAGGCAAATCTTACCCGAGATAACACAAAGTTTGTGAATGGAGCTATTGTTGGTGAGAGAAATGTTTTCCAGGTACTCTTTCTTTCTGCCGTGAAGCATTGCTTAGTGATTTCTTCATAACTGCTGGTTTATTCACCCTAAAATCTTGATGCTTGTAATTCTTGCATTTCCTCTGCTATTCTTTGATAGAGAATACAGAGTATGCTTTTAAATCATCAGTGCTTCCAAACTGGAAATATCTAATTGATGTAGTGTATTAAGGCAAACATCTGCAACATGTTGGAAACTTGGAGTATATTTTCTATGTATGAATTCAACCATGCCTTTGTGTGTGCGGACGTGCTCTTGCATTTTCTGTGGCCAAAGTCCTGACACGTTACAAGTGTTTGTTTTCTCCACCGTCAGTATCTTTACCTTTCACTGGGGGACTTGTTAGTCTATTGAGTACACTTTGAACTCCACCACCCTCTCCTTAACCCTCATTCCCCAAAGTTTAACAAAAAAAACAGTTGAAGTTTTGCATATCCTATCCCAAGTGGCGGAACTTCTATGCTACTTCAAATATTAGATGGCATCAAAAATATCATCTACCGAATGTGTGTTGAATCGGTCCAGGAGATAGTGTAATACATTCGAAAGTGAATTCTATAAAATGGTGCCTGAGAACGTGTAGCGTAATGCTTTTATTTATGGTAAATAAGAACTTTCTGATGTGGCAAGGGTCCAATAGGCATCACATTCTTTAGACTTAGCGTGTAGTAGTAACTGTATCATGAGAATTGAATGTGACTTCTTGAAAATTTTGAAACGAGTTAATCATCTTATTACTGCAGGTGGACCAAGGTCTTGGAATCGGCAGTAAATTCCCAATTTTCAACCGTCATCAACTGACATTAACCAAGTTTCTCCAGTTAAAGGAAGTAGAAGAAGGTGCCGGAAAACCACCACCACCTGTTCTCGTCCTTCACGGTCACTATGGTGGCTGTGTGGGAGATCTTCCCAGTTATGATGCCTTTACACTTGGTGGCCCCTACTCTGTAAGGGGCTACAACATGGGCGAATTGGGTGCAGCTCGGAATATCCTTGAGGTGAGAACCTCTGAGATGTTCTATTCAGCTATGTTTTTCTTGTGCCATAAATCATGCTTGGTTTCATTAAATTTAAGTTGGCTGTTGATATGATTTGGGGGATCTTGATAGAAGTGTGGTTTGACGGATTAGATGGAAGTACAGCAGCCCTAACCACAGTAGGGTTTCCTTAAGACGGGCTATCCGTCTTAAACTTATAACGGGTCAAAAAATCATGCTTGGTTTCGTTAACTTTTACTTTTTTTGAAGCCTTTTGTTTGTCTTTTATCTCAACTATTGACCCGTCATATGTTTAATAAGACGGATATACCCGTCTTAAACAAGAATTTGTGTTCCACCTTTTGTTTCTAGTTTTTTTATTATATCCTTCTTTTCTCCATTGTTCTTGGCTTTCACAGTACTTTTTTAGTTGTTACTCTGAAATCACATGTAGTTGTTGTATCACGTATCCGATATTACACTTTGACACATCTTTTAGAACAAAAGTTTGAAAATTTCGCATTACAGCCATATCTGGTACTTTGATACCATATCATGTCCGACATTTTTTTAGTGCTCATTAAAAGATGTCACAAATTTTATTTTGAAAATAAACTTCTTTGAAAAACACGGCGCCTCCTCCTTTCACACCCACAAACGTGAAGTAGTACTCATGAGTCATGACATGTGTTCAAATCCTATCAGCATATCGTGCTCGGGAATCACGCCTTTAAGTAACTATCTTCATTTTTTTTATAAGCTGGACTTATAGAGTTATTTTCTACTGTAGGTTGCTGCTGAACTACGGATACCTGTAAAAAACACACATGTATATGCTTTTGTGGAACACGGGAATGATCTCGGGAGCTCCAAAGACGTCAAGGGAAATCCAACTGAAGTTTACAGACGTGTCGGGCAAGGCTCGTCTTATGGTGCCGGCATCAAGCTAGGTCTTGTGCGTGCAGAGTATGCCGTCGATCATAATTCCGGTACAGGAACCGTCTTCTTCCGGTTTGGGGAGAGGTTTTGAGCTCAATTTTCATTTTTTTGTTTGTGTAACTGAGATTGATCTCTCTTGCATTGGTTGGTAGCTTTAGCTTTCTTTATAGAGTGTGTAGATCTACAAGAATTCCTCTCGATATCGTAAGTTTTGGAGGAGCAACTCGGGTAATAATCTGGAACTTTCACTTACCGTTAATCTGGAATGCCTTCGTATTTATATAGTACGACCTTTGTTGTCTTTTTTTTTTGTCTGCATTCGACTTTGGTGCATGGCTGAGGTTCAGAAATACTCCTAAATTGTAAAATTTGTTACTGAGTACTTATTCGATTTATTATTGAAAAATTTACTGTATGTATTTAGCGTCACTTTCGAAATATGTGCATGTGTATTAAAGGGTTAAAATGTCGAGAAATGAACGAGTCATTCACGTACTTGATCAACCCAAGTGCTGGTGCATTTCCCTTGCTTCATCTTACTGGATGCAAAACAGTATCCTGCAATGTGATTACAATTGAGGTGAATGCCTCTTGGCGGTCTGACAAAGCTCGACATGTGGCTGGATTGCCTACTCGAAGGATGACTCGCTTATCGCTATGGATACTCGATTTTTCCTTGCTCACTCACCTCGTTCCGCTGAAGCATATGGACTTCTTCACGCCTGCCTATGGGCTCTAGACCGAGGATACCTTACATGTTATATTTCGAACGGATTGTCTCAGTCTATTGGAAGCTATTGCTGCTCAATCCCAGCATATCAACGATCTTTGGGGACTGCTACAAGATTTTTTAGACTACTCCTTTTTCATTGTTTGTCAATTCAGTACATTCCTAGAACTCTAAATAAGCGTGCACATAGGTTAGCTGTTGATGCACGAAATAACTGTTAACACTTGTTTACTTTCCCGCTGGCAAAAAAAATTTGTTGCATGTGTAACACGATTTTACATAAATATACACTTTCTTGATCAACCCAACTATTGGTGCATTTCTTGTTTAATTACGAATATTTGATTGAAATGGTTGTAAGTGTAATACTCCCTCCGTCCCGCCTTTTATATTCATTGTAAGGACATTTTAATCAAAGGCAAACAAATGAATAGAACGGAGGGAGTACGATTTTACATAAATATGCGCAAATTCTGATGAATCGAAATCTTCGAACACAAAAATAGGGTAGCAGGAAGTCAGGAAGGGTTTCTTCCTAGCTATAGACCGAGTTCCTTCTTCAATTTCGCAAGACTGGCTTCGATCTCGTCGATGCTTTCCTTAATGCCGACCCCTTCGACATCGTTCCGTCTTTGTCCTTTGAAAGAATCTCGTCGAGACTGCTCATCATCATCGTCTGTGATATTGAGTTCCTTTTCCAAGAACTCTACGAACTCTTCTCCAATGTCCTAAGCCAGGAAACTAACATTAGCTCCTCAAGATACAATATACTCCGTAAACGATAATTATGTACTCCGTAGTATTTATTTATTTATACAACCTTATATTTTATTATTACTCCGTATAACTTAATACTTTGTGATGACTAGACGGGTCAGTTTCGGGTTGAATCAGAAAAATCGAGTTGGCTTCGGATCGGGCTGGGTTATTTCGGGTTCGGGTTTGTCGTTTTCAACTTTTTTAGGGGCATCGGCTCGTTTTCTATAATAAGATTCAGGTTAGTTTCGGGTGCAGCTTGGAACAATTCGGATACGGGTCACACTCGAGTCTTCCGCTAGGGGGTTGGGTTGGGTTCGGGCTGGGTTACTCGTGTCGGGTCATCAGCTGAACGGAAAATGGCAGGTTATTGAAAAATTCAATTATTACTAATTTGTTAGTTCAAGCTTATTGCTGTTGAGCTAGTTTCACGATGAGACGTCCTATATAACAATTAGTGTTCATATTCACCTAAACCACGAAAAACCGGAAAAATAGGCGAGGCTAACCGCTAATTCTTCCCATAAGCTCTTTGGTTTTCCTTGTGAAGATGCACTGGCTTCCCAATTTTGGAATTCTTCCTGTAAATCTTTAAAGAAGTCTCCTGCAATAACCAAAAGCTTGATCAAAGGTCAGAATGAATATACATTTACATTAGATAAAAGGACCATAAACGGTAAAAAAAAAGACGACTGTCGAAAAGATAGAAATGAAATCGTGACACGAAAATAAAGAAAACAATTGTACCCAAGGTACTTTGAATATCCGTCAAAAATTCACCTGCAACACAAAGTTTTTCAGTATAAGCATGCATATATATGGGGCTGACGGCCCGTGTCAAATCTTCCAGCAGAAAATAAGGGGAGTAAAAGGGTCAACTCTTGATTTATGAAGAAATTTATATAAATTTATTAGTTTGAAAAGGCGCTAAGCGGTAAAGTCTCAACATGACGATGTCTCGTGCACCTCGTAAAATTTTCTGCAATAATACCCTTAGAAAGAACTACTATTGTACGCCTTTGGTCCCGGTCATAAGCCGTGAACTGAATAAGGTTTAAGACTACATTCTTTTCAACTTCTTTTCAGTCAGTTGAGTCAGTCAGTCAGCCCCAAGAGGTTCATTTTGTCTCGGCAACTTCAGCCACTTCACTTCAATTCAACTCACTTCAAAAGCCTACTTCAGTCACGCAGTGAATAGGGCTAAATTGAGTGAAATAAGCCATGAACTTAATGGCGCTCAAGTGAGTGGAGCTAACTTGCTAAACTGGATGAGGTGAACTCAAATAGAGCGATGTGAAGTAAGCTGTAAAATAAGCTAGAAAGAACATAAGCGTGGGTTTCAACCAATAGCAATTGTTTTAGGCCACAAACGGGATAGGAGCAAACCAACTCGAACATATTTAAGAGAAATATAGCCAACAATCCGTCATAATATCATCACAAAATATGCATAATGTGTAAAAGTAGATGGATAAATTTAGTATTTAGATTTGGGAATGTACCAAATCCGTAGAACTCTTCCTCATCCTTTTGCTTGCTGCTGCGATTTCTTTCAGCAGAAGAATAGGAAGCATCGGAATCATATCTCGTTCGAGAACCGGAGCTGATCAATGTATTGTATGCATGCTTTATTCTCATGAACTTCTCTTGAGCATCCGGCTGTATATCAATTCAAAAGTAAACTTAGGAGTTAGGATACGAGAATTATCGGAGATTTGACGATAATGAAGATATAAAGTTAATACTACGGAGTAGTATTCTTTTACTAAAGAATGCGAATGTTGGATTTGAACGGAGGGAGTCTGTTATGGAATATGTATTTTAAGTATGTGACATGACAGAATTCGCTCCTTAACGATTCACGGCCTCTTCATCATCTATCTAACAACCTCAAATTCACCTTTTAATTGAAAAACCAACATTAGAGATATTTAATTCTACTCTACTCCGACCCTTCACTTGGGTGCCGTGTGTGACACTTCAATACTTCAATTTCCACCAAAACAATCACTCTGTGTGTCGACACAACACCTCATAGAAGAGTCCCAGCAGCACAGCCTCAATTCCAATCAAAATCCCAATCATCCCAATCCAGATTTGGGGTCATCATCCGAAATTGTAACTCACTAATCATTCCTACCTCACTACTCAGAGTCTTAAACCAAACAGAATTGGGGTCGACTAACATGAATCATTATCCGATTAATTATTCCTACTTCACTGCAACATCATCTGAGCATTAGTCCAAAATTTTTTGGGGTCGACTAACATGAATCATTATCCAAAATCGTAAATCCAAAATTATTCCTACTCAAGTACTCAGAGCTTTAGTCCGAAATCGATTAATACTTGTGAATCATTATCCGAAATCGTAAGTTCGTAATTATTCCTACTTCACCGCAAAGGATAATAATTCTGCAAAAATTATTACATACATATAAATATATTACCTGCTTATTAACATCAGGGTGATATTTAAGAGCAAGTTTACGATAAGCCCTTTTGATTTGATTGGCTGTAGCATTGGAAGAAACCCCGAGAACTTGATATGGAGTTTCTCTTGCATTTGCTGCTATAACATTCAATCCAATTCCACCACATTTCTGCTTATTTCTCCAAGAATTGGGTATTTTTGCAATCAATTTTATTGGCAAGTAATCGATTTTATTACCACCATAGCAGCATCTAAGTAATGGGATATAAGTAGTAGAGAGGAATTGAGATTGAAGGTGAAGAAGAGGAATTGGGTAAAGTTTTGAAGTTGCGAAGGAATTAGTGTTGGTCAAATTGATTAGGAATTGGGTTGGTTTTAAAATTAACATTTATTTGGATTGAATTGAATTGGATTTTCAATTAGCTAAAAAAAATCAGAAATTTCTGGGTAGTTTTGGGGAAAAGATAATGTAATTGTATGGTATATTGGCATGTATGTCTACATCATAGTCGTCAAAAGGACTAAGAAGGTATGTTTAGTTGATGCGGGTTTATCTTTACAATGTTCTCGGACGTCCGTAGTTGTTTTAAAAAAGTTGTGTGGTCACTTTATTTGACCCGAGCGACTTTTCGTCCAATTTTTGATCATTTTTGTTCTAAGATCTATAAATCTCAAAAAATGTGGACTACAAACTTCAATTTATGGAGTCAGGAATGTGCAATTTTCTTTCTAATTCAAGGAATAATTCGTGCAAATTTGGGTCATTTTTATCCGGACCCTTGATATCCGACAACCTGTGTTGTATACTTTATTTTGTGGTGGGCGAGACGTCTTATCGGGACACGTTAAGTTTTCCCCAAATTTTTATAGCATGGGTCTGGGCAGTGGCGGACCCAGGATTTCTGATCTGGGGGTGCACAAATTTTTTAATACACTCACTCAATCCTTCACGAAATATTTTTTTCCACTCCAATAAAATATTTCTCACATACATTATAGAAAGTGGAAAACAAAAAATACTCAGTATGGAGGTATTAATGCAATATACTTTCTTCGTCATAGTCAATAATTCACTTTTTTTGTGTTAGTAAATAATTTACATTTTTCATTTTTTAGTAATTTTCCCTTATATTCTGCACTTTTTACATTGAAATCTTTTCTCACAACCTTAAGTTTTGTCTATAAAACAAACATAAATTTTCTATTAAGACGGAATGAGTAACAATTTTGAAATTAAATTGCTTGATTTGCTAAATTTTGTAACTAAAATTTTGGGATATAAATTGAATTAACAAGTAATAAACACAAACAACAAAATAATTAACAAATTAACCCAATGATTATATGGAAGAGTTTTTTTTATTTTGTATCTACATTCAAATTAAAGGAAAATGAGAAGAAATTTTAAAAGAAAATAAAAAAAGAGTTTGAAAAATGTATGTGTTGAGCAATTTTGGAAATTAAAAATTGACAACAAGTTCAATATGGGAGGAGAAACAAAACAAACATAAAGAATGTCCACATAGAGAATTGAACCCACCACCTCTTGATTCAAATGCAAGAGCTTTACCACTACAGCACTCCTACCTTGAATGCTCAAATGGAGCGCTATTTACTATTTATCCTAAACCATTCATTATTTTATTTTTAAATAAAAACCCAAGGGTGCGCACGTGGGGGGCTGTGCGCACCCCTGGGTCCGCCACTGGGTCTGGGATCGATTTACGAGGTCTTAGCGGGCCAACGTTGGTATATAACATTTCGACAGTCTAAAATGATTTTGGTTGCTAGTCAAATTTGGTATGGTTATTTAATTAGAACCGAGGAACGATTTGTTTGTGCGTAATAAACCGGGCAAGGTACATCCTGAATACACTTTAATCACGTGGTATGAAAGTCATGTTGATTTGAAAAACACAAAATCTTGGGAGAGACGGTCTCTCAATAATTTATTGAGAGACCATTATTCAGTACCACTCTATGTATTATTCGTACCCTTAAATGACAACTTTGTTTTGTACCTGTTTTTATAACAAACGTCTTTATATTTGTATACTCTTTTATGTTAATCGTACATACTTCTATTAGGTTTGGTACCATTGTTACTTCCATTTGTTTTGAACCAAAAAAAAAAAAAAAAAAATTGTTACTTCCATTTGTATTTAGTCTCTCAGTAAAGTTAATGAGAGACCGTCTCTCAGGAGACCTTCTCGAGCGTGCTCGCAAAATATGAAGAGCAACGAAGAACTTATGGGGGGTTCCGATATGTGTTAAACCACCCGTACCTAAAAATCAGTTTAACGTGTAAAAGCGACTTATACTTGTCATTTTGGCATGATCGGACAGGGTACATCCTGAAGATACCCTAGTAACATGATATGAAAATCGGGTTGATTTGAAACATGACCCAATATGACCTCCCAAACTGGTATTAATTTGGAGTCCGAAAAAAAAAGGCCGAAAATCGTACGAAATTTTCATCGGGTAGTTAGTAACCTTCACGAAAAATATGAGAAGAAGCGTTGAACGTTTAGTTGTTCCGGTATGTATTAAACCACCTTACCTGAAAACCAATTTAACATGTATATAAAAGCGATTTATACATGTCGTTTAGGCGTGAAATCCGGTGGGTTACTTCAAGAAGACACCCTTGTCACATGGTATGAAAATCGGGTTTATTTGAAACGTGAACAAATATGACCTTCCGGGCAAGTCGATTTGAAGTGTATAATACACGTTTTTTGGAGACTCGAGGTCCGAAATAAAAATGACTATAAATTTTACGGGGTTTTCATCTGGTCGGTAGGAGTATGCACGCAAAATATGAGGAGCAACGGAGAACATTTGGTTGTTCCGGTATGTGTTAAACCACCGTACCTGAAAATCGGTTTAACATGTAAAAGTGACTTATACTTGTCGTTTGAGAGTGAAATTGGGCATGGTACATTCTGAAGTCACCCTAGTCACGTGGTATTAAAATCGGGTTGATTTGAAACATGACCTAATATGACCTCCAGAGCTGGTCGATTTAAAGTGTTATACTGTAATACACGTTTTTCAGAGATTTGGAGTTAGAAATAAAAATGGTTGAAAATTTTACGGTGTTTTCATCTGGTCGGTAAGAGCGTGCATGCAAAATATGAGGAGGAACGGAGAACATTTGGTCGTTCCAGTATGTGTTAAACCATCCTACTTTAAAATCAATTTCATATGTAAAAGTGACTTATACTTGTCGTTTGGGTGTGAAATCGTGCATGGTACATCTTAAAGACACCATTATGAATTTATGATGCGTGCCATTTTTATATGATTTTTCACTTAGTTTGTTTAGTCTTATCACCGAAATCACCTTGCCACATGGTATGAAAATCGGGTTGATTTGAAGTGTTACCCAATATGACCTCCAATTTGAAGTGTATAATGCAACTTATACTTGTCCTTTGACTGGAAATCGCGCAGGGTACATCCCGAAGTCGCCCACTCACCCTAGACACGTGGTACGAAAATCGGGTTGATTTGAAACTTGACCCGATATGACCTTCCGGGCAAGTCAATTTGAAGTGTAGAATACACGTTTTTCAGAAATTCGGGGTCTGGAATGAAAATGGCTGGAAATTTTACGAAGATTTCATTTTGCCAGTAGGAACGTGGACGTAAAATATGAGGAGCAACGGAGAATGTTTGGGGGTTCCGGTATATGTTAAACCACCCATACCTAAAAATCAGTTTAACGTGTAAAAGCGACTTATACTTGTCATTTGGGCGTGAAATCGGATAAGTTACATCCTGAATATATCCTAGTAACATGGTATGAAAATCCGGTTTACTTGAAACATGACACAATATGACCTCCCGAGCTGTTCGATTTGAAGTGTAATACACGTTTTTCGAAGAGTCGAGGTCCGAAATAAAAATGGCTGATAATTTTAAGGAGTTTTCATCTGGTCGGTAGAAGCGTGCATGCAAAAGAAGAGGAGCAATGGAGGACGTTGGGGTGATCCGGTATGTGAAATCACCCCTACCAAAAAATCGATTTAACATGTAAAAACGACTTATACTTGTCGTTTGGGTGTGAAATCGAGCATGATACATTCTGAAGTCACCCTTGTCACGTGGTATTAAAATCGGGTTGATTTGAAGCATGACCTAATAAGACATCTCGAGCTGGTCGACTTGAAATGTGTAATACACGTTTTTCGGATATTTGGAGTCCGAAATAAAAATGGCTGAAATCTTTACGGTGGTTTCATCTGGTCGGTAGAAGCGTGCATGCAAAATACGAGGAGAAACGAAGAACATTTGGTTGTTGAAGTACGTGTTAAACCACCCTACATGAAAATTGATTTCAAGTGTAAAAGCGACATATACTTGTCGTTTAGGTGTGAAATCGTACAAGGTACATCCTGAAGACACCCTTGTGATGCGTGCCATTTTTATAGGATTTTTCACTTAGTTGGTTTAGTCGTGTCACCGAAATCACTTTGCCACATGGTGTGAAAATTTGGTTGATTTGAAACGTTACTCGATATGACTTCCGATTTGAAGTGTATAAAATGCACGTTTTTTCAGAGATTGGGTCCACAATAAAAATAGATGAGAATTCGACGAAGTTTTCATATGGTCGCTAGGAGTGTGCACGCAAAATATGAGAAGCAACGGAGAACGTTTTGGGGTTCCGATATGTGTTAAACCACCCGTACCTGAAAATCGGTTTAACGTGTAAATGCGATTTATACTTGTCCTGTGGCTGTGAAATTGTGCAGGGTACATCCCGAAGTCACCCTAGGCACGTGGTATGAAATTCGGGTTGATTTGAAACGTGACCTGATATAACCTCTGGGCAAGTCGATTTGAAGTGTATAAATACACGTTTTTTCGAAAATTCGAGATCCAAAATAAAAATGGCTAAAAATTTCACGGCGTTTTTATCTGGTCGGGAGGAGCGTGCATGCAAAATATGTGGAGTAAAGGAGAACGTTTGGTTGTTCTGGTATGTGTTAAACCACCCTACTTGAAAATCGATTTTACGTGTAAATATGACTTATACTTATCCTTTGGGTGCAAAATCAGGCAGGGTAGATCCCAAAGATATCCTAATCACGTGGCATGAAAATCGGGATGATTTGAAATGTGACCCGATATGACCTTCCGGGTAAGTATGGACATGACATGGGTCCATCTCGACGCGGCCACGAGCGGGTTTGGATAGGCAAATGAATCTCGTGGCCGGTAAGATTGTTCTCGAATTGAAATTTAAACCGAAGTTGGAGTCGCCACCGAACTTTATGGGAGTTCGAACCCGTTCGAACCCACTCTATACTCAGGCGTATCGCGCACAAAGCACGGTTTGCCTTATAGTACTAGAGTTTGTGGGGTTCGTCCCTTTGCATAACGATACCGATGTCGATTTATCGAATGACTCTCGTTGCCAATGGTTTCGGGTATCCAGAAACCGAAGGTTTCTGAGCAAGGGGTGAAGGTACGTGTTGGGAAGACAACGAAGACACCCAACCTCGCCCGCACTTAGCGACTTCTACTAAGATATCGATCGGTGTTCGTGTACGCGTGTTAGTAAGATGATGAAAATGTATGACAACCATTGTTTTAGGCTACACATTCAAATTACGTGTTCATTACGTCGTGGGTTCATTTAAGAGCGATAAATGCCACGCAAGTAAAGTAAACAAACTTGAAATATAGGTTACAAGCTACACTGACGGAATACAACCCGGAATTCACAATACGACAAGCAACTGTAATATCAAATTAGAAACAGTAAATGTAAACTATAAACAGGCTCGTAAATAAAAAATGAAAACAGAAACGAATTATCGAATGGTTGGACTAACCCAAATCAGTTACGCATTGATCGGGGCACAGAAGCTCAGGCGTGAACCCGTGCGCCCTAGAACTCAGGCGCAGGGGGCCAAACGTCTCAGTCATCAAGCGAAAGTACTGGGGCGCCTGGATCAGCGGCGTACAGGACCAAAGCGTGATACTAGCTTGATCCCGAGGCCTTAAAGTCTCGTCCTGACTCATCCTAGTGAAATCCGGTTGCCTTAATTTATCGAATATCGTGTCCGACAAAGGAGTCGTCGACATAGGATTAATATTGCGAGGCGTTCACTCAAAGTTGCAAAGGAAAAACGGTAATAGAATGAAAATGGGTACGAGATGGAAAGGAAACACGTGACAGATTGGCATGTGTAGACTTTCGTCACAAGTGTAATTCCATAGGTGAAATCGGTTTAACGTATAAAAGCGACTTATACTTGTTGTTTGGGCGTAAAATCGAGTTAGATACATTCTGAAGACACCCTGGTCAAATAAGGTTGATTTGAAACGTGACTCGATATGACCTCACAGACATGTCGATTTAAAGTGTATAATATACATTTTTCAGAGATTCGGGGTCAGAAATAAAAATGACTGCAGATTGTAAGAAGTTTTTATCGGGTCGGTAGGATCGTGCATGCAAAATATGAAGAGTAACGGGGAACATTTGGGGTTCCGAAAATCGGTTTTAACGTGACCTAGACTACTGTAGCATCAAAACGAGTTCAAATACTATCGCACTTCATGTAAATAAGGACAAACTTAGGCAACTTACAATACTCAAATGATATCTATCGGCTCCGAATTCTCGTTTAAAACATATTCCTGTCTCAAACAATAATTTGCAAAAATTAATCTCTACATGCATAAAACACTTGAACTTCCAGGTTTCGGGGTATCCTAGTAAGGTGTGTGGTAAACTACCTGCAATTTTCCTATGAGACAGTAGAAGTGGATCGACGACGTCTTCCATGTTTGATTATAAGCAGTAGAACTTACAGAGATGTCGTATGCAGGAAGTCGGAAATCTTTTCCATCAAAATGCAGCAGGTTTGGCACTATAAGATCAAACACGACTCGCTGTTGTTTCCTATACAGATTCTACATTCATATGCAATATTATGCCCTAAAGGCTCAGGCCCTTCATTCAAAACGGATATATCTTTCATCGTTAATGTGCTGACACTCGGAATTTTCAGGTGCGTGTAAATTAGAATAAGATTCCATGTTTCGATAAAGAAAATCTTGGATACCCTTTAATTGAATCACTTTTCCGAGAAATATGAGGCATCTAAGTCATAAAAATAAAGAGGTTTCCCTAATATCGAGTTCATTTTGAGATTTCAGTCTATGAACTCGATATCAAGAGAAATCTAAGTCATAAAAATAAAGCGGTTTCCCTAAAATTGAGTTCATTCTGAGATTTCAGTCTATGAAAACGATATTAAGAGAAATCTAAGTCATAAAAATAAAGAGGTTTCCCCAATATTGAGTTCATTCTGAGATTTCAGTCTATGAACTCGATATTAAAAGAAATCTAAGTCATAGATAAAGAGGTTTCCCTAATATCGAGTTCATTCAAATATTTCAGTCTATGAACTCGATATTAAGAGAAATTTAAGTCGTAAAACTAAAGAGGTTTCCCTAATATCGAGTTCATTCTGAGATTTCAGTCTATGAACTCGATATTAAGAGAAATACAAGTCATAAAAATATGTGACATTCAAGAAGTTCAAGACTTCAAGCAAGAGTCAAACACAAACAGAAGATCAGCCGGTGATACAAATCGAGGTCCTGTGTTCAATAAGTCACGTACTACCCAGAAAGAGTTTCCACATAAACCGAGATGTTAAAATTGTGAACAAAAATCAAACCGGCTATTCATCTTTAGACCGGTTTGGTTCACCGGACGAAGGAAGTAGGCCATTAGGAGTATGAAGCAAACAGAGACCGGAACAAAAAGCAACACAAAACATGACATTGCAAAATTGACAGTCAAAATCACGAGAAAACTCAGCGAGTTGACATCGGAAATGGGGGAGCAAAGTAACATGCATGAACAAATATCAGGCATGTAAGGAGGAGACTTACAACTTATTGAGTACGAGTATTATTTACCAGAGATTTTCCGGTTCATCTTTCAAGAGTTGCTTCAAATCTTGATTAACTGAAAAGGAAGATCCAATGTCACCCACTAATAATCAGTTATTGAATCGACAAACACGACGAATACATATCATGTTGAGTAGTAGTATATAACCTAATAATAAGTGTACAATAATACCAGAGATCTTTCATTAAATCAATCACAAGGGAAAGAAAACCTAATTTTGAGAGTACATCACATCACAGTTTATCAATTCACAGCCAATGGGCTTCTCCATAACTGTTTTCATAGCATATGTTGTTTGATTTTTGATGGAAGCTTGTGAATTTGTGATCCCCGCTTTGTTCCAACTTGTAATCTGTGTATTTCCATAGAAATTGATCAGAAATTTGTCATCAAAGCTTAATTTTTTACTCGTATAAAAATTGATTCGTTCATTGTTCATCCATGGAACTAGAAATGCCCAAATCAATATTCAATTCAAGTCAAACATGATTCTCTATTTTCAACCAAGAATTCCAATCAAGTTTACACAATCGATTTGTTCATTATTCAGCCATGGAACAAGATTTGCCCAAATCAATCAAATGATAATAATAATAATACTATCAAAAAGAGAGGAATTATCACGGCTATTACGATTCATAAGATGGTTGTATAAAGCACAATGATCGAAAAAGAAGATAACAATTTCTAATTCAATTCAAATCAAACATGATTCATTACTCTCGAGCATAGTTACCGAATTCCCTTGGGTATGTAGGAAATCGCGAATTGTTAAAAGAGAATTCTATCGGTAAAAGCATATTCATAACGGATCCGGTAACCATGATTTCAAGTTTCAACAAAGAATTCCAATCAAACAAACAAACAAACAGATTCGAACATGAAAAATGATGAGATGAACCAAAATCCACTCAATTTTATACGAGTGAGTGAGTACCTTCTTCTCAATTGTCTCCAGGATTAACATGAGGAGGATAATTACGATTCACATGCTGATTACGCAAACCACTATGATCATGATTATGATGACGATTATGCTTCCCCGTCTGCATCAGTCCACTACCAAATTGATACGGATTAAGCTGAGGATAATTGAACTGATAATTATGACAATTCAGATTATCCGTATGACAACTCCCCTCAGATCCCCCATAATTAACCCTCGGAACCGCAGCAGAAGAAGCCGACGCAGACGCAGACGCAGACGCAGACGCAGACGCAGGAGAAGAAGAACTATTCGACGAACCGGAATCGATTCCCACCTGATTCCTCTTCAAATAAAGCCGATACTTCTGCAAATGCGACGCAACATTCTCACGAGTCAATCCATCAACATTCATCAATTGCATAATCGTCTTCGGAACCGCGTTCATAATCCCTAGATGCGCCACCACATCCACGAACCTCTTATGCAATTGCGGCGTCCATACTAACCTCGCTCTCTTCGCCGCCTTCTCCTCTCCTTCCTCCTCCTCCTCCTCCACCTCCACCTCCGTCACCACCTCCGCCGAATCCGCGTCCCCCGCCGAAACCATGGCGGCGATGATGGCGGCGTCGTCGGAGAGTGATCGGCGGAGGGAAGAGAGAGTAACCTCCGAGGCTTTGGCCACGTCGGAGGTGGTTTTGTAGGGTAACGGCTTGATGCTGAACGCCGACAACAGTTGTGAAGGGAGGAGGCCGTGAGATAACGGCGTTACTTCGTCGAGGTTCGGCAGTCCGACCTCCCACTCGTGCACTCTCTCGTCGTCTGCTCCACCGTCGGCGGCGGTCGGGGTGTAACCGTGTTTATCCATTAAACCCGTGAAATTTACGAGACCAGAGTTGACCGTATGTGGTGTTTGGTTGAGTGGAAGGGAAAAGGGGAGGAAAAGTGCGAGTTATTAATAAATATCTTTGATTCGTTGGGTCGACGTGGAGAGTATGTGGTAGAGTAGATATTTGTGTAAGAGAATTTGATTCTTTGCCTTTTTAAGCTCATGAAACTTCAAAGAGACGATTTTTCGAGTCAATCTATCTAAATGTTCTACCGGGGATAGTGATTTGTGTTTCAATTATTTTCTTTGTTCACCTCATTTCAATTCAGTTCAGTTTAGTTCATAAGATTTATTTTGACGCAATACTTCAGCCTAGTTTAATTTACTTGAATTCAATATACTTCAATCCAAAACAACAAAATCATATAGTGGAATCACTTTTTTTTTCAAACTAGTTGTAAATTTATTAATTCTTCTGGTTTTTTTTATTTTCCCATTTTAAAAATACATCACTCATATATTGAACAAATGAGAAGATAAAATAAAACCGGAGGAAGTTAATTTTAAACAATTATTATGAAGATAGTATGTTTTAAGTTATCCCATTTATTGTAGAATGAACGGTAGTTTATAGTTTTACTTGTAACATACGACTCAGTATTAATTTTTTGGTGAAAAGGGGGATTTTATTAAGTTAATTTTTGACAAAGCTAGAATAGCCCCTCCAGAAAGTTCGACACATACCGACATTCCTCCTCACTTCTCGAGCACAAACGAGTTGTATGATGTGCGACACAATTAACACTTCTTCTAACATGAGACCACAAGCATTGAATAAAAGACGATCTATGATTTTACTACACTTTTAATATATATTCACACGTTTTGTTTATCCATTGTACATAGTATTGTTACTCTCGTACAGTATTTTTTATTGAAACGAGAGAATATATAAAAATCGGTGACTATAACAGATTTAATAGTAATAATAATGCAAGGCAAAAGATAGCACAATTCTCCACTATCCGTCCAACCAATAATATCATAACACGTACACCAAAAAGTGCATATTGATCCACTCAAAATGCACCGCCCATGTTTCGTGACTCTTGAGCTATTTACAGTATTTATTTTTAATTATTCATTTACTTACTTTACTCCGTATTTATTACTGTAAATTACAACGAAGGAATTCAAAATTGCTAACTTACCTGTAGACCGAGTAAATTCCCAAGCATATAACCTTTTCACATTTGTGTGTTTGATTTTGAAGGGAGAGAGTATGATAGTAGTGTTATTTTCAACTTTGAGTAGAAATATCGGCTCAAATATTGTGAAGTATGAGTAAATAAATAGAGATATAGGGGGAGAAATAACAAGGGCTTTCATTTCCATGGAAGCAATACATTGAAAACATTTTTTACACCCAAAATAAAAACCCTAATTAATTCTTCTTAATCATTCAATTAACTTTTATACACCCTCATCTAATTAAGCTCTTCTTTCAATTCTCCAGGAGCAGCACAAGCATTACACATATATATATATTTCACATCGGACCTCGTCTCAATTCTATATATATATATATATATATATAGAGCCTTAAAACTACGACATTTACAGTCCCGATAGGCGATAGACGCGAACATTTTTTTTATTACATGACCCGTGGAGCAATACCTCTTACTACTACATATAAGGGAGGAAAAGGAAAACGAGAGAGAGAGAGAGAGAGAGAGAAGTTGAAGAAGATGAAACATCCGGTTTTGAGTTTGTTTTTATCCTGTCAATGTTTGTTGATGTTGTGCATTCTGTAATGCTGTTCTCCTTTCTGCACACAGAATTAGACAGCATTGCAGCAAAAGATTACTCGATTTACTCAGACTGTTGGCTATTGCCGGACAGACGCTGTTCAGTTTTGACAGTCCGACACCGGCTTCATATTTTGTGGAAAAGGTTTGAGAGTCCGGCTAATACAACTGGATCAAGATCAGTCCGGTCAGTTCGGGTCTGTAAGGGTTCGGCTTATATTCAAGGTGCTATTATCATGTTGATTACGGATAACAATCCGGGTCTCTAGAAATAAACATAAGTAAACATTCGGGTCAGGGACAGGGTGAGATGGGTCAAGGTCGAGTATTCAGTTTGGATGTCGGGTCGGATACAATTTGAGGTCCGATCCACCAATTCTAGGCCTAGCAAACGGGTTAACCACATCGGGTTCAACTCAAGTGTGTCAACTTAGGGTCGGGCAAATCGGTTTGCCTTCGAGTCGGGCCAAGTCATTTTGGGTTCGGATCATTTTTGGGTTTGTTATTTTCAAACAGGTCAGTTGTGGTTAAGGTCGGGCAAACTAGGTCTTCAATTCAGGTCGGGTCTGTTTTGCCACGTCTACCAATTCGTACCAAACCCCCTAACCACTTTTACATGCGCCACAAAATCCATATTAAAGCGGTGCACCCAACCCGTGTTGAGCATGTAAGCTTTTTTTTACGGCCAAACATGCGTAAAGTTTTAGACGAGGATAAATACATGGAGATGGTGGTACAAGTAAGAAGAGAAAGACTGTACCTCCAGCGGCAACAAGCTTCTCGACACGAGCAACAATATGCTTGCCATAAGTGTATTTCTTCAAAGCATTCAAATGAACCTTAATACGTGATAGGATATACTCCCTCTTCTCATCGCTGCATGTTTCCAACACTTTTTGTACTACGTAGTTTGCGAATTGGTCCTTCATCATTGCCTGCAATGTGTCAAGAATTGTACAAGTTCACGATAAAAAAAGATGGCGAGTCTATTTAGTGAGCCAACTACTGTAGAACCCGCGCCCTATGTGCAAATTATTTATCACGACTCACGAGACAATCCATCAACATTCATCAATTAAGAGAATAACTCTCGTTGAAAATATTTCCCTCAAAAATGTACTCCCTCCCATTCTTTGGAAATTTTAATCATGGGGTAGGTTTCCAAAGAATGAGAGGGAGTAATATCTAAATAAGGTAATTATTGATTATAAATGTCTATTTCTTTTCATTCTGACAAATTAAATGCAAATCATTGCAATTGGAAACATCATTAGTAATTTTTCAATAAAATAATTTCTATGAGCTTCATGATAAGAGTAAATTTTCAAAATTAGTGGATCTTTTAATTAATTTTATAATTAGTAAGTATTTTGATTAGTTTTATAATTTCATTTTTAAAAAATAAACAATATGCTGAGAAATAAAAAAAAAATGTACTCTCAATTGAAAATCTAAAAATAATACTTCGTACGAATATACACTACACTAATAAACAACTAGTGTATACTGTATGTACCGTGCAGTATTGTACGGGTCTATTCTAGTCAATGAAACAATGAAACAAGAGAAGGAATACGGGGATGGATACCTGCAGAGGCTCATTCTCATCGGTGGTGCCAAGCATCTCGTTCACCAAAAATTCTCGTTCTTGTGCATCGCCAAAAGTCAGACATTTCTCCACGACATTCGAGGCAAATTTCTGCTGACTCATTAGAACTATCTTTCCGGCCAACTCTTTTATTATAGTAGTTCGTTCATCCGACTTACCATGCTCCAGCACATGCTGCTCACGACATCATTTACAAAAAAAAGGGGAAAAAATTAAGGAAAATCACAAACTCGCAAAGCATATCAAAACACAAGCTGATCGAGATTAAAAAATAGAAAAGTATAATAATAAAAATATGGAGTAGTTTTAAACGCAAAATTAAGTTGAAAGCGTTAATAATTAGTTTTTTAAGAATTACAAACTCCAAGTTGAAAAAGAAAAAAACGAAAATAATTTTTAAAAATAAAATAAAAGAATTAAGAATAAATAAAAAGAACAAAAGGGTCGTGTAATATGAATCATAATCTGAATTCGTCAAATCGTCACCCAAAATAAAAGGGTAAAAAATGAACCTGAATAACATAATTGCCATACTGATCTTGGGCTAACATGCTAACGGAACCGAGAATCTCATCCATAACTTTATTCAGCGTCATGGGATCGTTGCAATGTTCTAAAACCCTCTGCAACCATAAGAAAGCAAAAATAATTAAAAAAAAAAAAAAAAAAAAAATCTACGCAGAGTAAAATTAGTACTAATATATTCTTGGTTTACGGACCTGAACTACACGGCACCCGTATGGATGAGTAGAAAGAGTAACGACTTGATCAAAGAAAGATTGTATTATGAACTGAATGTGATCTTCGGGGACGCACTCGATACACTTCTGTATTACGTGATTACCGTTTTGATCACGGACACAACGCATGATGTGACCGTCCAGCTCTTGAACCATTTTAATCTTCTGATCAACGTCCACTACTTCTATTGCCTGCTCACCAAAATACATATCTTTGTTAAAATAAATAAATAATCAGAATCATCGTATATATATTCTTAATTCTTTTACATTATTTTTAAAAAAATTCATAACTATTTTTTTCCTGCTAGGAGTATATTTTTTATGATCTTGGAGTTTCTAAACCTTTAAAACTTATTTTATTAACGCTTTCTACTTAATTTTGTATTTGAAAATTCATTTTTATTATTGATTATTGTATTGTTCGCCTTCCATTTTTTTTGGGTGACGACTTGATCGCCTTCCAATTTAGGCAGACAACATATCTCCAATATAAAGAAGGATAAAGACTTGCCTTTTGAATAACGCGACAGCCATACATTTGGAGGCTGAGGTTCAAGACGTGATGATCGAGTTTGCTGGCGAGCTCTCTTCTTTGAGAATCCAGTCCGTGTTCAAACAGCTGAAGACCAAAGAGTAGATATATTAAGTAATATACAGAGACAAGTTTTGCTACAAAAGCGGGCATAAAGACTATTCACTCAAAATCTCTTGTAATTTTTCGAATTACCTTTTGTATCACGTAATTTCCAAACACATCAGTCATTAACGAAAGAGCTTGTGGGCCGATTTCTTTATATACCATGATTTTCTCATCGACTGTAGCAGTTTCGAGTTTTTGCTGGATGAACCGACTTCCATACTGATCCGCACTGTTCAAATGAAATAATTAGACAAATAACTAAAAAAATAATAAAAAATCAAAAATTCAGATCTTTCGTAAAATCGAATATTATTGCAGACCTGAACTCCACAACATGGCCAACAATCTCAGAAAGCTCGAAACACTTCGTTTTATTGCTCTTAAACTCTTCCAACAGTGAGGAACCGATGCAACCGTTATCCATGGGCCACGATCCCATACCAACTCCCATGTTTCTCATTCCAACGGGACTGCGCATTTGGCTGCCGGGCCCACGAGGCGAGTTTGGAAAAGCGGGACTTGTTAGCGAACTTCCGGGATACCCCATTCCGATACCATACGCATGATTTGCATAATATCCGTGATTCGACCCGCTTGATTTGGTTCCTAACGCAGGACCGAATTGGGATTTCTGAGGAGACATCACCGAATCCAAATGCGCTTTCTGAAGCACGTCCATGTAATACCGATCTGGAGATTGATCATTCAATGCACCGACTTGCGCAGCGTACTCAGCCGCTCTCAAGTATTGAAGATACATGGCATCTTGATGCGATGCTAAGTTATGTCCAGAAGCGGAAGCAACGTTTCCAAGCAACGGAGGGAGGCTATAGTTGCTAAGGTGGTTAGCCATAGTGGAAGGTACTCCCGGGTTCAAGGAAAACCCGCTCGGGCTGTGGTTTGTGAATGACGGGCTATTTATATGTCCATCTAAATGATTGTAATGAGGTGACAACCCGTTAGAATACGGAATCCCGGTGTTAAACCCAGGTTTAGGCCGCTCCAATGAAGGGCTCCTCAATTCGGAAACTCCTATCTTTCCCCGAGCTGTGGAACTGGGCCCGGATGACATGTGGAAAGTACGGGATTCAGACAACGGATGTCCATGTCCGTTGTCGATGTTGCCGTTTGTTGTGAGGTTCATAACCGACAAAGCAGCAACAAGATCAGAAGAGTCGTTCATCCCTAACGAGATGCCGTTGAATGAATTAGGGCTCTTGAAGTTCTTTTTTGTCGCTCCGACTCTACCTTCGCCAATCGGAGTAGGGCAAGGACTAGGAGCTTTAGCCATGTGTTGGGGATCGGGTGTAGTGCTTCTCGACAACGGCGTGCCCAAAGCAGCAGCATAAGAATACGAGGTGGGAGCCTCACGCCGTAGAAGCGCCAGTTCAGGTTCGACAGAAGGTAAGGCGTCGATGTTTTCATCATAAGTGTTGCGACTTGCGGGGCGAGATGGGTGCCTTGACGGGGGATTGGAGTTGGCCAAGTCGTTCTGAAAAAGCATAGGGGTCAGCTTAGTGTGGGGAAGCATATACTAGTTTGACAAAAGGCAGTTTAGTAAGAGAATAATTATTGACGATGTACTCTGACACTTCGAATAGGTGTTGGACATGTATGATGTCCTAAGAAACAGGACACGACACTTGAACACTTCACATTAGACCAAAAAAATTGAAATTTTCCCATAAAATAGCCGTATCTGACACTCTAACATGTGTTGGATAATTAGAGTAACAAAGGGAAGACCAAATCTATTAAGAGAACAGCTATGTCACTTAGACTCTTCTAAGTCCCTCACGTACTCGTGTCCGATATTCGACCCTCGGACAAAGGTATGACACTTGAACACCCATTTTAATCCAATTTATGCACCTTATTCATAAAAATAGCATTAACATAGACAACAATTGCCCCTTTTCTACCCTTCACTACCCCGATCAACATTTACCTATTCTCCGAGGAAGCTCTAACAGCAATGCAAAGGACAATGTTTCAAAACCTATATTACAAGCAAAACAACCAACTTCATATCAAGATAACAATAACAAACAACAACCAGCAAATTGCGAGGTGATGGGAGTCAAATGTGAGCAATTTTATCAATGTGTTAGCAACATAAAGAGGTTGTTTTCGAATGACCCGGAATAAAGAGTGCACCGAGACCTAAATCAAACGACCGCCACTTTCCAATAAAAGAAGCATAGCCACTTTAGTGAACCATTTTTCAACATTTCATTGTAATGAAGAACCAAAGTATAACGACTATGTTACTCCGACTCTTCTAATAACGACTATGTTATTTGACATGGGTATGACACTTAAAAACCTTATCTTAAGCCAAAATATACAAAATTTTGTAAAATAGTGAGTCCGACATTGGGACACACACCCGTGTTTGAGATACTTCTAACCGAGTCTGGCTACATTGGATATGGAAACATGATGAGGTCAAACAATAACTCGAGAGTCGAGAAGAAGTATTATACCTGAAAAATCTCAGCAAGGCTCTTCTGCTTAGCACCAAGTCCAATTCCCGGGAGACCGGGAAGCCCATCTTTACCCCAATCAGTCGTTCCACGAATCTTATCGGGCTCACCCTCCTTCTCTTTCTTAGCCTTAAACCCAGGAGGCATAACCAGAGGTGACCTACCCGGCCCATTCTCAACCCTACTCACTACTTTCCTCCCATCACCAATACCGCCCAACACAGAGTTCCCACCTTGCAACCTCTGTGTTAACCTCCAATCCTCTTTCGATAACAACGGTGGTGGCAACCTAGGGTTCAAGTTAACATTTGAATAATAATACGACAAATATGACGGGTCCGACCTAAGTTCCTCCTCAGACATACCCCCAATGTCATTATTATTACCTAAATGTCCCCCTACCGCATTCAATGATCCGTCCACAGTAGGCGGGGCCGAACCACTCCTAAATATGTTCAATTCTCGCTCTCGATCCTCGACTAAGCCGACTGATTCTATCCCTTGCCCTTGCCTACTTTGTTCAAGGATCAATGCCCCTATTTCCTTCTCCAATCCATCCCCAAATGACCCTCCACTATTCCCACCACTCCCAATCGTTGGTGGTCTTCCTAATTCGGATATCATTTTCAATCACAAACCCTTAAAAAAAATCCCAAAACCCTGATATCTTACACTACAATCAAAATTCGAAACCAACCCCTTTCAATACTTACACAATCAAAATTAAGTAAAAACCCTAGTATTAAAACTAATAACTTTCAAAACCCTAATTACTTATACAATCAAACTCAACACATTAACTCACTAATCACTTATCACACTAGTGTTACTCAAAAGATCAAAACTTTCAAACCCTAATATAATAAAAAGCAATTAAAATTATTTACAGCTAAGTGAAGCTACTTTCTTCAAACCCTAATTACTCAAAACAATACATAATCACAATCAAATTAACCATGTAATAATGATCAAGCATCAAACTTTTCCAACTAGGTTTCAGCTGCAACTCAGTTAGTCAACAGAAAATTAACAAAAACGTGAAAAAGATCAAAACTTTTATCTGGATTTTGACTCATTAATGGTGAAGATCATCAATCAACAGCTTCCTCCATGATTAAACCCTTCTTTTCACATTAATTTGATAGAAAACCTACCAAAAAAATTCCCAGAAAAGTGAGAAAAAAGTGTGAAAATTGAAAAGAGAGAGAAAGGGGAAAGATACTGATATTTTTATTTATTTTTTAAATAAGGGTTTTTTAATAGTAGCTGAGATCAAATTGGGCGGCTAATTGATTTGGGGGAAATGGGTTATATTGAAGCACATGGTGAAATAGAAGAACCCTGAGTTTAGGGTTTTTGTTGTGAAAAAAATGTTTGGTTGTTTGTTTGATGGACTTCCTGTTTCTCAGAGACAGGAAAACTGAGCAAAGATAAGGAAGGACACATGAACTAAAGCTGCTTCTTTTTTCCTTCAATTGTTTTTGGAAAAAAAAAATTGAATTAATTTTTGTTTAGTTTGTAGGAAAACAAACTTTAGATCATTTCGATTTCTTAGTGTAAATACAGATTATTGGAAGAGCCGGTCGTTATGCAAAATGTAACCGTGTTGTTATTGGTAAATATATGTATTTTTGGTGCGGGTGGATATCATGGAAATGAACCCGAGTGGTAAGTTGAAAGAGAATGAGTGGGTTGTCCTAAATATTGACGGAGCTTCGAAAGAAAATTCAGGGTCTTCTGATGCGGGTGAAATTTTTCGGGATTCCCTATGGGTGACTACAGCAGAGCTTGTTGCCTAACGTAGAGGCTGACTTTTGGCCAGGAACGTAACTAGCCAACTGATTATCCAAACGGATGCAGGAAAAAGAGTTACTACCGAAGACGCATTCCCATTTGGTGCGAATGTGCGAATCTCTTAAATCTGCTCATGAATGGCGGGTTAAAATTGAGCATGTTTTTAGGGAGGCCAATTCGTGTGCGAATTGGCTTAGTTAAGAGTTAACCAAAAATACGAACAAATCTGTTTGGCTTGATGAAGGAATGGGAAGCTCCGACACCATTATTTACCCTTTTGCAACAGGATGTCGGTGTTTCTTGGCCTCGTTTAGTCATTTTATCCCCTTTTATATTTTTTTTGATTTGGGTGTGTCTTATTCTTGCCCGCACCACAACTTTGGCTCTCCCGAATCCCCTGGGTATGGTAGTAGCTCTTGGGGATGGAAGGGTGTTTGCTAGGGCCTTGATATGTTGAACGCGGGCATTGCTTGGTTGCCTGGAAGGCCTAGCACTGTCGATATTGCCAATATTAGATGGGTGAATGGGTTAAAGCCTATTGTGAAAGCCGAGTCGCAAAACCTTAGTTATCCTTCCTTCTTAGATGAATTTCTAGACTCGCAAAGTTCCTGGGACACCACTAAAATTCGGTTGTTCCATGATGATGAATGGACTAGTATGATTCTCTGCTGCCAGCTGCTTCAGGGCGACTATACTGACCATCGCTACTGGAGTCTGACCCCCTCAGGAGAGTACAACTCGAAAAGCGGGTATTGGTTGGCCTTTGATTCCTTGTTCCGGGAACAGGTAAAATCTCAAATCCCTCACGATAAGATCAGATTAATTAGACTCTTTTGTGGCAAGAAACTTTGGAAGTTGAAAGGATCGTCTGGTAAACTGAAAACTTTCTTTCGGAAGATATTGAATGATGTCCTTCCTATTGGTGCTGAATTTCATAGACGTAACTTACATATGAATTTTAACCGTTCTCTCTGTGCTAATGATGGGGAGATTGAATCTCCGGGGCATCTGTTTAGGGACTACCCTTTTTCAGCTTATCCATGGCATGGAAGTGATCTAGGTATTCGGGCTTAGGTAAACTCACACATTGATTTTAAGATATTACTTGTTGATTAGATTAATTACCTCCTCTCTCGGGACCATAGGCTGCATGGTGTGGCAATTTTTTTGAGTGTTCTGTGAACATATGGATTTCTTGAAATAATTCTAAATTCAATGGTTGTCGTCCATGTGCAAGTCTAGCTTTAAAGCTTCTCCAATCACAGAGCCATCTGTTTACACCCACGGAGGATGATGTTGTTGATACCCCTAGCCCCTATGCTCGGTGTCCTGATTCTTCCTAAGTTCTAATATCAAGAATGGTAAGCCTTTTTCTATTGTTGGGGTGATAAATGAATACACACAAGTTCAAATTCATGTGAATGTTGTTTAGAAGGATCACTTTCAAGCCAGTGGGGGCTGGACTGCCTGCGCCCCGGATGGGCTTAACCTGGGTCAAAAGTTCATTAAGATTCGGGCGGCCTCTCCACTCCAGGCGATAGTCTTAGCTCTCCTTGCTGCTGTTGAATGAGCCCTGGAGATGCGTTTTCTTCACGTTGCTTTCATTCTGACTGTAAATAACTGGTTATTGTAAAGAATAGCTTGACTAGATTAGATCCCGTGCAGATGCACGATTTTCTGGTTGGGGGTGTTATGTAGGTGGTCCCATACATTTAGTAAGGGTGTTCTAAGGAGGTCGTATATTTATAACGACCGATCTTGATTAAATTTGTGAATAATAACTGATAAACGAATATATGAACAATGATAACCAATTATTCAATGTAGAATTTTAAGCAAACAACACCCTTAAGTACTTAATCACAAACGACAAAAAAGGTTCCTCATTATTATTTTAGCTCAAGTTTTGGAAAACTTCCTTATATACCACATTGTCAGTAGTACCACAACAAACATTTTGCTTGTCGCAAATCAATATCTTCAAACCCAGTTTACTTGTTACACGTGAGACAGCAACTAACGTACAATTGACCATGGTAAAACGGGCTTAGGAAGGAACAATCCCACATACGATAGGAAGGAGTCACATAATGATAATATATTCAAAACTTATATGGAGTATTTAGGTATGGGAAAAATAATATGTGTGTACAAAATTAGAAACAAATACCTACGAATACATTTAAGGGTGGTTTTTGCTCATAGATTTCCTCAAATGTGACGATGTCAAGACCAAACTTTGGTATCTCGATCTCTACACAATTTCTTATGGATGTGTTTTTATGAAAATTTATTTTCCATTTGTGATTGCATGGTTTGTGTTTGTCATTGTTCTCTAATACCACAAAATTTGAAATTAGATAAACTTCTTCTTGTATCAGAGGTTGAAAAACTTTTATCAATTTGTCTTTGGTAGACGCCTGAATCTTCTTCATCTGTCAAAAAGAGAAATGCAAATAGATGAATAGTCTTTTGTTTTAGAACTATAAATCAAATTTGTTAGAGTTATATTACCTTTTCGTCCATAAGAATCATTTCAACTCGATTTGTCTCCTTCGTATTATTCTATGCTGGTACGGAGTAGAGGCGTATAACTCTAACACGTAATCTCCACGTTTCCTTAACATTACTGACATCGTTTTTGAATTTAAACAATGGGATTGAGTTGATGAAATGCATTAGAAAGAATAATAATTGTTTTGGTAGTATATAAACTGTATTGAAGAATGTTTCTGTGTACAAATGTTTATAAGTTGATCGTCAATGATATAAACATTGTTTATAATAAGTAATAATTTTGTGTGTGAAAGAATCATCAGTTTTTTTAGGTATACATATTTGGTTTCGATAATATGTATAATGTATATACTGTATACATAGGTAATATTCGTACTGTATAATGTATAATATGGCGAAAATATTACACATAGTAATAATTCCCGAAAATCATGCAAGGCCTCTTGAAACAAGCATTCCCGATTTAAATAGTAATAATATGATTTTACGATCTAAATTTGCTTGACCGATCCTGGATCTTACGATTCTGTCATGGTTGTAGAATCTTACGATCCTAGTAATTTGAAATTTTCGAAAGGTAGGATCATAATACGATCCTACGATCCAATTTTGTAGTAAAAAATTAATATATATTTTCATATAATGACATCGTAAAACTCAAATTTCTTATAAGTAGTAGAAACAAGTTCATAAAATGATATTACAATAATGGATTTTTCTACATAGTACCCCCGAGTTTTTTCAAATTCTATGTGGTACCCTGCAAATTTCATAATACACGTGGTACCCCTGAGTTCTATACTTACATGGTTGACGTACCCTTACTAACTCCCTCCGTTGAATTTTCCCCAAATCCCGTTGTTAACTGATGAGGTGACAGATTAATTATATAATACACTAACCCTAATCTATATAATCAAACTAACTACATTTGTTTAACTCTTTCCTTCTGATTCCCCCAAATCATCCCTCCAATTGGCGCCAAAATCCCTCTTTATCATCATGTTTCATCCCTCCCTCCCCCCTCCCCTCACTTTATCTCTTTCCTCTATTCTTCATTTCCCCAGAAAATTTCCCAATTAACCTACCGATGACCATGTTCAGTAGTGCACAATCTCTTTACTGGCAATCACCTGTAGATGGCCTAGATTTTTATAATCAACCTTGCCGTATTTGTAGGTTGAATGCAGTAATCAAGATCTCAAATTCCACCGCCAACCCAATGAAAGCATATTTCAAATGTTTGGACTGTGACCGGTTTGTTATGTGGCTAACTGAAGCACATATCAAGGTTACGAAGCCGCTGAGAATTAGGGCTCAAAACACCACAAAAACTGGAGGGAGATGTGGAAATTTTGGGCGTAACGAAGAAGTTCGAAGACACGTAGTCGAAGGTTTTTTTTTGGTAAAAGTTAAGTGTATATATATATATATATATATATATATATATATATATATATATATATATATATATATATATATATATGCAACGTAACCAATTTACAGGTATATGACTCCATCAAATTATGTAGCCATCTAGCATCTTTAGCAAGAAGAGGATATCTAATCTTACACATAATACGATTTCGCACATCCATCTTAACCAGTTTAACTACATACTTCGGGTGTTGGACTACTCCATCAATTCTGCACAAATTCCGCTGTCTCCAAACATGTTTGTTGAATAAACATGATAAATTACATAGTCAAAGTTGGTGAAGACGTTACCTCTAACGTAGGTAACGGTGGATGTAATTCATCTGTTGATGAAGTTGTTGCTGGGTTGAAGGACGACTTGAAGAACATAGAAGCTTCTGTTAGGTTTTCATATAAGTGTCTTTGGATGCTTATGTTGATTCTTGTTTTAGTCATTATAACTAAGTTCTGAAATTAGATGTTTATTGTGCCTTGGTTTGATGTTCGTGATGTGTATTCGTCCTCGTTGCGGTTATGGTTGTAGTGCTAGTATGCATTTCAGTAGTTGTAACCAATTGTAATGTTTGTATCGTTTTGAAATCAATGGTAATGTCTATACCTTTTTATTTAGCATTTCTCTTGGGTTTTTTTTTACTGTAAATCAATGGTTTCTTGTCAGCACATTCCAATTAAATGATCACCTTCTTGTGCTTTCAAATTCAGTCTTCTAGTGATGAAGCCAACTCTTAAAACCAAAATGAAGCTAAAATCATTGCATTCTTGTCCATCTTACAACTGTTTCAAAAGAGATGACATTCTTGTTCATGTTAGCCAACCATCTATCAAGTGTTTCAACATGAATCATTGTTAACCATCATACAACCGTTTCAAAAGAGATGGTACTGATGACAAAGTACTTGAAAACTAGAGATTCAAGTTTACCAAAATACGACAAAAGTACATTACACCACAACTGTTAACCATCAATGTTAACCCATTAAATTGCTTCATTTGGTCTTCCTTTTCTTTGCCTGCCTTATCCTCTCTACAGTTTGGCTTTGACTACCTTCAGTTTCTTGAGTTAGCTCTACTGACGGCCCAATGTTAGCTCTCTTGGACTTGTTCTTCGCCTGCTTACCTTGCATTTGATCTCTCTCCCTTACTGTGTAGCCTCCCTTGCAGGTCTTGGAGTTATGGCCGAAACATCTACACTTCTTGCAACTAATAGAAACTAACATTTTGCCTTTTCTTTGTTCACCTGATTCCCTTCTTTTGTTTCTAGCTGGTCTTCTTATTGCTCTTCTCATGGGTGGTGGCTCCAATAAAGGTTGGACAGATTCAGGCCATTGCTGTGAATCACGAACTAGAGAGATGCATAGACTGTATGCCACCTGATACATTCTCACAAAATACCAGTCGATCACTTACAAAATCAGATGGGTCTTTGTCAGCATCAAGTATTGCCCTAATTTCATGCTTGCATGGTATTCCACATAACTCCCATGCTCCACAAGCGCAAGTCTTATCATTCAAGTTCACCTTCAAGTGAGAATGTCCCTCATGTACCTCAAACTTTCCTCTTCCAGAGTTGTATGCTCGAACATGTCTGGAGTCTTTAGTCAATACTCTTAGCCTGTTCAGTATGTTAGGGCATACTCCGTCATCAGGACAGGAATCAACAATGTGTTGCCTGGTTGTATGCCTCACCATGACAACTCTTCTTACATCTACATGATTTATCAAATATTAGAATACAATTGCATAAATTTTATTGAGTTACACTGTACAAAAATGATTATTACCTTCTAAAAGACTTAATATAGGGTTGCTTCGATGTATTCCAAGTGTTGCGTTGAAACTTTCAACAAAATTTGAATTGTTTTCATCACTTAAGAGCCTTGTATCAAAGGCATGTTTGGTCCATAACTCCTTTTCCCCTAGGTCCAGAAACCATCTTCTACTTTCTAAACCACCGTTCCATAGCTTTGTTGAAAGTAAACTTAGAGGTCGCATTGACAACACCCCATGATAGCTTGTGCATAAGTAGCCCTGGATATTCCACCTTGAAGTTCTTGCACAAGTGTCTTGCACAATATCTTCTACTACATTTTGGCCATACTTCATCTAGGGCAGGTTCAACACCCTACAAAAGTGTGCATCTTAAGTGAATGTCCAAAATCAAGGAAGGAAAAAATGAAAACCAAATGAGAAGAACACATTTCATACCTTTTGTCTGTCTGAGATTATGGTCCAATCATCTCTGCCACTATCTTTCAAAGTGTGTTTGAGGTGCCAAAAGAAATTGGACCAACTGTCCTTGTTCTCTGACTCCACTACTGCAACTGCTATGGGGAATAACTCATTGTTGCCATCAAGAGTGACTGCAGACAATAACACACCTCCATAATTCCCCTTTAAATGTATACCATCAACACCAATCAGGCTTCTGCAACCTTTAATCAAACCTTCTGCCATTGCTCTGAATGAGATGAAAAGACTCTTGAACTGAAGTGCTCTCTCTGGTGTCTCCATTTGTACCCAAGCACAATTAGCCACACTACCTACATTGGTTGCCTTAAGAATTTCAAAATATCTAGGAAGCATTTTATATGACTCATCATGGCCACCATTGATCTCTCTCATGGCTATGTCTTTCATTTTGTAGACACTAGAGTTTGCCATTTGTATCCCATATCTCTCCTGTAAAAGATTCTACACACTCCTTGCTAGGATGTCTGGATTGGCCCTAATGTCCTCTATAAGTTTTTTGGCCACCCACTTATAGTTTTTTGTCCTAACACCCGCACAACCATGTTCATTGTTCCTAATAGTTTTGATGGCCCAAGTAATACCGTCAGGAAGAACACTAGCATATATTCTCCATGGACATGTTAGAGTGGCACAATCAGCAGTAAATGTAACACCCCGTTATTTTCTGAGTCAATTATTAAGCATGACTTTTCTACTTGCATTGTATTTAAATCGGGTTTTAAGTCGGGACAAATATTTTTAATGTCATTATAAATATTCAAGTATTTTGGGTCGTCTTATGATAAATCGGTTTTGATTTTCTAAAGTGGAACGTTATTGTACAAACGACTTTGTATTGAATTTGATTTCGAGTCAAACACAATAAGGAAAGAAAAAAAAACCTTTAACACCTATGTAAACCCACCGTGTCCTATGTTCCCAATCATAATTCCCATTCATACTCCCCACCATTGTTTCTTAAATTACTGCTGCCGCACCACCTTCATCTTGGACTCCTTCGATTTTTCAATTTGTCATAAAAAAATCAAGTTTCATCCTCGGTTTCACCAACGCGTTCTTATTTCCGTCTTCATTCAAAAGTAGTAAGTATTTTAAGTAACTAACCTTTCTTTTTCTTATAATTTGTTGAACAAAAGTATTTCATATAATTGATCCTTATTTAACTGTAGTCTCCGTATTTGTCGGGAAGTTCGTGTGTTATTACTTGGGTTGGGGTCTTAAGTCAATTATCGAGAGTCTTGTCTGACCATCTTAAACTTGAACCGATCAACGATTTGTGCAGAGTATGGGGGAGTCGGGTAAGTCGGGCTGACTTTACGGAGTGTGAGATCTAAACAACCTATTTCGGAGCAGAATTTGTGAATATGGGGGAAACAGCTGTATTGTGTTGTCTACTGTGTTTCAATAATCGTGTGCGACTTAATTGCCTTAAGGTTGAGATCATGAGTTATCTAGTATTGGAGGGGATGGTGTGGTAATGTCCTAAATTAATTAGGTAGTGAGCAATGCTGGCACACCCTTTTGGTGTACATGGGTAGTGTTAAGGCTTGCTTGATTTAATTTCTTCAAACCTTGGTACGTATAAAGCTTATTAGGGGAGTAAGATTTAGTTTGAGGTTAATCATTGATTAATGGGATAAAACAAATAGTATAAATGCATGAGTCGGTAAGACTAGAGTTTTAAATTATTTATTTTATTTGTAGCTTGTGGATTCGAGGAAAAAGAATTCTTGGAATAATATTAGCTTGGACTTATCGTCTCGAGAGGTAAGGACGTTTTGACCTTTTCACCTTTGAGTAAAGAGCATGTTCGGTTTAAATTATATTTTCGAAACGGTTTTATAATTATTTTGTCAATGGTGAATTTTTACGATATTTTTGTAATATGTGGATACTGGAACTTTGTGACACAAGTCACATATTGGTATAATTTTGTGTAGACACCCACATTTTGACCGCCAGGTGTCTATAATAGTTCCCGCCAAACACCCGATGATGATTGGACGTAAACGTGCTTTGATGGACTCGGATATGGGCTTGTAATCATGGACATTTGGTTTAGACTTATTACGGAGTACAAATTTTACAAAACCAACCTCAAATCCAGGCCCAGTGGGTCGTTTCGAGTCAAATAAGACTAATTTGGGTCGATTCCGACACCAGGGGTAAAACCGTCTTTTAGCGACCGAGTCGAAACCCGGTCAAAGATATTTCCCGAGACTCACGGACCAGCCGTGACACCTCACGTGTCCGGTTTGGACTCAAACACTACAAAATATCAGCTTCAATAAACATTAAACAATTCCGTTGAAGGTAGAATTCGATCTCAAGTAGGAGTTATATCCGGAAACCGAATCAGACATCGACCAAGCTCCAAATACTCGGCCAAGACATCCAAAACAGCCGAAACACTCCCCTTGACAGCCGAGATATTTGGCTTCCCCACCAAGAAATGAGACTTTGGTTTCCTCTCGAACTCTCGTATTTCCTATCCAAACCGGTATTTCTTGTCACACAAGCAAGACTACCTCGATTCCTATAAATAGGACCTCCCGTCCAACACGATTTGACACAGTTTTTACAGCCATAATACACATACATCCTCGATATCTAGTAGAAATAATTCAAGGCAAATCCCGACATATTCCCGAAGAAGCCTCGAAACCCCGAGAAACCATCCAACCACACGTCCAACCATACACCTTAACTCATCCCACATCATCTCGACGCTCCCAAGTTTAAACCACTTTCCGACGAGCCTTATCCCGAGAAAACAAAGCATGTAGGTTGAGGGTGTAAATCAAACCCGATTCTTCTCTTTCTTCTCCTCCTTTCTCACGTTTTTCTTTAGGGGTCGTGTCGGTCTTTTTAATATGGGTCGTTTGTCGCATATTTACTATTTCTAATATCGATACTACGAAAAACTATTTTTTTTATAACGTTCTTAAAATACGATATCGATTCTCTAATCAAATATCGTATCTAACAAGAACAAAATTAAATCTCGTTGATGCTAATAAAATCGTTACATCTTTTTAAACAAAATTCGACGATTTTATACGCGGAGAGAATTAACATCTTTTTCGTTCAAAAATTCTTTTTTTTACTTTTCGTTCAAAACAAACTTTTTTTCAAAACCTTTTCTAAATTCATTCCGGCTATTCGATATCGATTTCATAATCGAATATCGAATACGACGAATATCGAAAATATAAATCGAGTATAAGTTAATCCATATTTATACGCGATTTATAAAAATTGACGATTTTCGACAAATAAAAAAACCGGACAGACCCCCACGCGAGTCGCGCGCCTGTCAGGCGACTCGCGCGGAGGCCTGTAACACCCCTAATTTTTATAAATTAAATTTGTATCCATATTTTTATTTGGTTTGCGATTTAACTTGTAATCCTTCATTTTAAATCTTATCGGATTCACTCTGACTTCGTTAAACTCCTAAAATCTTTATTTTTCCTCGAATTTCTATTTTCAACTCGAAACTCGTTAAGACATTTTATTATTTTCTCAGGAAACCATTTTATTAAACTTTCATTGAAAAGTATCATTTTGTTTTCGAGAAATCAATTTAATTCATTTTCGTTGAAAACTATTTATTCGTCGAGAAACTCAATTTTCTTACAAACAATTATTTAAACTCGAGATTGACCCATTTGATTTCTCTAGTCAACTAATTATTTTTATCAACTTTGAACCTGACCCAAATATTTAATGTTGCGACAAAATAATATTTTAGCTCATCTCGAAGTTTGGGCCTAATTCTTTTCTCATGCGATTTTAACCCAATTTATTTGTAAGCCAATTATTTATTTTTATTAATGATTTCGATCACACCGTGAATTATTTCCTTACCCAAATCGAGTCCAATGTTAACGTCTTTTGGAGCTAGTCAATTATTTGTTGGCTTTAGTTTACTCTTTATATTAATTTTATTAATCACATGTTATTGTCTTTTAAAAAGACTAACCTTCCTCTTATCCTGCTAGTGGCTATCAAAATCTTTTTGCAAGAGACTCCTAGTTTTCCTCGATTTCAATCGTGTTATACAACTAAAACACTACTCTTATTATTTAATAGCATTCTTAATTTTCCTACTTCTATTCCTCTTTATTCACATCTGGTAAAACATCCAAACACAAACTCTCTTCTATTAGTCTTCCTTCATTGATGCGTTGCTGCTGTGTTTCTCACACAAATCAGCCCGTGCTTACCTTATTTCGTTATCAATCTGATTCTTAAATCCGTCCTTTTTCATTCCAATCTCAAGGGTAATTTAATTACTCTTATTCTCCATCTCGTTTTCCTTTTTCTAATCCCTTCTTATGTGGTTCTAATACCATATGTTTTAATTTTTCGTAGGCTATCGTGCTAGATCCGATGAAGACGGTTATTTTATTAATTTGGATCTCGATGAAGGTAACAGATGATGGCATGACTCGGTATTGCATGATATATATGTTGTAGTTGCTTGTAGTATCGTTTTAAATCAAATTATATAAATATGTTTACTATATTATTATGATGATATGTTTCAATCTTCTAAAAATTATTATAGGGCCGAGACTAAAACATATGAATAAGAAAATTAATTTCTTAATTTTTCGTGATTTTTAATATGAATTATCAAATTGAAAGTTTTATTGTTTTTAGTAAAGTTACAACATGTTTTCGAATCTGTTACTACTTTTATACGATTTTTATTCCTGTTTACAGATCTTATTTTCAAAACGTTTGAAAAGAGACTACTATTTATTTTAAGTCTATTATACGTCTGTTAAATTTCGTAAATTAATTCTAAGTAGTTTCGTCACAACAAATCGTTTATGAAACTGTGACGGATTAGTTTGCGAATCTGTCAGTTGTTGTAAAACCTAATTTAAAACATATGATAAACTTTGAATTTAATTTTGGTAATTTACGTACATTAACTTTAAAGAGTCTAGATAATGTTTCTAAATGGATTTGTTTTAAAATAAAATTTTAAACGTCTTTTATTAAAGAAATACGATCGGGTGACAGATTCTGTCAGTTTACAAAAATACGAATAAAAACCGCTCTTAAGTTAATAATTTCGATTTTATACAGAAACAAAAGTTGTATTTAAGCTTCTAAAGATTTCAACCTCACTGATCTTACGTTGTTTTGATTTTTAATGATTTAATTATGAATTTTATAGTAAGACAGTGAAATTCTGAAAAATCTGTAAACTTATAATTTATTACTTTTAATTACTTAAACTCCAACCCTTTTTAGAAATAATTATGATTTTTACTTTCCTTGACTTTTAATAATTAATTATACATTTATCTAAATGTTTATGTCTCAAGGCCTAATATTAAATATTTTATATAACTCATATGTTAAATGATTTCTAATTATAATAATACCTATTTTGGAAAGTTACTATTTGAAGAAAGTTTCTATCTTTGAAAAGTTACTATTTTGGGAATATTTAAGATATCTTCGAATAAAATATTTATTGGTTTGAATATGGAATAATGTTGGAAATGAGAATGTAGAGTATATAAATCTAGGATATGTTGGTTGTTACCATCAGCTATATGGTCAGTGTATTTGCGTCAGGGATACATTGATTGTCGAACTGGGTATCGTTTATGCTCAGGAGTCATGCGCATGTACTTAGGCTAGGACCTCGCTGAACGCAGTCCTATTATAGTTTGAGTTGTCTGGTGAGAGGGCTTAGGAGTCGCTTCGTGGGCACTGAGTTCCTTAACCAGTGAGGCTTAGGGGTCGCTTCGTGGGCACTAAGTTACACTTCGGTGTTGTTTTGACATATCTCTAGTAGTAAAAGCTGTACTGATCATCGGTTTTATATTCCATTATTCGTTTTGACGCCGTCAGGCTGCTGAATTGTTTTCTGGTTTTGAATCTATTTTGATACATATACTGTTTTGAGTTTTAATTTATTTTCATATATTATGCTTCTATTGCCTATATATTATTTAATATGGCTGGGAGAACTGCCTGAGTTGCTCCCCACTGAATTGTGGCTGTTATGTTTATAACATGACAGGTATTCTTTGTTCCGGGGTTTGGTGTGCGCTAGCGAGTGGCATGGATCCTACTCTGCTTTAATTATGTTTGTTTATGGATTGTTAAACCCATTTGAAGGATTTTTTTTTTAGCCCTTTTGTAAAAAGTGGCCTTTGTATTGACTGACCGTTCTTTTTCTAAAATATAGAACATCAGTGTGTTTTAATCCCAAATCTACAGTGTTTCCGCCACTGTATTGCGTTAGAATTTATAGGGGATTACAAGGCCTGATTGGCCGAGCTCCTTTTCCTCGTTTTCTCGCTTCTCTATTTTTTCGGATCTTACATAAAAAGCGACTTTCGCGACATATTTTCAGATTTCGATAAATACTTTTTTTGACCCCGGTCAACACGTGTTAGTCTATCACGTGTCATAAACCTTTTTTCAAAACCATGCATATTATCGTATTTGCATCTTTATTCGATTTATTCAATCGTTACTAACTCGTTTTCTCGTGTTTGTAGCAATTTATTTATTTCTTTGTTTTATTAGACTAAAACAAATTCACATGCTAAAATAACTTTGACGTTATTAGTTTAATATGCATTAAGCGACTTAGCAACCCATTTATTTATTTTTCTCACATGTCTTAGGAAAATAATCTCTGCATATCATTCAACCGTCGAACTAACGCGTGTACGTAAAAACGAACGATATCTTAGTGTAGACACCCACATTTTGACTGCCAGGTGTCTATGGTAGTCTCTGACAAACACCCGATGATGATCGGACGCAAACGTGACTTGGTATAATCGGATTTGGGCTCGGAATCAATAATATCCGACATGGACTTTTAACGGAGTAATAATCTCAAAAAACAGACCTCAAATCCAGGCCCAGTGGGTCGTTTCGAGCAAAATAAGACTAATTTGGGCCAAAACCGACACCAAAAATAAATCCCGTCTTTTAGCGACCGGGTCAAAACCCGGTCAAGGACGAACCCGTCACACAAATCAGCCCAATTCAGCTTCTAGAAGTTGGCGCCCAAATCAGAATTCAAAAAGCAAACCCTAATCACACAACTCACTCACTCACTCTATAAATACACCCTTAACCCTCATCATTTAGGGAGATTTTTTCAGCTTTGAGAACTTTAAGAAAAAAGCCTTTGCAAACCCTCATTTACCCTACAAATTCTACCCTAATCCTCCAAAACATCCCACACTACAACCCTAAGCAAAAAACCATACAAAAAACCGAGCCATTTTGCTCTCAAACAAACCGGCACACACACACATATACACACCATAACTCACATTCATCCTCGATACTCCGGCGTTCCGTCGCTATTTACGAGTCTATTTCCGAGGCCTATACCAAGCATGTAGGTTGAGGGTGTCCTAAACCCCATTTCGATCCTTAATACTTTGTTTCTTTTTACGTTTTTGTGTTATTTATATTATAACTATACTAGTATCGTAATACTAACTCTAACATAATACTAACATTTTATTTCTCGCATACTAACTTTATTTTCTCGTTACTAACATTATAATACCGCGTATATATACATATTAATACTAGTATTCGGTTTCAAATACGTTTGACTACGACGATTGCCTAAAGTCCGTCTAATCCCTTTACGAGTAACGACGGAGGTGGAGCCCTTTCGAGGAGCCCCGCCCCAATGTTCTCAAGGGCGTGACGTGATTGCAATCGGTCATAGTTGAACGCATTTGATCCCATTTCAATTAGCACGAAACCCGTTGACACGAAAATCGACATCACATAATCCGGAAGGGTTAGTTTCGATGTCGTGACGTAGAGGGATGCAATTTCGTCACTAATTCAAAATTCTTAATCTATAAAAACATAAATCGAGTAAATAAACCCATATCGGCACGCGATTATAAAAATTGACGATTTTTTCGACAAATAAAAAAATACCCGACCAGACCCACGCGCGAGTCGCGCGACCGGCCAGGCGACTCGCAGGCAGGCCTGTTTGGCCGAGCCCACTTTTCTCGATTTCTCGACTTTCTACCCTTTTCGGTCCTTACATTAATATGCGATCTTCGCGACATATGTCCATATTCTGAGACTCGTCTTTTTTTTACGACTCTTAGTCGACGCGTGTAAAGGCCATCACGTGATCCTATTTTTCAAAACTCATGCATATCATATCACTTAAAACGACTTTGATCGACGGTCTCGCACTATTAATCTTGTGTCGACGACTCTTTAGTCGTATCCGACACACGATTAATTTAGACTCTATTCCTCGATGTGATAAGTCGGGACAAGGCATCGAGATTCGGGATCGGGCTAGCACCACGTCTAGGTTCCATATCTCCGTCCTCCGTTTAATACACAATATAATGTTTATTTAATCGAAGTTCGTCCGTTTGCACAACTTACGGTCTAGTATATATTTATTATATACGGGTCCGTTTCTAGTTAACGTTTACCATTTCCTATTCGATTATTCTATTTTATTGCTCGTTGTATTGTGAATTCCGGGTTGTATTCCGCCCGTGTAATTTGTAATTTATTTACGAGTTTTCTATTTTCGATGTTTTCCATTTATTGCCTTAAATGAACATCACATGCTAAATCACTTTGACGTGAATCAAGATGCATTAAAATGCCGTAGTTAACCAATAATTCGCATGCTTAGCCGAAAACGCTGTTTGCATATCATTTAGTCGTTTCACTAGCGCGCGTACACGAACACGAACGATGTCTTAGTAGAGGCCGCCATTGTGCGGGCGGGGTTGGGTGTCCTTAGTGGGCTTCCCAACACGTACCCTCACCCCTTACTCAGAACCTCGGTTTCCGGATGCCCGAAACCGTTGGCGCACGAGAGTCATTCTTTACACGATACCGGTGTAGATGGTATCGGTATCGCAATGCAAAGGGACGGGCCCCATAAACTCTGAAATCGAAGTGGGCCGTACTTTGTGTACAGCCCATGACGACATAGAGTGGGCTCGAATGGTTCCGAATTACCATAAATTCGGTGGCGACTCCAACTTTGACTTAAATTTCGAACCCGAGAACAATCTTACCACGAGATTCATTCGCCTACCCAAACCCGCGCGTGGCCGCGTCGGGGTGGACCTACGTCATGTCCACAATTTGGCGACTCCGCTGGGGATACCTGATGTACCACATGTCATCGGGGTTCCTAGAGTGAGACTCGAAGAGAAATCGTTCGTATATTAGTGTGCGCGCATTAGTTTAATGATTCATGCATAACCCAAATTTTGCCCGGGCCGGTTACTTGTGACCGACGTCCCACTATACCGCGGTGCATTCCTACATGGGTGCGCTAAAGACTTCGATGGTGGAACTCGTAAGGGTTTTGCGGCATGTCCTAAGACCAACTCGGCTTAGGGAGTCCGTCCTGACTACGAGAATACTATCGTCGTTGGTATAGACCCTATTTTGACCGACCGAGACTTAGCGTAATGCATACATAAGCGTCGTTATAATGCTTGTTTGACTACGTGTTGCTTGGCTTCCGTGTCATTTTTCAAAAACCGTCATTTCAAAAAATGCATCTTCCCAAAAATACCAAATTTTGAAAAACCCGAAATACTGTCCGTTTCGGGACCCGTCTTTTCAAAATATCCAATTTCAAAAACTCGGAATGCTGCCGAAATTTAGACTTACGATTTGACTCAAAATAGCCTATTTTTAGCCGGCATGCTTCCCATTCCAAATTTCGAATTTTCGATTCTCTTTCGACTTTCGAATTTTCACAATTCAACTTCAATTTTCAAATCTTCAAAATTCCACCTCGATTTTCAAGTCTTCGAGATTCCATTCTCGATTTTCAAATCTCCGAGATGCCGTTTTCGATTTTCAAATCTTCGGGATCTTATTTTCAATTTTCAAATTTTTGAAAATTTATTTTCGATATTCAAATTTTCAAAATTCCAAATATTCAACTTATCAAAAAAAAAAACTCGGCCCTGTCGGCATGCTGCCAATTTCAAAAGACGGGATCGCCTCCTCAATTTTCAAAACGCGAAATTACTCGCAACCATTCTAATATTTCAAAATGCCCGGTCCTATTGACCCGTTGCCAATTTCAGGACTGTCCTCTCAATTTTCAAAATTCAATCATTTTTCAAAAACCTTACTTATTATAGGACCTAACGTAATTCGTGTGTCGGGTCTTCTCGTAATACGTCGAAGGTCTTTAGTGTCGAAACTCCGTCGATCCTACATCACGGGTCTCTTCCCCATCCTAGTCCGCCTTTTCCTAAAGGCATAACCGACCAACACGAGTCATACACTCGTAAATGGAAGGTTCGTCTGAACACTCGAGTCCTAACTAGAAAGTCACACGCGATCTTTCCCTCCGACAGGACGGTCCCCACGACCTTTCCTAAGGGAATTTTGCCCGTCTTTCAATCCGTTAGTCGAGTCATCCCAATTCAAGTCCTTTAACTTTAGGGTCTACCCTAATCACAGGGTTTATCCTTATTCAAGTCAAGTCAAGGGTCTCTAGCGTCGAAACTCTGCCGATCTTACATCGCAAGTTTCTCCCCTTACATCTAAGGATCACTCGCCCGACACTCGAGTCTTAGCAAAACCTTCAATCTCACTCGGGGGCTACCCTTCAGCAGAGCGATCAGTCACGATTGCTCTAAGGGTCATGTCTTACACGTGTTGTCTCACGTACCCCGCTTTTGAGTCACTTAGATGTCACACCATCTGAGTCCTACAAGAGTCCTTGGTCTCACTTGGGGGCTATTCTCCGACGGGGCGATTAATCACAATCACTCCGAGAATCGTACCCTACATATTTGTCTTAGGAGAGTCTAACCCGAGTCAAACCAGAGTTGTCTCTCCTCCCGCGCTATTTCCTATGCCTTGGTGTATTCAAGTTCCGAAGCAACATTTTTGATTACGTGGGTATTCTCGCAGAGGATGGCATCCACAACCGGGAATAGGGAGATGGAAAACACCATTAATGAACTGAAGGCTTTGCTAGAAACCGTGGCTAGTAAGCAGGCCACGTTTGAAACCCAACTAGGGTTCATAAGAGCCGACCAAGAGGCCTTGGATGCTCGTCTAACTGTCGTGGAAGAACAAGACTTCAATTACGGGTCGGTAAATACTGGGCCATTTGCCAAACTGATCAGCACGGTGCGTGAGCTCGAACAACAGTTCCATGCCTCCCAAGAGAACAACATCCGAGTTGAAAGCTCCCGAGACTATACACCCATTAGTGAGAAACTACCAACAGATCTCAATCTAGAAGGGTTACCCATATTCGAAGGGACGGAGGATCCATTACTACACCTCCGAGCTTTCAAGGCGTTTATGGCGATCAAGGGGGTCAAAGCCGACATGTTCATCAATCTGTTCGGCACATCCCTCGGGAAATATCCAAAAGCCTGGTTCTATAGGCTTAATACAAAAAGATTCCCCACTTGGGAAGATGTGGCTACCGAGTTCGCTAAAAACTATTCTGATAATACTGAACTTCAGACTACCATGCGGACTTTAGAAGTCATGGCCCAAGATCCAACAGAAGGTTTCACCAAATACCTTCAACGTTGGCGGGCCGAGAGTGTTAAGCTAGTAGACAAGACCAGCGAGAAGACACTAGTGGAGGCGTTCATCAACAACCTCCTACCCTCCTACCGCGTCCATCTTAGGTATGCCGGCATTTCAAACTTTGCAGTGCTTACCGAAATGGGCACTAGGATTGAAGACGATCTTCGACATGATGAAGATCTGGGTAAAGCTTCTACCGAAGGCTATACTGGACATCCTTAGAAGCCGAAGATTACTGACAACCTCAGTCCAGATTTGATTTAAGTCCGAGTCTGAGTCCGAGTCTAGGATGTTCTATTTCTTTCAATTCCGATGTCAGAGTCAGAGTCAACTGTATTCTGTCCTCTTTCCAAAATTCAATAAAATCAACTTTTTCAATCTCTCCTATATGCTTCCTTGTGTGTTTCCGAGAACATGATGAACACCATCATACACTGTGAGTACATGCACGTGACTATTATAGGCACATCTATAATGACTGCAGGAACTGAGACCCATGTTTTCCCTTACCTGTTCCATGTCCGGCATAGACAACCACAAAAACTACCCTTAGCAGGAGCGGTATCGAATCCTATGACAAATCTAGGTAGTCTCCTAGTTTGGGTTCAAGACGGAAGGCAAGCCCATTTCCCACAATAAACACCCCTCCAATAAGACTGATCAATCCCTACCTTAGGCGTTAGTCTGACCAGAAGCAAAAAAGAAGCATCGTGACTCTATAGGCTTGATGCCAAAAATACCCAACTCGGGACGATGCTCCCACTAAACCTGCTCGGAATTATGATGACAATACCGAGATCCAAATCACCATGCTTACCGTAGAGTACTCCACCGCGAGTTGCACTCACCAACTAGGCTTACACCTTACAAAGGTTTAGCTCCACAAGCCTAATCTAACCGATGGGCCCACCCCCATAACCACCCACAACATCAAAGGGAGGGATAGCCGTGAAAAAAAAACTGGACAAAAACAGAAGTCCAAAGAAAAAGCAAAAGGCCGAAACAAAAGAGCTGGCCATGACCAAAAAAGAACTCTCAACATCCCTCGACCAGATACGATCAATCCCTTGACCGGGACACAGTCAACTCAAGTGAAGGATCCCACGACCGGGGCTAAGAGGTCAACTAAAAAAAAAAATTCAAATACACATGACCGTGGACAACGTTCAACTCAAGTGAAAATCCCTTGACCGGGGTACGGTCAATCCAAAAATTATCAATGCCTATACCGTCCAATAGGGAAGAGACGATCAAGCTGGTCAGCTAACACCACACTTAACCTTCCCACATTGCAACCTTCAAGACTTTCCCGAGACCTAGGCTAAGAGACAGCCCGGAATTTTGAGGATTCAAGCTCCATAGGATACCCCTAACCATTAGGGCCAGACATGGAAGTCAGATCCCGAGTTATCAAACCTACCGCGATCGAAGTTCGAGTCATTTTTTACTCGACTTCCCCCTTTCCTACCACATTACAATACCTTACCCTCGAAGCTTTAGCTCCACAAAATCGAGCTCCAGATTTCGAATCATCAAAGCCACTTGCGACCTAGCTCCACATTTCCAAAAACATCCAAACCAGTTATCAACCCCAAACACGGGAACTCAACCTGCGGTCGGCATAGAACATGCCCAAATAGTTCACACCACCTCTGGGGGCTACCCCGGAGAATGCTCACAGTCACGGGATCAACATCCTAACTGTTCTAGCCCTTTGATCAAGACATCATTGGGAATTCACCTAGCCTACACCATCGTTATGGCTAGTTACACACAAAGCCCTAATAAACTAGGCAACATAATATATCTTTCAATTCACTGAACTACGGCTTGGTTTGATTTCACTACACGTGAATACGTAGGCAGCCTTTCAACAAGGGCACAACCACCCACGTTGACACAAATTCAAAAAGCACCATCATTCCTGTCACGACACTGTCATGTTCTCAACAGCTAGCTTTGTCGTCCTGGAGGCTTATCTTAGACAGAAGTTCTCCATCCATTCACATAATCCAAATACTTTCAAAAATCTAGCCTCCTTTCTACAGAGTGTCCTAGTACTTGGCTCAGTCGAAGACGAGAATTTGTTAGGGACTCGAAGCGATACCCATTTTGGGACTGTACCCCAAAACAAAAGATTCAAAAGAGCACCAGACTACATCATTGCTACTACTAAGTCCTGTCGTTACAGTCACATTACAGACTACTGCAGCCACCCTATAGCACATCCTTCCCATTTCGATGTTCGACCGTGTTGCCACTCGCCTAGGCTACAGAATACCGTAGCTTAAGAGTCTTGTCATCTTAGGTGGCCCACCTCCCAACCGAGTCGCGGTCCAACCCCTCGAGAGTCCAGTCGTGTCTGTCAACCCGTCCTGTCGCGTCCAGAGTCAAGTCTGTCAATATGCATCTCTCTTCAAATTTTTTGCTTTGAAGTTTGCAAACCTTAGCCATTTGATAAAATCCTTTTCAACAAGGTCAAATTTCAGTCTATTTAAACTGCAAATTTCTATTCTACCCCTTTCAATTTTGAAAACCTATCTCCTAGCACGTGAGTTGCATTCAGGACTTCGATTTCAAAATGAAGGAAAATTCATTTCCCCCAGCGCAAGCCAGTCTATAGATGCTAACTGCATTTCCTATGTGCTATCTTGCTATCTGCTATGCCTGCTATTTCTGCCTATGTATCTAACATTTCAGGTACCAGCTAGTGCTTCCCAACGGAACATCTAAGGCGGTGTTTCTCCTGAAATGCTACATGCAAGTTGTCATGTGTCGGCATACGGGTACACCCAAGACTTCAGAAACAAGTCCCCGCGCAGCTACTTTACTCCCCAGCATGAGTCGGTGTTTCACCTAGATATTACGTGCAAATACAGGTACACCTAGGACTTCAAAGACAAGTCCGACTCCCCACGGAGCTACCATCATCAGGACAGGTATGATCCTCTGCTTATGGCTGGCGAGCCCTTCACGCAAGTCTACTGGACTATAAACGACCCGACCGGAAAGCTGCCAGGTCGTAATCTGCGATTGGCCTGGTAGCTACTCTGACTTTCGCCTTGTCCAAGCCTCAGTCAGAGTGGGGGCTCTGTAGACACCCGCATTTTGACTGCCAGGTGTCTATGGTAGTCTCCGACAAACACCCGATGATGATCAGACGCAAACGTGACTTGGTATAATCGAATTTGGGCTCGGAATCAATAATATCCGACATGGACTTTTAGCGGAGTAATAATCTCACAAAACAGACCTCAAATCCAGGCCCAGTGGGTCGTTCCGAGCAAAATAAGACTAATTTGGGCCAAATCCGACACCAAAAATAAATCCCGTCTTTTAGCGACCGGGTCAAAACCCGGTCAAGGACGAACCCATCACACAAATCAGCCCAATTCAGTTTCTAGAAGTTGGCGCCCAAATCAGAATTCAAAAAGTAAACCCTAATCACACAACTCACTCACTCACTCTATAAATACACCCTTAACCCTCATCATTTAGGGAGATTTTTTCAGCTTTGAGAACTTTAAGAAAAAAGCCTTTGCAAACCCTCATTTACCCTACAAATTCTACCCTAATCCTCCAAAACATCCCACACTACAACCCTAAGCAAAAAACCATACAAAAAACCGAGCCAATTTGCTCTCAAACAAACCGGCACACACACACACATATACACACCATAACTCACATTCATCCTCGATACTCTGGCGTTCCGTCGCTATTTACGAGTCTATTTCCGAGGCCTATACCAAGCATGTATGTTGAGGGTGTCCTAAACCCCATTTCGATCCTTAATACTTTGTTTCTATTTACGTTTTTGTGTTATTTATATTATAACTATACTAGTATCGTAATACTAACTCTAACGTAATACTAACATTTTATTTCTCGCATACTAACTTTATTTTCTCGTTACTAACATTATAATACCGCGTATATATACATATTAATACTAGTATTCGGTTTCAAATACGTTTGACTACGACTATTGCCTAAAGTCCGTCTAATCCCTTTACGAGTAACGACGGAGGTAGAGCCCTTTCGAGGAGCCCCGCCCCAATGTTCTCAAGGGCGTGACGTGATTGCAATCGGTCATAGTTGAACGCATTTGATCCCATTTCAATTAGCACGAAACCCGTTGACACGAAAATCGACATCACATAATCCGGAAGGGTTAGTTTCGATGTCGTGACGTAGAGGGATGCAATTTCGTCACTAATTCAAAATTCTTAATCTATAAAAACATAAATCGAGTAAATAAACCCATATCGACACGCGATTATAAAAATTGACGATTTTTTCGACAAATAAAAAAATACCCGACCAGACCCACGCGCGAGTCGCGCGACCGGCCAGGCGACTCGCGGGCAGGCCTGTTTGGCCGAGCCCACTTTTCTCGATTTCTCGACTTTCTACCCTTTTCGGTCCTTACATTAATATGCGATCTTCGCGACATATGTCCATATTCTGAGACTCGTCTTTTTTTTACGACTCTTAGTCGACGCGTGTAAAGGCCATCACGTGATCCTATTTTTCAAAACTCATGCATATCATATCACTTAAAATGACTTTGATCGACGGTCTCGCATTATTAATCTTGTGTCGACGACTCTTTAGTCGTATCCGACCCACGATTAATTTAGACTCTATTCCTCGATGTGATAAGTCGGGACAAGGCATCGAGATTCGGGATCGGGCTAGCACCACGTCTAGGTTCCATATCTCCGTCCTCCGTTTAATACACAATATAATGTGTATTTAATCGAAGTTCGTCCGTTTGCACAACTTACGGTCTAGTATATATTTATTATATACGGGTCCGTTTCTAGTTAACGTTTACCATTTCCTATTCGATTATTCTATTTTATTGCTCGTTGTATTGTGAATTCCGGGTTGTATTCCGCCCGTGTAATTTGTAATTTATTTACGAGTTTTCTATTTTCGATGTTTTCCATTTATTGCCTTAAATGAACATCACATGCTAAATCACTTTGACGTGAATCAAGATGCATTAAAATGACGTAGTTAACCAATAATTCGCATGCTTAGCCGAAAACGCTGTTTGCATATCATTTAGTCGTTTCACTAGCGCGCGTACACGAACACGAACGATGTCTTAGTAGAGGCCGCCATTGTGCGGGCGGGGTTGGGTGTCCTTAGTGGGCTTCCCAACACGTACCCTCACCCCTTACTCAGAACCTCGGTTTCCGGATGCCCGAAACCGTTGGCGCACGAGAGTCATTCTTTACACGATACCGGTGTAGATGGTATCGGTATCGCAATGCAAAGGGACGGGCCCCATAAACTCTGAAATCGAAGTGGGCCGTACTTTGTGTACAGACCATGACGACATAGAGTGGGCTCGAATAGTTCCGAATTACCATAAATTCGGTGGCGACTCCAACTTTGACTTAAATTTCGAACCCGAGAACAATCTTACCACGAGATTCATTCGTCTACCCAAACCCGCGCGTGGCCGCGTCGGGGTGGACCTACGTCATGTCCACACTTAGTAAAGGCCGCTAAGTGCGGGCGGGGTTGGGTGTTCTCAATGAACTTCCCAACACGTACCCTCACCCCTTACTCTGAACCACGGTTTCCGGATGTCCGAATCCATTGGCAACGAGAGTCATTCAATACACGATATCCGATAATGTCGGTATCGGTATCAAATGCGAAGGGACGAACCCGATAAGCTCTGACATCGGAAATGGGCCATGTTTTAAATATGGCCCACTACGACATAGAGTGGGTTCGAATGGTTCCGAATAACCACAAAATTCGGTGGCGACTCCTACTTCGATTTAAAATTCAATTCGACCCATCTCATATGGAGATTCATTCGCCTCCCCAAACCCGCGCGTGGCCGCGTCAGGGTGGACCTATGTCATGTCCACAATTTGGCGACTCCGCTGGGGACTCAACTGATGTGTCACTTACCATCGGCATCCTCAGGGTGAGACTCGAAAAGAAATCGTTCGATTAGTAATGTACACATTTTAGTTCAATGGTTCATGCATAACCCCGTTCTTTCCCGGGCCGGATACTTGTGACCGACGTCCCACTATACCGCGGTGCACTCCTACTTGGGTGCACTAAAGACTTCGATGGCGGAACTCGCATGGGTTTTACGGCAGATTCTAAGACCAACTCGGCTTAGGAGGTCCGTCCTGATTTGCGAGAATGCGATCGTTGTTGGTATAGACCCTATTCGACCGACCGAGACTTAGACTAAGAGCATACATGGTGTCGTTATACTGTTTCCATGACTACATGCTACTTGATCTTCTTTGGTCTTTTTTTCAAAAACCGTCATTTTCAAAAAAATTGCATCTTTTTAAAACTTATCCACTTTTTCAAAAACCGGAAAGCTACCGAATTTAGGACTTACGATTTTGACTCAAAATAGCCTATTTTTAGCCGGTATGCTGTCCAAACCTTTTCAAAAAAAAGAGCCCGAAATCTTGGCCCGATGGCCTTTTTCTCGGTTTTCAAAAAATTGGGCCTTCAAATCCGACCTAACTCGGTTTTCAAATCCAAATTCCCTTTTCAAAACTTTCTTCTTCTTAGGACTTCCCGTATTTAGCAGTGTCGGGTCTTGTCATAAGTTGTTAGAATCTATAGCGTCGAAACTTCGTTGATCTTACATCACGAGTTTCTACCCCATCCCAGTCCGCCTTATTTGTCAAGGCACGGCCCACCTTCGTAGGACAAACTCCTGCGAAGGGAAGCCCGTTTACACATTCGAGTCCAAAGTCTGGTGAATTCTCACGTGAATCTTCCTTCAAACGGGACTAGGCCCACTTTGCCAAATCCTAGGGAGAGTCCACCATCCACGAGTCACCCGTCTAGGTGTCCTTTCCGACTCATTTCCTTTTCGGGCTTTTCCCTCACTCGGGGGGCTACCCTTCAGCGGAGCGATCAATCACGGTTGCTCTAAGGGTCTTGTCCTACACGTGTCTCACGTACCCCACTTTCGTGTCACTTAGATGTCACACCATTTGAGTCCTATCAAAGTCTTTAGTCTCACTCGGGGACTGTCCTCCACCCGAGCAGTCAACCACGGTCACCTTAAGGGGTACCCCACGTTCATCCTGCACCGGCGTCCTTATGATGCCTTCTTCGTGTCGTACCTATGCTACGAATACTCGAGTCACTTAGGGTTAGGTCACCACGGTTGGTCCGAGCACGTGATACGGTCAAACACGATCGCCCCCATTTTCGGATTCACCCTTATGCAGCTCGAGTCTAATTCACAGTCGTTACCTTGTCTAGGTCAACGTTCGAGTATCCCGGTCCAAGAGTCTTTGTCGACCCGTCACCCCGGGCCGTGTCTAGTTTGACTCCCTCTCTTACACTTGCGCAAAGCCGAGTTTAGGCGAGTCGTGGCACCCGTCTTTCTCTCCAATCAAAGACCTTACCAAAAAAAAAAACAACCAACCGAGCGTCTGAGTCCGGATTAGATTCGAGTCTAAGTCTGAGTTCGAGTCTAGGATACCCTACAGCCTCATTTCCAAATCAAAGTCAGAGTCAAAGTCAGTTGTATTCTGTCCTCCTTTTTCAAAATTCAATAAAATCAGCTTTTCTATTTCTCATACTTATGTGTTTCCGAGAACATGATGAACACCATCATACACTGTGAGCACACGCACGTGACTATTATAGGCACATCTATAATGACTGCAGGAAACCAAGCCCGTGTTTTCCTTTTACCTATTCCATGTCTGGTATAGAAAGCCACATAACTACCAGTAGCAGGAGCATATCGAATCCTATGACAAATCTGGGTAGTCTCCTAGTTTGGGTTCAAGACGGGAGGCAAGCCCACTTCCCACAATAAACACCCATCCAATAAGACTAGCCAGTCCCTACCTTAGGTGTTAGTCTGATCGACAAAAAAAAAGCTGGACAAAAAAATCAAAAGTCCAAGAGAAAAAAAGCAAAAGGCCAAAACAAAAAAGCTGGCCATGATCAAAAAAGAATTATCAACATCTCTCGACCAGACACGGTCAACTCAAATGAAGAATCCCATGACCGGGGCTAAGAGGTCAACCCAAAGAATTCAAAAACCCATGACCGTGAAACGGTTAATTCAAAAATTATCAATACCCATACCATCCAATAGGGGAGAGACATTCAAGTTGGTCAGCTAACACCACATCTAGCCTTCCCACATTACAACCCTCAAGACCTTCTCGAGACCTAGGCTAGAGACAGCCCAGAATTTTGAGGATTCAAGCTCCATAGGATACACCCTAACCTTTAAGGCCAGACATGGAAACCAGATCCCGCATTATCAACCTGCCCGATCGAAGTCCGAGTCATTTTTACTCGACTTCCCCCTTTCCTACCACATTACAATACCTTACCCTCGAAGCCTTAGCTCCACAAAATCGAGCTCCAGATTTCGAAACATCAAAGCCACTTGCGACCTAGCTCCACATTTCCAAAAACATCTAAACCAGTTACCAGCCCCAAACACGGGAACTCAACTTGCAGTCGGCATAGAACATGCCAAAATAAGTTCACATCACCTCTGGCCTGGGGGCTACCCCGGAGAACACTCACAGTCATAGGATCAACATCCTAACTATTCTAGCCCTTTGATCAAGACATCACTGGGAATGCACCTAGCCTACACCATCGCTGTGGCTAGTTACACACAAATCCCTAGCAAACTAGGCACCATTATATATCTTTCAATCCACTGAACTACGGCTTGGTTTGATTTCACCACACGTGAATACGTAGGCAGCCTTTCAACAGAGGCACAACCACCCACATTGACACAAATTCGAAAAAGCATCATCATTCCGGTCACGACACTGTCATGTTCTCAGCAGCTAGCTTTGTCACCCTGGGGGCTTCTCCTAGGCAGAAGTTCTCCATCCACTCACGAAATCCAGATAAATTCAAAGAATAAAGATCTAGCCTCCTTTCTATAGTGTGTCCTAGTACTCGGCTCAGTTGAAGACGAGAATTGGTCAGGGACTCGGAGTAATACCCACTTTGGAGATGTACCCCAAAACCAAAAATTCAAAAGGAGCACTAGACTACAGCATTGTTACTGCTAAAACAGTCTCATGGAATTCCCCTATAGCAGATCGTTCCCATTTCGATGTTCGACTGTGTTGCCACTCGCCTAGGCTACGGAATAGCGCAACTTAAGAGTCTTGTCATCTTAGATGGTCTACCCCCTACCGAGTCACGGTCTAACCCTTAGAGAGTCAAAGTCGTGTCTGTCAACTCGTCCTCTCACGTCCAGAGTCGAATCTGTCGGTATATCTCTCTCTCTTCAAATTCTCATTTTAAAATTTGCAAAACTTAGCCATTTGAGAAAATCCTTTTCCTAGTCACCGCGGGAATAGGAATTTTTATCATACTTCATCTAGGCATACAAGCCTAACCAGAGACTTTAGGAGTGCGTGTCAGAATCGGATTAGGAATCAAGTCATCCCAAGCATTCTAATTTCCAAAAAAAATCATTTTCTTTCCAAAAAATCAATCAAAAATCATTTCTTCCCCAGCATGAGTCGGTGTTTCGCCTAAATGTTACATGCAATTTGTTATGTATCAACAGACAGGTACCCCAAGACTCCCCGAAGAATTCTCAGAGACTCCCCAGTGGAAGGATCATGCAACATTTCTATTAAGGAATCGGGATATATCTGTAAGCAGATACACCCAGAGCTTCCAAGGCAAGCTCCCGCGCTATTTCAAGATGGGATGTGTCTGTAAACAGACACCCAAAACTTTTTAGGAGAAGTCCCCGCGCTATTACAAGATGGGATGTGTCTGTAAACAGACACACCCAAGACTTTTTAGGAGAAGTCCCCGCGCTATTCCAAGATAGGATGTGTCTGTAAACAGACACACCCAAGACTTTTTAGGAAAATTCCCCGCGACATTGTTGACATCTACCCAGGTATGATTTCTATCTTATGGCTGGCGAGCCCTTCACGCAAGTCTAATGGACTCTAAACGACCCGATCGGAAGTCTGCCAGGTTTTAATCCTAGATTGACCTGGTAGCTACTCTGACTTTTGCCTTGTCCAAGCCTCAGTCAGAGTGGGGGCTCTGTAGACACCCACATTTTGACCGCCAGGTGTCTATAATAGTTCCCGCCAAACACCCGATGATGATTGGACGTAAACGTGCTTTGATGGACTCGGATATGGGCTTGTAATCATGGACATTTGGTTTAGACTTATTACGGAGTACAAATTTTACAAAACCAACCTCAAATCCAGGCCCAGTGGGTCGTTTCGAGTCAAATAAGACTAATTTGGGTCGATTCCGACACCAGGGGTAAAACCGTCTTTTAGCGACCGAGTCGAAACCCGGTCAAAGATATTTCCCGAGACTCACGGACCAGCCGTGACACCTCACGTGTCCGGTTTGGACTCAAACACTACAAAATATCAGCTTCAATAAACATTAAACAATTCCGTTGAAGGTAGAATTCGATCTCAAGTAGGAGTTATATCCGGAAACCGAATCAGACATCGACCAAGCTCCAAATACTCGGCCAAGACATCCAAAACAGCCGAAACACTCCCCTTGACAGCCGAGATATTTGGCTTCCCCACCAAGAAACGAGACTTTGGTTTCCTCTCGAACTCTCGTATTTCCTATCCAAACCGGTATTTCTTGTCACACAAGACTACCTCGATTCCTATAAATAGGACTTCCCGTCCAACACGATTTGACACAGTTTTTACAGCCATAATACACATACATCCTCGATATCTAGTAGAAATAATTCAAGGCAAATCCCGACATATTCCCGAAGAAGCCTCGAAACCCCGAGAAACCATCCAACCACACGTCCAACCATACACCTTAACTCATCCCACATCATCTCGACGCTCCCAAGTTTAAACCACTTTCCGACGAGCCTTATCCCGAGAAAACAAAGCATGTAGGTTGAGGGTGTAAATCAAACCCGATTCTTCTCTTTCTTCTCCTCCTTTCTCACGTTTTTCTTTAGGGGTCGTGTCGGTCTTTTTAATATGGGTCGTTTGTCGCATATTTACTATTTCTAATATCGATACTACGAAAAACTATTTTTTTTATAACGTTCTTAAAATACGATATCGATTCTCTAATCAAATATCGTATCTAACAAGAACAAAATTAAATCTTGTTGATGCTAATAAAATCGTTACATCTTTTTAAACAAAATTCGACGATTTTATACGCGGAGAGAATTAACATCTTTTTCGTTCAAAAATTCTTTTTTTTACTTTTCGTTCAAAACAAACTTTTTTTCAAAACCTTTTCTAAATTCATTCCGGCTATTCGATATCGATTTCATAATCGAATATCGAATACGACGAATATCGAAAATATAAATCGAGTATAAGTTAATCCATATTTATACGCGATTTATAAAAATTGACGATTTTCGACAAATAAAAAAACCGGACAGACCCCCACGCGAGTCGCGCGCCTGTCAGGCGACTCACGCGGAGGCCTGATTGGCCGAGATCCTTTTCCTCGTTTTCTCGCTTCTCTATTTTTTCGGATCTTACATAAAAAGCGACTTTCGCGACATATTTTCAGATTTCGATAAATACTTTTTTTGACCCCGGTCAACACGTGTTAGTCTATCACGTGTCATAAACCTTTTTTCAAAACCATGCATATTATCGTATTTGCATCTTTATTCGATTTATTCAATCGTTACTAACTCGTTTTCTCGTGTTTGTAGCAATTTATTTATTTCTTTGTTTTATTAGACTAAAACAAATTCACATGCTAAAATAACTTTGACGTTATTAGTTTAATATGCATTAAGCGACTTAGCAACCCATTTATTTATTTTTCTCACATGTCTTAGGAAAATAATCTCTGCATATCATTCAACCGTCGAACTAACGCGTGTACGTAAAAACGAACGATATCTTAGTAAAGGCCGCTAAGTGCGGGCGGGGTTGGGTGTTCTCAATGAACTTCCCAACACGTACCCTCACCCCTTACTCTGAACCATGGTTTCCGGATGTCCGAATCCATTGGCAACGAGAGTCATTCAATACACGATATCCGATAATGTCGGTATTGATATCAAATGCTAAGGGACGAACCCGATAAGCTCTGACATCGGAAATGGGCCATGTTTTAAATATGGCCCACTACGACATAGAGTGGGTTCGAATGGTTCCGAATAACCACAAAATTCGGTGGCGACTCCTACTTCGATTTAAAATTCAATTCGACCCATCTCATATGGAGATTCATCCGCCTCCCCAAACCCGCGCGTGGCCGCGTCAGGGTGGACCTATGTCATGTCCACATTTTGGTACGGTTTTTGGTGGTTATAACAGGCTCTGAGAGCTCTGTTGGTCTATGAGGTTAAGGTGCGTCTGAGACGTCCCTGGGATTTCGTCCCAAAACTGAACTCCTGGCCCGAGTTGTGTTAAGTGGGGTTTTCCGGCCCCCACTTGCTGGGTAGTTAGACTTTCTCCTTTGGCAGCCTCATCGTACTGACTGCCCAAATGTGAGTAGTGCGCACTATAGTAAGTCTAGCTAAGCATAGGTGGTACCTCTAGATCGTGCAAAAGGGTAGAACCTTGGCACACGGGTGGTGACAATATATTTTGGTTGATTTTGGTTTTGACTACCGTTTTACAGTACTTTTGGTTTGGTATTGAGACAATAATATTTAACTCTGATTTTAGTTTACTACAAATTATAATTATTGTTTTACGTTTTCAATATAATATATTTTACTCAGCTTTGCTGATGTCCTTTTGTTTTGGGTCGTTCCCCCCGCTGGAACCTGTACCTATTTGTCTTTTGGGGTACAGTTGATATGTACAATTAATATGCTGCATAGGTGCATTTGGTTCGGGATGCTGAGCGAGGAAGGATTTTATTATTTAGCGTTTACCTCCAAACCATTTATATTTATGTTGAATTTTGGGTTGAAGTTGTTTTAAACCGTTTTGAATTTTGTGGGACTTAAGTCTTCCGCTGCAACGTTTTCATTTAATTATTTATCGGATTTATATTTCTTTTTAATTCTTATACTATTCTTTTGCCTTGCATTTGGCCTTGTGAGCTAAATGCAGAGTAACAACTTTAAATTTTCCGGTTTTATTCTGTTATTTTGGTCGCGAAAATTTAGGGCTGTTACAGTTGGTATCAGAGCAATAGGACTTTTCGAAATGTTTTGCAAAATTTGAAATGGTTTTAAAAAAAAGCTTTTATCTTTATATTTGAAATTATTATTATTTAAAAAAAATCTTTCTTTATAAACCGAGAGTGTTGGGTGAATGGGGTGCATTGCATACGCATGAATTATGTTATTTATATATATATATATATTTGTCATGTTTAGTACTATTATTATCCTTACCTAATTGAAATGTGATAGAGATGAATGCTACTTACATTAATATTGTGATTTAATCTTCTTATATACTTAGACTTAATAGAATATTGTTTACATCTATAGTGACAATGTCTCGAGGAAATGAAAACAATGATATGGCCGCTATGATGACACAATTGTTAGCTCAGAATGCAGCTCTTATCGAAGCTGTACAACTGATAGTGGGGATTTGTCGTCAATCTAACTACCAAACAAACCAACTAACCTAAACTAAAATAGCAAGGGCAAGTCGGGTCGAATCCTCAGAGAGATCGGAAATGAGTACTAGTTCGGTCTCGGACTATGAATTAGCTACGCGAATAGATAGGAGAAAGTGATTAGACTAATTAGACTAACTAATAAAAACATAAACAAACTAATAAACTAAAACAATCGAGTAATAAGAATAACGATCTAATAATAAAGAAAGGTCTAGGGTCCGACTTAACCACCGACATATCATAATTATGAGCAAGGAACACCGATAATGGGTTGTTAGGGATATTAGGATGAGTGGAACGCCTCTAAGGGTTGACTACCTCCCTCCCGGGTTTGTAGTCCAACTAAGTAAAATCCGATCACCTCCCTCCCGGGCTCTGAGTCGGATTCCTAGGTCAATCGATGTGAGTCCACTCCCGTGGTACCCAATCCAAGGTCCTAGGTCACTAAGTGCGCGTCTTAATCCCGTTCCTTTCTCTCCCCTCTCCCAAGGTGAAGAGTCTAGACCGATAGTTAGGGTACCCTACCTAATTCTCACTCCCGTGTTCAACTAGGCGGGGCAAGACAAGTCAAGGGGCGAGTTTTACTACCTGGGTCAAGGGTTCAAACACAACCCAATGATAAGTCGATTCCCGGATCCCAAACTATCCTCCTCCGTATATCCCAAACAAACCAAATACGGAATTTCAAGCCCACAATATAGACATGTCGGGGTGAAATCGTTCCCTAGAAAAGACACTACTCACTAAGCATAATTAACCTAACACAAAACACACTAATAATTAATCTAAACATAACATCTAACCTAATTACACTTATAACATAACAAAATACACCTGTAACACAACATATAGCTAATAATTACTCTAAACTAACAAAATGAAAGGATAAAGGAAGGGCCTTTAACAAGTCCTAACATTAATTACACATAAACAAACAACGCAAAGATAAAATAATATTACAAAACACAATTAACGATAAAGATTATAACTTTAAACTAATTACTAACTAAATAATTCATAAACATAAAACTAAAGATAAATAAAATAATAAAAGTAAAGAGATAAAGAATTATACCAAAAAGGATGGAATGACTAGAAAGCTTGAATTTGAAGAAGAACAATCACACAAAAACTAATTAAAGGGAACTAATTAAACTAAAAAGAAAAAATGGAAAACAGAGGGAGTTGGCTGCTGCTGCGTTTCGTCAACTACTACTCTCAACCCTCTTATTTTTAATCTAACTAACAGCCTTCTTTGAGAAACAAAAATGAGGGCTTTTGTAAACCTCTAACAAGAGCAAAATGACCATACTATCCCTCATTTAAATGAAATAAGAAGACTAAAAGAAAGGGGCTCAATTGTCTTTTGACTTTCAAATTAAAATCCACCAGCTAAGGCATAGAGCACGGTGAGTATCGAGCGGCTCCCACTCCCCTGAATCGGTTATGCACGGCGGAGGGTGCGGTGGTCGTCTGGTGGCGCGCTGATTCAGGCGACGGCGACGGCGACGGTGCTGCTGCTATTGGCGTTGATGTCGAGCTTGGTCGGATTTTGCTGCTGGGCTCACGGTGGAGGTGCGCGTGACGGAGCTCAGGTGGACGGAGGTCAGAAGTGCGACGGCGACGAATACGGAGCTGCTGCGCCGGAGATGGGTGCGTGACGGTGGTTCTGGAATCTGGCCGGAGATGGAGGTACATGGTGGTCAATGTGGTGGTTATTAATTGAAATGGAGAATGAATTGAATGGTGAATTGATTGTTGATAATGGTGAATTGAAGTAATTGATGATTATGAAGGTGAGGGATTGAACTAAAAATTGAAGGTTTGATTGATGATATGGAGGCTGGAGGTGGTAAATGGTGGATGAAGGATTGAAAGGGGGATTGAGAGTAACAGTAGGTTGAATGTGGAGTTGGGTAAGGTCTTGAGTCTTGACCTCGACTTCTTTCTTTTCTTCAAGTTTGACCAACCCGTCTTGACTTGTTTCGGGTTTAGTCGACTCGGTCCTTCCCGATACCTACAAAATCAAATAATCGAAGCAGTACCAAAAATCCCAACAAATAATACGATTTGGAGCTAATTAAACTAAACTCGGGTAATAAGCTAATTAAACATAAAATGTCTAAATATTAACAATTCGACTTATAAAATCGACTAAATAAGAGAACAAATGTGGGATAAATATCGGTAAAATCCCGACTTATCAACAACAAATGACTGCTGTTACCCGAAATATGAATGATAGGGTCGAGAATGAGAATGATCCTACACCCACTGTTACTGGAATGTCTGAAGCGGTACAAAAGAAGAAACCGCCGACTTTTACTGGGAAAGGGGATCCAAATGAACTAGATAATTGGGTTAGGGAGATGGAGAAAATTTTTCTAGTTGTAGGTTGTCCACATGAATTTCAGGCTAGGATCGCCGTCTTCTATCTGAAGGAAGAGGCGGACATTTGGTGGCAGACCGTTAAAGAGGACTTTATGAAACCAATTAGAATAAGAAATCCTAATGGCACACACACTACATGATAAAGACTGGGATACTCTTGAGGAAATGTTAGAAGCAGAATTTTTCCCAGAACATGTGAAACATCAAAAATTAGCTGAATTTGGAGACCTAAAACAAACCGATGAGATGAGTGTGAAAGACTTTTATAATAAATTTGTTGAACTTAGTCGTTTTGCTAAGGTGCTAGTACCAACTGAGGGGATTAAAGCATCTAGGTTTGAGGATAAGTTACATTGGAAGATTAAGGGTAGATTTGCTGGGGAGACATTCACTTCTTTAAGAGATGTCTATGCTAGGGCTGTTAATATTGAGAGGAGTAACCAGAAGATGGAGGTTGAGATGGGAAGTACTGGGACTAAGAAGAGGGAGTTTCAGGGGAGTCAATCTGACACCCCAACAAAGAGAGGGAATTTCAATACTAACAATAATACTCAACAAAAGTCCCGATCTTTTGGAGGGAATGGGAAGGAAGAAGGTAATAGCTGGAGAGGTAAAAATCAGGGAACAACTAATGACTTTACCCCACATTACTACTGTAAGATATGCAAGGGAGATCACCCAGGGGTTGACTGTCAGGGAAATAAGGTGACGTGCTACTGGTGCGAGAAGTTAGGACATCGAGAATTCGAGTGTAGGAACAAGAAGGCGGGGAAACCTCGTGCTACACAATCTGCTAGTGCTAGTGTGAATCAGAATAACCGATTTGAGGGTCAGGGGAACACACAGAATTTTGGTAGGTCCACAACTAACAATAATTTTAGGAATCCAGCTTCGACTCAGACCAACATTACCGCAGCTAGTAAACCCGCGGGCCAAGTAAATGCCGCCCAGAATAGCAAGAAGCCTACTGGGAAGCTCTATGTCATGAATAGAGAGGAAGTCGAAAACACAGACATCGTTTCGGGTAATTTTCTAGTGAATTCTATTTTAGCTCATGTTTTATTTGATTCTGGTGCATCTCACTCTTTTATTTAGACTAAGTTTGTGGATAAAATGAATGTTGAATCTAGTGAAATTGTGGATTATGATTTTGCCATGCCATCTGGGGACTTAGTAAACTGTGAGAGGGTTTATAGGGATGTGTCTGTTTTTATTGGTGATCATGATTTTAAGGCAAACTTGATAGAATTTTCATTACCCTACTTTGATGTTATTTTGGGATGAATTAGGCCTAGTGTGCTGCCTTGGGGTGACCCTGATTTATTTGTGGAAAAAGAATGATGAAACTTTAAGATTATGTATTGATTATCGAGAATTGAATCAAGTTACTATATAGAATATGATTCTCTTACCTAGAATTGATGACTTATTTGACCAGTTGAAGGGAGCTTTTATTTTCCCTAAAGTTGAATTGCAATTTGAGTACCATCAATTAATGATAGCGCTTAAGGATTTATCTAAGAGTATATTTTTCTACTAAATATGTATTGTCATTGTGAGTTTACTGTGATGTTTTTTGGGTTGACTAGTGCACCTGATGTGTTTATGGACTTAGATGAACCGAACTTTGAGGACTTACCTAGATAAATTTGTTGTGATATTCATTGATGACATAGTATTTATTCAAAGAATGAAGAGAAGAATAAGGAACATTTACGATTCATCTTAGACATCTTGAGAGGAAATTAGAATTTGCTAAATTTTCGAGGTGTGATTTTTGGCTGGTACGGGTAATTTTGGGGAATATTATATCTAAGGATGGAGTATTAGTAGATCATGTTAAGGTTGTTAAGGAGTGACCTAACCCGGAATCTGTAACTGAAATTCGTAGCTTTTGGGTTTAGTTGGTTACTATAGGAGATTTGTGAAGGATTTTTTTTCAAAATAGATAGATTAGTGTAGACACCCGCATTTTGACTGCCAGGTGTCTATAGCAGTTTCCAAAAAAACACCCGATGATGATCGGACGCTAACGTGTTTCTACGCGCTCGGATATGGGCTCAAATCCATTAGTCGTTGGCTTAAGCACTTACGGAATACAAATCTCACAAAACTGACCTCAAAATCAGACCCAACGGACCGTTCCGAGTCAAACAAGACTAATTTGGGCCAAAACCGACACCGAAAATAAAACCGACTTTTAGCGATTGGGTCAACCCTGGTCAAAGTCGTTTCCGAGACACATCAAAGCAGCACTCAAATACAAAAAGTCCAACTCAAGAAGCAAAACCAACAGTCCACCTTCAGACGGGCCATCAGGTCAAGTCCGTCAGGGCACAAAACCCTAGACACCAAAGTACATGGCAATGCCTATATAAACATCCCCATGCACAATCAACCTGACACTTTTTTACAACCCTAATAAACATCAAACTCAAACCCTAATTTCAACCCTAATCAAACCCTAAACCTAGCTTTAAAAATTCAAAACCCCAAACCACCACAACTTAGCCTACATACTCGATACTCCCGTGCAAGCCGCCACTACGAGTCCCGTCCGAGCGTAAGAAACATGTAGGTTGAGGGTGCAAAAACCCCTTTTCTTCTCCCTTCTCGTCTTCCTCGCGTCTTTTCTCGTTATTGTCGTTTTTTTATTATTTTATTCGCGTCATAATACCGTTAATATCGTTAGTATCAAAAGACATTAAAATACTCGTAGATTTGTGTCGAGTGCGAAGGATGTCGGAATAAGGAAACCCGAATATACAAGTGTACTGCACACAGCGTTGCCGGTCGCTTATCCTGACACCCTAGCACTTGATTATTGAAACGAGTCAACTTCAATAATAATTTTTATTTCCGTTCGCGTAGATTTCGTTTAATCGCATATTTCGTCAAATACAAAATTATCGAGCATCTTTTAATAAGGGTCGAAACCCGTTGATGCGGATCCGACATCAAACAATTCGCAAGAATTAATTATGATGTCGGGATGCGGAGGGAATCAAGGCGAGTTTTTTTAAGGTGTCAATCTATTAGATTCGATACCAATTCCATAATTGGATGTCGAATCTAATGATTTAGTCAAATAAATTAATTAACACGATTTTCGTTGATGCTTATATAGATGTCCTCTAATTCAATTGAATTAATTACGACATTAATAAACGCGGAGAAAATTTATATCGTGCTAGTTAATTTAAAACGACTTATATTATTTTCTTCAAGTTTTCGCTCTAGCATTTCATACCGATTTAATAATCGGATATGGGATATGACGAGCATCGATCAAAATTAAAATCGAGTATAAATTATTCCAAGTATTTAATATCGATTTCATAATCGAATATTGAATACGACGAATATCGAAAATATTAAGTCGAGTGCAAATTACGCAATATTTGTACGCGATTTAATAAAATCATCAATTTTCCGAAGAAAACAATTTCGCTCTTTTTTATTATTATTCTTCGAACATCATTTTTTTTAGACAAAACATTTTTTTTAGATCTCGATATATTTTTTTCCTTGACCTCGGTCAACACGTGTTAATCCATCACGTGACCTACTATTCTTTTCAAAACCATGCATCATACTACTTTATTCGCAAACTGTTATTATCGTTATACCGTTACTAACAAGTTTGTTATTTTCTTGTCAATTTATTTTTGTTTATTTTATTGTACTAAAATGAACTCACATGCTAAATTTAACTTCGACGTTAGAATTAGTTGCATTAAATTGACATAGAAACCCTTTCAATTTCTCGCATGCTTAGGGAAAACAATCCTTGCATAAGCATTCTCACCGAATTACTAACGCGCGTATCAGAGAGTCAATCGATATCCTAGTAGAGGCCGCTAGTGCGGGCGGGGTTGGGTGTCCTTCGTGGGCTTCCCAACACGTACCCTCACCCCCTTACTCAGAACCTCGGTTTCCGGATGCCCGAAACCGTTGGCGCACGAGAGTCATTCAATACACGATAACCGGTAGTGACGGTATCGGTATCAAATGCTAAGGGACGAGCCCAATAAACTCTGACATCGGAAATGGGCCGTATTTTGTATACGGCCCACTACGACATAGAGTGGGTTCGAATGGGCCCGAACTCCCACAAAGTTCGGTGGCGACTCCACTTCGATTTAAATTTCCATTCGATCCGTTTTCATATGGAGATTCATTCGCCTCCCCAAACCCGCGCGTGGCCGCGTCGGGGTGGACCTATGTCATGTCCACAATTTGGCGACTCCGCTGGGGATTAACTGATGCGTGACTTACCATCGGCATCCTCAGGGTGAGACTCGAATAGAAATCGTTTGACTATTACAATACGCGTTTTAGTTTTACGGTTCATGCATAACCCATATTTTCCCGGGCCGGTACTGGTGACCGACGTCCCACTATACCATTGATGTACTCCAACATGGATATGTCAAAAGGTGTCCATAGTCGATTCGAGTGGGTTTCGCGGCATGTTCTAAGCTCAATTCGACTTAGAGAGTCCGTCCCGATCAACGTCTAGACTATGTACACTGGTATAGACCCTCTCAGACCGACCGAGACTTAGTGTAGAGCATACATGGCGTCGTTATAATGCTTGTGTGACTACGTGATATTTGGTTTCTGTGTCGTTTTCGAAAACCGTCAACTTTTTCAAAAATGCATCTTTTCAAAAATATTCAACTTTCAAACTCGGAAAGCTGCCGAAATTTAGGACTTATGATTTGACTCAAAACAAGCCTATTTTCTAGCCGGCATGCTGCCCATTTCAAAATTCGAACTTCCGATCCACCATTCGATTTTCGAATTTTCAAAAATTCAATTTCAATTTTCAAATCTTCGAGATGCCGTTTTCGATTTTCAAATCTTCGGGATCTTATCTTCAATTTTCAAATCGTTGGAAATTCCTTTCTTCCGACACTCAAAATTTCAATTTTCAAGATATCCAATTTCAAAACCCGGGACGTATACCGAATTTAGGACTTATGATTTTACTCAAAACATCCTATTTTTAGCCGGTATTCTGCCCATTTCAAAACTCAAAAATATTTTCGAACTTTCAAATTTGAGGCCCGATACACTTTCCGATTTTCTCGAAAAGTCGGGCCTTTCCCCGAGTTTTCTCGGGTTTTCCAAAATAATCCATTTTCAAAACCTTCCTCTTCTTAGGACTTCCCGTATTTAGCAGTGTCGGGTCGTGTCTTAAGTCGTCGAAGTCTTTAGCGTCGAAACTCTGCCGATCCTACATCGCGAGTTTCTTCCCCATCCCAGTCCGCCTTATTAGACTAAGGCCCGGCCCACCTACGTAGGACATACCCCTACAAAGGAGGGCCCGTCTACACAATCGAGTCCAAAGTCTGAGAAATATCTCACGTCGACCTTCCTTCGAACAGGACTCGGCCCACATAGTCGAATCCTAAGGAAGGCCCACCTTTCACAAGTCACCCGTCTAGGTGTCTTTTCTGAGTCAACCTTTTACAAGGCATAGCCCTATGACAAAAGGTTTGTGGTCCTTACGTCTAAGGGTCACTCGTCCAACACTCGAGTATTAACAAAATCTTCAATCCCACTCAGGGGCTACCCTTTAGCAGGGCGATCAATCACGGTTGCCCTAAGGGTCATGTCTTACACGTGTCTCACGTACCCCACTTTCGAGTCACTTAAGATGCCACGCCATCTAAGTCCTTAGTCTCACATTGGGGGCTATTCTCCGACGGAGTGATTAATCACAGTCAGTCCGAGAATCGTACCCTACACATTTGTCTTAGGGGAGTCTAACCCGAGTCAAACCGGAGTCGTCTCTCCTCCCGCGCTATTTCCTATGCCTTGGTGAATTTGAGTTCCGAAGCAACTTTATTGATTACGCGGTATTCTTACAGACATGCCACCGCAAACCAGACATCAAAAGATGCAAGGAACTTTGGACGAACTGAAGGCCGCGCTGGCCAAGATGGAAACTCAATTGACTACCATCCAGACTGACCAAGCGACCTTGGCCACCCGTCTAAGTGCCGTGGAGAAAGGGACTCCTCCTCATGGATCTGAGCCCACTGGGCCCATAGCTGAACTAGTCAGCGTTGTTCGCAGGCTCGAGGAATAAGTTCACCTGTCAACAAACAACTCGATCCACACTGAAATTGCTCGTTCCTATTCATCCCTGAATGATGAACTGCCCGACAACTTCGACCTTACGGGCATACCAATGTTTGAGGGTACCGAAGACCCGGTCCACCACATCCGGGCTTTCAAAGAATTTATGGCTGTCAAGGGGGTGAAGTCCACCATGTTCAGACACTTGTTCGCTTCTTCCCTTGAAAAGCACCCCAAAGCTTGGTACTACAGGCTCGATTCCAAGAAATACCCGACTTGGGATGACATGGCAACAGAGTTCGCTCGGAATTATGCTGATAATACCGAGATCCAGACTACAATGCGTACTCTGGAAGTGATGGCCCAAGAGCCCAACGAAGAGTTCACTAAATATCTTCAAAGATGGAGGGCCGAGAGTTTAAAGTTGGTAGACAAGCCCAACGAGAAGACACTAGTGGAGGCGTTCATCAACAACCTCCTACCTTCTTACCGCGTCCATCTTAGGTATGCCGGCATTTCAAACTTTGCCGTGCTTACCAAAATGGGCATTAGGATTGAAGACGATCTTCGACATAATGAAGATCTGGGTGAAGCTTCTACTGAAGGCTATACTGGACATCAACTCGAGTCCGTAGAAGCCGACGACTAATGACAACATCATCCGAGAGTCCGGATCTGATTTAAGTCCGAGTCTGAGTCCGAGTCTAGGATGTGCTATTCCCTCCAAAGTCAAAGTCAAAGTCAAAGTCAGAGTCAGAGTCAGGGTCAATTGTATTCTGTCCCCTTTTCAAAATTCAATAAAATCAAGCTTTCAATATTCTATTTCTCATATCTACTTTCCTTATGTGTTTCCGAGAACGTGATGAACACCGTCATACACTGTGAGCACACACACGTGACTATTATAGGCACATCTATAATAACTGCAGGAAACCGAGCCCGTGTTTTCCTTTTACCTATTTCATGTCTGGTATAGAAAGCCACAAAACTACACTTAGCAGGAGCGGTATCGAATTCCTATGACAAATCGGGGTAGTCTCCTAGTTTGGGTTCAAGACGGGAGGCAAGCCCATTTCCCACAATAAACACTCATCCAATAAGATCAACCAACCCCTACCGTAGGTGTTAGTCTGACCAACAAAAATTAAAAAAACCCATGACCGGGGCTGAGAGGTCAACCAACATTCAAACAAACCCATGACCGGGGCTGAGAGGTCAACCAAAATTCAAGATCCCATGACCGGGGCTAAGAGGTCAACCAAAAAAAAACATTCAAGAAACCCATGACCGGGGCTAAGAGGTCAACCAACAAAAATTCAGAAATCCCAAGACCGGGGCTAAGAGGTCAGCCAAAGAATATTCAAGAACCCATGACCGTAGTGAAAACGGTCAAATTCAAAATTATCAATGCTCGTACCATCCAATAGGGGAGAAACAATCAAGCTGGTCAGCTAACACCACATCTAGCCTTCCCACATTACAACCCTTAAGACCTTCCCGAGACCTAGGCTAGAGACAGCCCGGAATTTTGAAGATTCAAGCTCCATAAGATACCCCTAACCATTAGGGCCATACATGGAAATCAGATCCCGCATTATTAAACCTACCCCGATCGAAGTCTGAGTCATTTTTACTCGACTTCCCCATTTCCTACCACATTGCAATACCTTACCCTCGAAGCCTTAGCTCCACAAAATCGAGCTCCAGATTTCGAATCATCAAGGCCACTTGCGACCTAACACCACATTTCCAAAATCATCCAAACCAGTTACCAACCCCAAACACGGGAACCAAACTTGCGGTCGGGATAGAACATGCCCAAATAGTGCACACCACCTCTGGGGGCTATCCCGGAGAACGCTCACAGTCACAGGATTAATATCCTAATCGTTCTAGCCCTTTGACCAAAACGTCATTGGGAATGCACCTAGCCTACACCATCGCTATGGCTAGTTACACACAAAGTCCTACTAGACTAGGCACCATAATACATCTTCCGACACTGAACTACGGCTTGGTTTGATTTCACTACACGTGAATACGTAGGCAACCTTTCAACAGAGGCACAACCACTCACATTGACACACATTCAAAAAGCGCCATCATTTCGGTCACGACACCATCATGTTCTCAACAGCTAGCTTTGTCGTCCTGGGGGCTTCTCTTAGGCGGGAAACCTCCATCCGCTCACAAAATCAAAAAAATCTAGCCTCCTTTCTACAGTGTGTCCTAGTACTCGGCTCAGTCGAAGACGAGAATCTGTCAGGACTCGAAGCAATACCCATTTTGAACTGTACCCTAAAATAAAAAATCCAGAAGGGCACCAGACTAAAACAGTCTCATTACAGACTACTGCAGTCCCCCTATAACAGATCATTCCATGTTGCCACTCGCCTAGGCTACGGGATAGCGCAACTCAAGAGTCTTGTTAGGTGGCCCACCCCCTACCGAGTCACGGTCCAACCCCTCGAGAGTCCAGTCGTGTCTGTCAACTCGTCCGGTCACGTCCAGAGTCGAGTCTGTCGGTAGGCCTCTCTCTTCAAATTCTACTTTGAAATTTGCAAAACTTAGCCATTTGAGAAAATCATTTTCGACAAGGTCAAATTTCGGTCTATTTAAACTGCAAATTTCCTTCCTAAAATTCTTTAGGAGTCAAAAAATTCAAAATTTTGAAAATTCAAAATTTCAAAAATCCAAACTTTCAAAAATTCAAAAATCATTTTTCCCCAGCGCGAGTCATTTTACTACCTACGTGTTGCATGCACTTTATGTGACTTATACAGGTACGACTCAAGCAGAACATACAACCCGCTAAATCTCCCCAGCGGAAGCCCAATGCGGCATTTTTTCTCGAATCAACATGGGATGGGCCCATATACAGGCGCACCCGGGACTTATACGACAAGTCCAATTCCCCAGCAGATAGTCCGAGGCGGCATTTTCCCCGAAATAGCACGGGATGGGCCTACACACAGGCACACCCAGGACCTATGCGACAAGTCCGATTCCCCACAGAGTTATCATCATCAACTCAGGTATGACTTCTAACTTATTGCTGGCGAGCCCTTCACGCGAGTCTAATGGACTATAAACGACCCGACCGGAAGTCCGCCAGGTTTCAATCCTCGATTGGCCTGGTGGCTACTCTGACTTTCGCCTTGTCCAAGCCTCAGTCAGAGTGGGGGCTCTGTAGACACCCACATTTTGACTGCCAGGTGTCTATAGCAGTTTCCAAAAAAACACCCGATGATGATCGGACGCTAACGTGTTTCTACGCGCTCGGATATGGGCTCAAATCCATTAGTCGTTGGCTTAAGCACTTACGGAATACAAATCTCACAAAACTGACCTCAAAATCAGACCCAACGGACCGTTCCGAGTCAAACAAGACTAATTTGGGCCAAAACCGACACCGAAAATAAAACCGACTTTTAGCGATTGGGTCAACCCTGGTCAAAGTCGTTTCCGAGACACATCAAAGCAGCACTCAAATACAAAAAGTCCAACTCAAGAAGCAAAACCAACAGTCCACCTTCAGACGGGCCATCAGGTCAAGTCCGTCAGGGCACAAAACCCTAGACACCAAAGTACATGGCAATGCCTATATAAACATCCCCATGCACAATCAACCTGACACTTTTTTACAACCCTAATAAACATCAAACTCAAACCCTAATTTCAACCCTAATCAAACCCTAAACCTAGCTTTAAAAATTCAAAACCCCAAACCACCACAACTTAGCCTACATACTCGATACTCCCGTGCAAGCCGCCACTACGAGTCCCGTCCGAGCGTAAGAAACATGTAGGTTGAGGGTGCAAAAACCCCTTTTCTTCTCCCTTCTCGTCTTCCTCGCGTCTTTTCTCGTTATTGTCGTTTTTTTTTATTATTTTATTCGCGTCATAATACCGTTAATATCGTTAGTATCAAAAGACATTAAAATACTCGTAGATTTGTGTCGAGTGCGAAGGATGTCGGAATAAGGAAACCCGAATATACAAGTGTACTGCACACAGCGTTGCCGGTCGCTTTTCCTGACACCCTAGCACTTGATTATTGTAACGAGTCAACTTCAATAATAATTTTTATTTCCGTTCGCGTAGATTTCGTTTAATCGCATATTTCGTCAAATACAAAATTATCGAGCATCTTTTAATAAGGGTCGAAACCCGTTGATGCGGATCCGACATCAAACAATTCGCAAGAATTAATTATGATGTCGGGATGCGGAGGGAATCAAGGCGAGTTTTTTTAAGGTGTCAATCTATTAGATTCGATACCAATTCCATAATTGGATGTCGAATCTAATGATTTAGTCAAATAAATTAATTAACACGATTTTCGTTGATGCTTATATAGATGTCCTCTAATTCAATTGAATTAATTACGACATTAATAAACGCGGAGAAAATTTATATCGTGCTAGTTAATTTAAAACGACTTATATTATTTTCTTCAAGTTTTCGCTCTAGCATTTCATACCGATTCAATAATCGGATATGGGATATGACGAGCATCGATCAAAATTAAAATCGAGTATAAATTATTCCAAGTATTTAATATCGATTTCATAATCGAATATTGAATACGACGAATATCGAAAATATTAAGTCGAGTGCAAATTACGCAATATTTGTACGCGATTTAATAAAATCATCAATTTTCCGAAGAAAACAATTTCGCTCTTTTTTATTATTATTCTTCGAACATCATTTTTTTTTAGACAAAACATTTTTTTTAGATCTCGATATATTTTTTTCCTTGACCTCGGTCAACACGTGTTAATCCATCACGTGACCTACTATTCTTTTCAAAACCATGCATCATACTACATTATTCGCAAACTGTTATTATCGTTATACCGTTACTAACAAGTTTGTTATTTTCTTGTCAATTTATTTTTGTTTATTTTATTGTACTAAAATGAACTCACATGCTAAATTTAACTTCGACGTTAGAATTAGTTGCATTAAATTGACATAGAAACCCTTTCAATTTCTCGCATGCTTAGGGAAAACAATCCTTGCATAAGCATTCTCACCGAATTACTAACGCGCGTATCAGAGAGTCAATCGATATCCTAGTAGAGGCCGCTAGTGCGGGCGGGGTTGGGTGTCCTTCGTGGGCTTCCTAACACGTACCCTCACCCCCTTACTCAGAACCTCGGTTTCCGGATGCCCGAAACCGTTGGCGCACGAGAGTCATTCAATACACGATAACCGGTAGTGACGGTATCGGTATCAAATGCTAAGGGACGAGCCCAATAAACTCTGACATCGGAAATGGGCCGTATTTTGTATACGGCCCACTACGACATAGAGTGGGTTCGAATGGGCCCGAACTCCCACAAAGTTCGGTGGCGACTCCACTTCGATTTAAATTTCCATTCGATCCGTTTTCATATGGAGATTCATTCGCCTCCCCAAACCCGCGCGTGGCCGCGTCGGGGTGGACCTATGTCATGTCCACAATTAGTGACTACACTGATGCAGAAAACCATAAAATTTCATTGGGATGAGGGGTGTGAGGAATCATTTCGAATTTTAAAGGAAAATTGACCACTGCTTTAGGATTTGCCTTACCGGATGGAAATGAAGTTTCTGAAGTTTATACCTATGCATTTTAAGAATGGATTAGTTAGTGTTTTGCAGTAGAATAAGAAAGTGATTGCTTATGCATTTAGGCAGTTGAACCGTTATGAAAAAATTAATTACCCTACTTATGGAAAAAATTACCCTACTTGTGATTTAGAGTTAGCAACCGTAGTCGTTACTTTGAAAATTTGGAGACATTATCTGTTTGGTGTACCCTTTAAAGTTTTTATGATCGTAAATTTTAAGATATATATTTACCCATTAGGAGTTAATCGTGAGATAAAGGAACTGGTTGGATTTGATTGGAGACTATAAGATCGAGATTCAGTATCATGTAGGAAATGTCAATGTGGTGGCTGATGACTTGAGTAAACTTTTCCCCATACAATACTAGTGATGCACCATGATAATTTGAGGAAAGAGTTTCTGATATTTGAGATATAAATGGCAAAATTAGGAACCCAGTATGGTGTGTTTTCTGTTGAAAGCAAATTGATGAGTGTGTTAAAGAGTTGAAAGGTGGTGATAAATTTTTGTAGGATAAGTTTGTGTACCTAACCACAAGGAATTAAAGGAAAAAATGTATTATTTTTATTTGGGAGGTGATAAAATGCATGTAGATTTGGAATTAGGATTTTGGTAGATTAGTATAAAGAAACAAATGACAGATTTTGTGGCTCGGTACTTGATATATTAGAAAGTTATGAGTGAACATATGAGACATTAGGGAGAGTTACATCCTTTAGGAGTTTTCGAGTGGAAGTGGAGTTTAATCTTTATAGATTTTATAGTTGGATTGTCAAGATCAGAAAAAGGTAATAATATGATTTGAGTTATAATTAATAGATTAACTAAGAGTGCACATTTTATTCTCATGAAGGATATGTGAGAGAAGAAGCAAGTAGATGATACTTATATACATTACGTGGTAGGAGTTCATGGGGTTTCAAAGGATACTATACTAGGTAGCGAACATATGTGTTCCAATATTTTGGGAGAAACTTGAGCCAACCATACAAATACCCTCATCTTTTTTTGCCTAGGGTAAATTTTTCGTGCTTCGAGGACGAAGCTTTATTTTAAGGTGGGTAGAAATATGCATGACTACTTGTTTTTGTGGTAAACTAAGCATGTTCTTATGTGATTCCATGCTGATATCTATTTATTAGTCACAAATATGAATATTTTGGCTATCGTTGATGCTTAATAAGCACAATATCATTGATTTGTTATTACTTGAAATTGACATGTTTGTGGTTTGTTTGTGCTCAACGCACATATTGGTGATTTCGTGCTCAACGCACATATCGTCGGTTTGGTAGTGCTAACCGCACTTATTTGATTGATTAATTTTGTGCATTACGCACTTGAAAAATGGTTTCTCAAAATTTTAAAATTTCTCAAAATTTTAAAATAATTTAAATATTTTTGTCCGACATGCTCTTAACTTGGCAAGTGATATTGTTACCTTAGAGTATGGAATTAGGTGATCTTATCTTGTGGATTTAGGTGGTGGTGAAGTTGTATACTTTGAAATTTGAGGAATTAGGTAGTTATGGATTTTGAGGATTTAGAAATGTGAGATATCTTTAAGGTTGTGTTTAATTTGACGGATTTTGGATGTACGGAGTAAATGATTATTTTGGAGATATATGAAGAATTTTGGTGGATTTTGGATATATGGAGTGAGCGGGTCATTTTGGACATTCGTGAGTAAGGTGAGACTTTATTTTCGAGGATGAGTTTAAACTTCGAGGACGAAGTTTTGTTTTAAGGAGGGAAGTCTGTAACACCCCGTTATTTTCTGAGTCAATTATTAAGCTTGACTTTTCTACTTGTATTTAAATCGGGTTATTAAGTCGGGACAAATATTTTTAATGTCGTTATAAATATTCAAGTATTTTGGGTCGTCTTATGATAAATCGTTTTTGATTTTCTAAAGTGGAACGTTATTGTACAAACGACTTTGTATTGAATTTGATTTCGAGTCAAACACAATAAGGAAAGAAAAAAAAACCTTTAACACCTATGTAAACCCACCGTGTCCTATGTTCCCAATCATAATTCCCATTCATACTTCTCACCCTTGTTTCTTAAATTACTGCTGCCGCACCACCTTCATCTTGGACTCCTTCAATTTTTCAATTTGTCATAAAAAAATCAAGTTTCATCCTCGGTTTCACCAACGCGTTCTTATTTCCGTCTTCATTCAAAAGTAGTAAGTATTTTAAGTAACTAACCTTTCTTTTTCTTATAATTTGTTGAACAAAAGTATTTCATATAATTGATCCTTGTTTCTCAAATAAACTGTAGTCTCCGTATTTGTCGGGAAGTTCGTGTGTCATTACTTGGGTTGGGGTCTTAAGTCAATTATCGAGAGTCTTGTCTGACCGTCTTAAACTTGAACCGATCAACGATTTGTGCAGAGTATGGGGGAGTCGGGTAAGTCGAGCTGACTTTACGGAGTGTGAGATCTGAACAACCTATTTCGGAGCAGAATTTGTGAATATGGAGGAAACGACTGTATTGTGTCAATGCTTGTCTACTGTGTTTCAATAATCGTGTGCGACTTAATTGCCTTAAGGTTGAGATCATGAGTTATCTAGTATTGGAGGGGATGGTGTGGTAATGTCCTAAATTAATTAGGTAGTGAGCAATGCTGGCACACCCTTTTGGTGTACATGGGTAGTGTTAAGGCTTGCTTGATTTAATTTCTTCAAACCTTGGTACGTATAAAGCTTATTAGGGGAGTAAGATTTAGTTTGAGGTTAATCATTGATTAATAGGATAAAACGAATAGTATAAATACATGAGTCGGTAAGACTAGAGTTTTAAATTATTTATTTTATTTGTAGCTTGTGGATTCGAGGAAAAAGAATTCTTGGAATAATATTAGCTTGGACTTATCGTCTCGAGAGGTAAGGACGTTTTGAACTTTTTACCTTTGAGTAAAGAGCATGTTCGGTTTAAATTATATTTTTGAAACGGTTTTATAATTATTTTGTCAATGGTGAATTTTTACGATATTTTTGTAATATTTGGATATTGGAACTTTGTGACACAAGTCACATATTGGTATTATTTTGGTACGATTTTTGGTGGTTATAACAGACTCTGGGAGCTCTGTTGGTCTATGAGGTTAAGGTGCGTCTGAGACGTCCCTGGGATTTCGTCCCGAAACTGAACTCCTGGCCCGAGTTGTGTTAAGTGGGGTTTTCCGGCCCCCACTTGCTAGGTAGTTAGACTTCCTTCTTTGACAGCCTCATCCTACTGACTGTCCAAATGTGAGTAGTGCGCACTATAGTAAGTCTAGCTAAGCATAGGTGGTACCTCTAGATCGTGCAAAAGGGTAGGACCTTGGCATACAGGTGGTGACAATATATTTTGGTTGATTTTGGTTTTGACTACCGTTTTACAGTACTTTTGGTTTGGTATTGAGACAATAATACTTAACTCTGATTTTAGTTTACTACAAATTATAATTATTGTTTTACGTTTTCAATATAATATATTTCACTCAGCTTTGCTGACGTCCTTTTGTTTTGGGTCGTTCCCCCCGCTGGAACCTGTACCTATTTGTGTTTTGGGTACAGTTGATAGGTACAACTAATATGCTGCATGGGTGCATTTGGTTCGGGATGCTGAGCGAGGAAGGATTTTATTATTTAACGTTTACCTCCAAACCATTTATATTTATGTTGAATTTTGGGTTGAAGTTGTTTTAAACCGTTTTGAATTTTGTGGGACTTAAGTCTTCCGCTGCAACGTTTTCATTTAATTATTTATCGGATTTATATTTCTTTTTAATTCTTATACTATTCTTTTGCCTTGCATTTGGCCTTGTGAGCTAAATGCGGAGTAACAACTTTAAATTTTTCGGTTTTATTTTGTTATTTTGGTCGCGAAAATTTAGGGCTGTTACAGTAAACCTGACATTTTCAGACTTTAGGATAACTAAATCGAAACCTTCTTGGACACAGTAATCTCTTACAACATCCTTTAAATGCTCTTTGTCCATGAATAACATCCAATGTCTCAGCCTAATTACCCCAAAATCAGGGTCTTGATATACCTCAACATTTCTTGCAACCTGACCATAGTACCCCCCCTCCTCACCTGACCAACCATTCTCAGAAAATGATACATAACCATACATCATCAATGAATTCAAGGCTAGAGAGTATCAAATTGTCCACATCTTCTAAACCACTTACATCCCCTTCATCATCCTCTCCTAAAACATCATCCCCATCATCTGAGAGTTTGTAAGAGATATCACCCCCCCCCCCCTTCCTCATTCATCTCATCAACATCATCATTTGTATTCCTATCATGTGGTATTATCAATGATTTCCTTACCCTTTTAGGCCTACTAGTACTTCCCTCCCCTACATTGTCCCTCTGTGACTTAGCCACAAAAAGATCCCTCCTTGATAAGGCTAAAGTCGTATCACCTTAATCAAAATATCCTAACAAACAACTAACAGGTAGCTAGCAGTAAGTAAGGGTCGAATCCACAGAGAGACGGATAAAAATCGCTAATTATCTAATAATCGATTCTAAACTATTTAAATTCCGGTTTGTTTGAATTGTTTTCTAAACTAATGCGATTATGTAAATTAAAATGTTCTAATAATATTAAAAGGATCTAGTGCTTTCCGGTTCACTATGTAATTAAATTGGGTCAAGTTAATTAATCATTCAATTAATCAATCACAGTTATTTAGGGTAAAGACACTGCCTCTCGAATCTTATGTCAACCTTAGGATAGATTCTGACGGGCTCTCGCAACTTATCAGATTATCCTACCCACTTACTTGTAAGTCTACCCTTACCAGGCTTTCGGTCTTAGGTTCGGGTTCCTAAATATTCAATTAGTTCAACGTCTCAAACTAATTAAACAGTAATACAAGACAAGTAGTAAAACAATAACATATGAATGATCAATTAAACAAATAATTAAACTAACATTCCCAATTCAATCAACATAGATCCCCTTCAACCCTAGAAGAATAAATTACCTACTCATATCAAAGGTTAAAGCAATAAAAGAATTAAACATAATAAAAGACAAAATGGAAATAAGAGAATAAGAAAAGGTACCAATTATGTAGAACTGAAAGATTAACGATCTAAAAGTGGGATTACAAACTAGAAGAATTCTAATACTAATAAATAGTCTAAACTAAACTACTGAATGAGAATTGTTCATAAAAAAACCCTAAGGATGGTATATATACCAATAATAAGGAGTCTAACATCTCCTTCTTTCCTAAATAACTAGTTGGAAAGCCCGTGCGATGCACGGGCCGCTTATTAGTGACGTTGATAACGATACTAAGTTGGTGTAGGGTTACAACCCTTAAACCCAATGACCTGTTACGAGTATTAACCGAAAAGACAAAAGTAGAGGGATAACAATTATACCTTATTTGCAGCGGAACAACATATTAATAAGAAATATAATGAACCCAGAAATATATATAATCTCCACGGACAGAATAAATAATCTTCACGGACAAGAATAAACAATCTCCACGGACAAGAGTAAATAATCTCCACGGACAGAATAAAGCACCCCAAACGTGATGCCTCCTTTGGTATCCACACGGGTACGGAACTGCGACGTATATGCTAGTATAAGGGTTTTGTGAGACGGTCTCACAAAATTCTCTCTCTAATAATATATGAATCAATACTCACAATTGCATGATTTGGTTCATCATATGAACCTCCTTATATAGGAGAGATAGGTTACCTACTTAACCTAGAAGTTATTCCATAACTCCAATTGGTATAATTAGATTATCACAATAACTCTAGTTACCATAACTAGATTATTACTATAACTCTAATTACCATAACCCGATAGCACAGCTGAGTCGTATTACTACTGACCCGATATATTAATAATATCCCGTACACATTGTGTGTGACCCAATGGGCCCACTTAAGACTACCAGACATATAACTCATTTATATGTCAACCCGACATCGACCTCTAGCAAGGCATATCGGATACATAGACTTAAGCGGGTTAATCCGTAGGACAGTGGACATAACTCCTTCAGTCTCCCACTTGTACATGTCCTCTCAAGAACGGCGTTAAGTCACTTTGCTACTATTGTCTCCAATTGAGAATGAGGTAAGAAAAATTGTCATCCTCACATATCTCAATCTTTTACTCGAATCTTTGAGTTGACTTGTTGAAAGAACAGATAGATGACAATCATCCTATCTGAGCACGGCCACGCATTTGCACAAGTCACACTCTTCGAGTGGCCAAGAAACAATAAATTCCCTTCAATAAAAGAAGAGCAAATCCCCTCTTGTCTAACCACATCCTATCACATGATCCATGCACGCCTAATAACCATCCATAGCCCCCTTTCACAGCTGACGAGGAATAGTATCAAAGCATACAAATCACATGTACAGAATAGTCAAAGACTCAGGTCTAAAGACCATACAAGTTCATAACTTGTAAAGAACTTTACTGACACTAAGCGAAATCTTAGTAAAATCCTTTTCGGTGGGTCTGTCTAATGCATATTCTTAACATACACCTGTGTGCCTGGTTTTGTATCTCAATACCTATGACTCAAGGAACCTAGTCATCAACCAATTCACACACCAGTTTGTAGACACCCACATTTTGACCGCCAGGTGTCTATAGTAGTTTCCGACAAACACCCGACGATGATCGGACGCTAACGTGCTTTAACGTACTCGGAAATGGGCTCGAAATGATGGACATTTGGCTTAGGCATTTTAAGGAGTACAAATCTCACAAAACCAACCTTAAAATCAGGCCCAGTGGGTCGTTTCGAGTCAAATAACACTAATTTGGGTCGAATCCGTCACCAGGGGTAAAACCGTCTTTTAGTGACCGAGTCAAGACCCGGTCAAAGACATTTCTCGAAACCCGTGAGTCCACCGTGACATCTCACACGGTTGGTTCACACTCCAACTCTACAAAAATCAGCCATTCACAAAATAATAAACAATTCCGTTTAAGGTAGAATTCGATCCCGAGTAGGAATCCTATCCGAGAACCGACTCAAACACTCAACCGAGCTAAACCACTCGGCCAAGTAGTACATACCAGCCGGTATTCCTCCTTTCTTCCCACACAAGAAAACGGAATTCTCGTTCTCCTCAGCTTCTTACTCAAGCGGTAATTCTAGCTCAAACAGAAGTCCTATTCAAAAACCGATTCGAGCATCTGACCGAGTGTAAAACACTCGGCCGAAACAGCCCAAAACAAGAGCAAATCCACCGGTTTGCCTTTCTTCCTCCACAAGAAAGCGGAATTCTTATTTCCCTCAAATTCTCTCGTTTCCTATCCTAAGCGGTATTCAAACTCTCCCAAGCCAAGGTCGGGAATTTCCTATAAATAGCCCCTTGCATCCAACACAAAAGGAGGAACTATTATTAGCAATCAAATCATCAATTTCACACATACACACACGATTTTTCAGCAAAAGTTATCTAGCATCCCGACACATATAAATCCTTAGCATCGAGAAACCGATATCACGTTACAAGCCCGAAGGAAACCGGTTCCCATACCCGAACCTTCACCCGTCCGAACCAAACCTATAGCCGAACCAAAACTCGACGCTCCCGTGCCTAGCCACATTCCGACGAGCCCCGATCCGAGTCGACAAGAGCATGTAGGTTGAGGGTGTACCAAACCCGATTTCTCCCTTTTTCTCTTCTCTTCGTCCGTTTTTTTAATATTATGGGTCAAGAGTCGATTTTTTATTTTTCGTAATATCGTTATTAACGAAAAACTATTTTCATAACGAATATTCTTAAACATATGATATCGATTTTTCTATAATCGAATATCATATCGAAAAGAATTTTATTAAAACTTCGACGATACCAAAAATCGTTACATCGTTTTCATTTAAAATTCTTTTCTTTTCTCGTTCAAAACAAACTATTTTACAAAACCTTTTTATTCATTCCGAAATATTCGATATCGATTTCATAATCGAACATTGGATACGACGAATATCGAAAACATGGATCGAGTACAAATTAATTCATAATTTGTACGCGATTCATCAGAATAGCAATTTCGAACAAAAATAAAAGCCGGACAGACCCGCACGCGAGTCGCGCCATGCCCAGGCGACTCGCGCACGGGCCTGAAATCCGAGTCCCATTTTTTTACGTTTTCGTTCGTTTTATTATTTATTCTTCGAACGATTTCTAGAATTACATCTTTTCTAAAAGCTATTCCAAGTATTTGATATTGATTTCGTAGTCAACTATCGAATATAAAGAATATCGAAAATATTAAGTCGAGTACGAATCATGCAATATACATACGCGATTTAATACGAACTTTGAGTTTTCAAAAACCGGCACCGAAACAGGTCACCACGCGACCCGCCGGCATCCTGGGCGAGTCGCGCGGTTGGCTGTCACGCCGCGCCCTTTTCGTCTTTTTTTATTATTTTTCGAACTTCGTTTTTTATACAAAACAACGTTCTTTTCAAACAATATTTTTCAGATTTCGATTAATATTTATTTTCTCGATTTCGCTATTTTATTTTGCTATATTATTTACAAATCGATACTAACTCGTTTGTTCATCTTTTGTAGCAAGTTCATCTTTTTTTCGTTTGTTTTATTATACTAAAACGAATCTCACATGCTAAATATAAATTTGACGTTAATCAATTTTGCATGCATTAAACTGACTTAGCAACCAATTCAATTTCTCACATGTTTAGGAAAACAATGTTTGCATATCATTCATCGTTCAACTAACGCGCGCATTAAAACGTCATTCGATATCCTAGTAGAGGCCGCTAATGTGCGGGCGGGGTTGGGTGTTCTTAGTGAACTTCCCAACATGTACCCTCACCCCTTACTCAGAACCGTGGTTTCCGGATGTCCGAAACCATTGGCAACGAGAGTCATTCAATATACGATTAACCGCTCTAGTCGGCATCTATATCGATATGCAAAAGGGACGAGCCCAATAAACTCTGACATCGGAAATGGGCCGTATTTTGTACACGGCCCACTACGACATAGAGTGAGCTCGAACGGTTCCGAATAACCATAAAATTCGGTGGCGACTCCGACTTCGATTTAAATTTCCATTTGACCATCTCATGGAGATTCATTCGCCTCCCCAAACCCGCGCGTGGCCGCGTCGGGGTGGACCTATGTCATGTCCACAATTTGGCGACTCCGCTGGGGATTTTCTGATGAGTTAATAACCTTCAGTGTCCTCAGGGTGAGACTCGAATAGAAATCGTTTGACTAGTACAATGCGCGTTTTTGTTTTACGGTTCATGCATAAACCCCATTTTCCCGGGCCGGTACTCGTGACCGACGTCCCACTATACCGTTGATATAGTCCAAACTGGTTATGTCAAAGGTGTCCATTAGCCGATTCATATGGGTTTTACGGCATGTCCTAATCTCAACTCGAGTTAGGGAGTCCGCCCCGATTCTTGATAGGCTGTGTACACTGGTATAGACCCTTACAGACTGACCGAGACTTAGCTTAAGAGCATACATGGCGTCATTATACTGTTTCCATGACTACGTGCTACTTGATCCACATCATCTTTTTTCAAAACCGTCATCTTTTCAAAATTTGCATCCTTTTCAAACCATCCAATTTTCAAAACCCGGGTCATATACCGAACTTAGGACTTATGATTTTACTCAAAATAGCCTTTTTCTAGCCGGTATTATGCCCAATTCAAAACTCAAAATTACTTTCGAAACTTTCAAAACCCGACGTCCGGCCCGCTCCTTTTTCTCTTTTTCGAAAAAGGGCCGGATTTCTCCACCCGATTCATTTCGGGCTTTTCAAAATCATATTTCAAAACTTCCTTTTCTTAGACTTCCCGTATTTAGCAGTGTCGGGTCGTGTCATAAGTCGTTGAAGTCTCTAGCGTCGAAACTCCGTCGATCCTACATCGCGGGTTTCCCCCCCATCCTAGTCCGCCTTACCTAACTAAGGCAAGGCCCACCTACGTAGGACATACTCCTACAAAGGTCGGCCCGTTTACACAATCGAGTCCAAAAGTCTGGGAATGTCTCACGTGAACCTTCCTCCGAACAGGGCCCAACCCACAGCGTTGGATCCTGAGGAAGGCCCACCTCTTCACAAGTCACCCGTCTAGGTGTCTTTTCCGAGTCATTTACCGTCTTTTTAGTCTTCTTCTTTCCCTTGCTCGGGATTTACTTTCCTTAGGATTCGGGTTAAGTTGCTAATTACGTGGTGCTCTTACAGACAGGCCACCCTTCACTCGAACCATGACGCAAAAAGCCATAGATGAGTTGAACACCACGTTGGCCCAAATCCAGACCCAATTGAGGCAAATGAGGGAAGACCAGATCGCTATCGTCACTCGGGTTAGTGCCGTAGAACAGGGAACTCCTAACGCCTCGATCGATGACGATGGGCCCTTAGCCGCGCTAGCCGGCGCAGTCCAAAAGCTGCAAGAACAGGTCCACTCGACCACCAGAAGCACCATTCTCACGGAAAATGCCCGTACTTATTCGACCCTAACTGATGAACTGCCCGCTAACCTTAACTTAACGGGCTTACCAATGTTCGATGGGACTGAAGACCCGGTACTTCATATTCGGGCTTTTAAGGACTTTATGGCTGTCAAGGGGGTCAGGTCGACCATGTTCAAGCATCTCTTTGCTTCCTCTCTGGAGAAACACCCAAAAGCCTGGTACTACAGGCTAGACCCCAAGAAATTCAAAACTTGGGACGATGTTGCAATGGAATTCGCGCGCAACTACGCGGATAATGCTGAAATCCAGACTACCATGCGTACTCTGGAAGTTATGGCCCAAGAACCGAAGGAGGGATTCACCAAATACCTCCAAAGGTGGCGGACTGAAAGTGTTAAGCTGGTGGACAAGCCCACCGAAAAGGTGCTAGTGGAGGCCTTTGTCAAAAACCTCCTCCCTGCTTACCGAGTCCATCTCAGGTACGCCATTATACCCGACTTTGCCACTCTGACCGAAATGGGTACCAGAATCGAAGACGATCTAAGGCTAGAGAACCTTACTAAGGCCTCTGCCAAAGGGTATCAAGGATCCAGTTCCTCCTCTAGCAAGCCCGCCATCACAACGGCGGCCCGAAGCATTTTCGACGAGGTAAATTCACTTGACACCTCAACCAAGAAGAATGCTCCGAATCGGGTATTCACCGACATAGGGACAACCTATACTAATGCCTTACAAAGGCTATCTTCAAAAGGCCTAATCCAACCGATAGGCCCAACTCTAGAAGTTCCCGTAGAAAAACGGTCCAAAAGCTACAACATTCAGGCCTATTGCCACTATCACCAAGGCAATGGGCATGACACGGAGAAATGCTTGAAATTGAAGCATCTTATCCAAGATCTGATCGAAAATAGGAAGATACCGCTGCCCAGTGACAAGCCAAGCAACAAAAACAATCCTCTCGCTACTCATGCCATTTTTACTGGAGAGGTAGTTGACTGCTCTCATCTCATTTCCCCTTTCATTTCCCAAATCAACGGGATATGGAACGACGACGAAGATGATGTCTACTTGGCTAAAGGGGAGGTTGTCCCCGTCACTATCGAGGAAGTCCGGAGGGCTAAAGCCAGAGCTCTGGCCGGTACACACACCATCACAGCCACCCCGGAAACCGTCACTGAACCTTCCAGGACGGAACTCACTCCTGAAGAACCAAACGCCGACACGGCCCTAGTCAGACAATTGAAGAGGGTCCGAACCGATATTACTATATGGCAGCTTTTGGTTAGTTCACAGGAGCATCGAGCGGCGCTTACTAAGGCCCTTGATGAAATCAAGGTCGACTCATCGGTTACCCCCACTGAAATGGTAGCCACGATCATGCCATATCTTAAGGACAAGCCCAAAGGAGAAGGCCCACTCATCACCTTCTCCGAGTCCGACCTTCCACCATTCGGGACCACTCATAACTTGGCCCTATACATTACGGTGATTTGTCGAAACAAATATCTCCCGATGACCCTAATTGATGACGGGTCCGCAGTTAACGTCCTTCCTTTAAGGACAGCCAAGGCCCTCGGCATTACCGAGGCTGACTACCTTCCGACTGCAAAGACTATCCAGGCTTTTGATGGGAGCCCAAAATCAGTGGCTGGGGCCGTAAAACTAACCATCGTAACGGGCCCAATCGAGAAGGAGTTGGAATTCCAAGTGATCGATGTTACTTCATCTTTTAATCTGCTACTCGGAAGACCATGGATTCACGCGGTCAAGGCTGTATCCTCTACTCTTCATAGGAAGGTCAAACTACCTCTACAGGACGGGATTATCACCCTCGAAGCTACCCCCATAACTGTGTCAAGCTGCAACACGGCAGGCTCAGCCGACCCACGAGGATTCAACTTCGTGGGAATGATCGAGGAAGAACACTTTTTTCAGCCATACTTCACCGTTAGCATCTATACGATGTTACAGAACCTGGGTTGCCTACCAGGAGTCACATCAAGGCCATATCTTCCACCGGGAAAGATCATCGAAACCCTGAACAACGGGCAATCTCACCTCGGTCTAGGTTATACTATGGCATCCGGCTACACGAACCGAACTAAGGCAGTCACGTTTGTCACCCCGGTATTCGAAACTGTGCAAACAGGCCTCTATCGGCCCACCATCTCATATCCCGGGACCAAACTGGCTCGGGAATGCAATTTCATTCCAGACGACATATTCGCCCTTATCCAGGCCGAATCAAAGGAGGGCCCAAGCAACACTGAGCCCATTCTAGGACTACTCTCTGGGGAAGACAAGATCATCCCGACCCCTAAGCAAGAGCTAGTCAGCCTTATCCTTCGCAGCAGCAGCTTCGATCCAACTAAGCTGATCTCTGAAGTTGGTGCCGACACTGGGAAGAGAGCTTGGAGGAAGACAACCAAATGGACCGACAGCCAGGGTCGGGTCTACAAGCTAACCACCGGAGAAGGAGATATGCATGCTATCGAGTCTGAATCTGAGTCCGAGTCCGAGTCAGAGTCAGAGTCGGAGTCTGAGTCAAAGTCTAGAGGGTCCAGTACTAGGATCGAGTCTGTAACCCCTCTCCCTTCTTCAGCCTCACCATCGGGAGCCCCGGAATCTGTCCCGAGGGCTCTCCCTATCCCGCCTCTAACCAACGATCAGATGGCAGCTCTCTTCGAGCTCTTTTCAAAATTTACTATCAATAATAACGATAACCGTTCCGCTTACGACTTGGCTTATTTTCAAAATGTTTTCAAAAATCTTACTTGCAATGACATTGAGAAACCCGACGAACAGGTACCACTGCCTCCGCATCTAATCGAGCAACTTGAACAAAGGAAGTCCCGAAATCCGGTAATCGAAGAAACCGATTCCATCAACATAGGAACCCCTTTAGAGCCTCAGATACTTAGGTTGGGCCTATCTTTAGATCCCGAGGAGAAACAACAATTCACGGACCTCCTCCAGGAATTCAAAGATGTCTTTGCATGGTCCTACAAGGACATGCCGGGAATAGACCGGGAGATAGCTGAACACCGAATACCCATCAAAGATGGGTACAAGCCGGTAAAACAGAAACTCCGAAGAATGAGGCCCGAATGGTCTCTCAAAGTCAAAGAAGAAGTTGATAAACAATTCAAAGCGGGCTTTATCCAAGTGTCTGAATATCCAGACTGGGTTGCAAACATAGTACCGGTACCCAAAAAGGATGGCAAAGTCCGAGTATGTGTGGATTTCCGAGACCTTAATAAGGCCAGCCCAAAAGACGACTTTCCGTTACCACACATCGACATACTGGTGGATAACACGGCCGACCATGCCCTTCTATCATTCATGGACGGGTATGCCGGGTACAATCAGATCAAAATGGCGGATGAAGACATGAGTAAGACCACCTTCATCACACCTTGGGGGACTTACTGCTATACCGTGATGCCATTTGGGCTTATTAACGCTGGTGCCACTTATCGACGGACCGCTACTACTTTATTGCATGACATGATGCATAAGGAAGTAGAGGTCTACGTCGACGATATGATTGTCAAGTCAAAGGACCGAAACGGGCACATTGCAGCCCTAAGAAAGTTCTTCACCCGACTACGCAAGTACAACATGAGGCTAAACCCTCAAAAATGCAGTTTCGGGGTAACATCGGGCAAGCTACTGGGCCACATTGTTAGCCAACGTGGCATCGAAGTTGACCCAGCGAAGATCAAGGCCATTACCGAGATGCAACCGCCTAAAACCGAAAAAGAAATAAGGGGGTTTCTCGGGAAAGTCCAATACATAAGCCGATTCATTTCAAAGCTAACCATGGTATGTGAACCCATTTTCAAGAAACTGAAGATAGGAGAACGAACATTATGGGACGACAAATGTCAAATGGCTTTCGACAAAATCAAGGAAATTCTATCCTCTCCACCGGTGTTAATGCCACCTCAGCATGGGTTGCCTCTATCACTATACTTGACAACAACCGAGACCGCCATGGGCGCTATGCTAGCCCAGACGGTCGATTCTGAAGAACGGGCTATTTACTACATCAGTAAGAAGTTCTTGGAATACGAATGCAAATACACTATGCTCGAGAAGACGTGTCTAGCATTAGTATGGGTCACTAAAAAGCTCCGACACTACATGCTTAGTCACGAGGTACATGTGCTATCCAAGATGGATCCAATCAAATATCTATTCGAGAAGCCCATCCTTAACGGTCGTATATCCAGGTGGACTTTAATGCTAGCTGAGTTTGACCTCAAGTTCGTACCTTTAAAAGCCATCAAGGGCCGGGTAGTAGCAGAATTCCTCGCCGATTGTCCGGTATCCGAGGAAGGTCACACCGATACATGGGCTTTTCCAGATGAAGACATATTCCATACCGACACCGACACATGGGATTTGTACTTCGACGGAGCATCCAACTTTCGAGGATTTGGTGTCGGAATCTTGCTAATCTCACCACAAGGTGAACATACCCCGTTATCCATCAAGCTAGATTTTGACGTGACCAATAACGCAACCGAATACGAAGCATGCATTCACGGGTTGCAAGCCGCCGCCGATTTAGGAGTAACAAACCTCCGGGTCCACGGCGATTCATCTTTAGTCATAAATCAAACCCTACAAAAATGGAAGACTCGGAACGCAAATCTCATGGCTTACCAAGCGCGAGTAAGGGTTCTCGAGAAACAATTTCAAAAAGTGGAATACATTTATTTGCCTCGGGAAGAAAACCAGTTTGCAGATGCTCTTTCAAAATTAGCATCTTTACTGAATATCCCAGCACATCTAACCAGTATGCCCATTTGTGTCGAAAGACGGTCTGAGCCGGCATACGTCAACGCTATCCAAGATATCGAAATAGCTGATCCAGAACCTTGGTACCAGGCTGTTCTAACCTACTTGACGTCAGGGGAATATCCTCCGGGAACTGAAAACCGGGCCAAGAAAGCTCTGCGAAGATGGGCCACCCAGTTCATCCGCACAGACGATGGACAGATATATAAGAAGACAGCACAGGGGGCTTTACTTCTATGCATTGACAAAACTTGAGCCGAAAGAGTTATGGCCGAGGTGCACGATGGCGAAAACGGTCCACACATGAATGCCCATATGTTGGCCCGGAAAATCGCGAGACTCGGTTACTACTGGAATAGCATGGAAACTGACTGTCAGCTGTATGTCAAACACTGTCATAACTGTCAGATTTTCGCTAATGTTCAGCATATGCCTTCATCTCTACTATATACAATGACATCACCATGGCCATTTTCGACATGGGGAATTGATATAATCGGGAAAGTGAATCCTTCCGGGACAGGAGGTCATTGCTTCATCCTGGTGGCTATCGACTATTTCACCAAATGGGTCGAAGCCGAATCATACCGGATCTTGAATGCCAAACACGTGGCTAAGTTCATCCAAAACAAAATTATATGTCGATATGGGATTCCACACGAGTTCATCAGCGATCACGGGACCCATTTCCAAGCTGAAACTGCCACTCTACTGGAAAAGTACAAGATCCAAAGGCATACATCGTCACCTTACCGTCCTCAGACAAATGGAGCAGTAGAGGCAGCCAATAAAACAATTGTCACCATTCTTAAAAAGATGGCTGAGAATTATCGGGATTGGCCCGACAAGATACCTTTTGCCTTATGGGGATATCGGACATCAATTCGGACTGCAACCGGAGCAACTCCATACTATCTGACATATGGGATGGAAGCAGTCCAGCCGGTCGAGCTAGAAGTACCCTCTCTTAGGATTCTGCTCGAAAGCCAGGTACCTGAAGCGGACTGGGTCCAAGCCCGATATGACTCACTAATCCTCTTAGACGAACGGCGATCCCGGGCTCTGAATAATATTCAGATATATCAGAAAAGGATCCAACGGGCTTTTAACAAAAGGGTTAGACCCAGGAATATCAAAGAGGGCGATCTTCCGACTAATCGATCGATTCCCATATTTGATTTGCTAAAAGAAAGGATAAATTTTTCAGGGCTTATTCTTTTCTTTAAGGAACTAAGGAATTGTGGAATTATGAAATTTATGGAGCAAGAAGGGGTATTTATAGCATGAAAATAAGTTCTCCTCCTCACCTTAGGATTCCCAATCCTAGAGCATTTAGCATACAAGCCATTGTCCTAAGGCTTAGCTAAGTCATCCCGAGCATTCCTATTCCTTTTCAAAGTCAAAACAAAAATTCTCTAATTTTTCAAAGACTTTTTGCAAACTCAAAAATTCAAACATTTTCTCAAAATTTTTATTCCCCAACACGAGTCATTTTTCCTACAAATGTTACATGCAAAATTTTGCAGCTTTGCATAAATATGTACAGGACGACTCAAGCAGGACCATGCAATTTGCATAACTCCCCAGCGGCATTTAACAAGATGAGCCCACATACAGGCCCATTTTAAGTCTCATGCGACGAATTCCCCCACGGAGTTATCACCAATTCAGGTACATTTCTAGCCCATGGCCGGCGGGCCCTTCACGCAGGTCTAATGGACCTTAAACGACCCGACCGGAAGCTGCCAGGTTTTAATCCTTGATTGATCTGGTGGCTACTCTGACTTTCGCCCTGTCCAAGCCTCAGTCAGAGTGGGGGCTCTGTAGACACCCACATTTTGACCGCAAGGTGTCTATAGTAGTTTCCGACAAACACCCGATGATGATCGGACGCTAACGTGCTTTAACGTACTCGGAAATGGGCTCGAAATGATGGACATTTGGCTTAGGCATTTTAAGGAGTACAAATCTCACAAAACCAACCTCAAAATCAGGCCCAGTGGGTCGTTTCGAGTCAAATAACACTAATTTGGGTCGAATCCGTCACCAGGGGTAAAACCGTCTTTTAGCGACCGAGTCAAGACCCGGTCAAAGACATTTCTCGAAACCCGTGAGTCCACCGTGACATCTCACACGGTTGGTTCACACTCCAACTCTACAAAAATCAGCCATTCACAAAATAATAAACAATTCCGTTTAAGGTAGAATTCGATCCCGAGTAGGAATCCTATCCGAGAACCGACTCAAACACTCAACCGAGCTAAACCACTCGGCCAAGTAGTACATACCCGCCGGTATTCCTCCTTTCTTCCCACACAAGAAAACGGAATTCTCGTTCTCCTCAGCTTCTTACTCAAGCGGTAATTCTAGCTCAAACAGGAGTCCTATTCAAAAACCGATTCGAGCATCCGACCGAGTGTAAAACACTCGGCCGAAACAGCCCAAAACAAGAGCAAATCCACCGGTTTGCCTTTCTTCCTCCACAAGAAAGCGGAATTCTTATTTCCCTCAAATTCTCTCGTTTCCTATCCTAAGCGGTAGTCAAACTCTCCCAAGCCAAGGTCGGGAATTTCCTATAAATAGCCCCTTGCATCCAACACAAAAGGAGGAACTATTATTAGCAATCAAATCATCAATTTCACACATACACACACGATTTTTCAGCAAAAGTTATCTAGCATCCCGACACATATAAATCCTTAGCATCGAGAAACCGATATCACGTTACAAGCCCGAAGGAAACCGGTTCCCATACCCGAACCTTCACCCGTCCGAACCAAACCTATAGCCGAACCAAAACTCGACGCTCCCGTGCCTAGCCACATTCCGACGAGCCCCGATCCGAGTCGACAAGAGCATGTAGGTTGAGGGTGTACCAAACCCGATTTCTCCCTTTTTCTCTTCTCTTCGTCCGCTTTTTTTTAATATTATGGGTCAAGAGTCGATTTTTTATTTTTCGTAATATCGTTATTAACGAAAAACTATTTTCATAACGAATATTCTTAAACATATGGTATCGATTTTTCTATAATCGAATATCATATCGAAAAGAATTATATTAAAACTTCGACGATACCAAAAATCGTTACATCGTTTTCATTTAAAATTCTTTTCTTTTCTCGTTCAAAACAAACTATTTTCCAAAACCTTTTTATTCATTCCGAAATATTCGATATCGATTTCATAATCGAACATTGGATACGACGAATATCGAAAACATGGATCGAGTACAAATTAATTCATAATTTGTACGCGATTCATTAGAATAGCAATTTCGAACAAAAATAAAAGCCGGACAGACCCGCACGCGAGTCGCGCCATGCCCAGGCGACTCGCGCACGGGCCTGAAATCCGAGTCCCTTTTTTTTACGTTTTCGTTCGTTTTATTATTTATTCTTCGAACGATTTCTAGAATTACATCTTTTCTAAAAGCTATTCCAAGTATTTGATATTGATTTCGTAGTCAACTATCGAATATAAAGAATATCGAAAATATTAAGTCGAGTACGAATCATGCAATATAAATACGCGATTTAATACGAACTTTGAGTTTTCAAAAACCGGCACCGAAACAGGTCACCACGCGACCCGCCGGCATCCTGGGCGAGTCGCGCGGTTGGCTGTCATGCCGCGCCCTTTTCGTCTTTTTTTATTATTTTTCGAACTTCGTTTTTTATACAAAACAACGTTCTTTTCAAACAATATTTTTCAGATTTCGATTAATATTTATTTTCTCGATTTCGCTATTTTATTTTGCTATATTATTTACAAATCGATACTAACTCGTTTGTTCATGTTTTGTAGCAAGTTCATCTTTTTTTTCGTTTGTTTTATTATACTAAAACGAATCTCACATGCTAAATATAACTTTGACGTTAATCAATTTTGCATGCATTAAACTGACTTAGCAACCCATTCAATTTCTCACATGTTTAGGAAAACAATGTTTGCATATCATTCATCGTTCAACTAACGCGCGCATTAAAACGTCATTCGATATCCTAGTAGAGGCCGCTAATGTGCGGGCGGGGTTGGGTGTTCTTAGTGAACTTCCCAACACGTACCCTCACCCCTTACTCAGAACCGTGGTTTCCGGATGTCCGAAACCATTGGCAACGAGAGTCATTCAATATACGATTAACCGCTCTAGTCGGCATCTATATCGATATGCAAAAGGGACGAGCCCAATAAACTCTGACATCGGAAATGGGCCGTATTTTGTACACGGCCCACTACGACATAGAGTGGGCTCGAACGGTTCCGAATAACCATAAAATTCGGTGGCGACTCCGACTTCGATTTAAATTTCCATTTGACCATCTCATGGAGATTCATTCGCCTCCCCAAACCCGCGCGTGGCCGCGTTGGGGTGGACCTATGTCATGTCCACACAGTTATTTAAGGGTATTCAAATGTCCCAACACAATACCCTGACTAGAGACAAAATAATTACATTATCCAAATAGAGTTCCAAGACTAAGTCACGTACTTAGTGATCTATTTCATCAATGTAAATTATTTAGGGACAAAACTCGGTTACATTAACCAAATGACAATATGTCATACATATATCAATTATCAAAATAACTCCCACTAAACCAAACACCTCTAAAAGTACTAAGACCACTCGCCCATGCATCTTATACCGATCATAACCAACATGATCTTTATGTAAAGGAGGTTTTTGGGACATACAACATTTGTATCGGTTATTTACAAGCATATGACCAATCTACCTTCTCTCAATTAAGGCAAATTGTTAGTTTCATAAGCAACAAATTGCTTCATAAACTTTAAAGGTGAGTGCGTGTTTGATTCGTAACCAAACGTCTATTTGCTTCAAAAGCAATAGAACACTAACCTTTTAGTTATAATACTAGCCACAAAGTTGTCCTTTGAAATCGTTCCGACACACAACTTCTCATCCAAAACAAAATATACTGAGATTACAATCTCCTATCATCTTTGTCTATTTGAAAATATGAATTGTTGTAACTTGTTTACAATAATTCATTTATCACATCATGTGCATCTCTTAAATAATTCTCCTTTTTGCTTCTTAAGCGCAAAGGAACAATTCTTAGATAACATTCTAGTGACACTCACCAGATTAGTATCTACTCGTCATACGAGCATATAATAAACACATTTCCTGCAAAGTCTTATAGACTAAAGCAACCAAATGTCATTTAGTTAGAGAAGTATGTCACTTACATACCAAATCATAACGATAAATGCACTCCCACTAGTCTCTTGTACACACTTTGTCTCTCTTCGTCTCAAAGGAAAACAAACATCTTTGAATTTTTACACTGAGAATGAAGATACTTGCTCCAGGCTCCAATCAAATCGGAATATTCACATTTACCTAGCAATTTTAATAATATGAAATTTATACGATGTGTCGCACACACATCATATCGCATCCCTTTCAAGAAATGTATTTCATATATATATGTCCAAAACTCATCATAATGAGCGATGACATTCAAACTGCTAAATCAATCATAATAGACTTAAGCATAATATTGTAAAAAGGTTTTTCCATAGTCATTACTATGAGATCAATCCTTAACTACTAACTATGCTTCATAGATACTCTTATATCAATCTACATCGTCTTTATATTGAAGACTATTCTTCACTATAAGACCCATTTAACCAAAGTCTATACCTGGTAGTTATGGTATATAGAATCTATTAGATTTTATGTGACTTTTGGAGTCTTTGCCCATTATTGTTTCATCATAGGTCAAACCTATGTAGGGTAATATTTTTACAGCTAGGATGATCATGACTTTTCATGGATGCATCAATATTCTCTACAACTATTGAAGAGAAATCCTGTTAATCTTGAACAATTTTAAGGTTGATTCTACTCCCACTGTTTCTATTAGAAATCACATATTTTTAAAAGAAACATATCACTCCATGCAACAAAACAGTTTTGCTCTTTGGATGGTTTGTAGAATTAATATAATACCCCTAATAAAACACATGCCATAATTGAGTCTAAGTTCCAGAAAACAATTTTCTTTAAACTTGACTTGATAATTAAGAAAAGACTTTTGAGAACATTTTCAATCCATATCTCATATGGTGTCTATTCTCTGACTTACATGGACAATCTCATCAACATTTGTACAAAGACTTTTATAGTGCATAAGCTTCTAAAGCGTCAATAAAATCTGCATAACTCATCATAGACCAAATAAATCATATCAAATATGGTTCGATGTAGTTTGAAACACTTTTCACTACTTCTAAGATGATCACAATCTTTTAGTTCAATTCCTCCCTGTTTCAATCATATCGAACGACTCGTACCAACTTATCAAGTTGATCTTGTACTTTCATCTGAATTTCCCTGAACAATTCAAAGCATTCAGTTTCAAATTTCATCAAATGAACAAAATCGAACATGTTACCCATTTTGCAACATCACTAGTTAAACTCACATGTATCTGTATATGTGTGATCCAACAAGTCTAAGTACCCTCCCACTACAATTAATAGGAGTCACTTCTAATGTCATTTATCCATCTAGACAAGATCCATTTACCTCAGCTGATCCTTATCAATAAGGTTTATAATTTCATCATTATGAAACTTATTCTTATGTTTCTTGTCTCATGGATTAAGGACAATGTCATAATAGGTAAAACTTGAATCGAGGGACTTGAACCTTTCAGTTGTTATGTTACAAATAAAAGTATTCACTACTAGGAATGTAGAGCTCAACAGTCATGTTAGCCTTATTGTACCTCATATTATTGCAAGGTATAGAGCAACAATTGTTCTACTTTTATTAAAACTTTTCATGCCCATACATGAAACAGAATCAATATTCTTGCTTATGACTAGTACAAGAATAACAATTATTCAATTCCAGTATTCAGCTTTATGGTATAATTAAGTAATTTTCCTTTTATATATGAAACAACAACATTTGTTCATTTCATCATAAAACACTTCACTTATATACCATTATTCCACCCTCTTTGAACCATCACATCCACAATGTATTAGTTGCATTTGGTATCTTATACCAAAACAGTAGAATGAAAGTAACAATTACTCTAGTAACATACACACCAGAAGTCATACTTCAATTGATTTGCAGATTTTCTAGACACTTCTAGAAACTATCTACCAATGTCCAATATTTGTCATTACATTAATGACTAATAAAATCGTACCTAATCTAAATTTGGCAACAAGTTTGGGTATGATAACAATTATTCTTTCCTTACTTTAACCAACATCTTAGATTCATTAATCATTATCTCAAGCAATTTTCTTAATGAACTCATAGAACATTAGTATTATTTGCCTTCTTAATACAATGTTCAATCGTCTTTTAACATCTCATGCTAAAAGGTGAAAAACTTTATTAAGTCACATGTTTATTCATAATAAAGTGACCTAAACTTAGGACTAATTGAAACGATTTCAATTCCTAATTTTTTAGAAAGAGGCATCCAAAATTTCCTGATTATCAATATAATCACGTCATCATATGACACGGATTAATTAGATCATCTTCAACATTTTCTCACTTAATGGAAACGGTTCCCTTTATTGAAACAATTAATTTTGGTACTTATAATCATCTTCATGACTCTAATTATACAGTCCATATTGTACATTAACATTGGTAATAAATTGTCGGAATTATCCTTCACAAGGACAAAATCCGTATCTCTAATTTTGAGAACGATTCTCAAGATACCAATCGACGAGGTTGAACAATCCAAACTCATCTTTAATAAATGTGATAATGGTGACTAAATTACAACTATATGTACATGTAAAACGATAATTAATATTAATAATCTTAAACAATTTTAAGATAAAATCATGAAAACTACCCTCAAGTTCGCATAATATTCCAAGATCCTAAACCTTTTGTCGCTCAAGTGAACTTGGGCTCACTGCTCAAACTCCAAAAGTAAAGGTAGACAACAAACTTGTCAATTACATGTACATCTCTATGTAATTCTTGGTTCGTCGGAATTAGTCATCATATGACACCAACTATTTGCCTCAAAGCCCAAGTCCGACTTGATAGCAATGTTAAGCAAACCAGATTGAACCTGTGTGTAACCGTTACCCACCTACTCAGTCCACACACATCGGCAAAGCACCGCTTAGGCAGTCACTTCAACCTATGATATGAAATTGTTGTAGTGGTCAATTCTGGAAATGCAATACTTAATATTTGTGTGAGGGTTTAAATGCATATGGGTCCTAATCATGCTGCTATGTCAACTTACAAGGCAACCTAAGCACACAAGTCTCAAACAATAAAAATCATGCATCATATGACATAATAATTCAATTGTTACTAGTGATTTGTGTATAAAACAAGTTAAAAGATCCCATATTTTGATTCATAATCATATTGCAATTCATAATTGCTATTTGGTTTGAACAAGTTCACCAATATCTTTCATTTTTCCAACTACGAGGAACAATTTCCCACCCGAAAAAATTGAACGGATATACAAAACTCGATTCACAATCGATCTGCAACTTATAATTGTCATATAGATGAACAACTCATCAAAATCAATTAGGACTCGTGAAACTCTTTTCCCGACCCATTTATGAAAACATGATAATTAATATGCACAAAATTATTTAGCCAATTTAGAAAATTAATTTTCATTGGTACGGAAAAATAAAAGTATAATTTGTATTTGATTTATAATCAACACACAAACGCGAGGAAACAATTTTTCTTAAAAGCGTCGCTCGACCCGACACCATGTCGTTCGAGTAAATATTGTGTCGTCTTGGTCAAACCTTTGCCGACCGGGACAGACCCGTGCCGACCGAGTCACACTCGTGCCCACCGAGTCATACTCGTGCCAACTGGGTTGGTCTCTTTTCGTTCCGTCTCCACTATAATTAAAACGAATCTTGTCCTAATCTTATTAAGTCTCATCGTCAACGATAAATTCTAATAATTTTACCCAATTTCAATCGAATCTTGACCTAATCTAATTAGTCTCATCGTCAACAAAGAAATTTGGGATTATATATAGTTGGTCAATTTAGGGTAAAATAAATTAAAAATAATCGATATTAGATCTCAATTTAACTTTAAGAATCAATTTCTGAATTTAACAATTTAAACTCATAAAATAAGATAAACCCTAAACTTGATCGATAAGACGATAAACTAGCCGCAATATGGATGAAAGGAAAACTCAAAACGAACCGTGAGAATAACAAAGTATACATAAGCACACTTAATGCCCAAGTCACGTAGGGTCATTCAAACCAACCAAACATGCAGAATATCATATCAAACCAAACATTTGCAATGACTACCGTGAACAATGCGGCATGATTAGTATTAACCTAATTCTCTCAAGAAATAGATAAAACGACGAGAACAATTCTCGGGACTAAAATATAATCAAATTAATATGCGGGTGGAATCTCTCATAACCAATTATGAGCCATAGATTCACGTCAATCTGATTAATACTACGTAACAGAGGCTCTGATACCACTGTAGGGTTACAACCCTTAAACCTAATGACCTGTTACGAGTATTAACCGAAAAGACAAAAGTAGAGGGATAACAATTATACCTTATTTGCAGCGGAACAACATATTAATAAGAAATATAATGATCCCAGAAATATATATAATCTCTACGGACAGAATAAATAATCTTCACGGACAAGAATAAACAATCTCCACGGACAAGAGTAAATAATCTCCACGGACAGAATAAAGCATCCCAAACGTGATGCCTCCTTTGGTATCCACACGGGTACGGAACTGCGACGTATATGCTAGTATAAGGGTTTTGTGAGACGGACTCACAAAATTCTCTCTCTAATAATATATGAATCAATACTCACAATTGTATGATTTGGTTCATCATATGAACCTCCTTATATAGGAGAGATAGGTTACCTACTTAACCTAGAAGTTATTCCATAACTCCAATTGGTATAATTAGATTATCACAATAACTCTAGTTACCATAACTAGATTATTACTATAACTCTAATTACCATAACCCGACAGCACAGCTGAGTCGTATTACTACTGACCCGATATATTAATAATATCCCGTACACATTGTGTGTGACCCAATGGGCCCACTTAAGACTACCAGACATATAACTCATTTATATGTCAACCCGACATCGACCTTTAGCAAGGCATATCGGATACATAGACTTAAGCGGGTTAATCCGTAGGACAGTGGACATAACTCCTTCAGTTGGATGGTTGCATAAATTGGTAGACTGCACAACAGTAGAGTCAGTCGAAGGTAAGATTATGCCTAATAGTAAATGAATATTATCCACATACGTGAATGTGTTTCAAGGGATCAGAGATAATATATATGCGGTAAACGTTAAATTAAATTATTGGCATTAGATATGGTATATTGTAGTTAGAATGAAATACTAATTAAAGCATCTCGCATATAAATATATGTAGATATAAATAATCACTGGGTAAAATCGGAACATATTACAATCAACAACGACAAAACATGTGATAAAAAAAATTCTCATCATCAGCGCACAAGTTATAATAATGAATGTTGTCGGTTAAAGTATTGATGCATAACCTTGCTTATTTAAAATAGTACAATTATGAACGCATTTTAAATGATAGTAAAGTTGAAAATTACGACTTTCATATTTATAACTGTAGATACTCAACACGTTAGAGTCCTAGGACCATGCAATATGTTCTTAAATTTTTGGTTGAACTAAGAACGAACGATTACTCTTAATTTTTCGATGTAGGATAATTTTTTGGTTGATATCTAAGGACAAACGACTACTCTTATTTATCATAATAAAATAAAGTAAAACAAAATATATCTACTTGTATTAGGATAATAATAATAATAATTTTATTTTTATTATTAATTATTTTAAAATTTTAATTATATATATTTTTTAATTTCTAGAGAATTAAAAGTTTTTTGGTTTATATTCTTAAAAATTCTTTTAAAATTCATTTTATGACTCAATAGATTTTTGATTAATACTATTTAATAACGAATTGTTACTCTTATTTATATAACAGAAATCTATGACATTTTTCAATACGAGATAATTTTACTTAACTTTATAGTCTTTAGAGATTTTTTAAGACTAAAAATATTTTTGGTTAATATCTAAAAATGAATGATTATTACTCTTGTTTATATAATAGAATTCTATCACATTATATTATAATTTTTCAATGTTAGACAATTTAACTTAAGTTTATAATCATAAGATCGCTCTTTTTAAGATTTAATTTTTTTTATATCTAAGAATGAATGATTATTCTTATTTATAGAATTATAATATTTCAGTGTGGACAATTTAACTTAAGTTTATATTTTTAAGAGTTTTTTTAAATTTATAGTAATATTTTTGGCTTGTAGTCTTAACAGCTCTTTTTAAGACTTAATAAGATTTTTTTGTTGATATCTAAGCACGAAAGATTACTCTTATTTATATAATAGAATTCTTTCACTTCATTATAATTTTCGAAGTGGATAATCTTACTTTTTTTTATATATATGTGATAAGAATAGATTTATCACTTTTTCGAGTAAATAATATGAAATTTATACTCTAATGAAAAAAAATTCTACCACAAAATCTAACTACTCGTATTTCATTTGTATATTTTTGTTACGATAATTTTTTTTATTAAATGAAACTTAAAAGTTTTTACTTTAAATGGTAAAACATCACATTAATATAATAAATTAATATATATATATATATATATATATATATATATATATTATAATAATTAAAAGTTTATAATCTATGAGCTTTTTCTAAGACTCAAAAGATTGTTGGTTTACAGAAATACTCTCTCCCCTTCAATAAAATGTTCCACATTTTCCTTTTAGGAAAATTCACTAAGATGTTTCACTTTTCTTATTAGTATATATTTTGTGATTCATATTATTTGTGACATATGTCAAATCACAAAACTCTTTTTCGACTCAATCAAAAGATTTCATGTTGAAATCTAAAGACGAATGAAAACTCTTAATTATACGGAGAAATAGAATTCCATCAACTTATTACTTCATATTGATGTGTTTCTATTTAAATTTATAATCTTATTAAGAGCTATTATGGGCTCAAAAGATTTTTTGATTAATATCTAAAAATGAATGGTTTCTGTTAAATCTTTGTAATATTTTGAGGTGATAATTGACTGTTTATATAGTGGTAATTTTTTTAATCTTTGGTGGAGTAGGATTGTTTTTTCCTATACGAATCTAATATCGCTTAAATCTGAGGTTGAGTAGGATTAATTATCCTATACAAATTCCTATATTCTTATTTAAATTTTAAAAAAAAATATTAAAACTTTTTATTAAATAATGTAAAAAATTCCGACCAATCATATCGCTCGAAAAGTTCCTGCTTTATTAATATATATTGATATATTGATTAGGAATAACTAATAAGCTAAGAATATTACGTAAAATTAGAGTTATGGTAAGTTACGGAGTCTAAAATCTGAAAATTCCACGAAACAACCTCAAACCGATCGGTTCAGGTCTGTCCCGACCGGTTTGGGTCCGTCCCGAGCGGTTTGGGTTCATCCCGAGCGGTTCGGGTTCCTCTGCACTGCGCGACGAATTTGAAATGCTTGCTGTTTCTTCGTTACTTCTCGGAATTGGACGTGTTATATACCGTTAAAAAGCTAAGAGAAAGATATTTCCCACGCCACAAAAATCAGATCAATCAGAGTTGTATAACTCAAGATATTCACGTTTGAAGTTGACCCTTGTTTTAGCGATCACTCTTTCTTCTTGATTTGCATTTGTTTGAACTTTCCAACTTATTTCTTTGTCGTTTCTTATTGTTTATTCACTTCACGTCCTTCTTCAAGTATTCACTTAGTATTCTCTAACTTTTATCACTTCTTTCTTGTGGATTTCATGGCTCGACTCTCGTCATTGCCCAAAATATAGCTCAATCGCCTTCATTTGTCTCGTTTCCTACAAAACGTAAACAAAATACCCGGCATAACAAAGAAGAATAAAAAACTAGAAAAACGACTCCTAGGACACATAAAACGAACCAAAATAAAGGAAACGTTGGGGTTAAATATATATATATATATATATATATATATATATATACACGATATGAGTTCATCACTCCTCAAGGCTATTGTTTTGGGCATTTTAACTCTTGACTGACCAGACTGCCGAGTCAAAAGTGACAGTAGGTTCAGTGGCATTGGATTGTGTCACAGTAGGTTCAATGGCAGTGGATGGTGTCACAGTAGGTTCAATGACAGTGGATGGTGATTGTGTCATAGAGGGTTAGGTTGGTTGTATGAATTGGGTTGATTCAAATGGTTCACCTAAATCAGTAGATTGGCTCAACCTAGAGCTTCTTCTAGGGGTTCGAACTGATGAAATTATTGTGGCACTACCTTTAAGTTCTTCTATACTAGGTTCAAGGGTAGTTGTAGTTGCATTTGTATCTTCACTTACAACATTTGCTGACCTAGTGTTTCTCCTAACTACAAATTTTTCCCTCATTTGTTTCTTAGGAGGACTTGACTTACTCCGAGCAACATTAACAACTTCCTCAACCTATGTTGTTTCCCCCTACATTAGAAACCCTTAAAGTCCTAGCAATACTCAAAGTATTACATGGATGCTCCTCATAACCTATCCATATAGCCACAGGCTCATCAAGCGCTCTCCTAGCAAACATTGTCATTCGGTCTTTATCATCCCTTAAGTAAGTATGACCCATTCTCCAACTATAACCTTGTGGGCATGACATAGGTCCACCCCGACGCGGCCACGCGCGGGTTTGGGGAGGCGAATGAATCTCCATATGAAAACGGATCGAATGGAAATTTAAATCGAAGTGGAGTCGCCACCGAACTTTGTGGGAGTTCGGTCTCGTTCGAACCCACTCTATGTCGTAGTAGGCCGTATACAAAATACGGCCCATTTCCGATGTCAGAGCTTATTGGGCTCGTCCCTTAGCATTTGATACCGATACCGTCACTACCGGTTATCGTGTATTGAATGACTCTCGTGCGCCAACGGTTTCGGGCATCCGGAAACCGAGGTTCTGAGTAAGGGGTGAGGGTACGTGTTGGGAAGCCCACGAAGGACACCCAACCCCGCCCGCACTAGCGGCCTCTACTAGGATATCGATTGACTCTCTAATACGCGCGTTAGTAATTCGGTGAGAATGCTTATGCAATGATTGTTTTCCCTAAGCATGTGAATGAATTGAAAGGGTTTCTATGTCGATTTAATGCAACTAAAATTTAACGTCAAAGTTGAATTTTAGCATGTGGGTTCATTTTAATACGATAAAATAAACAACCAAAAATTAACAAGGGAAACAATAAACTCGTTAGTAACGATATAACGGTTTACGAAATATTGAAAGATGTAGAAAGATGCAAGTGAGTTAATGTATGGTTTTGAAAAAGGGTGTTTCACGTGATAGATTAGGCACGTATTGACTTAAGTCACGAAAAACGATTAACGAGACTTGAATGCTATTGTAGGACTCACGGTTTGACGTGATTAAGGGCCACTCGACCGAGTCATCGTGTGACTCGACCGAGTGGACCTCTAAAAAGAGGTTCTGTCCGGATTTTACGACCCTACTCGACCGAGTTATTAACCAACTCGACCGAGTACGTTGCCACTCGACCGAGTCACTGTGAGACTCGACCGAGTGGAGGTCGTAAAAACATTCTGTTTCGTGCTATGGACCTTACTCGACCGAGTTATTGACCAACTCGGTCGAGTACGTTGCCACTCGACCGAGTCACTGTGAGACTCGACCGAGTGGAGGTCGTAAGAGACATTCTGTCTCGGTTTTGGTGATGTCACTCGATCGAGTGGCGTAGGCACTCGGTCGAGTGGCACCTGTACGAACCAGGTTCGTTTGCAATTTTAATTATCGATTTCGAAATTGCTTTTGATTTTTGATGATTTGATGAATTGGGCATAAATATTGTGGAATTTATACTCAATTCTGAACTTGAATACTCGTCGTATCCCATATTCGATTATTGAATCGATATGAAATACTAGAGTGATAATAATGGAAAATTAATTTAAGTCGACTTAAATTAACTACCGCGATATGGTAGATTTCCTCCGCGTTTAATAATGTCATAATTCTAATGAATTGTCTTGACAATTATTTTAGCATCAACGGAAAATCGCATTAGTTAACTTATGTGACTAGATCATTAGATTCGACGTCCAATTATGAAATTGGTATCAAATCTAATAGATCAACGCTTGAATTGAAAGACTTGATTTCCTCGGCTTTTCCGACATCGAAATAAATCCCTAGGGATTGTGATACCGGATCCGCGTCAACGAGTTTCGACCCTTAAAAAAGAATATATGTTTTGAAGAAGGTTTTTTAGAAAATCGATGCAATATGCGATGCGAACGAAAATAAACGAATTATTGTTGAAATTGACCCGTTTCAATAATCAAATGCTAGGGTGTCAGGATAAGCGACCGGCAACGCTGTGTGCAGTACACTTGTATATTCGGGTTTCCTTATCCTGACATCCTTCACACTCGACACAAATCGACGGGTATTTTAATGTCTTAATACTAATGGTATTATCAATATTATGATGCGATGATGGAATAAAAAAAACAAAAAAGACAAAGAAAAGATTAAGAAAACCGAGAGGGAGGAGAGAAGGGAAGAAGACGGGTTTTGCACCCTCAACCTACATGTTCTTGTGCTCGGTATGGACTCGTAGTGACGGCTTGCACGGGAGTTTCGAGATACGTAGAGTGAGTTGTGGTGGTTTAGGTTTGCCTCCTAGGTACTAGGGTTAGGGCTTGAGTGTAGTATTAGGGTGTGTTGATTAGGGTAGAATTAGGGTTTGTAAAAGTTGTAGGGTTGCAAAAGTGTGTCAAGATGTGTTGCATGGGGTTGCTTATATAGGCAAAGGCAAAGACCCCGATTAGGGTTACTCGACCGAGTAACCAGCTGACTCGGTCGAGTGGCCCGTTGTGCCAGCAGTCGGGCTCGAAATAGGCCCACTCGATCGAGTGGGTGGGGCACTCGATCGAGTGGCCCAGCTGGGTCGCGCGGGTCCATTGCTTTGGGCCACGACTTTGGATTTTGATGAGTTTTGTGTTTGACTTGGACTTTTGATGTTGTGAATAGCTGTTTTGTATGTCTCGGAAATTACTTTGACCAGGGTTGACCCAATCGTAAAAAAGTCGGTTTTATTTCCGGTGCCGGTTTTGGCCCGAATTAGTCTTGTTTGACTTGGAACGGTCCGCTGGGCCTGATTTTGAGGTCAGTTTTGTGAGATTTGTACTCCGTAAGTGCATTAGCCAGCAACTAATGGATTTGAGCCCATATCCGAGCGCGTAGAAACACGTTAGCGTCCGATCATCATCGGGTGTTTTTTGGAAAACTACCATAGACATCTGGCAGTCAAAATGCGGGTGTCTACAATCCTAAAGAAGGGTGCTTGGGTAATGACGTCTTAACCTTCTCTGCTTCATCATATAAGTCATTATACACATCAATAAGTAAACACCTATCTATATCCTCAATCACAATGTCAACTTTACGACCCAACCAATGCATTTGCAAAACCGTTTCATCCATACTGGAAATAAAACCCAAAAAACATCGGAATACTTAATTAATAAGCACAGATTGCAAAATTAAAGATAAAAGACAAAAAATTTACTGAATAAACAATATAAAATCAAAAAGGACGATAGTATCCATCTTACAAGACTCAATCTTTACTAGAAATAACATGCATAATTGATTAGGTGACGTGCATAAACGATTTCAGGAATATTCAAAACTAGATCACCGTGAGAATCAAAAGTGAAGAGAAGAAAACAACAATAGCGTTATACGACAGAGATGAAGAAGATGAACTACAAGAAATACTTCCCATAGCTACCACCCACGCGCGACTGAAACTTTCAGTCGCTTATTTAGCGACTGAAAAGTAATCTGCGCGACCGATATAAGTCGCTGGACGAAGCGACGAAATTTATAAAATTGACTCCCCTTAGCGACTAATTTCGGTCTTAAAAAAAGGGCGCGCAACCGAAATCAGTCGCTGCGTAGCGACCGAATAAAAACGACGCGCGACCGATTTCGGTCGCTACAGTGTGTCAATTTTTTTAAATGCGCGAGCAGCCCCCCTCCCCTCTCACATTCGCCATTTCACTCACTCTCTCTCTTCTCTCTTATCCGTCTCCACCTTATCATTCCTTCCTTCTTCATTCCTTCATTTTTTTAATTACGGTATATTTTTTATCTATACTTTATTTAAATTATTTGTTAATTTTTTTATTTATTGATATAAATAGATTAGTTATTGAGTTAGATGTTTTTATAGTGTAGTGTTGTTGTTAGTGTTGGAGTATTTAGTGTAGTTAGAAAGTTATCGCCCAATAGGTTCCCAAATTTGAAATAGTTAGATTGTTAGTATGAAATTAGGGTTTGCGGTTACGTAGTAGAATGAATTGGGTTGTTTTGATGTGTTAGGAAATTGGAATTGAAATACAATTGAAATAGTTTGATGGGTTGTTGTGATGTAATTATGGACTGATTGAGTGCAAATAGTACTATGTTTAGGTGAATTGAGAATTTTACAAAATATGTGAGTAGTGTATATATATATTAGTAAATTACTTTAGAGGAAATAATTTGTATGTGGTTATTGTCTCAATTTTTTTAGATAAAAAAATGAAGAGATAGGAACGAAAATGGATGTATGGGGAAAGATTGGACAAGAGACGGCGTCCCACAAAGGAATTTTTAGAGGGTGTTAGTAGTTTTCTTGAGTTCGCTAAAACCCATCCCGAATACGCGTCAGAGGGTAGATTTAGGTGTCCTTGTGTGAAATGTAAGAACCTCAAATTCTTGGATAGTACTCTGATTAAGGAACATATTATCTCAAATGGGTTTAACCCAAATTATTATTATTGGATTTGTCATGGTGAGACGTCCTCAAATTAGTAGGCAAGTGGAAGATAGCAACGACAGTGACGATGATTTTTAGTAGGGTATAGTTTTAGTAAGTTATATTATTTCGACATAGTAATTTGTATTACATATTTTGGGCAAATTATTTCAATATTATGATGTCAATTTCTAACTTTCTACTATTATATGTCTGCAGATATGACGTTGGGCAGTAGGTTGCGGTATGGTAGTTCGAGCAGCAAGAGGGAGCAGCAACAGCAGAAGGATCACCAAGAGGAGAACGAGGAGGAGGTGAACAACGATGAGCAACCATAACAACCGCTACAGGATCCAGGGTTTCAATATACCGACGAAGGGCGCCTAATTATTAGCCCGGAGAACACATGGTGAGACGTTATATTTCCTTTTTTTGTTTGAGACATCATCTTATTTCACTCTTTGGTATAGGTTTTGTACTCGTGCGGTGGTGACTGGTGTCAAAGATAGTTTCATGAATGATTTGACTACTTACTGCACGAGTTGGACAAAGTTGCCTCTGTGGCAACGGGAGAAGTGGTTTGCCAACTTCAAGGTACACCAATTTTTGATTTTTATTAATTATCTATTACTGTTTACAGATTACTAATACAATGACAACAAACGATCTTGCAGTTGAAACACTTTTACAACGAGGGTCTCGAGGTGGCTGTGAGAGACATATACATGGATGTCGCGAAGGAAAGACACAAAGACATGATGTATAAGTTGGCGAACGATGAAAAGGCACAGAAATTCCTTAAAGGTTCGATTACTCAATTAGTGTTAGTACTTGAATAGAAAGTTATATATATCTTCAGAACACTTATTGATCTCAAAGTGTATAAATTGTAGGTGACGCCATCCAACAGTTCAGAACAGCCTGCTCCGACCCGAAGTTCCTTAAAAGATCCGTCCAGGCAAAGAAGAACAAGAGGCGGGGAGGGGACCTCGAGGTGGAGGCGGAGCGCAGCCACTACGGTGGGTCGCAGTCGATGCACCAGCGGGCTGTGAATGTTAGTATTTCCTTACCTTTGATTTTTATTTTGGATTTTTATTTAATGTTTTCATTATAAATATAAATGAGAAATCTACGTGTACTGCCAACAGTTGAAGAAGAAAACCGGAGAATTCCCTCCGCCTGCGCAGCTATTTCTCGCCAAGAAGACCAAGGGGGACGACACCACCGGTCGATCGTTCGCTACGCAGAAGGACGCCGACATTTGGGTAAGTTTCAAACATAAGGTTTCTTTACTTTTTTTTCCTTTACAACTCACCTAATCATGACTTCAATTTCTTTCAGAGCTCGTATTTGGAAGCCACTAGAGCGCCCGAGAATGAAGGTGTGGACCCGAGCGCGATTTGGTTCAGAGTCGCGGAGGGATACCGCAAGGGAGCGGTGTACGGTACGGGGAACGCTCATTCCCTGTACTGGACACCACCCAATGTTCGGGGTGGCCACTCGACCTCGACGAAGTGTGTACCATCCGAAATGACTGGGATGAGGTCAGAAATCCGAGAGGAGAGGGCGCTACGGGCGGCTATGGCTGAGAAGCTGAAGGAGCGGGATGAGAAGCTGAAGGAGCAGGATGAGAGGCTGAAGATGCAGAAGTCCGTTAACCTGCAAATTCTGGAAGAGATACGGCGTCTTAGGAACATGCAGCAGTATAACTGCAACTCCGGCCTCACTCCCCGATTCCCGGATCCTAGAGACCCCTTCGGTGACGGTGGTAGTGGTGCGTCAGCTAGTTTCCCTGTTAGCTGAGTAGATTGAATGAAAACAATTTGTAGTTTCTGAATGCTTGTTGAAAAAACAGTTTGTAACAACACTTTTAATTTAGTGTATTCACGACGTTTGCGTACTTGGTTGCCAATTTTGGAGTGTGAAGCTTGCGTAACGTTTGGAACAACGTTTGGAATGTTTGGAATGATGTTTGGGATGTATTGTGGTTGTTGGTTTGTTTTATTGTGCAGATTTTGGCTAGAAAAATAATAAATATAACTGGCCTATTTCTGGTACGGCAGCGACTGATATCAGTAGCTAAATTTTCTATTTAGCGACTGAAATCAGTCGCTGTAGGACGCCACGTCACACCAGTTAGCGACTGATATCAGTCGCTAACTGACGCTTTTAGCGACTAAAATCAGTCGCTAAAGGGACGTCATAGCGACTGATTTCGGTCGCTAATTTTAGCGACTGAAATCAGTCGCGCGTCTGTTTTAGCGACTGAAATCAGTCGCTAGATGCGACTAACTGTAGCGACAGTTGCTTAGCGACTGTTAACAGTCGCGGGTCTCTTTTTAGCGACAGATGACAGTAGCTAAGCTCAGTCGCCCCAGGCTTTAACTCTTGTAGTGGATATGAGTAATACCTTAGCAGATGATGGTAAGAGTTTGTCGTCTATCCTACCGATCAAAATAATATAAACGAATCTAAGCTAGGTATCTAGGGTAAGTCGAGTCGATCCTCAGGGACGGGAGTTCCAAACTAAAGGGTGTTATTATTCTAGACTAAGTTCTAGCGAAACAATGGTGATTGGCTAAGATTGATTAATGACTAAACTAAAGTCTATAACACGGAATAAAAAGGCAAAACAAACAACTAGTGATAATGGAAAGCGAGTTAAATCAATATAAGGAGAAACTAGGGCTAGTTCGGGTTCATGGATGTCAAGGAGATTTAAAGGGGAAACGGGGGTGCTAGCATGGTTTTGTAGCCTAGGTTACAAACATTCGGGCTCTCGCTACTTAAACGGCCTAGGGGTCTCCATACCACGCTCTCGCTCCTAGTAGAGGAACCAAACTTATCACCAAACAAAGACATGCAAGAGAAGAAGCAAGAAAAACAAAGAGTGATCGTCTCAAGTCTCACAAGCATTTCATCAAACATGTTGAGTGCAAGGCATTAGGAAACAACAAAAACAACAACTAGCATCACCAATCTCACTCTAATCATCCCTAATCACACCCAATCCCCCTACTAACCCTAGGGGAGAACTACTCACACATAACTAAAGAACTATCAACACTAACAAGTGAAACCCACAACATAAGAGAAACATTCATAATGAAAAACAAACAAAGATGAACAATTAACAAAAGATAAAGATTGAAACTTAACTAACAATGAAAGATTAAGAGAAAGGAGAAAAGAAGATTATACCCAACTAGAAGATGAATGAAAAGATTGAAACTTGCATATAAAGAAAACGCAAATACATCCACCAAGGTTGTCAATCTAGATAAAATCTTCAAGAATTCCCTTAATACAAGAGTAACTACTAAAATTAAGCTAAGATTAAAGAAAGATTAAGAAAAGATTAAGGAGAAACTAAGCTAATGATATGAGTCCTCTATCTAGGGGTTTTTGCCTCAAAAATTACAAGAGGAAGGTATATATAGGGTTCCATAAGTGAGGGAAAAGAAAGAATGAAGCGGAGTGCGAGCTGGGGCCGTCCCGATCGTGATGGGAGTGGTCACGGTCGGGATGGGGCCCATCCCGGCCGTGGTGGTGGTGGTCACGGTCGGGACCACCCTACAGTGGCTCCCGATTGTTAGCTCACTTCGTCCCGGCCGTGATGGTAATGGTCACGGTCGGGAAGGCCATGTAGGCTTCAAATACGGTCACGTAGGTCCCTACTTGCTTTTCCTAGGCTTCTTATCGACTCTCGGTGCTCGGGATGTTCTCAAATTGGGCTCCAAGGGACTCGGGATCGAGTCTAAGTCACCGAATCATCGTCGCTTCCTGTCATTGGCTCCATATGCATCAGAAACTAGACGGAATCGTTCCACCTCTCTATGATGAGCATTTGGAACCTAAAACAAGTTAGAAGAAGCGTAAGTAGCCTCGAAACCGCTCTAAAGAGCGATTTCTCAAAAGAAAGCGGGACCAAACACGTGAAATAAACACTACAAAACACACTTATCAGCAGGTCTTGGAGTTGCGGTTGCAGAACAATGTCGAAGAACAAGCTGGAAAGGATGTCGAAGATTAAGATGGGAAGAACAAGCAGAGGAAGTCAGAAAGGAGAAGTGGAAAGGGTTTTAGGTTTTGATGGTTTTAAAGGAAGTGAGAGGGATAAAAAGATTAATTAAAGGATAAGTTAGGTAGTTAGTTTGATTATGTAGATTAAGGTTAGTATTATATAATTAATCTGCCACCTCATCAGTTAACGGCGGGATTTGGGAAAAATTCAACGGAGGGAGTTAGTAAGGTTACGCCAACCACGTAAGTATAGAACTCGGATACCACGTGTGTTATGAAATTCGAAGGCGTACCACATTCCACATAGAGTTCGAAAAAACTCGGGATACTATGGAGAAAAACCCTAAAATAATTAATTATGAATATATTCTGAACAAATATTAATAAATGAGTAATATCGTCAATCATATGTTTTCGCTAAAGAAAAAAATCTATATTTAGTGAGTTGGTAGAATCTTATGATTTTACGATCTGATTGTACCCTCTCTATCGATCCAAAGTAGAATCCTGACATCATTGCCAGTGAGGTTTATTCTGCACCCCCAGTAGCCAGCACAGCCAGCAGAGATTGTATATTCACCTTTGTTTGTTTGCCAAACATTACTCGTATATCCGGCCTGCCTTGAAACTTTTCCTCCAAGTCCAACTCGTATGTTGTGATGGTTTATATAGGAGAATTTGTATTAACCTGTTACTGCATATTGAAGGCATTTAGATCGGCCATGGCGAATCAAGATAATCAGACAGCGCGCCCGATCTGTAACATCAAATTCATAGATATTTTTTTTCCTTCCGCCGTGGCAAACTCCCTGTGCCAGGTTAAAAAACGCAATATCACTTGCATTCCGCTGTGGCAAACTCAGAGCTGTCAGATATAAAATGCAAGATCACTTGCATTCCGCTGTGGCAAACTCATAGTATTCCGCCTGTCAGATTAAAAACACAAGATCACTTGATGAATTCCGCTGTACGTAGCAAGCAAGTTCTTAGCATTCCGCCTGTCCAAGATCACTTGAATTTCCGCTGCACAGATCGCAGACATGGTCTAAATTTTTACTCAAGACGTCTTGCAGATCGGCATCATCAGTCCGTCTTAATCATTGCACAATTTGCACTTGTCAACTGTGAATTATTTATTACAGCAACATATACTCATAATTGCACTGTTTTGTTATCAGATAAGAGAATTAGTCTTCCTGCTTGTCGAATGTCGACTGTCAATAACATAATGTTTGTACAAAAAAAAACAGCATGCTTCATGCCTTTTCTAAATACTCACTGCTCTAAAGTCTAAATGTCTACTGAACTCTCCAAGCAGAAATGAAAAAACTCGGCCCGACCTTCTTGGTAAGTACTCCGTATCGATTAAAGATTCAAATCCCGCCCCCATCAGCAACCTTTTTATATTTACTCTTGTGACACTTGTTATACTACAAACAAAAAAAAAGGTAAGATGAGTAACAAGGTTAATATAAATCACTTTCGGTAAATGGGTAAGGTTAAATACAGTTTTCGGGATTAAAAATTAAATGTATTTCCTGAAATAGAATTAAAGTGAGCACATATGACAAATTTACGCGTATATTAATAATACTATTAAATGCTTGATTTAAACTTTTATTCCTTTTCTAAAATCTTAAATACAGCCTCTAAGGACGGTATACATGTATCATTTTTATTTTGTTATGTGAAAAGTACTGTTTTATGTCGTAGTACAGTTTTTGCAAAGTCAATGGTGTACTACAAACTTGCAAGTAAGATTGTGTTGCAATTATTGAATAATTAATCTTTATTAGCAAACATTGACAACAATATATATACAAACTAATTGTCTAATTCACAAAAAATTAAGATTCAACAATGACTACTAGTACTACATCAATTGGTCTAAAATCTTCAAGGCCAACAAATATCGGAATAGTTATCGTTGTCCTCGTTTTCTGGTGGCAACAAGTATTAATATCGGCCCATGGAGGAGTCGACGATGATCACCCGCCTAGTACGGGCGAGAACAATCTCCATTCGAAGAAGCTTTTAGCCGTGAAATTTGGGTGTTTAGCCATATTCTTTGTTAGCACATTCGTGTTTGGTGTCTCGCCTTACTTCTTGAGATGGCACGACGGTTTTCTCGTTCTAGGTAACATTATTCTTTTTTCGATAATGTATGTTCATGAATGAAGAAAATATATCATCGTTATTGTTTGTAACAGAGTTTTTAATTTGTGAATTTTTAAAAAATTACTACAACAATTACTTCCTTTTAAAATACATATTTTGTAAATTACTCCATTTTAAAAATATTGTTGGAAATTACTCTCAAAATAGGTTCAAAGTTCAAAAATTGTTTGAAATTACATTTGTAGGACGAAAATGTCCCTACTTTTTTTTTTTAATTCCTATTAGGCTATTACTTACAACTCGCCCTCTCACTAAAAGCATTTGCGTTCTAAAAATATACTCCGTAATTTTTATTAATTTTTGAACTTTGAATATATATTTGGAGCACGGGAGTAATTTGAAAAGAAAGTAATTTTAGAAACGTGTATTTTTAAAAACACAAATTCTTAAATGAGACGGTCTCACGATACGATTATCGTAAGACCTCTCACATAGGAATAGTTTATTATTTTAGTAACTTCCTCCCATGTGAGAGGTCTCACGATAATCGTATTGTGAGACCGTCTCACATGAGACTTACTATTCAGCAACTCTCCTGTGAGACGGTCTCACGGTAATTTTATCGTGAGACCTCTCACATAGGGGTGGTTACTAATTTAGTAACCACCTCTTATATGAGACGTCTCACGATAAATTAGTTTTTGCGTTTTATGAATTAGGTAAAAATATTACTCGTAATGTTTTAAAACATGTAATTACATACGGAGTAGTAAGTATTTGCGAAAGACAAATGTTTGGTTTTTGAAGTATAAGAAAATGGAGTAACTAAATTCCGTCCTTAGGAGAATATTCAAATCTATAGCACGCAGCATAAGCATAAGCATAAGATACGTAGTGTATGTAATTTCTGATGTTATTATGATTCTATATACTCGTACTATATTTGATCGATCAGGAACTCAATTCGCTGGAGGGGTGTTTCTGGGGACAGCAATGATGCATTTCCTGAGCGATTCCACTTCGACCTTTGAGAGCCTGACATCGGTGGAGTACCCATTCTCGTTCATGTTAGCTTGCTCTGGATTCCTCCTCACAATGTTCGCTGACACTATCGTTGCTTACGTTGTCGCCAGAAGCACGACTGGGGTTAGTACTAGTACTAGTAGGGTGGAAATTGATAAACCGGAAAATGATGCTCATCAGTCGGAGCTTGCAAATAACTCAGAAAACCCCTTTTTTATGAGAACTTCGTCCATTGGAGATACTATTTTGCTTATTACTGCATTGTGTTTTCACTCAGTTTTTGAGGGTATCGCAGTCGGTATTGCTGGTAATAATCTTCATTTTATACGTGCATCGTTTTAAGGGCAAAATATTATCGTTATATCTACTCATCGCAATATGATAAAATAAAATTATGATTAATTCTTTGTAGAATAAATTAATAGTTATGAAAAATGAGATGGCGCCACCCGGTGCCGCTCAATTTGTGCGCCACCGGAATATAATAATGATTTAATTAATTATTTTTATTTTACTTTTTAAAAACTTAATATTAAATCAATTAATAGTAAAAGGGTGTTTTAGTAATTTTAATTATACTAATAGTAAAAAAAATCTTAGATTCTCCCTTAATATTAGTCATATTTGTAGGGGATCCTGGTTAATTTGTTACTCTCTAGCATAACACACAATAAAATGCAACGAAGAGAAATTTAGTACTATTTATAAGACGAATGCCGGTATTTCATCTCAAGATTTGTGTATGTTCTTACTTCCGTTGCACAATATGGTCGTACATAAGAAAATAACGATGAATATTATGCTCCAAGAATAGAATTATAAATAAAAATGTATAAAATATGATAAAGAAACATAATCGTTGTAACAATTAAAATAAAATTTGTATTTCGTATAAAAGATTAAAAGATACGAATAATTTTCATTTAGATGTATATAAAATTACTTATCTGCCCTTAAGTGATTGGTGTAAAAATAAAAGTTTCATTTTTCATTTTTTTTATTTTCTTATTTTTTAATTATGGTGGCGCCGAGATTCAACGCCACCGAGTGGCGTCCTATCGCTATCCAATAGTTATTCCCTTTTAAAATACCCATTTTTAAAATTACTTCCAAAATGATAAAATTTATTCAAAGTTCAAAAATTATGCTAAATTGAGTATTTTTTTAGGATTAAAGTGCTCCTACCTTTTTTATTCCCTATTATTGCACCTCACTCATTGACCATGAGAATTTTTGTACTAAAAACAGATACGGAGTATAATTTAGAGCAATTTTGAATAAATTTTTGGAGTAATTTATAATAAAAAATCCAGAACGGTAAATTTAAAAATGTGTATTTTAAATGGGAGTAATTGTTAATTTACTTTTCTAATTTTGATTTTTTTTAGCTACGGAAGCCGATGCTTGGAAAAATTTGTGGACGATAACACTCCACAAAGTATTCGCGGCCATAGCAATGGGCATCGCGTTATTAAAAATGTTGCCAAAGCGACCTCTATTGGCTACAATCCTCTATTCTTTTGCATTCGCCGTGTCAAGCCCAATTGGAGTTGGAATTGGCATCGGAATTGATGCAACGGCTGAGGGTCGAGGTGCCGATTGGACGTACGCTATTGCGATGGCGTTCGCTTGTGGTGTCTTTGTGTACGTTGCCATTTGCCATCTTATTGTGAAAGGTTACAAGCCACAGTCTCCATGTTGTTTTGACACTTCATTTTATAAATTCGCGGCTGTGCTTTTAGGAGTCGGTCTCATTGCAGTTGTTATGATTTGGGATTAACCATCTTTTAATTTGTTTTTGGTTATAGACAAAAAAAACTTTAGAAACGATCTCTCGATCATTTTATGTTAAAACTCTTTTTTATTCCTTAAGCCAAATGAAAGGTAAATATCATTTTTCTCAAGATTACAGTTTTTTTTAATTCCCAAGGTTGTAGTTTTATCGTTGTTCATCTAAATTGTTTATATTTGATCCGTTATAATCTTAAGACAGATAACACCGTCACAAACAAGAAATTAAGGTAAATGCCAATCTATTGGAATTGTTTGGTTACTCTCCTACTTTAATTAAGGTCTCGTTTGGTTACTCTCCTACTTCCCGAGAAGTGGGAGATCCCATGAAATGCAATTTCATGGAATTGTTTGGTTATCCCAAAAGTGAAAGATTGGGGGACTCAAACTTCCACCATATCATGAGTTGCACTTTCTGGATGATATGGGAAGTTGTTCCCCTCGATGAATTGAACTTCCACACATCCTTACTCATATCAATGACTTTCATAGCCTTATGCACTCATCATATTTTACTTTATAACCCTAATTTTTCACTCAACTCTTCTTTATTGATTTTTCCGGAACAACGATGGTAAAGTAACTTAGAAAGTTTTTTTTTTTAAATAATGTTTTTTTTAATGTTGATGATGTAATTTAGTTACGACTGCATATCATTGAGAAAACAATTTCAGCTATTTCATAAGTTGCTGTTAAAAAAAAAGTTACTCGTATTTCATAAGTTTTATATCCTTGATTAATAAATGACATAATAGTCATTATAAACAAAATCACGAGAATTAGGTGAAGACAACCAAACAAGAGGTAAGAATTCAATTAATGGGAAGTGTGAATTCCAGGATGTCAACCAAACAAATATTACAAATTCTCGGGAAGTTGATGTGGGAAGTAACGTCATGGAAATGTAACTTTCTCCGGGAAATAAAAAGTTCCCGGATGAACCAAACGAGACCTAAAAGTGTGTTTATTTGTTTGACTAATTAATAAACCGATTTTCTAAGTATCGTTAAAAACAAAATTTACTTACTTCACACAAAAATTAAATATACGAGTACTACATATAACAATCTATTAATCGCAAACCCTCAATAATGATCCAAATTATTTTATTAACTCGTTGATTAAAATATAATGAGTATACATCATGTTAAAATTAAAACACATAAAATTTAAACAAAACCATTTTTTTTACAAATCTATATAACAATAATCTATTATTTAGAAATATGATCTATTTATGTTAAAAGTAATCCATTATATATCAAATAAAATTAAAACACATAAATTTACAAATCTCCCACCAAATGCAAATTGAACAAGGAAAATGAAACAAGACCCACTGGCACATGAATGTGCCTACATCAAATCGTCAAGTCTTATTCTCCCAACAAATATGTGAAAATATCGTACTCCCTCGGTTCAAAGTACAATTTACCCATTTACTTTTAACCTAAGTTTTAAAAAAATTGATTATTTATTATTAATAATGGTATAAATGTGTAAAGGTTAAATATTAGTTTAATATTAAATGTAAGGTAAATAATGATATCTTTGTAAATATGTAAGGTTTAAAGTATTTATTTATATTAAAATAATGACTAAATGAAAATAGAAAGCTTGAAATTGAACGTCCGAAAAAAGAATATGGTCTGGGTAGATGTAGCTTGGACTTGAACGAAGGCAGGATAGGGAGTACATTTTTTGAGAAATAACTATGAAAATACCATTGAAATTTAATAGTCATTATGTCGAGTTAAATTAATATGAATAAAGTCGTCGAATTACTAATTGAACTGAATTGATGAGTAAAGTTTTAGTAAAATTGAACTGAATTGAATTAAACTAAAAAAACTGACGTAAATTTGAGGGAATTCCAAATAACATGGCGCTAGACATTTTTACAAGGGTACATTACTGCATAATCACTCCACGAGTTTTGACATGTTTGCAATCCTTATAACACGTACAAAAACCTTTTATGCTAAGCAGTTTTTTTTTTTTTACAAATTTAAGTTAAAAATTTACTTTGAAAAATAAAAACATTTAATATAAAAAAAGGAAATTATATTATAATCCTAAGTCTTATTAATGAAGGGTGTATTATTATTAATCTATTATGTCGTCAACTTGCTATTATTATTAGGTTAACATAAACATTCAACACACCTACTAAATTGACCCTAAAAAACTGCCTTGCCTTTCATTAGATTTCTTATTTTCTTATCACATATCCTTGTCTCTGTCACAAACTTGTTTGGACAAATTGACGGGTCAAATATTATCTACAAGAATTGATAAAGACAAAATATTTGTTATTTCACCCGTCTCACTTAAAAGGTTACATTTACTTTATACTCCCTCCGTTCCAATGAATTGTTTGTCTTTTCTTTTGACACCAAGGTTAAGGGAACCAATGAGGGAGTGACATGTAGACCAAAACTCATGAGAATGATCAAATTACATATTACATTCCTAAAATAGAAAGGCAAACAATTCATTGAGACGCCCTAATATGGAATAGGCAAACAATTCATTGGGACGGAGGGAGTACACGATTCATAAGGTAATGAGAGATGAATTATTATTAATTTATTAAAAAGGAAAAAGTAGGGTGTAAATGTTACGAGTACTAAAAAAAAAAAGAAAAGTGTGAACTATTGATTGAGATAGATGGAGTATTTTTTAGACATTCTGATTTTATCTTATCTAATCATGTGGATAGACTTGTCAAGAACTGACGCAACTCAAAAACCCATCCGAAAAAAACTTGAAAAATTAAAACGTGCCCGAAAATTACTTGAACCTGAAAGTGACCCACCGTTAATGACCCGAATATTTTAGGTCAGAGCATACCGATTCGTGACCCGACTCAAAAATAGGTAAATTAAAAAATATGGAGTATTAGGAACCTTGACTTATTTCTCAAAAATAGTAAGGAACATTGATTAATTTCCAAAATTTTAAGTAATATTCTTTTATACGGAGTAGGTTTTAAATCATATTTTTATCACATAATTATTATAATGATAAAAAAAAATTGAATAAATCGAGTCAAAATATGTCATATACGTGCGTGTAACAAATTTTACTTTCTATAGAAACTTAATATCAATAATTTATATTAAAACACTTATTAAATAAAAAAAAGTTTATTTTTACTAATATCATATACTCCCTCCGATTTTAATTATCTTCTCATTTGATTTTTAGTGAAAAATAAGGGTGTAGGAAGGAATGTGTGGCTCAAAAGAGAAGAATGATGAGAGAGAAATGTAAGGGTAATTCTAGACCACAGGTTGATGGCTCAAATAAGAATTAGGGAAGTTCAACCCAATAAGGAAACATGGAAGATAAAAAAAATTTGGAGGGAGTATTAAATTAGAAGATTAAGAAAATTTAGAATAAAATTGTACTCGTATTTATGATTAAAAAAAGTAAAGACGATTAATGTTTTCAAAATAGGTTAATAAATCATATTGGACCTGAAATGCGACCCAAAACCCGTAGAGCTCCAACCCATATAAAACATGTACGGAGTATTTTTCAAAGCTTGAACCCGAAAGCGACCATCCGACCCGTTCTGCAGGTTACATGTAGTTTGATGAATTTTCTTGTCACAGACTCATAGCTACAACAAAGGGACACATACAAAAGTGACTCTACACTGAACATTATTCTTACTTATAAAGTTATAATCCAAATGATAATAATGTGGCCTAACTTTATTTGGCCTTTACCTTTTGATTTTTAAAAAAATCCTATAATGCATGCGAGAATTCAACGATATTTAAAACTCAAAAAAAAAATCGATTTATTAGATTGCGTCACAAATCTGATTTAATTTTATGACATGTACGTATTACTAGCTAGCTAGAACACATTATCGTTTGGATATCAAGCATGTTCTTCTTTAAACGTTATTATCTACAAGGTATTACGTAAAGTTTTACTCAATATTTTTTTATTCTAAGAACTCAAACCCTAAATTTCTATTTGTACGATTTAATACAATTTGAAACTGGTTGATTCAAACATAATGATATTTGAACATACATTATCATGCATGAAAATGTTCATATTATATATATTCAAAGAAATAAAATAATATTTGACTATAATTAAAGTAAGACGGATATTATATATTATAGGGATATTATAGAATATAATTAAAAGCCCTTTAATTAGGGTTTATTAGTTCACAAATCAAAGGAAAGTCATACATCAACGTAAAATTCACTTGAAAAACACTCAACATTGAAAGCCTCATTCTCTATTCACCTAATATTACGTATCAATCAAACCATAATCTATCATACAATTCTTATATAATCACTTCACTACAACTACTATAGTTACTTACTTAATTAGTCAAAAAATATATATAATCAATAAAAATAAGAGATCAGAGGAGATTAATTATACGGCAAAAATTAGAAAAATAATGAATAATTCTTCATTATTATCATTTGTCGTGACCATCATAGCCGTCCTTGCGAATTTTTCGCTATGCCATGGAATCACGCGACACTATAGGTTTGATGTATGTATTTTAATTCATTCTATCGATTCTAAATAAATCTAAAAATCGTGATCAGTAATGCAATTCTTATTATAATATACAGAGTATTTTTTTTTGCAAGGAAATATTATATTATACGGAGTTAGTATTACTCTTTCATGACAGGTTTGTTAGTGATCTAATTATATTATACTCCGTACAATGTTCTTACATACAATAAATTATTTTATCATATAATCACGTAATTCTACTAATTTTTTTCTCTTTAAATGTATGCTTTACTTAATGTCCCTTTAGTTGATTTTTTTTCCGCACAAATTCTCCTACGAGACAGTCTCATGATAATCTTATTGTGAGACTTCTTGTAGCAAGAGTGATTAGTACATTTTGTGGGTTAGTGTATTTGATTACATGTCTTAAAATATTTTTTTTCGTAAGATGGTCTTCTAATTGGTTTAAATTTTGTGTATAAAAATGGCTAATTGCAATTTTTATTGTTAATCTTGTAGATTAGGGCACATAATGTGACACACTTATGCAAGACCAAGAGCATAATTACAGTCAATGGACAGTTTCCTGGGCCATCAATTGTTGCTAGGGAGGGTGATCAAGTCCTCGTAAAAGTTGTAAATCATGTCCAAAACAACATTACTATCCATTGGTAATATCATACTCTTTAAAATTTCAATATAGTAAATGTTTGAATTCATTTGTTAAGACAGACGTACCCTGAATAATAAGTTTCAAATTCAACTCACCTCCATTTTCTTGTAATGCAACCAAGCGTGCATGCTTCAATTCGTTGAAATAAATAAACAAATCAACATGCTAGTGCAAATGTATGATTTATTATGAGAGTGATCGATATGTTAGTGATAGTGTTAGTTTTTAAAATAATATACAAATTTATTTATTTATGAATATTATATTATTCATTTCATAGGTATATGTTATAAAATGTTAATTAATATTAAGTACGGAGTCATGTATTAAAATTTATTTTTGTTTAACACTTTGTGAAGTTGGTTTAATTTTCTAAATTAATAAATAAACGATAAATGTAATTTAGTAGTAACAATTCAATCAAGGTAATTTAGTAAAGTCAATAAGTGTATATGTTGATCAACAATATTCCATATATTTTAATTATATGTTGTTATTATATTTCGAAACACTCAATTTACTCTAAAAAAAATTATATTATTAACAATTGAGTAGTCATAGGTTGATTCTTTTTTTAAGAAATTTACTCATAATACGGAGTAATTCATAGTTAAAAAAAACTGAACCAATCCTATATTTTTGTAAACTAAAATTAGAGATTATTCACTTCATTAAAAAAAAAAATATTGTTTTTCGCAGTACTCATTTTCCTCGATGCAGTACCATTTTTTCAGTTTTACCCCTCTCATTTCCCCTCCCTCACATTCATTCACGCTGTACATTTATTTTTAATTTGATGCAGTACATTTATTTTAATCTTTGATATAAAGTACTTTTTAAAGTTTATTAACACAGTAGGTTTCTTTTATCACGAAATACACATATTTTTATCAATTTTGATGCGGTACAATTTTTTTTTTCTTCAACTTATGCATAAGCAAATTCAGCCACAACTTTAAATTTATGTTTAAAGGCATGCGAGACAATCAGACAACCAAACCAAAATAAAAAATACTCCGTAAAAAAGAGGACAATTGGTACGGAAGGGCGAAGACAAAACGTGAGTGTCAAACCCTAAAATCACAATATATATTTTTAACTTTGAAACAAAAACCCAAATTTCAATGATTAATGATAATTAATAGTTGATACCTGTTTTTTAATCAAAATTGTATCCATAATCTATTAAATTTGATTAATCGAAGGAATGTATAGTTAGATTTGGAGGTAATCAATGATAATTGGAAAAAAATGGTTTTTAGGGCTAGGGTAGAGATTAAATTTGATCAATTGAATAAATGTATAGTTGGGGGTCGTTTGATTGCCCTCTTAAATCCTGAGAAGTATAAAATTGATAAATTGGGATACTGTTTGGTTGTCCACTTCCCGGGAATTGTCACCTCCTCCCCAATGGGGGAAGTTACTCATGCCCCATTGGTGGGTAAAACTTAAGTCATTTCCACATGACAACCAAACAATATTTTTGTAATTCCGCTAAAATACAAATTCACGTGAATTTAAGTTTCCGATAACTTCATCTTTTCATGGTGAACCAAACGAGTCCTTGATTTGGAGGTAATCAATGATAATTGAAAAAAAAAATGGTTTTTAGGGTTAGGGTAGAGGGGTGGGAGAGAAATTAAATTAGGTTTCTTTTCTGATAAGAGTATGCAATGAAAAATATGGATAAAAAATATTGCGTCGAGTAAAATGCGTATTGCAAAGAGTAACTCCGGAAAAAAAAGCATATATATTTTTTAAAATTTCAAAAATTGTTTTGACGATTATTTTTCGGAATTACTTTTTCATAATTACATGTTACTCAATCATACCTGAAATTTTCTGATTATTCCTATATTATCCTTCCCATAATTTTTCATACTTGCTGTTTTACTTCTTTTTCTCTTCTTTTCTAAACTTCTTTCTCCAACTTCGTCAATTTTAAAATCAATTGATCAATTCGCTATGGATTATAGTTCGTTAATCGATGTTTTTATTTTACTTGAAAATTACTTATGATTTACCCTAATTGAATTAGGTTTAATGTACTATAATCGAAAATTAGGTTTACTTTTTTTAAGAATTCAAAATTTAGTTGCAGGATTTTTTTTTTTGATTTTGGCTGTTCTTGAGTATTTTGTAATTAGATTTTTATTTTAATTATTGAATTAATTTTGATTTATACTTTTGTAATTCTCGTATTTTAATTATTATTATTATTATTATTATTGTAGAATTTAATTTTCTTGTTAATTTTTTCTATTATTTGAGTGTAATATATGAGGGTAATTATTATCAATATGATAATAAATTATGGAAGAAAAATTAAAATAAATATTTTTTCTCAAATTACGAAAATAAATAAATATAATTACTAATCATTTTTCCAAAAAAAAGGTCTTTTAAAAAACCGGAAAAAAATGGAAAAATAAAAATAAAAAATTGGTGACCGAAGTGACCGCCGAAGTGGTGGCCGGAGTTGTTGCCGGAGTAGTGAGGTGGTGGAGGGAGATGGAATTTGAAAGTTTAGGGATTTATTTGGATTTCACTAAAATCTTCTCTAATGTTAGTGTTGAGGGAAGAGATAAATGAGAGGGACATTAGTGTAATTTTTAAGTACAAATCAGTAACAGATAAATATGAAAAAGCACCATCCTCATTTTTATTGTTTATGAAATTTATACAGGCATGGGATAAGGCAACTTGGAAGCCAATGGGCTGATGGGCCATCCTACATAACCCAATGTCCAATTCAAACTAATCAAAGTTATGTCTACAACTACACTATCAATGGTCAAAGAGGGACTCTCTTTTGGCATGCTCACATCTCTTGGCTTAGGGCCACTATTCATGGGCCTATCATCATTTTTCCTAAGAAAAATGCTTCATATCCATTTCCAAAGCCCACCAAAGAAAAAGTCATCATTTTTGGTAACTTACTTTACCCCTTTTCGGTTTTACGGGTCGGGCTGGTCGGGTCAATGGGCGGGTCATGCTGAGTGAGGGTGACCCGGACCTGACCTGTGGGGTTGCCGGGCCGGGTTGGGATGGTTTTGATGGACTCGGACCCGGCCTGGACATGGAACATGTTAAGCCGGGCCTCCCACGAGTCTGACGGGATCCAGGTTGACCACCCCTAAATTGAGTACGACCTATCAATTTCTCATGACATTACCAGCTATACGAACTGTCATCTTTACTAGTTAGTCATTCAACACGAAATTGTGTAGGTGAGTGGTGGAATAACGACACTGAAGCTGTCATCGCTCAAGCCCTCCAAACCGGAGGCGGCCCTAATGTTTCAGATGCTTACACATTCAACGGTCATCCAGGACCGTTATACAATTCATGTACCGGACCTAAAGGTAACGTTCATACTAATAGCCGTCACAACTCACAATGTCTGTGCGATTTATTTCTGATTTAGTATATAGTGGATTTTCACAGAGTTTAATACGTGTGTTATTGTGTTGGGCATTAGGTATGGTTGATACATACAAGCTCAAAGTGAAGCCGGGGAGAACATACCTATTACGTTTGATCAATGCTGCACTGAATGACGACCTCTTCTTCGCGATCGCGAACCATACAATAACTGTGGTTGAGGCGGACGCGCTTTACGTCAAGCCCTTTGAAACCAAGACACTTTTAATCACACCGGGTCAAACTACAAATGTCCTTCTTAAGACCAAACCTAAACCTAGTCACACAACCTACCTAATGGGACTAAGCCCCTATTTCGTCGGTAGTGGCACGTTTGACAACACCACCTCGTCCGCCATCCTCGAGTACACCGTCCCCTCCCCGTCCCATGGGCTGAAGCCCGTCACCTCGAGGGACCTTCCTCGTCTCCCATCCATCAACGACACCTCATTTTTCACCAACTTTACCCGCAGATTTAGAAGTTTGAACACGGCTGAATTCCCAGCGGCCGTGCCCCAGACAGTGGACAAACACATTTTCTTAACGGTTGGGCTTGGAACGACCCCGTGTCCAAAAAATCAAACATGTCAAGGCCCAAGTAACACTACAAAATTTTCTGCTTCCATCAACAATATTTCTATGACACTTCCATCGATTTCACTCCTTCAGTCTCATTACTCGGGTCAAAATTCCGGGGTGTTCACGACAGATTTCCCGCAGTCCCCTGTAATACCCTTTAATTACACGGGAACACCCCCGAATAATACCAATGTCATCAACGGGACGAGGACGAAAGTGATAGTGTTACCATATAACACTAGTGTGGAGCTTGTTTTGCAGGATACTAGCATTGTAAGTGCAGAGAGCCACCCTCTTCACCTTCATGGATACAATGTGTATGTTGTTGGCCAAGGATTTGGGAATTTTAATTCGAGTAAGGACCCAGTTAAGTACAACCTTATTGATCCCGTTGAACGGAACACAGTGGCCGTGCCAGCTGGTGGTTGGGTCGCGCTTCGATTCCGTGCTGATAATCCAGGTTAGGCCCTGTTCTTTCCATCTGAAAGGGGCTGAACTCATTTTCAAGGAAATGAGCTTAATATAACTATACTTAATGACTGTGAACTAATTAAATTGAAATGAAGTATGCGTATTGACTAAGACAAACTAAAATTAATGAAGATAAACTTAAATAAGAAGGAACGAGCAAGCTTAACTGGTCTATCTAGTTAGCGAGGATTATAAACTAATGACTGTTTGATAGCATGTTCAAAATCAGATCAGGCCAGGGCCGCCTAACCCCAACCTCGGCCAAGTCGTTTTTGATGACTAAATTTTAAATGTCAAATTCAAGTACAATCTGCTACGAGTACAAAACTTTAACTTAGAAACTAAAAATGGAAAACAGGCTTCTCAAGTTCATTCAACAACCGTATTTGACCAAATTATTAAAATATTAAATCTTACAATAATCATCATGAAACAAGTACTCGTAATAGATTTGAGAATCTAATAATTAAAAAAAATTTTAGTTCTAATTTAAATAGTTATAATTATATAACGTAGAGTAATACTAACATGCATATGTGTATGCATGAAAATGAAATGATGAATGTAGGGGTATGGTTCATGCATTGCCATTTTGAAGTGCACATAAGTTGGGGACTAAGGATGGCTTGGGTTGTCCAAGATGGCAAGCTGCCCAATCAAAAAGTGCCACCTCCTCCTGCCGACCTTCCAAAATGCTGACTCCATCTCATCACCTCACCTGTCTTTATCCTACTGCCTTTTCTTCAGGCTTCATCTATCATTTTTTTTTGTCTCAAGAGTTGTGTTAATTTATAATGTTTTTTTTTTCTGCCAGCGAGTTAATTTCTAAAGTTGTGTTAATGAATGTCTCATCAATTGTTCATCTTCGACTTTGTGTATATAAAACATTTTTTTTGTTGAACGTTTATAAATATGGAGTAATTAATATACTCCGTAATAAAATTTGTCCTAAATATTACTAGATGATAATTAGTATATCGTAGTTAATACTTAATATAATAGCAATTGGTATAATCTCTTCATTTACCGTCATTATGAGTCGGTAATTAGTATGACGACCACATTCGTTGTACCTAGGTATTACCTCCGGTATTTATACCGGGCTTGTTGAATAATATCGTCAAACCATTACCTTACTTACATGGTATCAGCTTAACCGATCCTCTAAAAATTCCTTCCGCTTGCTACAACTTCGTGCTTTAATAGCCGGCCGAAGATGGCTATCTTATCTTCCATCTCCGGCGGGTAGTCCAAATTTATCATGCAATAATATATTATAATTATAATTATAACAACGTAGTACGGCGTAATCAACCGTATGCAATGTCTTTCTGGATCCATCCCCTTCCAATTCATATTATTATGAATAATAATATTATTAGAAATAAATAATAATACCCTCCGTACCGATTTTCATATTATGTTGTTGTCGATGTGTTCTCCGTCGATCCTCATCAATACCGCTCTTACCCTTGTCGTTGTTTCTGTCATGTTGTTTCGACAACCGCCGGCGCACTAAACCTCCACCCCGTCTCATAATCGCCTTCTCCATGTCCGTCTCGGGTTCGCCTCAGCAACCACCCCTACCCCACGGGCCGGGTGGTCTGACTCTGCAGGCTACGACCCGCATGGCCAACCAGCCGACATTGGATCGAAGAGCCCGGTCGGGTGTTTTATGTTTCGGTTTAGTCGTTTTTTTTCCTTTTATTTTATACTGTTGAGATTTGCTCCAGTTTCTGGTGCTTTACGGGTTGTCACGCTCCCGTACACCGTTTTTTTTCATTTCTTTTTAATTTATACTGTTGAGCTTTGCTCCAGTTTGTGGTGCCTTACGGGTTGCCACGCGCCCGTACACTGTTTTCTTTTTATTTGTGTCACGACCTGCCGTTTCGGCCTCGTGCACCATTAGATTTGTTAGCGTTTTTATTTTATTTTTGGCATGTGTGGACATGACATAGGTCCACCCCGACGCGGCCACGCGCGGGTTTTGGGAAGGCGAATGAATCTCCATGAGATGGTCAAATGGAAATTTAAATCGAAGTCGGAGTCGGCACCGAATTTTATGGTTATTCGGAACCGTTCGAGCCCACTCTATGTCGTAGTGGGCCGTGTACAAAATACGGCTCATTTCCAATGTCAGAGTTTATTGGGCTCGTCCCTTTTGCATATCGATATAGATGCCGACTGGAGCGGTTAATCGTATATTGAATGACTCTCGTTGCCAATGGTTTCGGACATCCGGAAACCACGGTTCTGAGTAAGGGGTGAGGGTACGTGTTGGGAAGTTCACTAAGAACACCCAACCCCGCCCGCACATTAGCGGCCTCTACTAGGATATCGAATGACGTTTTAATGCGCGCGTTAGTAATACGATGAATGATATGCAAACTGATGCGTGTCGTAACCGCAGTCAAAATTAAATTTATAAATCACTTACAAGACTCTAACTAACTAGTAGTAGGGCAAGTAAGGGTCGAACCCACAGGGACTAATGATACTATCTCAGATTAACATAGTATTATTTATATAGTTATATAAGTATAAATAGAATAATTGGGGGTTTGTTTGGGTTGGTTTTATGCTAAACTAATTAACTAAAATCAAATAAATAAAACTAATAATACTAATAATCGCAATAATCAGGTAGAAAGTTCTTATAATGAATAAATAGGAGATATGTAATTTTCTATAGATGTCGGGTAAAATCATTGATTCACTTAATTAATTATCGGATAGATTAGTTAATCGGTTAATCCTTGAACGCAAGTAAATTACCAATTTTATCTTTCTGACTCGTTAAACCCCGTGAACACACGCAAGTTTAATCCTAACCAATTTATCAAATTAACCATGAACGCATGAATCAAATTAATAAATTAAGTCGCTTTAAGATTACTAACCAGTTGAATAAAATATAACCAGAACGCTGCAATTATATCTGACTCAACTACTACACAAGATTCTAGTAATTAAGATTAGACCAGAACGCTGCAACCTAACCAAAATTACAATTAATTCAACGACCGATTCAATGAATACAATTAAGTTGGCCAAACGAAATTAATAAACACGAATCATATAGTCAAATAACGAATCTTATATAAATATCCAACAAATAAATTAATCAGTCAAAACGATATCATAATCTCATAAACCCTAACATCAATAGTCAATTACATACTCCAATTAAAAATTACTATAAACTAAACATAATAACAATAAAAATAAGATAAAGATTAGAAAAGCTCATAAAAATCGGGACAGAATTTGATTTAGACGGAGTCGAGTCCGTTATCTCTGTGGTCCGTCGTCGTGCGGCTCTGCCTCCTCTTCGTTGTTCAGCTTCTGCTCTTCCTCTCTCTTCTCTCTCCTTCTTCTTTTTTTCCTCTTTCTCACGTGTCTTTCTCCTCTTCTCTTTTTCTTCTTTTATATATATTTTATTTCTTCTTTTTCTCCTTCCTATTCTCTAGTTAAATCTTTTATTTCCTTTTTTTCTTTATTCTTCTTTCCTTTTCTTTATATCACGGCTCATTCCATCTTCTTAACTTTTTTTTTTATTTTCTTTATTTGTTTCCTAATAATCTTTTGTTATGACGGGCTTCAACCCATTTGTCTTATAACTTGATTTCGGCCTAGTAGATGACGAAATTTGGTGTTTCTCTCTTCTACAAACTTGTAGGTCTCGAAATTAGCTTTCCAACGCATCCTGAATCATTTGATTCCGATATCGTATGAGTGAGATATCGTCGTCTTAAGATAGACCTGCATCATATAAACGAGAGTATATGTATTGTTTGACCTTCAAATTAAATGGGTTATTCTAAATAATTAAAAATAGATAATAAAACTTATTTTAGCACATAAATAATATTAACGTATATCTTAACCTAAAATTCCTAAAAATACGTTATTAGCTCAAAATATTATGAAAGACGACATAAAAATAATAATATTAAAGGGGTAAAAATATGTATAAATATCGATTTATCAAAATCCCCACACTTAGTCCATTGACGTCCTCGACAATGATTACTCAAGAGCCAAGATAAAATGGAAAATTAACCTTCAAATGTTTTAAACTAACCCAACTAGATACAATTGACGACAAACTAAAAATATTTGAGAAAACATTTTTTATAAGTCAGTAAACTTAACAAAATAATTTCGAGTTAGATTAGCAAGTAACACATACATAAAATTTCTCCTCCCTTAAAACTATTCAATTAACTAATTTAATAACATATAACATGTTAAATCGCTTCTAAATTCAAATTATAAATAAACTCATTATCCTTCACACTCGGTTTAACTACCTTCGAAAAATATATTTGTATTGACTCAAGAAGACAAGTTTCAACAGTTTAAGGTCTTAGGGGAGGGGGATTTACTTTCATGTACATTCCTATTACCAGTTCAGTACGAGGATCGTTCTCCCGAGCATATAAGTCAAACTAGATACCTCGTCTCACTTTTTCCACACTTATTATTTTTTTCCTTCTTTTTTTTTGCCTTTTTTTTCTAGTTTCCTTTTCTTTTTTCTCTTTTCGTTTTTTTTTTCATTATTTTTTTGTTTTTTTTTTCATTTTTTTGTCTTTTTCCGATCAAGTGACCCATGTAGCGAGTTTTCAATCAATGACTCCCACCCTTCCGGACAAGGCATTAGGCATTCTCTCAATCCCATTAGGATTAGGTTCCCCTCGGATTTACTAACTCGAGTCACAAGAACGACTCACTCACTCTTGAGGTATCTAATCTTCCTTATCGCCCTAATTAGGAGTCACCTATGAAAGTAAAGTAATTAGACAAGACCGGCTTACCGCTCGTACCTCAAGAGTCAACGAAAAAAAGTAGTTAAGGTAGCTAAAACAAGTGGTATTCTTTATAATTTATTTATACCTTAAATTTAAAAGAGACTTAAAATATTATCTACTATTAAATTAATTAACCCAAGTTCGATCGGGAGGAAAAATAATTGCATATATAACTTCAAAATATTTTTTTCTATTGTTATTAATAAAAATCATTTAAAAAAAAATATTACTAGTTTTTTTGTGACAAAAGGTTATGTTAGAATTTGTCGTCAACTTCCCAAGTTTAGGTAGTTCAATAAAAACAAAGGCTAAAACTTTTAAGTTCAAATTTCTATCAAAAAAAATTTCGACAGCACTTCCCTAAATATTCACATATCCCAAAATTTAAAAATAGCCTGCAAAACACACTCAATGTCAATGGCCACCCGCCAACTCCACTTTCGGCAAAAATTCATCCAATTTTCAGTTTACCTTATCCCCACACTTAAATCTGACATTGTCCTCAATGTCAAAAGAGATATCAAAGAGCTGAAAATTTGCACACATAAATATATAAGAGAGATAAAGGTACTTAGCGGATCTAGCGAAGTAGACATATATGCATCTTGTCCACGTTGATTTTTTTTTTGAAAACGTCATCCCATTGACAGCTATCATATGTTCAGTAACGAATCACTCTTATCTATCCTGCAAAATTTCAACACTGGACCAAGACAAGTGAAATAGGGGGAATGAAAGGAAAAAAAATAAAAAATAAAACTAAGTAAAATAATTAGTTACGCATACAAAATAAATATACAAGCTCGGGTTGCCTCCCGAGAAGCGCCTTATTTTACGTCGTGGCTCGACATGCTATTTCTCAATTTTCATAGGTTGGATCCTCCAAATCAATAATATCCACCCAATTGGCTTTGAATCCATCATAATATGGCTTAAGTCTATGCCCATTCACTTTAATTATCCTTCCTGAGTCGCATCCTTTAATTTCTACCGCTCCATGATCAAACACCTTAAGAACCTCAAAGGGACCGATCCATCTTGATCTCAATTTCCCAGGAAATAATCTTAACCTAGAATTATAAAGGAGGACTTTATCAGCCACATTAAAGCTCTTTCTAGATAACATTTTATCGTGAAAAGCCTTAGTTTTCTCTTTGTAGATCCGAGAATTTTCATATGCATCATTCCTTATCTCCTCCAATTCTAGATTTTCTAGTTTTCTATGAGCAACAGACTTTTCATAATTAAAATTACACTTCTTAATTGCCCAAAATGCTCGATGCTCTAATTCAACTGGAAGGTGACAAGCTTTCCCAAATACCAAGCGATAAGGAGACATACCTATTGGAGTTTTGTATGCAGTTCTATATGCCCATAATGCATCGCCTAAACGCTTACTCCTATCTTTCCTATTAGGACTCACAACCTTCTCCAAAATTGATTTTATTTCTCTATTAGAAACCTCAGCTTGTCCATTAGTCTGTGGGTGATAAGCAGTAGAGACCTTATGAGTCACATGATATTTCCTAAATAAAGCCTCAATAATACGATTACAAAAGTGAGTCCCTCTGTCACTAATGATAGCTCTAGGAATACCAAACCTATTAAAAATCTGATCCCTAACAAACTCAGCAACCACCTTAGAATCATTAGTTCTAGTAGCTTTGGCCTCCACCCATTTAGAAACATAGTCAACTGCTAAAAGAATGTAAGTATTCCCAAAAGATGATGGAAAAGGTCCCATAAAATCAATACCCAAACATCAAAAACATCAGCTACAAATATGGAAGTAAGAGGCATTTGATCTCTCCTAGAAATATTACCACTTCTTTGACATTGATCACAAGTTTTCACAAAAGTATAAGCATCTTTATGCAGAGAAGGCCAAAAGAATCCACAATCTAGAACTTTATAAGCTGTTCGTTTCGGACCAAAATGACCCCCACACTCAAATGAGTGACAAAATTCAAGAATAGATTTACTTTCCTCTTTAGACACACATCTTCTTATAACATTATCGGAACAAATTTTAAACAAATAAGGTTCGTCCCAAATATAATATTTAGCATCATGCTTAATTTTATCTTTTTGGGCTTTAGTAAATTCCTTAGGAAACTTCTTTGATACCAAATAATTAACAATATCAGCATACCAAGGATATTTCACATTTAATGCATACAATTGTTCATCAGGAAACAAATCAGAAGAGAGGGTAGTTATATCTTGTTCCTTAATAATCCTACTAAGATGGTCAGCAACTAAGTTTTCTGCTCCTTTCTTATCTTTTATTTCCAAATCAAATTCCTGTAATAATAACATCCATCGTAATAATCTTGGTTTAGACTCTTTCTTTTTTAGCAAATATTTTAAAGCAGAGTGATCGGAGTATTGTAATCCCCTAGAAATTCTAACGCAATACAGTGGCGGAAACACTGTAGAGTGGGATTAAAACACACTGACAAACTATATCTTATTAAAAGAAATGGTAAGTCAATACAAAGGCCTCTTTTTACAAAAGGGCTAAAGAGAAAATTCACCAAACGGGTTGTACGAATCCATAAATTATTGTAAATGAAGAAAGAGTAGGATCCACGCTACTCGCTAGCTCACACCCAAAACCCAGCAGCAAATACCTATCATGTTATAAACATAACAGCCACGTCAGTGGGGAGTAACTCGGACGTTCTCCCAGCCATATTATATCATATGGAAAAATAATAGTATTACTATATCAAAATAATTAAAATGAGAAAAACATCAAAACGATATAATAAAAATAAGTTTTCAGCGAAACTTAAAGCATTTGCAAACCTGCAAGTCAATATCAATCGATAATAATATTCAAAAATGGCGTTATGGAAATCAATCAGTGCAACGGAATAGACTTTCACTAGGATAATACTCAAACTAGCTTCGAGAACTTAGTCAAAACAAATTAGACTTCGGTCTCTAACTAGGCAACTCAACTATAACAGGACTGCGTGCAGCGAGGTCCTGGCTTAAGTAATGTACACCCCTCCTGGACACCAACCGTAATCCAGTTCAACCTGACGGCGACTTACACGATGCGATATCTAAGTTTAAGGTCAAAATATACACACTCCTGAACACAAACCATGCTCAGTTCAACGACCAATGCGTCTCAACATAGACACACCAGCTTTATAGTTGATGGCAAAACGTATACCCTAGACTGTATTACTCTACCCATACACTTGTCCTCATTCCATAACTCCAAAACAGCCATTATCGATATTCAAAAGTAAATATAATCAATATAAATGATATGGATAAAAGGAATAACCATTTTATATTAAAAGGGAAACTTTCTATAAATAGAAACTTACTAATTTTAGAAACTTACTTAAAATAGAAATTATGTTATAGAAAATACGTAATTTATTAAAATAGATGAAATGTATTAAAAATAGCATTTCTAACAAAATTAACATTTTATTATTATCATCGTTATCGTAACTTTATTATATTTCTAAATTCGTTACTCAAAATATAGATAAAATATAATAAGTCATTATATAGTATCTTATAAATAATTTAGGAAATCGAGTTAAAACAATAAAACTTAGAAAAGAGATATTTTAAGAAAAACGACACCAAAATTAATTGAGTCAACGAGTTTTATAAATGAAATGAATTTTATAAAGGTTTCAAATGATCTTTAAGAAATAGCTTTGATTTATAAATAATACAAATTTTAATGAAAATAGTCAGTCAGAAACAAATAGGAAATTATTAGTGAAAATAGTCTCGACTAAAACATATTTAAAACTAAATCGACTATTTTCTCATTTATTAGAATAAATCGTAAAACGAAAATTAATTTATTAACAAGTATACAAATTTTGATTAAAATATAAAAATATGACTTTTAAGTAAAATTATAAATTAACGAAACATGACGAAAATTTGAAATCAATATTATTTAGTTACTAGTGTCACGATAACCAACAAAATATTATAACGATCGTAAATAATTAAATCATTAACGATTTATAAAATGATATCGAAAGTTATAAAAATATAGAAAGGCATACGATTTAAAATTAATATAGTTAGCATTAATATATAGCTAAAATAGAAAACCGAAGTTAAAATATTTACTACATACTACTACTCAAACATACGATATAAAATCGAGTAACGTCCTAAAGTTACCTTGCTAACCCTCAGCTATACGTCTCCTTCTTGTAAAGTCCGGTTCCAAATCTTTAATAATACGCCTTAAGCTCCGAGTTGTAGAATCTTTAGTCGTCCTCTACGGATGCTCCACCGAGAAAATCGAGTCGACAAAACAAGTTAGTGAGGCAAGGTTGGATCCAAGTAAACTTGATAACCCAAACGAGGAAAGCTAAAACCAAGACGAACGGAAAGATTAGGAGCAAGATCGGGGAAGGATTTATGGACAAGTTAAGAAGAATGAGAACGACCAGACTGGACTCAAAAAGTAATAGCATCAGCGAAGAGCAAGACAAAAGAACGAGGACGGAATGATGGATGAACGACAAGGAAAACAGAAAACCAACAAAACAAACCGATGAGAAAGAAGGACGAGGAACCAGGCCGACAACTAGAAGTAGCAGCACAACTGAAGAAACCGAAACCAAAAAAGAAGAACCAGAATGAAGAAATACAGTAGCAACATCGACCTTAAAGGATGATCAACGACAAGAAAACGCAGCAGTTATAGCAACGTACAGCAGCAGTCGAACGACAGAGATGATGACAGGTGATAACAGCAAAACAGATCCGAATCGACAAGGACCGAAGCAGAATGACAAGACAGAAGTATAAAACAGATCAAAGAAGAAGAAAAGAAAGACACGAAGGACATAGCATCCAGTACAGCAGCAGCGGGAGCAATAGCAGCGGAAAAAGAGGAGACACGGACAGCAACAATAAACAACAAAATACAACAGCAGTACGGAACGAGGAAGAAAAAGAAAAGAAGACGGAGAGGAAAACGATTAGGCAACACAGCAGCAATAATGACAACAAGGACGACAGCAACAGCGGGCCAACAGATCAGCAGCAGCAACAACAGCATAACGCAGCAGGAAACAGGACAAGAATGAGACGACAAAAGCAGAAAAATCGAACCAAATTGCAACGACACAGTAGCACATGGACAGAGAGCAGGCGCGCAACAACGACAAGCAGGACGAAGAAGGAGACAAGTCACGAAATTGAGCATAAAAGTTGCACAAACAGTAAGACCGACTGAAATAAGAAGAACGAAATAAGGAAGCAGTAACAGATTCATCACCTTGTACGATGGACAGAGGCAGCCGGATTAGCACACAAAACGACGAAACTGCAGGTCGAGCGAGATGCAAGAGGGAGGATCGATAAGGATGGAAGTTGTTGATGGTGAAGGCTCAAAAACGAACGAAGAAGGTGGGAAAAGCATCCGAAAAAGAATGACCGAACGGTGAAATGGGGAGCGGAGGAATTAGAAAAGAGGACAGGGGAAAGAAATTGAAGAGAAACCGCTGAGTGAGAGGAACAAGAAGTGAAGCGGTGGTTTCATTAAAAAGGAGTGAAGGGGGTGTAAGAAGAGACTACGTTCAAACCAAAAAAAAATAGATTAAATGAATGAGCAGTAATAAAAAAAAAAGGGGTGAACGGTAAGCAAGTGGGTAAAACATAATACGGGTTAATTAAATGAATCGGGTAGTTTATGAATTTCGTAATGAAAAGTTGACTGACCCACGAATCGAATTAAAACAAGTTAATAAAATTAATAAATAATCGGGCGTCAAATAAAATGAGTAAATAAAGTATTCGGGACAAAAACAAGGCTTATAAATAATTAGAGGATGAAATAGTATTTCCCGATAAATAATAAATTTTCGACGAAGTGAATTAAATTGATTTCTTGAGGAAATGAAATAAATGTTTTGACGAAACCTAATATAAATGAACTTCGAGTCGAAAAATAGAAATTCGAGATTAAACATAAATAAATAGAAATTTAGAATTTAAATCGTCGAAATAGATTTACGATAAGAATTAAATTAGATATATATAAAATGGATCAAAACATAAATAAAAATATGTTTTAATAAGGAAAGTTTCCGAGTCAAATAAAATTTTAGGAGTTTGAAACGATTAAACGATAAATTCGTCCTATAATAATTTTAAGAATTACGAGTTAAATTGTAAAAATATAAATACGAACATAATTTTAATTTAATTTAATTTATAAAAATCAGGGGTGTTACAAGTATACTACCACGTGAGTACCAAGCAAATACGATCTAAACTTTTCAAGAGCAAAAATAACAGCATACAATTCCTTTTCAGTGACAGTATAGTTGCATTGGGCTGGGTCAAGAGTTTTCGACGCATAATATATAACATGAGATTCCTTGCCTACTTTTTGCCCTAATACAGCTCCTACCGCTTTATCACTAGCATCACACATTATCTCAAAAGGTAATGACCAATTAGGAGGTTTAATCACTGGTGCAGAAGTTAATTTATCTTTTAACGTGTTAAATGCTTCTTTACACTTATCATCAAACACAAATGGTACATCTTTAGCTAGTAAGTTAGATAAAGGTGATGCAATAGTGGAAAAATTCTGTATAAATCGTCTGTAGAATCCAGCATGCCCTAAAAATGATCTGATTTCACGTACACAACTAGGATAAGGTAACGAACTAATAATATCTATTTTAGCTTGATCAACTTCCAATCCTTTAGCACTGACATCATGGCCTAGGACAACTTCTTTTTCGACCATAAAATGACATTTTTCAAAGTTAAGCACAAGATTAGTTTCGACACATCTTTTTAAAGCAAGAGATAAGTTATGGAGACATAAATCAAAATCATCACCAAAAACAGTAAAATCATCCATAAAAACCTCCATGGAATTATCAAGTAAATCTGAAAATATGCTCATCATACAACGTTGAAATGTGCCAGGAGCATTACAAAGTCCAAAAGGCATTCTTCTAAAAGCAAACGTACCAAAAGGGCATGTAAAAGTTGTCTTTTCTTGATCCTCAGGTGCTATAGGAACTTGAATATAACCGGAATAACCGTCTAGAAAACAAAAGTAAGAACGTCCCGCAAGTTTTTCTAACATTTGATCTATGAATGGTAAAGGGAAGTGGTCTTTTCTAGTGACTTGATTTAGCTTTCGATAGTCTATGCAAACCCTCCATCCATTTGACACCCTAGTGGGAACTAGTTCTCCTTTACTATTTTCAACGACCGTAATCCCGGTCTTTTTAGGTACTACATGGATTGGACTTACCCATTTTGAATCTGAGATAGGAAATATCACACCCGCATCCCGCCACTTAAGAATTTCTTTTTTCACAACTTCCATCATTGACGGGTTAAGTCTACGTTGAGTTTCTCTAACTGGTTTGGCACCATCCTCAAGAAAAATGTTATGCATACACAATGTAGGACTAATACCCTTAATATCAGCAATGGTCCACCCTATCGCCTCTTTATATTCCTTAAGCACATTTAACAATTTAAATTCTTGCGATTCAGAAAGTGAACTAGAAATAATTACAGGTAAAGTATCATGTTCACCTAAGAAAGCATACTTTAAGTTATTAGGCAAGGGTTTTAATTCCAATTCGGAAGGACAGTGAATCGACGGAATCACTTTAGGGGAATCTTTAGGTAATTCAAGGCTAGAAACACACTCAAAATTAGTGGTTAGATGACTATCATGAATAGAATCAAACTTTTCCTCAAAAGATAATATAGGATCCAAATCATTATCATCATCAAGAGTATTAAATTCATTTATCCTATCGAGTTTCTCTTGTGTAACTGTGTCTATCACATCAATAGTCTCTATAGAACTCACATCATCAGTAGTATCAAATGGGTGTTTCATAGCATCATAAATATTAAGCTTAATCGTTTCACCCTCAAATTCAAAAGAAAGAGTTCCCTCATAGACATCAATTTTAGTTCTAGCTGTTTTAAGAAAGGGTCTTCCCAGTAATAATGGCGCATCCTTAGCATCAAAAGAATTACCCATATCAAGCACATAAAAATCAACGGGAAATATTAACTCATCAACTTGAACTAAAACATCTTCTAAGACTCCTATAGGATAAGCATGTGATCTATCCGCTAACTGAATCACTACATCAGTTTGAGAAAGAGGTCCTAACTTAAGTGATTCGTATAGGGATTTAGGCATAACACTAATAGATGCTCCTAAGTCAAGCATGCATCTATCTAATTTACTATTTCCTATTTTACAAGGAATACTAAACATTCCTGGGTCTTTACATTTAGGAGGTATTTTCTTTTGAATTATTGCAGATACGTTCTCTCCTATCAACACTTTTTCTCCACTCTTAATCTTTCTTTTATTAGTGCATATCTCTTTTAAAAATTTAGCATATTTTGGCATCTGTTTAATAGCATCTAAGAGGGGTATATTTATTTCAACTTTTCTAAATATTTCTAGAATTTCATTATCTTTCTCTTCTTACTTAGACTGAGCAAATCTAGAAGGAAATGGAACACTGGTCTTATAAATAGGTGCATCTGGGGTAGATTTAGCTATAACCTTCTCTTTTTCTAATTCTGGACCACTTTCCTTAGTTTCTGTTTCACTCTCACTAATATGAGGTTCATCTCGACTATCTTCAACGTCATTTTGTTTTGTAGCTCTTGGTATAACCTCAATTTCTTCCTCAACATCAAATCTATTTTTAAGCTCCTTACCACTCCTTAAGGTTATTGCTTTAGACTCATCCAACAAATTATGTTCAGGTTGTCTAACAAAATTACTCTCAATGTTGGCAAGTGTGGTACAAATCAATTTCATTTGATTATCCAAGTGACACAAGTTATTATCAGTTTGTTCTTGACGACTAAGGCTCTGAGAGTGAACTTGTCCTACTTGAACTACCAATTGTTTTACCATATTTTCTAAAGATTGATGTTGGTTATCCATAACTTTAAGTTGATTATTCATAACATCTCTTAATTCTTTCATCTGCTCAGCTTGTTCTTTTAATTGCTTTTGTAGTTTCAAATCACATTCGTTCTTGGTTCCATATTGTTGGCTGCTAATGGCCATATTATTAATCAATTTTCTAGCTTCAGTTGGAGTTTTATCCATTAAAGAACCACCACTAGCAGTGTCTATCAACCTCTTTTGATCATCTAGCAAACCATCATACAAACATTCAATCAAGATTTTTTCACTTAGTTCATGTTGTGGGCAGGAATTACATAATCGGTTAAATCTATCCCAATAATCATTTAAAGATTCATTATCATCTTGTTGAATATTCATAATTTGTTTTCTTATTGCCCTTGTAATACTCACAGGTTGATATTTATCAAGAAAAACTTTTCTTAAACAATCCCAAGATGTAATAGATCCGCCAGGTAAATTAAACAGCCAATCTTTAGCTAATTCATGCAAGGTAAATGGAAAAGCTCGGAATTTAATACAATCATCATCAATACCATCCAAAGATAACGTGGAACAAGCAAGATAAAATTCTTGTATATGTTTTAGAGCATCCTCATTAGATCGACCATAAAAGTTAGGAAGAATTTGGATAAAACCTGGACTTAGCTTAAATGATTTTTCCAAAGTAGGAAAAATAATACTAGTAGGTGTCTCCGTAGAAAATAATTGCTCCCTTAAACTCTTCTCCGCTCCAGCGGACATCTTAAATATTTTAAATAAGTACCTGAAATAAAAACTAAAGAGTATTTAAAATAAAATAAATTAACTAGCTAGATAAATAAGTAACTAATTTACTAGGTAATTAATATATAATCTAAGATAATAAACAAATCAGTCCCCGGCAACGGCGCCAAAATTTGATGCGTGTCGTAATCGCAGTCAAAATTAAATTTATAAATCACTTACAAGACTCTAACTAACTAGTAGTAGGGCAAGTAAGGGTCGAACCCACAGGGACTAATGATACTATCTCAGATTAACTTCGTATTATTTATATAGTTATATAAGTATAAATAGAATAATGGGGGGTTTGTTTGGGTTGGTTTTATGCTAAACTAATTAACTAAAATCAAATAAATAAAACTAATAATACTAATAATCGCAATAATCAGGTAGAAAGTTCTTATAATGAATAAATAGGAGATATGTAATTTTCTATAGATGTCGGGTAAAATCATTGATTCACTTAATTAATTATCGGATAGATTAGTTAATCGGTTAATCCTTGAACGCAAGTAAATTACCAATTTTATCTTTCTGACTCGTTAAACCCCGTGAACACACGCAAGTTTAATCCTAACCAATTTATCAAATTAACCATGAACGCATGAATCAAATTAATAAATTAAGTCGCTTTAAGATTACTAACCAGTTGAATAAAATATAACCAGAACGCTGCAATTATATCTGACTCAACTACTACACAAGATTCTAGTAATTAAGATTAGACCAGAACGCTGCAACCTAACCAAAATTACAATTAATTCAACGACCGATTCAATGAATACAATTAAGTTGGCCAAACGAAATTAATAAACACGAATAAGATAGTCAAATAACGAATCTTATATAAATATCCAACAAATAAATTAATCAGTCAAAACGATATCATAATCTCATAAACCCTAACATCAATAGTCAATTACATACTCCAATTAAAAATTACTCTAAACTAAACATAATAACAATAAAAATAAGATAAAGATTAGAAAAGCTCATAAAAATCGGGACAGAATTTGATTTAGACGGAGTCGAGTCCGTTGTCTCTGTGGTCCGTCGTCGTGCGGCTCTGCCTCCTCTTCGTTGTTCAGCTTCTGCTCTTCCTCTCTCTTCTCTCTCCTTCTTCTTTTTTTTCCTCTTTCTCATGTGTCTTTTTCCTCTTCTCTTTTTCTTCTTTTATATATATTTTATTTCTTCTTTTTCTCCTTCCTATTCTCTTTTTAAATCTTTTATTTCCTTTTTTTCTTTATTCTTCTTTCCTTTTCTTTATATCACGGCTCATTCCATCTTCTTAACTCTTTTTTTTTTTTTTTTTTCTTTATTTGTTTCCTAATAATCTTTTGTTATGACGGGCTTCAACCCATTTGTCTTATAACTTGATTTCGGCCTAGTAGATGACAAAATTTGGTGTTTCTCTCTTCTACAAACTTGTAGGTCTTGAAATTAGCTTTCCAACACATCCTGAATCATTTGATTCCGATATCGTATGAGTGAGATATCGTCGTCTTAAGATAGACCTGCATCATATAAACGGGAGTATATGTATTGTTTGACCTTCAAATTAAATGGGTTATTCTAAATAATTAAAAATAGATAATAAAACTTATTTTAGCACATAAATAATATTAACGTATATCTTAACCTAAAATTCCTAAAAATACGTTATTAGCTCAAAATAATATGAAAGACGACATAAAAATAATAATATTAAAGGGGTAAAAATATGTATAAATATCGATTTATCACAAACATTGTTTTCCTAAACATGTGAAGAATTGAATGGGTTGCTAAGTCCTTTAATGCATGAAAAATTAATTGATGTCAAAGTCAAATTTAACATTTGAGATTCGTTTTAGTATAATAAAACAAATGAAATAAAAGATGAATTTGCTACAAAACAAACAAACGAGTTAGTATCGATTTGTAAATAATAATAGCAAAAATAAAATAACGAGATCGAGAGAATATCGAAATCTGAAAAATATTGTTGAAAAGAACGTTGTTTTGTATAAAAAACGAAGTTCGAAAAATAATAGAAAAGGACGGAAAAGGCCGCGGCATAACAGCCGGCCGCGCGACTCGCCCGGGACGCCGGCGGGTCGCGTGGTGGCATGTTTCGGGGCCGGTTTTCGAAAACTCGATATTATTATTAAATCGCGTATGAATATTGCATGATTCGTACTCGACTTAATATTTTCGATATTCTTTATATTCGATAGTTGACTACGAAATCAATATCGAATACTTAGAATAGTTTTAGAAAAAAAATGTAAATTTTAGAAATCGATCGAAGAATAAATAATAAAACGAACGAAAAAGTTAAAAAAACAGTCCGGGTTTCAGGCTCGTGCGCGAGTCGCTCGGGCGTGGCGCGACTCGCGTACGGGTCTGTCCGGTTTTTTATTTTTTTTTCGAAAATTGTTATTTTGATGAATCGCGTACAAATTATGAATTAACTTGTATTCGATCCATATTTTCGATATTCGTCGTATCCGATATTCGATTATGAAATCGATATCGAATGTTCGGAATGAATAAAAAAGGTTTTGTAAAAAGGTTTGTTTTGAACGAAAAAAGAAAAGAATTTTTGACGAAAAAAGATGTAACGATTTTTAGTATCGTCGAAATCTTAATATAATTCTTTTCGATACGATATTCGATTATAGAAAAATCGATATCGTATGTTTAAGAATATTCGTTATGAAAATAGTTTTTCGTTAATAACGATATTAGGAAAATAAAAAAAAATCGACTCTAGACCCGTAAACAACGAAACGGACGAAGAGGAGAAAAGGAGAGAAAGGAAGAAATCGGGTTTGGTTACACCCTCAACCTACATGCTTTTGTTGACTCGGATTGGGACTCGTCGGAATGTGGCTAGGCACGGGAGTGTCGAGGCAACGTCGGTTGGGTTAGGGTGGTACGGTTAAGACGGGTGAAGGTTTCGGGTATTGGGGTCGGTTTTCCTCCTGGTTTTGGATGTAATATCGGTTTCTCGATGCTAAGGAATTATGTGTGTCGGGATGATAGAAAGTTATTGCTGAAAAATCGTGTGTGTGTGTAAATGGTACTTTTTTTCGGTCCTTGAAAGTGTTGGATGGGAGGTCCTATTTATAGGGAGTTTCCTACCTTGGTTTAGGAGAGTTTGAATACCGCTTAGGATAGGAAACGAGGGAATTTGAGGGAAATAAGAATTCCGCTTTCTTGTGGAGGAAGAAAGGCATCTCGGCTGTTTTGCTCTTGTTTTGGCCGAGTGTTTCACACTCGGTCAGGTGTTCGAATCGGTTTTTGAATAAGATTCCTATTTGAGCTAGAATTATCGCTTGAGTAAGAAGCTGAGAAGAACGAGAATTCCGTTTTCTTGTGAGAGAAGAAAAGAGGAAAACCGGCTGGTTTGTACTACTTGGCCGAGTGGTTTACTGACACGGTCTAGTCGCGTTACCGTAATCAAAATAACCTAAATACAACTAACTGATAGATAGTGATAAATAGGGTCGATTCCACAGGGAGGCAAATTGCATTTATAAGTCGGTCGATTAAAAGGTCCAATTCACGAAGTGCGATTTAGTTGAGTTTATAAACTAACAGACTACAACAGACAATAAACTATGATGCTAAAATTAAAACAGTAAACTAGTATGAAGATAATAAAATTAATGGAAGAAAAACACCAGAGTTACAGGATCGTCATAAACCAAAATAAGCACAAATACAGTAATCAAACAATCGATTAATATGAACTAAAGGGTGCAGACACGGTCCTCTCGGATCACTAGTCGCCCTAGAATTTACCTAACGGGCTCTCGCATCTTATTAGGAAATTCCAACGATTACAACGAGTCTAATCCATTCCAGGCTTTCGATCTTAGGTCGGGATTTACGGGATACAAACAATCAATTAAGGCCTATAATTAATTATTCGTCATTGAGATGTTGCAAGAGCGATAAAGTTCATAAAAACCGATTTATTTAACTACTGCATAAATACGAAAATTGATTTATAAGTCACCTATAACTCTAGTGAAAACGGATTTAGCTACTCATATTTACAGTGACAATTTGTATACTAATAATGATGATGAAAATGGAATATGTCATGATAACAGGATGAATATGGAAGATGAAGAATGATGGAATAATTATAAAAGTAACTGAATTACAAAACTATTGGAGAAGGAAGAAACAGGAATTAATAAAATTAAAAGGATAGAATAACGTAAAATCTAATACTACTGGAAGAGGGAGATAGGGAAGAAGAGAAATTTACCCAATTTAAGAGACCGCAGAAATAAAGAAGAAGAAGAAGAAACCCGAAAATAATAATACTGAATAATTCCCAAAATGCTTGAATTAATTACTGAAGGCTGATTGCAGAAAGCTTCAAAATAAAAACTAATTGTGTTTTGATTACAGAGAGAACAAGGAAGAAAATGAAGCAGATAATATGTCAATAAAAGATAATCAGTTCATAAAACTAAAGCTGTATTTAAACTGCTTAAGCAGTCCATAGATGTCCTCCTTTTTCTGCTATCTTCAATCCCATTAACTCGGTAGTGGGAGGAACTGAAGAGCGTAATAAGGGGAGGAGTGGGTACGTCAACTGAATTAGCTTGCAGTGGTATCCCATCCCGTAGACTTGGATTGTAGGCTGGTAGACTTGAGATCCAAGTCTACAGACTTGTCTGCTGCACTTTCTCAGTCTATAGACTTGTTTTCTAGTCTATAGACTTGTGCTTTAGTCTACAGCTTCTTACTCCCTTCTTCTCAGTCTATAGACTCACAGTCTAGTCTATAGACTTGACTCATTTTTCTTAGCCTACAACGAATCGGTTTCAGAACTTTAAGATTTTTGATGCAATTTTAGCTCTTTTAACTGCTCGGTCTCGATTTCTGCAAAACATCAAAAGAATACCCGAGTAGCACATATGGGAGAAAATGGCGTAATCCGACTCCTAAAATAATAAAACGACACGGGAATGCGTGCCAAAATAGGTGAAAAATCAAATAGGAACGACACGCATCATTTACACTCGGTTGTGTGCTTGAATCGGTTCTCGGATAGGATTCCTACTCGGGATCGAATTCTACCTTAAACGGAATTGTTTATTATTTTGTGAAGCTGATAACTCGTGATTTTACTCGTTTTTACCCCATATTTCTACTCTTATTCGATCGATTTTATAACCCGATTTGTTAGTAATTAGTCATTTTACGTTTAATTAGATTATTAGTCGAGTCTTATATAAATAATGTGAAATCGTGTTATTTCTCGAGAATTTGGTACCGCGTGTCTACGTTTGTATTTGTAGGTACCGACTCCAGATAAGTAATACAAGAAATTGAGAAAGACGGAACGATACAAGTCAAGACGGCTCAAGATGTCAAAAATTGGGTCAAAATAAGTCAAGACAAGCCTATCATCTCATAGACCAAATTAAATCAATCTTATTCCATATCCTTCCACCATCATCATCGTCCATCACCTTCACCATTTCAATCCTCCATCTTCACCAATCAATTTCCTACTCCATACAACTTCTCCTTCTCCACCATCAATCATCTTCATCAACCAAATCATAATCCTCCATTAATTTCTTACATTAATAATCACCATTGCAAAACCTTCATTACCTCCACCCTTTATCATACCTCCATCCCAATCCAATTTCATCTTCAATTTATCCCAATTCAAATCAACCACCACCAATTCAATGCTCTTGCTCCTGTCATCCGTCACCGGTGAACCACCAACCTCAGGCGAGCAACCGCGCGCACCACCACCGAGCCACCATGGCTCCGTTCCTTGCGCGACTCCTCCCCCGTTTCCGTAACAGCAGCAAACTACGACGAACATCAGCAGTCCAGCACCGGAGCACCAGCAGCTCGCCGGCGTCGACGTGCGCAGCCACATCCGGTCGGCCGTGCGTAACCGGGGCAGGGGAGAAGCGGCCGTGCGCAATCAACCGTGCTCAACCAACTCACCGTGCTCTCTCCCGTCTTGATTCGATTTTGTCTTATGAATTTGGGTCTTTCAATATTGAGGTCAAAAGACAATTTAACCCTTTACTGTACTCCTTCTGTTTCATTTAAGTGAGGGGCCTTTTTGTCTTTCACATTATTTTGTTTGGATATTTAAATGGCTAAACCCTCATGTTTTTGGAGAGGAGGCTGTTAGTTAGATCAAAAAAATAAGAGGGGGGTTTAGAGTTGTGGTAGAACGAACAGCAGCACCTTCTTCCCATTTTTTTCATAATTTTCTTTTGATTTTTAATCAATTTATTCAATACTCTTTTCCGTTCTTCAACTTCCGAGTTCTTTATTTCATCCTTCTTTTTGGTATAATTCTTATCTCTTCTCCTTTATTATTTTTATTTATGTTTAATCTTATGTTTATGATATATTTAGTTAGTAATTAGTTTAAAGTTATAATCTTTATCGTTAATTGTGTGTTGTAATGTTATTTTATAATTGTCTTGTTTGTTTGTATATAGTTTATGTTAGGATTAATTAAAGTTTCCTCCTTTTTATTTCTTTATGTTTAGTATTAGGCTTAGAGTAATTAGTATTAGTATTTTCATTAGTATAATTATGATTAGTGAGTAGTGTCTTTTCTAGGGGCCGATTGAACCCCGGTATGTCTCGATTGTAAGTTTGAAATTCCGTATTTAGATTGTTCGGGATATACGGAGGAGGATAGTTGGGGATTCGGGAATCGACTCGTCTTTTGGGTTGTGTTTGAACCCTTGACCCTTGTCCACCGACGGGAGTCGGTTAGGTCTAGGTAGTAAAACTCGCCCCTTGACTTGCCTTGCCCCGCCTAATTGAACACGGGAGTGAGAATTAGGTAGGGTACCTTAACTATCGGTCTAGACTCTTCACCTTGGGAGAGGGGAGAGAAAGGAACGGGATTTAGACGCGTGCTTAATGACCTAGGGCCTTGGGTTGGGTACCACGGGAGTGGGCTTAATCGATTGACCTAGGAATCCGACTCACGAGCCCGGGAGGGAGGTGATCGGGTTTTACTTAGTTGGACTACAAGCCTGGGAGGGAGGTAGTCGACCCTTAGAGGCGTTCCACTCATCCTAATATCCCTAGCAATTCATTATCGGTATTCTTACTCATAACTATGATATGTCGGTGGTTAAGTCGGACCCTAGGCCTTTAATTATTATTAGATCATCATTCTTGTTATTTGTTTGATTATTAGTTTACTTTTGCATTTCGTAGTTAGATATATTAGTTTATTCACTCCCTTGATAATTGATTCGCGTAGCTAATTCTTAATCCGAGACCGAACTAGTACTCATTCCCGATCTCTCTGTGGATTCGACCCGACTTACCCTTGCTATTTTAGCTTAGGTTAGTTGGTTTATTTGATGGTAGGATTGGCGACAAATCCGGCTATCAGAAGCTGATTTTTGTGGAGTTGGAGTCCGAATAGGACGTGTGAGACCTCACGGTCAGCCTACAAGTTTCGAGAAATATCTTTGACCGGGTTTTGACTCGGTCGCTAAAAGACGGTTTTACCCCTGGTGACGGTTTCGACCCAAATTAGTGTTATTTGACTCAAAACGACCCACTGGACCTGAATTTGAGGTTGGTTTTGTGAAATTTGTACTTCTTAAATGCCTAGGCCAAATGTCCATCATTACGAGCCCATTTCCGAGTACGTTAAAGCACGTTAGCGTCCGATCATCATCGGGTGTTTGTTGGAAACTACTATAGACACCTGGCGGTCAAAATGTGGGTGTCTACAGCATGCGCGAAAGTACGAGACATACGTTCAAGGCACATAGTTGCGGTTCCGACGTCAAAAGGTCGACTTGGTTCATCTTCAGCGGCATCTACAATTATCTTTTGGTCCAGTCAAAGCATCCGTAAACTACCGTTTTGACTGAGGGGGTGTATTAGATGATAATTAGTATATCGTAGTTGATATGCTTGATTTATATCGTCTTTCCTTCTTGCTTTACTCATTTTTTTCTTGGTTTTATCGCTCTTAGAAGCGATTTTTGAGCTACTAATGTTTTCTCTTGAGTTATCTTGTGTTTCGAGGTTCCTATGGCAAGAACGCGGCTTTTGGAGTCGATTTATGCGTCGTAAGCGCCTATCCCGAGTCACAAGACATCCTTAGAGTCGAGGAAAAGCAAGAAGGAGTCATCCCGGGAAGCTACATGGCCGTGTAGTAAGCCGTGAAGCAAAGAAGAGAGGAAGGGAGCAACAATAGCCCGACATGGCCGTGACCTTAGCCGCTCATGGCCAGGACGGGGGGCCTCACGACCATGAGCCCCTTAATCATGGCCGTGAGCCCCCTGTCTTATTTGTCCTCATGTTTCGACGCCTCATTCTCTTTTTTTGGGGAACACTATATATACCCTTCCTCTTGTATTTTGTGGGAGATAGAAAACCCTAGAGAGAGGCGCACTACTTTAGCTTAACTTACCTTAATTTCTCCTTAATCCTTCTTTAATTTTAGCTTAATTCTAGTCTACTTGTGTAATTGGGCAAACTCTTGGAGAATTCATCACTTTGACACATTGGTGGATATTCTTGGGTTATCATTTATGCAAGTTTAGATCTTTTCATTCCATACTTGTGTTGGTATAATTTCTTTAATCTCTTCTCTTTTAAACTCTTGTTTTTCATTTAAAGTTTCAATCTTTGTTCTTAGATTATTGGTTTCTCCTTATTAATCTTACATTATGAACATGTTGGTTAGTCATGTGTGAGTAGACTCATTGTGGGGTTAATAGGGGGATTAGGTGTTGTTTATGGGTAATTAGGGATTGTTTGTGGTAAAGATTGAATCTTTGTCACTTGTCACTTGTTAGGCATGCTTTGTGTTTGTTGAAATGATTGTTAGAATAGTAGTGACCATTGTGGACATGACGTAGGTCCACTCCAACGCGGCCACGCGCGGGTTTGGGTAGGCGAATGAATCTCGTGGTGAGATTGCTCTCGGGTTCGAAATTTAAGTCAAAATGGAGTCCCACCGAATTTTGTGGTTATTCGGAACCATACGAGCTCACTCTATGTCGTCATGGGCTATACACAAAGTAAGCCCACTTCGATTTCAGAGTTCATGGGGCTCGTCCCTTTGCATTATTATACCGATACCGTTTACACCGGCTTTCGTATATAAAATGACTCTCGTGCGCCAACGGTTTCGGGCATCCAGAAACCGAGGTTCTGAGTAAGGGGTGAGGGTACGTGTTGGGAAGCCCACTAAGGACACCCAACCCCGCCCGCACATGGCGGCCTCTACTAAGACATCGTTCGTGTTCGTGTACGCGCGCTAGTAAAACGATTAAATGATATGCAAACAGCGTTTTCGGGCTAAGCATGTGAATTTTGCGTTGACTACGTCATTTAATGCATCTTGAATATGGTCGGAGTAATTTAGCATGCGAGGTTCATTTATAAAGCGATAAGCAAGTAAATAAACAAAACTCGAAAGTAAATAACGTACAAGTTACACGGGTGGAAATACAACCCGACCAATACAAAAATTGAAAACGATATATACACGGAATAATAAATAATAAAAGGATGGAAGCGGACCCGTATATAAACTAGACCGTGAAATATGTAAATGGACAAACCCCGATTAAATACACATTGCGTTGTGTAATAAACGAAGGACGGAGACATAGGACCTAAGCGTGACGCTAGCCCGATCCCATGCCTCAATGCCTTGTCCCGACATATCATGTCGAAAATCGATCAAAGTTGCTAAGTGTCGTGACATGCGTGAGTTTTGAAAAATAGGTTCACGTGATTGGCTTTACACGTGTCGACTAAAAGTCGTAAAAAAGGTGAGGCTTAAATGTTGCATTTAGGCTCTCGGCTTTCTGGATTACAGGACCCACTCGGTCGAGTCATGGTCTGACTCGGTCGAGTGTGTCCTTGAAAAGGGTTCTGCCCAGGTTTATGGACGCTACTCGATCGAGTAGCCTACGTACTCGGTCGAGTAGCCCCTGTACGAGTACCAAATCGTTTTATTTTTTTGGTTTAAATTCGATGATTGGCCAAATCAAATACAAATATCGCATGATTTGTATTTAACTTGGCTTCCGGTACTATAATCGCGTATGCATGCGATTATAATACCGTTATCGGAGTTTTGTAAAAATATTTTTGCTAGATTAGAAATTTTGTATTAGTGACGAAATTGTATCCCTATACGTCACGACATCAAAATTAACCTTTTCGGATTATGTGATATCGGTTTTCGTGTCAACGGGTTCCGTACTAATAAAAATGGGATCAAATGCGTTCAACTATTATTAATCGCGATCACGTCACGCCCTTGAGTACATTGGGGCGAGGCTCCTCGAAAGGGCTCCACCTCCGTCGTTGCTCGTAAAGGGATTAGACGGACTTTAGGCGATAATTGTAGTCAAACGTATTTAAAACCGAATTTTGATACTAATATATATATATATATACGGTATGATTATGTTAGGAACGAGAATGTAAAAAGTTAGTATACAAAAAAGTAAAATGTTAGAATTATGTTAGAGTTAGTGTTAGGATACTAGTATAGTTATTATATAAACGATATAAAAACGTAAATAACAAAGAAGTAACAAGGATCGCAATGGGGTTTAGGACACCCTCAACATACATGCTTAGTAGGGACCTCGGAAATGGACTCGTAAATAGCGACGGGACGCCGGAGTATCGAGGATGTATGCAAGTTATGGTGTGTGTGTGTGTGGATGATTCGTCGGTTTTTCGAGGGACAAAGGACTCGGTTTTTTGTGTGTAGTGCTTAGGGTTAATAAGGCTTGTAGTGTAGGTGAATTATGGTGGGAATGTAGGGTAAAATGTAGGTTAAAAAACTGTGTCAAATGAGTGGGGGTCGTGGGGTATTTATAGAGTTTACCCCACGACCTAGGGTCACTCGATCGAGTGGCCCTAGTGCACTCGGTCGAGTGCCCTAGAAAATGGGCCTGATCCGGAAAATGACGCTCCACTCCACCGAGTGGGTCAATCCACTCGATCGAGTGGATCAAGTGAATCGAGGTAAATTAGGAAGGTGTTGACTTTGTTGATTTGTTTGTCATTTTTGAATTTGATTTGGGCGCCAGTTTCTAGAAGGTGAATTTGGCTGATTTTTGTGACGGGTTCGTCTAAAACCCGGTCGCCAAAAGACGGGTTTTATTTTTGGTGTCGGTTTTGGCCCAAATTAGTCTTATTTTGCTCGGAACGACCCACTGGGCCTGAATTTGAGGTTGGTTTTGTGAGATTATTACTCCGCTAAAAGTCCATGTCGGATATTATTGATTCCGAGTCCATATTCGAGTATACTAAGTCACGTTTGCGTCCGATCATCATCGGGTGTTTGTCGGGAACTGCTATAGACACTAGCAGGCAAAATGCGGGTGTCTACAACCATGCTATTTCTTGCTAGTTTCATCCTTCTCATTGTATGTATAATTTGTGGTTGAGTTCTCTTGTTTTGGGTAATATCATACATGAGTTTTCGGGTTTGTCTTTGACGCGAGAGCGCGGCCTTACCTTAGTGACGAGGTGAAATCTATACACTCGACTTCCCCCTAGCCTTAAACACCTATGAACACGACTTAACCCTACTCTTTCTCTTATTGATTTCTCCGTTTTCATCATCATAATCTTAGTTATTATCGTTGTTTTAGGTTGCTCTTATTCCTTTAGTAATAGTCTTAGTCTAATCAATCGTCAACAATTCTTCTCCTTGTTTCCTTGTGACTTTGTCTTGAGTCTAAGTAAGTTTTAGTCTAAACTCGCTTTACCGTCTCTTGTGGATCGACCCGACTTGCCCATACTACTTAAGTTTAGGTTGGTTGGTTTATTGGTGTCGGGGTAGACGATAAATCCCCGCATCAGTAGTTAATACTTAATATGATAGCAATTGGTATAGTCTCTTCATTTACCGTCATTATGAGTCGGTAATTAGTATGACGACCACATTCGTTGTACCTAGGTATTAGGTCCGGTATTTATACCGGGCTTGTTGAATAATATCGTCAAGCCATTACCTTTACTTACACTAAACATTGTACAAATGAATCAGTGGAGGAGCATGAAACTAATGAAGGTTGTCATTCGTACATTTGTTTAAACATCCTCACCATATTGGTCCAAGCTTCGATCCTTAGACCATGTTTCGCAATTTGACTTTGTTCTTATGTTCTTTTGGCCTTATTTTCAATAAATATTTGTTCAATCAGTTCCGTTCAGCTTCAATGAGGTTCATTATGTCTCAACAATCTCGTTCACTTCAGTTCTTTCGAAATTTGACCATGTTCTTATGAACTTATTTTCCTTCCACATTCGTTCAATATGTAATTCAACTTCCATGGAGTTCATTTTATCTAATCTAAGTAACTTTAACCTATCTACAATGACAGGGTTCGAACCCGCGTCCTCTAAGGCAAATCCCAACTTACCTAACCACTGAGCCACTTCGTTGACTGTGAGAAAATAGTACAAAAAACATATACTAACTTTCATAATTGTGGTTAATTGATCTTCATCAGTGCGCCTCTTCATCTTTCCACTTCCTCATTAATTGATCAATCAATTGATCAAATACATCTCGAAACTTCACCTTTGTCAATTGATCATTCAATTCATCCTCCTCGAAAATGCATCACCAATTCAACCTCCTCGAAAATCCGATTCTTCATCACTTATTCTCCTCTTCCCAACTATCCCTCTAATTAATAATCCATTATCTCACTTTTTCCAATTTTTCAATCACATCAATTCATACTATAAATAAGATTCTAGGCATTGCAATCTGAATTCAAATCGTAAAATCTGAAGGAAAAAAAAACATCTATTTTAATTTGCATATTTAGATATATATGAGTTTCGTTTTTCTGATTTATTGATATAATTGCCAATTGATGTTTCATAAATCTGATTTTGTTTTTTAAATTGATTGGTGAATTTTCAGGCAGAAGAAAGCCAAAATATTAGGGAAATTGAAAGATCCAATCATCCTGGTAATTTTTCGATTTTTGATTTAGTTGATTTCATGTATCGATTTGTTTTATTTTTAAATTCAATCGAGATAAATTTTTGAGATTCAATGACAAAAAAACTAATTCAGTGAATTTGTATTTTCGATTTTTAATATGTATAATAATCGACCCTGATGTTAATTTTTGAGTTATGATATTTTTTTTCAGGTGATGATGAATGAGGATTATACAATGAATTTCGTAGAGGTATTTTAAGAATTAAAGTCAATTCATTTTTTTTATAGCTATTTGTTTAATTATTTTTAGGCGATATATATATATATATATATATATATATATATATATATATATATATATATATATATATATATATATATATATATATATATATATATATAGAGTAAAGATCAAGTGAGTCCTTTTTTTCTTTTTGAGTCCATAAGTCCTATTTAGAGCCATTGATTTAGATGAGATGGATGGTGATGATTGAGTCTAGTAATTAAGGTAATATAACATATTTTGGAAAAAATATAATAAAATCCTCTCTCCTCCCTTAATTATCTCCAACCACCTAACTTACTTGATTATGTTTCATCACATTAATTCAATTTTTTCATTCAAACTCACCCGCCTAACTAAAACTCTTCATCTTCATCATCCCAAACTCAATCTCTCGACTTCTAATTTCTTTCAAAACACACACCCGCTCATTCTTTCATCTTCAACTCAAGCAAGGCTACACACCCGTGTTACATTGACGTATTATAAGTGTTACTTTAATGAACAAATGATGTTACTCCAAGTAATTAATGGTGTTATTCTTTGTCTCATGGTTAAACAATGTTATTATCATTAATTACTCTGACGCATTATATATCGTTCTTTAAAGAACGACAATCGTTAATTTGGTAATGAATGGTTCCAATCCAAGTTATCATCAATTACTTTGGTAATCATTTGTTTAAACGCTGCTGTCCTCAGTTACTTCAATGCATTATGTTTGTTACTCTAACTGACGAAAGGTGTTACTCCAATAGAACAAAGATGTTACTCTAACCAAATGCACATGTATTAAATAAAATATAGAGTTAATTGCTACGTAGCACAACGCTACTTGTAAAAAATGTGTACAAAATCAGTTATTCTTGTAAACAAAAAAAGAAAAATATTTTTATCATGACCAAAAACACAAGTATTCTCAAAACACATGTTCCTCCTTATTTTCTTCAGTGTCTTCCTCAGTTTCCTCATTTTCGTCGTCGTCATCCACTTCATCCTTCTCATCCTCATCCACCTTTATCAGTGTTGTCTTGTGCATTCGCATCACTTCCAATATCACCTGCACAAAATTAAACAACGTGTTACTCCCATGCAGCCAATGTGTTACTTCAACTCTTACGTTGTGTTACTCTAACTGGTAAAGTACGTTACTCTAACATCATCATCAAAAACTGTTTCTCAACGTTCAGTGTGTTACTGTAATTGCAATTAAGTGTTACTGTAACGTTAATACATATGCGTTACGCCCATGCAGCCAATGTGTTATTTCAGCTCTTACATTGTGTTACTCTAACTGGTAAAGTACGTTACTCTAACATCATCATCAAAAACTGTTTCGAAACGTTCAGTGTGTTACTGTAATTGCAATGGAGTGTTACTGTAATGTAGAGCGTATGTTACTTCAACATCGTGACTGCGTTCATAAAAAACAAAACAATATTATCAGTGGACCTCATTGAAAACCCAAATAACAAACATAAAACTATGGAATCAATATCAATTAACCATCACTATGAATCTATGATGAATGAAAAAACAATATCAACATAAAAATTGATGTAAAAAGGGAAGCCAAATCGACATGAATATCAATTAACCATCAATATGAATCTATGATGAATGAGATGACAATGAAAACAATATTAACATGAAAATTGACATAAAAAACGAAGCCAAAGCGACGTGAAAGAAATTTAATTTTTGTTAGTCGATCGCCGAATTATAATTGAAGCAAAACGTGAAAGAAATATCAAAACTCACCATTGTTATACTCGATCAATTGTTTTTCAACAGTTGATGATGATGTCGCGCTCATTGAATCCATAGTAACGGGATTTTGAACCCAGATTTGATTGAATGAATGACGGAACGTGATGATGGAAGTTTTTTTTTTTTTTTAGGTTTTGATGAATTTTGCAAGGTGAATGACTGAATGATGAATGAACGTAATCATGGGGTTATTGTTTCCTAAAATCATGGGAGCTATTTTAGGAACGTAATCTTTTTTTTTTTAATGCAAATAATTGGAAGCATCTCGTCCATCCATTCTCATCTCATCCAATGGATGAGATGAGAACTTAGGGACTCATATAGAGTAAAGGACTCATAAGAGCCTTACTCTATATATATATATATATATATATATATATATATATATATATATATATATATATATATATATATATATATATATATATATATATATATATATATATATATATAGCGAGTTATATTATATTTTTACGTCTTTTATTTTATATATTCGTAAATAATATAAATATTTTTGTTTAACATAAATAATATTTCGGATTGAATTTTGAACAATTATATTAATATATAATAGTTCTAATTATATTTTTTAATTTTTTAGATTTATAATATTTTATATTTTTGGTTTGAATTTTATTTCGGATAAATTATTTATAAATTATTTTATTTAATTAGATTGAATTTCATTTATAAATTGTTATCAAATAGTTCTAATATTTTCGAATTGAATTTCATATTTTGAAAAATATATAAATATTTTTCTAATAAATATAAATTAGAAGATTTTTACCCGAAAAAGATTTATTCTAAATGTTTTTGTTTATCATATATAAATAAATAACTACATTTATATTTATATATATTTCGAATTATATTATATTTTATATACATATACATCTTTTATTTTATATAATCGTGAATAATATGAACATTTTTGTTTATTATAAATAATATTTCGGATTGAATTTTGAACATGTATATTAATATACAATACGGTTAATTATATTTTCTAATTTTTTATATTTATAAATTGTAATTTATACAGTATTTTATATTTTCAAATTGAATTTTATTTTTGGATGAATTATTTATAAATAATTTTATTTATTTCTGGATTGAATTTTATTTATAAATTATTATTTAATAATTTTAATATTTTTGGATTGAATTTTATATTTTGAAAAATATATAAATATTTTTGTTATAAATTTTATTAGAAGTTTTTAACTGAAAGATGATTTATTCTAAATATTTTTTATTATCATATATAAATAAATAACTATATTTATATTTATATATATTTCGAATTATATTATATTTTATGTACATATACATCTTCTATTTTATATATTCGTAAATAATATAAATATTTTTGTTTAATATAAATAATATTTTCGGATTGAATTTTAAACTTTCCAATTATATTTTCTAATTTTTTAGATTTATAAATTGTAATTTATATTCCGTATTTTGTATTTTCAGATTGAGTTTTATTTTTGGATAAATTATTTATAATTTGTTATATAACAGTTCTAATATTTTTGGATTGAATTTTATATTTTGAAAAGTATAAAAATATTTTTCTAATAAATTGTATATGTTTTTTTGGAAGTTTTTGCAGGATGAGGTACTACTGACTCTTACAGTTAATGGGGAAAACCAAAATAGCATTTTTGTGCTTGATTTTGTATATCAAGTAATTAATTGCATTGCAGAATTTTCTTAGTCGTTGACTACAAGTAATTGGTTGTTTATTTTCGAGACGAAATAATTAATTGCATATTTAGTTTTTTTAAAGAAAGAAAATTGACACCGGATTTAGTTGGTAAACGCAATTCACAATTATTTAATCGTGTAGTTTTTTTTGTATGTTAAGAAAAAATTTAGTGTTTGATTTTCGAGACATAGTAATTAATCGCATTAGAATATTTTTTAAGTTGGTACTGTTTTAATTTTATTTGGTACAAGTTTTTTTTGTTGTAATTAATCGCATTACAATTATTTAATCGTGTAGTTTTTTTTGTATGTTAAGAAAAAATTTAGTGTTTGATTTTCGAGACATATTAATTAATCGCATTAGAATATTTTTTAAGTTGGTACCGTTTTAATTTTATTTGGTACAAGATTTTTTTGTGTATAACCAGTGGCGGATGCATGATTTTAGTTGAGGGAGGGCACAAATTTTTTTTCTCCATGTACTCTATAATTTATTTTCTAAAATTATGTCATCCAATGAAAATAATTGATACTATTTCTCTAATTAATGCTCCAACCTTCCATTTTTCCACTCCTTCTGAAAAAATTTAGTAACCTTAATTGCTCTCCATAAATTAGTATTCTTCCCATAAATATGTTTCCCCTTTCCATAGACTTTTCTCCCCCCCAAAATCGATTTTCCCATAATTTTTTCCTTCATTAATATAATGAACAAATGTATCAAAATCATTATTAACAGACTTAAATATTGAAATTAATTGATGCGTTGCGTCGAATCTAAATTAATTACTCCATATTTTAATTTAAAATTAAAAGAAAAATTACATCAAAAATTGTTATGTTTAAAATATCAAAATAATAAAAGTATACAAAACAATTTCACGGATTGTTAGTTTCCAAATATGTAAATATATACTGAGTAAATAATGTAAATATTATCTAAAATATATACTGAGTAAATATTATCGCAAGAAAATTGTTATTATTCATATTTTTATTAATTCTTATCTCAATAATGTATGATGTATATTATATTCTATTTTTAAAATGGAGTCTAAGTGCAACGTATTGGTACAATAATATTTGAGAATTGCATGCAATAATAATAATAATATATAAAGTCATATGTTCGGGTCAAATTGGATATACATTAGGAATCATTTTTAAAATAAATGGTGGTAAATTAGATGGATAAAAAAATGAATTGATTTTAAGAAAAAATAACGCTCTTAAACGCGCATAATTTGCATTGATTATGTATGGATAATTTGTAGTCCCAAATGCAATTAAAAAAACTTTACTCCTCCAATTATCTATACTTCTTTGAACCGAAAAAAAAATTAAATTATCTCATTTATAGCTCAGTGGGAATTGGGGCTTTAGTATAATTATACGAAGTATAAGACTACAGTGTAATACACGTGATAAATTACGGGAGTCTATTGATCTTACTTTTTAAATTCTAAAGTATCGTAAGGTTTATTATCAATATTGAATGCGTTTATTGAAGCAATAAAAATAACTTCTATACATTACACATTCCGATGAAGTCTACAGGGTTGTGTACGTTCACTAATATGACAGAGAGTTTGACTGTTTGACGGACATTATTTTTCACTATTCTTACATGACGAAGATGTCAACTAACTACAACTGATGATAATCGATCAAGATCAAATAGTTGGTAAGATCAAATAGTTGGTGAGGAAGGTCTTCATTCCTCAACTAATAGATTTTTCTTTTTTGGGTTTAAAGAGTAATTTGAGGATTACGGTTGGATGTATAAGGGTCGGGTTTATACGGATTTCTACATTTATCATAAGGGTCGGGTTTATACGGGTTTCTACGTTTAGTATAACTATATTCATCGGTGGACAATTGACTACTTTACGTACTCTATGTTGTTCATACTTTTGTCCACCTATTAATAAATAGATTAGCTTTCAGACTCTGAACGAATAATCCAAAATAATCACGGGTATCATGCTTTTCTTAGACACACATTTCAATGTGTAACGTGTTGGTTTTAGTTTCTTACACCTATTAGTATACTAACTAACTTTCAGTCCCTTAACGTATTATCTTCAAACGATATTGGCTTCATAATATTATATATGAAACTAAAACTGGACAACCCGTGAAACTTTTCGTGACACACTAGTTTCAGTTTAATTAAGTTAAAAAAAAGAGGAAGTAAGTGGGATTTTTTTGGTTAGAAAAGAAAAAGTTAAAGTGAGAGGGGAGTTTGGGTCCGACAAACACGTGTGCATGGCAGTCAGTCCACTTAATTCAAAGATGGGCAGCTGCATATAATTTCGAACGTGCAATGACGGTCCGGTCCGGTCCATGTGGGTTCATCTTAATTTTCGTACAAATTGGTCAGTGGGCTAGCTAGGCCCCGATTTCCAGTATCCATCAATGTCTTCGTGTGATTTTTCTGTCCTAACCAGATTTTACGGAATTTTATTGGCCTCCCACTCTACTCTACTGTACTGCTTCCCTTCTTTCGAACTGTATAAACTTAGTGCTCAACAGCTTTAGGTTTGGGTCGTAAAAATGAACCGGATTCGATTATTTAGTTTGGATCAAATTTTTTAGGTTCGGTCCTCGCTCCACATTATTTTAAGTTCTTTTCATCTTCGGTCTGGTTCGGTTAATTAGGTTCGGACCGAATTAACCGAATTTTACTCGAATGTTTTTATAGACTAATCATTAAAACAATATACTCCGTAAAACAAATGATCATTTTATCGTCAAAAAACATTACGAGTATAAATTAACATTAACAATTAATTCAATGAAATTGATTTAGCGAATTTATATGTATTTATCATAAGTATGTACTCCCTCCGGTTTTATATGATTGTCCCGTTTCAATATAATACTTCTCACATATATTATCTAAATAGGGCAATCATATAAAACCGGAGGGGTATTAAATAGTGAAAAAAATAGTTTCAGGGGTCCATTTTAGTCAAAGACCGGACTGTGTTCGGTCCGATCCAAGACCGAAATTTTTAGGTTCAGTCTTCAGTCCATGGAAATTTTGTTTTCGGTTTTCGCTCAGGTCAAATTATTGTCGACCGGTATGAAGCAAAATATCAACAGTAAAGAGTCATCCCGCAAATTCCATTTCATGGACGGGATACGAAGCCTACATTATCCATGTACCCGTGTTTTACTGGGCGCATTATGTCGCAGGTGAGAATCAAACTCCCAACCTCTCAGTCAGGGTAAAATAGTTCTAACCACTTGAGCTTAGAACTTCTTTTCTCCTTCAAATACAATGTACCGATACGTATCACTGCCTATGCAGCATTTCAAATCTTTTATGGATAACAATTATATACTCCCTCACTTCACTGTTTATTGACCTATTTGATGAGTAATATACTCGGTATGATATAACTTTCATGTATACATAACTTTTAATTATATACTCGTACTATTCTATTAGATGGTTAACCTTTACAGTAATTTTTTTGCAATAATTAGTAGGTTAATTATTCAATGTCAAATCATGTATTGATAGTGTGTTGAATTTTGCATTCCATGATTGCTTGCATAAACTTCATTCATTCACTCTTGGCTTTTTTTCTAGTACTATTCATTTAATTAGTGTACGACTTGTCTCTTCTCTTTTTTTCCTATGCAACGGTTGTTGCATTTGTACTATTTTACACTTAAAAGTAACTAAAATATTCGTAGTAACAATAACTTATTTGTCTTTTGAAATAATTATTCTTTTCGTCTTGATTATTTGTCTACCTTTTATATGGAGTACTATTTTAGGCCCTATACAAAATGCACGATTTATATTAAAAATAAATTTATTACTCCCTTCGTTTTTTATGTTTCTTCCCGTATTCTTTTTTGGGTCGTTTTTTTTGTTTCTTCTCATTTCTAATCTTTCCTTTTTTGTTCATCTTATTTTAGATTTTTGTTCTCATTGAATTCATCTCATTGAATACAAGTCATTTCATAAGGCCCACATTCATTACCTTACAATATTTTAACAACTTTCTTAATCTAAGTGCAAAAAGAAATGAGAAGGAACTTAAAAAACGGAGGGAGTACTAATAAGCTAATAATAATAATATAATAGTAGTAATAATAATAATAATAATAATAATAATAATAATAATAATAATAATAATAAACTTTAATTAAATATGTGTATCAATTCATGTTAAAAATTTCATAATTATCTAAAATAATTATAATGTCATATGTTATAAAATTTCACTTGACACTCTTCAGATAGTGAATACTTTTTTTATTACATCTCAATTTTATTTTATTTATTGATGTCATTTTCAAGCCTTAACAATAACTTATTACACAATTTCTATATATTGTCTTGCATAGACTTATTGGACTGATTGCAAGTTTTTCATATATTGGGCAAATGAAGGTTTAAAGCTACCAAAGGTAAGTGATTTTAGGCGGAATTTATTTCATCACATCGGGACATGTGTTATTCACTTTTTTAGTGGTTTCTCAATCATGGAGTAGTATGTACGGAGTAGAAGATTAGTTGTAAGAGATATTTTAATTAAAGATAAACAAAGATCGAGACGGGGTGAGGGGGGCTTTTTAATTTTGTACACTATATTTTAAGTGCAAATGTCAATTAACTTAGAGCAAGTCCAATAGTGAAAAATAGGGACTTGCTTGCAATTTAAGTAAAATATCAAGCTTTGGGTATGCTTGAAAGCAACACTTACTCTACAAAGCTACCTGGCTTGAAAAAATGACAATGGTATTGTGGGAACATGCAGGCTACAAAATATTGTTGCTCACCATTGAAGAGGTGTGTCGCTATCAAAGCCTTGTAGCTCTAAAATTATGACATGACAAAGTTAAGCTATTGTAGCTTAGTTAACAGATTATATAAAGTAAATTTATAGCCAAAACAAATACGTTTTCAATATACGAGTATCTTTTTCAATCGTCAAATACATAATATTACGGTAACATTTAATTTTTCGTAACATTTATCTTAATAATTGCGTAAATTAAAACTCTAAAATGACCATCATTTTAATACGAAATGCATCATATAAATCGAGAAAAACCAAGTCGAAGTAGTGGGTTGGCAACTGCACAAATCAAATTGGAAAGATTAGTTTGGGCCATATATGAGATTTCCCAAAACATTCTATCATATTTTGTTTGATATACGTAGATAAAAAAAACAATGAATAGAACATAGAACATTGATTGAAGTAGGACCATAAGAACAATGAAGAATTTGGGTTACAGCTAAAGCCTAAAGCTACCTATAAGGCTATAATTATATCTAAAAAATGGGTCAATTGGGTCGGATTTGGGTTAAGTTCAGGTCAGACCTATCAGGTTATAAAAATTTGGGTTGAATTCGGGTAGGGTAAGATCATTTCAGGTTTGCTATTTTCAACTGTTTTTAGGGATATCGACTCATTTTCGAAGTATAATACTCCCTCCGATTTTTTTATTTATTGTCCCATTTCATGAATATATGTGAGGTATATTTTATTGAAACGGGGCAATAAATAAAAAACGGAGGGAGTACATTGTAACATTCAAGTCAGTTTTGGGTTAGGTTGAATCAATTTGAATCACGGGTCAAACTTGAACCTTTAGTTAACAATTTTCATATGATTTGATATGTACTCCCTCCATTTAAATCCAAGTGTCTCATTTGCTTTTACACATTTGCCGACACGCGTTTTACACTAGCGATATCTTTCATTTTACATTAGCAAAAATTATAAAAATTTGATATTCTTAATGTGCTCATAAAGACGAATCAAATAAAATCTCACATGACTATATTCTCACTTATAGATTGTCGATAATATCAAAGATTCCCCTCAAATGTGAATAATGTCAAAAAGTGAAATGAGACACTTGGATTTGAATGGAGGGAGTAATATATATTAAACAATAATTTTTCCACTCTAATTAACACATTCATGCATGATCATAGAATGCTAAGTTTCACTCCAATCACATGCATGCCTCCCCTTTCAAATGACCCCATCTATTTTTTTTTGGAAAAGATGGTTTCTCATTACCATTAATGAGAGACCGTTCATATAACTGTAGAATGGCAGCTCTCCGGATTTATATCGAGTCACTTATTGATGTTGAGATTAATCGAGTCATGTAATCTCATCTTTGCGACCTCAAAAAAAAATTGAATACGTAGGTCTTGTTTTTGTGTTCTAATTTTGTACGACGATTTCACAGGATACCTATCATCCAAAAGTCACTACAATGTTAGCATGTTAGGTATTTGTAGGCTTGTAGCTATGTTGCAAAGCTGTAATATTTGGAGCTAGTCACGTACTATTCACTTTGTACTATTTTATTATTCATATTAACTCATACTCCATAAATAATTGCTACAATATTTATTTTACTCCATAAGTTTATGATTTTATAAAGAAAGTCGTAATTAAGAGTATAAACCAGACCAAATTTGAACTTTAATTTAACGGTTAAGCTAACGATCATCTAAATTAATCAAATCATGAATTTTAATTTTCAATTTAATTAGCATAATAATCAATTTAAATGGACATTTATCGGATCAGATTCAAGACCTCCACTCTGCTATTGTAATACATATTAATAACGCGAAGCAATTGTTTTTATTATAAGAGATTCGAGATGGAAGTTGGAGACCCTCATATAATATAAAAACAAATAAATGATCGAAATGAAAAAATTACATCTGTTTTATTTATTTATTTATTTAAATTTTATTTACATCTTATGTAATTTGATTTTATTTTTTTTAAATAGTACTCCCTTCGTTCACTATCTTTTAACCCATTTTATTAAAATACTTCTCACAAATAATGAGAAAAAGATTAGGAAAGGAGGGAGTATAGTAGTAGTGTACTAAGTATATATTCATTCATAACAATAGTGAATTTCCCATAAAACGATCTAATAATCGTTACTCCGTATTGATTTTAAAACATATTCATCAAGTATTGTTAATTTTAAAACAGATTCAACAAATATTACACTTGTATTAATTTCTTGTTACAATCGTATTTATGTATAAATTATTTTATACTCCGTATTTAAGTCGGATATATCATTCTTATAAACAAGTATTCATGCATTTGACAATTTCAACAGCTGTATGGAATCTACATTCTGACTTAGCAAAGACAAATATGAAAATTAAAATGTGTTGTGCAGTGGAACTAATGACAAAATTTATTTTTCTGTAAAGTAATTAATACTGTAAAAATTGAAAATAAATAAATGGTCTAGTAGTTAATTAGTTTTGATAACGAGGATGAAAAAAAATCTAATTCTATATATAAAAATTAAATAACTAGACGTAACGAGATACGGTCTCTCTGAAATTTTTGCAATACATATAAACGTTACAATATATTTGCACTATAAATTACACTTAAAAAGTAGTGACTCACATGATCATTACACTTAATTAAACTAGATGTAACTAAGTAACTAACATTTAAATTAAATATAATTAAACAAAACTTGTAATCATCATAACAGTAATCATGCCTCTCAATAAAAGAAAATATTGCAAGAATATATTCTTTTTATGTAGCATTTGATCTATCATAGTAATTACCTAGAAAAACTCTGGTACCGGACCCTCCGTCTGTCTTATTCAAGAATATGTGATATCGAAGACATAGACTTACTTAGATCTATATAATAAGTATGTGTCACATGTAAGAGCCCTAACCGATATCACGATAGTATACATACATATATATACATACGACGATATCTTCGAGATACAAAACATTTAGAGATACACTCTCTCAATATTATTATTAAGAGATGTCTCACATAATGAGCTGATGCTCGATCTCTCTGTAGAGCTCCTCCGAGACACAAAAACTTTAGAGAGACGGTTTTAGACTTGTCACGTACGTGTGACGAGGAAGATAAGAGAGTATTTTAATTCTCATTTTCCAGTAATTTAATTAATTAGTGGGAGACTGGAAGACGATTCCTCTGTAGTCTGTAGACAACCTGCTCCGATTAGTAATGGGCCGGGTCAAGAATCACCGTGTTTCCTCCAACTAACAAGCATCGAAACACATCTCTTCATAATGTAGAACCTCGCCTTTTGTTCCTTAGCCAAATGGGTGCATTTCTTGCCAAATGCATTGCTTTTCTTAGAAAAACTTCTCATAAGATTATTATTATTATTATTATTATTGGATTTATTATTAGTAGTAGTATTAATTTTGGTTGAGTTGCTTCTTCTAAGTGTAGGAGATGAAGGGCATGAACTCTTTAAAGATGAGCTTCTACTAAGTTTATTTGATGAGGATTTTTGTGAAAAACTTCTTAAGAAATTTGGAGAAGTATTATTATAATTATTATTGTTTTTATGTGAGTAACTTCTCAATAATGACGAATCTATATATTGATGAGATGAGGATTTATGATTTGTTGATGAGCTTTCTCTTTTGAATAATTTCCATTTTTTTTCTGATGATGATGATGAGTAGAAATTTGTGCCTTCATAGGCCATGGGTAGGTGTGTGTGGCCGAATGAAAAAATAATTAGGAGGGAAGAAGAATTAGGGTTTGAGAGATTTGGTTGGAATGGGTCAATTGTATGTTTGATTTTTGGGGGGTTTAAGAGGATTTATATAGAGCAGGCTATGATGGTGGAGATTATGATGTGATGGCCCATATTATTACAATTTCAAAAATATAGAGTAACAAATATTAAACCCTTTTTAATATTTGATTAAAAAATTTATGATCGAAATTTACTTGATGATGTTGATAATGTTATTCGAACATCGAATCGATTTAACACGAACCGCTGAAATCAAATCAAACGACTCATATTTATAAAAAACTATTTTATGATCATAAAACTATTTCACATAATAACATAATCAATCCAACATGCATTGGATACTCTCCTACATACTACTACTATATATATACTCGTATATATTACGAGTACTTATTACTATAATGAATTTCAATAAATAAATATTTAAGTTACTATACTCTGCGATACTTTTTGTTTGAAAATTTAAAAGATAGTAATTCTATAAAATATTTTCTACGTTATTTCGTCCGTCTCATTCACTTCACTTATTTATCTTTGATTATAGCTATTCTCACAAATAATACTTCCTCCGATTTTTTTAATCTTCCCATTTGACTTTTGGGTGAAAAATAAGGGCGTAGAAATATGTGACTTAAAAAAGAAGAAGAGTGAGAGATAAATGTAAGAGTAATTCTAGAGCACATGCTGATGATCCAAAATAGAAATAAGGAAGAAATTTTGTTTCAACACACTAAGAAAACAGGGAAAAACAATTAAAATCGGAGGAAGTATAAATAAAAAGGTAAATACATGATCGAGTATTATTATCGACACAACATATCTTTATCACTAGTTATCATATGTAACGGTGTCCCAATAAGTCTTTTTTCAGGATTTGCAATATATTTTAATCATATTTTACGTAATCTTAACGTGAGATCATCTTACGAACAGATGTCGATGTTTTGACTGGATAGAAAAATAATGTAAATAAAGAATTATGAGGTGGATGGATTCTATTGGTACTTGTGCATAAGGAACATGTTTAAAAACTGTTTCTTTTGGGCATTAATTACGACTTATGGTCCAATCTTGTAGTTTGACTTCTCCTTAATGCATCACCCACTTTACAGTTATTGATTTCATATAAATATTCAGTAAGAAATAGTTTATCGTAAATGAATGTCTGAGACGGAGTAATATTGTAAATTAGTATTCTGTGCTAACTTTTTCTTAGACCACCCGCATTCATTGAAAAACTAGAAGATGAAAGACTTAATTTAGAAAGAATGATGAAATAAAAGATTAAAATGGTGGTTTAATGGTTGAAATTGACGAAGATGAAGTTGAAATTATTAAGAGAGAGAGGGAGGAGTGGCAGGTGGAGGACTCCTTCTTGGTGAAAAAGAACGTGAAATTGTTGATAACAACGTGAGCAAAGTTCCTCTCCGTTACTTTTCATTACTTTTAAAGGGTTTAGATTCGTTTTGTAACGATCCAACGGTTATCAATTTTGATGGAGTGGAGAAATATTAATGATTTTATATTGTTGTATTATAGGTAATGGAAGGTAATGTGAAGAAAAAGTAATGGAGATGATCCATACTCTAACAACATATCGGAAAATAAATCCTATATACAGAGTATATGTCAAACATACCTATACTATATATAAACAATCCCGACTTGACCTAAATATTTCACTCCATTTTTGTAAATTCGAGAATTACATACCCAAATCCGATCTAATTGACCTATCCATCCACATCCACATCCACATCCACTATACCTATGGAATAAAAATTAAAGTGACATGATGTGCACATGCAAGTTAGCACACAAAACATATTGGATTCAAAAGACAAAATTCTTGATTCTAAGATTGTAATAATATTAAGATCAAGTATCTTTAAATACGGAATATCCGTCTTAAATCTTAAAATGAGTCTAATATCAACACGTACATATAGTGTTAATTAATAAAGACAAAATATTTAATTAACAACTCCTAAATAGTTACCTACTGTATATCATTTGGTATTATTTGATCCATCTCACATCATTATTTACGACAGATAGTACCGTCACAATTCGTAAACGAGTCTGTTCTAAAATGAAATACTCATAATAACCATTAAAACGAGTCAAATAACGGTACACTAATAAAGACAAAATATTGGACATTTTCTACACACCTTTGTCGGTTTACAAAATAATTTGATACTCCCTCCGGTTCTTCGGAATTGCAACATTTGATTAAAATATCCCTCACAAATCTTAAAAAGTGTTGCAATTCCAAAGAACCGGAGGGAGTATTAAACTTTAATCCATTTTATAATTTATTCGATACGATGGATAATACCGTGACATATATCAGAATCAGAATTTGGGTAATTTATTAATTGGAAGCACCGCCCTCGTTAACTCGATTTTACTTCCTCTCTGACATGCACTCTTTTCTCTAACTTTTTTTTTCGTTACGTTACTCTGACGCCATCCTTTATTTTAGGTTATATGTTCTTGATTTTTTCTATGTTTTTTTTGTGCCTAGTGTTTGTCGCAATATTCGAGACTTTGTTCCACGAATTTTACCTGTGGTTCGATGTAGTTTTAAGATACGAAGTATATTTATATTTGGATGGTTATTTTAGCAGTGAAAAATTCAATTTCGTGAATATAAAGTTATACAATACTTATAAAAAATAATAGTTATTGTATAAGACGGTCACACTTGTATAAAATGTTCAATAATTTATCAATAATAAATGAGGTTGTTTTTTCACAGAATTGGTTCGTCTCACAGTAAAATTATCTTATATTATATGAGTGGTGTGACAAGTAATGTCAAATTTATCTGAATGAAAATTTATACTCCGTAATAAATAAACAAAAAAAACATCAGTTTTTAAAATAAAAATCGATATTAGAATAACACGTTTTTAGTTTTTACATTGTCTTTATTATACCGCTGTTTATTGATATAGTCTTTCGCGAATGAATTTATATCAGGTTACTGATGATATAACTTTCAATTGATAAAAACAAAATTGACCAACATTTTTTTAATTTGGGAACGATTCAACCATCAGAGTTTTATTCACAAAAAAATAATTTAATCAGAAAGACAGGTCTCTTATTTTTCTACTGCCCGATGCTTAAATTTCTTAGGATCCAAGGAAATTGAAGTGATAAGTTTTTAGTATGAAACCTGACAACATGTTTTGAAAAAATAGTACAACTACAAGTTTTGACTAGTCTACCCAGATTTCATACAATTGTTCATACTTTTAATTTCACAATTTCCATAATTTTTTTTAAAAAAATGGGTTTTTCTACACGGTGACCTGAACTTTCCGCCGCCACTTTTCTACATGCTACTCCTATTATTTTTTTCTATGTGTACACATGATATCCTTGAACTTTACAATTAATTTAATTGGTACCTCTTAAAGTTTTTTTTTTCATCAAGTGTTGTCGTTAAATTATATTTTTAGCCTAGATTAAGACTTTAATATCATTTAACTTAAATAATTAAGTAGTAATTGAGTTTAAATTAAGTGTTATCATTTGATTTGACAATATAACGCCAAAAATATACTCATTTTAGATTTGGTGCATAACTGCAAAAAAAACGTACAAGAATGTTAGTTTAAGTTCAATTATAGGTTAATTAGACATGCTAAATGACGTTTAAGTTTTAATCATGAACAAAAAAAATATAGTTTAGTGCTAAAACTTGACGGGAAAAAAGTTTAGGGGTATCAATAAGGTAATAATAAAGTTTAGGGGTACCAACAAAGTTTTATAGTAAACTACTCGTATAAGGGTACGTACCATGTAGACACGTAAACATGGTATGAGTATAATGAGCAATTTTCATGTGACACCGTCTCACGGTAACTTACTGTGAGACACACTAATAGAAAATAAAAAATTATAAAAACAACTACTTTAGATGTGAGAAGTCTCACAATAAATTTAGGGTTATTTTATGACAATAAAACACTAGTAGAATAATACCCTTTCACACCGGTTCTAAACCCCCCTTTAGCATCGTTTTCTATAGGTCCCCTAGCACTGGCGTTATAGATAATGTACCTTTAACACCGGTTGTGAAACCGGTGCAAAATATTTTTTTTACACCGGTTGCTTATTGTAACCGGTGCCAAAGGGTAACCTTTAACACCGGTCAGAACTTAAAACCGAAGTGAAAGGGATACCCTTTAACACCGGTCACAATTACCAACCGGTGTTAAAGGGTGATCTTTTGCACCAGCTAAAATCTAAAACCGGTGTGAAAGGGTGGCATTTTTTTCGACAATTTCAATTTAAAACCGGTACTCAAGAGTTATCTTTTCGCATCAAATTCAATTACAGTCAATCTACTCCGTAACTACAAATCAGCGCAAATTGTAGGACAACATCACTAATTAAGTCACAATGCAACATCCTTATATATCACAAAAGCGGGCACATATGTTTTCACAACCACACACACCATAGAAATGGCATACAACCATTTTACATAAGTTATGACTTAAATAATTTAAAGAAAGAAGTTTAAATAGCCTACAATGCTATAAGCATTTCGTATCGATAACTATTCTTACACAATTTAAGCTTCTTGACGCCACAGACTCTCTTTAAGTAGACTAAATGGCCTCGATACATTTATGAGCCCAAAATTCCCGAACTAGATCCATATCTTCAAGTGTCATTCTTGACTTCAAAACACACTACATAAATAAAAAAAATTGAATATCAATAATAATAATAATAATAGTAATGGATTAGTGATATCGTCTCCATTATAGGTAAACAACAAAAAAATTATTCATAGAAAGAAAGTGCCTCCACTAAGCTCTGTTTACTAAAGAGTAGGATACGGTTATGTCTTACATCCATTTCATGATATAATATCCACATTCAAAACTGAGATTTAATACCATGACTAATGTGGTCACAGCACCGTAATACACTGATTAACTGAGATTTAATACCATGACTAATGTGGTCAAATAGTGAGTACATAATTCAGAAACAATAGACTGGAAAGAAGAAGAAAAGAAACAAACCAGACAAGTAATGGAGGCTCACATCGCACTTGTTGTCCATGCAAGGTCCTGAACTATGTCCAGAGCTGCAAGTAGTATGAACTGGTGCTGCTGTGCAACATCTTCTTTCTATCAATTTACAGAAAAGGGACACTTCAGTTAATCTCAACCTCTATTCTTGTTTAAAATGAGTAACTCTACTAAGATCAAAGGTCTTACAAACAATGCAAACTTATTGCAACACTCTTAAACACTCAAAGGAGTATAATTCGACACAAAGATCGAGTTAGAGAGCTTAATCATTGATTGGAACTCAGAAGATACCATATTACTAAGAAGCAAGCACACAGATCACATATTGAATAACAAAATGCCATGGACGACATCGATATATCTGTGAGTTTAATCAACTATCCACCATCTAGATCACCAATTCAGCTCCATATCACGCCATACATTGCAAGCAACGAATCACGGGTATCACCATAACAAAATTTAATTGCAAGACCTATCTTTTGTAAGGTGAATTACCATATTAAATGGATCATTATACAAGAAAACAGAAATTAACTTGTAACATAATTAGCAAAAAAAACATAAGAGAAAGGAAAAGTGCTCAGCTTCAAAACTTCCCAAATGTACATCCATTTTATTGCATCATCACGTTTTCTACTCCGTATATTAGTATATACGGAGTAGTATTAATTTAGTGATCACTAATGTATGACTATGATTAGGCTACTAAAAGAAAACCAAGAACAATAGACGAATCAATAAACACAAGTTGAAGACTGATACATCAAATTCGACGATTATAAGCTCGAATCAGTGAAATTAAACACAAAAAAACCCTAAGAGGCTAAAAGCAGTCATCGAATTAATAACATGCATAGCCAGTAGAATTAGAACATCTTCATCCACAAAAAATTCAAAACCAAAAAACCGGAACTCAAACCCTAACATCTTGCTATGAAGCACAAAATTACACATATTAATGGAACCAGACAAACAAGGAATTAAGAACAATAAACAAAGAATTAAGAACAATAGAATTAAGTATTCTGAGTTCCATTAATATGTGAAAGAAGATGTAGCCTTGCTGATCACTGATCAATAGTACATTATTTGGTTCACTAGGTCTAAACCAGTGGAAATTCATAGGTCTTTCATAGAATTTATGCATTCATAATTGTACATAATATCTATGAGAATTGACACCAGGCCCGCCTCAATAGGGGTGTGGGAGAAGCAATTGAAGGGGCCTTCATTTATGAAGGGCCTTAATCTATAAATGATAGTCTTGAAGGGCCTCCGTTTATCAAGATAGTTAGGTAAGTATCATATTGAATGCAGCAGCAAATTCAAATAATATCAAACTATACTCACTTCTCCATACTCCTACCAACTTTCAAGTACACCTCCCAACAAACACCAACTTGGCAAGATGACCAATGATATATGTACGCCATTGACAAAGAATTAAGTATTAAGAACAATAGACAATTTTGAGTGTGAATCTGTCTAATTAAACACCGAAAAAACTGAAACTAATCGTCAAATAAAAACAAACGAAAGTAGATAACATACTTTAACAACAATATTATAAATCGGCATCAAGCAAACATGAATAACCATAACCCTAACCCTAACTTATCAAAAACACAGAATTTTACACAAATTCAAAAGGCAGTAAACTTAGTAACAGCCTTAGTCCCTTCACCAGGCAAAACAAGTCACACAAACATGAAACCCTAACCCTAGTATTCCTAATTTTAATCAATCAATCAAAAGCTAGCAAACTGGAATCGCAAACAAAAAAGCTGCCTGATTATCAAGGCTGACATAAGACAAAAAAATATGATTAGCACTACAAAGTTGAATTTTTTTTTAAAAAAAACCTAAATAACATACTTGGTGGAGGTCGCCGGTTAACTGGGCTGTCGGCGGTGGTTTGGTCGTCGGTTTACTAGGTAGTCGCCGGTGGTTTGACTGGTGCTTAACTGGGTTGTCGCCGCTTGTTGTTCGCTGTTTGGTGGTCTGGTTTGCTGTTCTCGAAGAAGAAAGAAGAAGATAAAAGGTGCAGTGTTGTGAGCTTCTGATTTAATTTGGGTTTTTTGGTATATTATTTGGCAAAGGGTGTAGTGCTCGGTAGTAATTAAAATAGCCAACACCATTTCCCACCGGTTCTAATATGAACTGATGTTAATGGGTACCCTTTCACACCGGTTTCACTTTACAACCGGTGTTACTTTTTTTATCCAACCCTTTCACACCGGTTTAATACATACAACTGGTGTGAATGTCCTTTTTATAAATTTCTCACTATCACCTACAACCTTTTAGTATTGTTTTTCTTACAACCGGTGTCTTATGGTAGATGTTATTGGTACTTTTTCTACTAGTGAAACCAACTATATATAAGGGGATTCTTAGATTAATCCCAACTATACGTAATCTCGTTTTAATATGAACTATGCCTTCATTAATCATTCATTGATATAGGTGACCGGTTACCTGGAAAACTGGTTGAACCTTTCTCTTCAGCTTCGGCTATTGGTTAAGTTTTTTTTTAATCTTCCCAAAATTCATCTTGCATTTTTTTTCCGATTAGTATTATAGAAGCTAGCCATGAAAAAAAATGATTTAATTTTCTTGTTGTTTTGGCTTTCATGAACGACGACGGAACACTCAAGGACCCTAGAAAGTCACAACCGGTCACTATTACCGGTAATAGCAGGTCATAATTTTGTCCATAGCGAAATAAGATGAATGAAGGCATAGTTCATATTAAAACGAGATTACCTATAGTTGGGATTATTTTAAGAAGCCCCCTTATAGTTGGGATTATTTTAAGAAGCCCCCTTATAGTTGGTATTATTGTCATGAAATAACCCATAAATTTATTGTAAACTGTCTCATAATATAAGAAATTGTGTTTCCTTTTTAAAGTAAGTTTTGAAATATAATTTGACAATTCAGCACGTCTTTGCATTGTTATTTTTCTTTGCAACTTTAGAGAGGAACCGCCGTTCGATTTGTTATGAGAGAAAACTTATACTCTGTTTTTCGTTGGTTCCAAATATCGCTAACGAATTACTTTTATCAATTGAAAAGACGAACGATGAACCATCAATAAACTAATTGAGTTTGTTTTTTTTACTCTATTAACTAGCATAGATCTCATGCAAATGCATGATTAAATTAAAAATAATGATGGTATAAATGAACAAATAATTTTTTTTGAGGTGAAAAGTGGTTTATAATATATCAATTTCCACCAATGTCAAAATCGCATCCGGAAAAGACGAGACATACAAAAGTTCCTCTCAACTTCTCGAACACAGTCGTGCTACATGGTGAGCGACTGTATGGCCATCACGTCTAACATGTGACCATAAACACGCAATAAAAGCAGCTCTAAAAGACAAAATATCATCGACTAAAAGACCCATAACTTCTCGCAAAGACCGACCCTTCTTAGCCGCATTTATCACCACCTGAGAATCGCTCTCCACGACGACCTGAGTAAATTGAAAACGGCTCGCCAATTCCACACCCAACTCCATCGCTTTAGCCTCGGCTATCAATGGCGGCCAGCCCACATTGTTCTGTCTGCACCCGACTAGCAGCGCCCACGAAAATCCCCAATCACCACACCTAGGCCGATATCTCCATTGGCATAAATAGTAGCATCAATATTAATTTTCACAAAATCAACCTGCGGGCTGCAGCGGGCTCCAACTTATAGCCGACCATGAATTGCTACTAGGGTTGCGAACCTATAATCTTTGCCCGTATCTAGCATACTCCTCTGTCAGTTAATCATACCACTCATTACTACACTAGCAGTGTGCGGATCATTCTCAAAAACCCGAAGGTTTCGAATATACCATGACGACCAGATCAATGCAAGCATACGATTTTTTGCATCAGATGGCACATTCGCTAGTAGCCAAACCAACCTTCGCGTAAATGAAGAAGACTAAACGGCGCCAACCAGGTCCCGGAATTCCCTCGTTCTCCAGGTTGTCCGTGCCCAATCACATTCGAAGATGACATGATTTATCGATTCTGCTTCTAACCCACAGAGCCCACACATAGGGTCAGGGACACAATTTCTCGTAGCTAACGAGGTTCGCGCGGACCCCCAACGTGTTTGAGCTTGCGCACCAGAGGAAATGCGCAATCTTGGGCATCGTCTGCAACTTCCATATTAGTTGTCACGTTCCTGACACCCTCAGGTCCTCCACACCGAGGTTTGGCGAGGACGAAGACCTTGACCCTAGCCAGTATCCCGAACGAACAGTGTACTCGCCATCTTTGCAAGGCCACCAATATACCCAAACCTCCGGCAACCGATGACTCAGGGGAATACGCAAGATTGCTCGAGCATCAGTCAGGTTAAATAAATCTCAGATTAGATCAGCCTTCCAGCAGGTACAAGACGAGTCATTGAGCTTTGCAGCCTTCAAGTTCAGGTCTACTTCCAGATTCGAGTGAAGGGCATGGAATTCCCCGCGTCCTAGCACTCAGTCGCAGTCCCAAACTCCGATCGCATGTCTGTTCCCAACCCTCCATCATAGGCCATCGAGTAGGATAGGTTTGGCATTCCATATGCTTTGCCACACAAAGCTAGGATAGTAACCCCCCCCCCCCCCCCCCGAGCTTCCAAAATCGAGCTATTCTTAAAGTATCGGGCCCTGAAAACTTGGAATATAAGAGAATCGGGTTTCGTTAGAAAATGCCAAACCTGCCTGGCTAGTAAGGCTTGATTAAAAACACTTGAATTTCAAAATCCTAGCCCTCCGTCTCTCTTTGGTTGACACATTTTGTCTCAAGACCACCAATGTATCTTCTGTTTAGTCTCCGACGAACCCCACCAAAATTTTACGATTATTCCGTGGATTTCTTGTATCAACCCCTCCGGTATCGCGAATATACTCATCGTATATGTGGGTATAGCTTGAGCAAGTGCTTTTATTACAATATCCTTACCCGGACGAGAGAGTAGTCGTTTCTTCCATCCTTGTATTTTTTTTCCCAAATTCGGTCTTTTATGCTCGAGAAAATTGCCTTTTTCGACCGACCTATAATTGTTGGTAAACCCAGATATTTCTCATATTTGTCCACCTCACGAATGTCAAACAACCACTGAATGATAACCCTATTTCTTCCTGTAGCCTTTTTGTTGAAAACAATTTCTGACTTGGAATAGTTAATTTTCTGACCCGATGCTCTCTCATACAAACTGATAATGTCAGCTACCATAGAGCATTAGCTCTAGCAAAAAGAATACAGTCATCGGTGAAAAAGAGATGAGAAATCCGGGGCGCTCCTCGATAAACTCGAGCACCATGGATTTTCTTATCTACAGCCGCTTGTCTGAGTAAATACGAGAGAACATCTGATCTGCACATAACAGAAATAAGTATGGGGAAATAGGGTCGTTCTGTTGCATTCCACGAGACGGGATCATCGAGCCTAGCTAGTGTCCTCCCGTTAACGCGGAAAACATGGGTGACTGAAGTCACACAACCCATGATTCGTTGTCTTCATTGACCTGAGAAGCTGATGATAAGCTAGTCGTGTACCTATCAAAAATAACCAACTACGGTCCAACTAAAAATATAGCTAGGGAAGTCGGGATCGATTTCACAGGGAGACAAATAAATCCTACTTGTAATTAAAGTCTATCTAAGTAACCAAATCGGGGATTTGTAATTGGGTTAACTAAACTAAAGTAGCTAGTGAAGGAAAGAGAAATAAAGGAGAAGAAATAACTAAAATAAATAAGATGAATAAAGATGAATAAATATAGAGAGAAAACTAGGATCGTCGGTTCACCATGAATTTCCTACGGTCACGGTCTAGGTCACAGGTCTGTCGCAAATATTGGTCTAAGGGGTAGGGAAAAGGTCCTTCTGGTCCGCTATTCACCCTAGAATGCTTCTAACGGCTTCCGATCTTATTAGGGCAAACTAATGTGTTGTAGCAAGTCTAACTCTTACCAGGCTTCCGATCTTAGGTTCGAGTTCACCAATTCAATTAATCAATTACGTCGACTTAATCAATTAATCTCAATTAAATGCTACAATTAACAACCCAGACGCAATATCTTTGACAAATCTATAAACTAATTAGCAGTCGTATTCAATTCATGGATCCCCTAAATTCTAGCAAGGGAAATTAGCTACTCATGGAGAAATTTAAGGCAATAATAATAAAGATGATAACTAGATTAAGCATAACTAATAGATCTAAAGAGAAATAAGCATAAACGAATTAATACGATTAAGAAAGAAAGAATTAATACGATTAAGAAAGAAACAATTAATACGATTAAGGAATAAAGGAAGAACAAAGAGATAATTAGATTACCGAGTTTAAAGGAAGAGAAGAAAAGAATTCAGAAATCTAGATCTAAAAGTTGAGGGTAGAGAGAAATCTAAAGAATAGTCTAAAGAGAAGTAAAAGCACAAGGAAGAAGTGGTCTCAAGAAAATTAAAAGAATAAAAGAAGAGGTTGTATCTAAATTCTAGTCTAACGATTTCTTAAATACTAAGTTAAAACAAAAGTCCAAAAGTCTTATTAACCCTAAACATCGAATTAGGAAAGTCTCGGTCTTCGTCCAGTCTAGAGAATAGTCGGTCGACTATTATGGATAGTCGTTCGACTATCTGTGCCCTGTTTCCGTTCTCAGCACTGCGCGCTCAACTTCAAACGCTTGCCATTTCTTCGTCACTTCTTCAAATCAGGCGTGTAATATACCGTTGGAAAGCTAAGAGAAAGAGCTTTCCAGCGCAACTAGAATCAACGCAATTGAATTTTTAAAACTCAAGATATTCACGTTTTAAGTAGACCTGTTTGGAAACGATCATTCTCTTTTCTTATTTTGCAAAAGATTTCATCTTTATACACGATTTTTGCCTTGTTTATGTGTCCACGGGTTCAAACCTGCATAAGATGCAACATGACTACAAAGTATCAAATTCGAGGGAAAATACTAGACAATGCTACTCGATATGCATGGAAATGCGTGTGTAAAAGACATAATAATCATATATAAATCGCACGCATCAAACCTCCCCAAACCGAACCCTTGCTTGTCCTCAAGCAAGCACAAAACGATGAACTCAATTCTAATGGAATGTATATAACTCATAGCGGAGTATGCTTCAAAGTTACCCAAACCAATGCGCAACGATTAAAATTAATGTAAACAACCACATACAACAAGCTTGACCAATGACAACAATACTGAACCTTCAACCTTGCAAGACTCGTCTATGTCGGACTCTCACGGGTCGCTCATCACACAAAAGGGGTGATATTGTGAGTTTATGTAAAAATGGAAAGACGAAACACTCACCTAAACTGCGACCTACAAGAACATGCATGCAATCTAACATGAAATTAATCTCTAATAACCGTACATACGCATTCTATCGGGTAAAGACAAGTGCCAAGGACTTACATATAGTATAAAGTGAGGTTAATCGGGTAAGAAGGGGCAAAACGATATGGATATGAGGAGTTAAAAGCCAAGGTAGTATTCCCTACACCCATCAATAATAAATATTTCGTTCTTACCAAATTCCAGTCGAACAAATTAGGCATAGCAACAAGCGCCTTCCCACTAATAACTATGAAATGAGAGAGATCAATTCTTTTCTCATAGCAAAAACACATTCTTCTTCTAGTTTCACTTCATTTTTTTTCTTTATTCTTTTTTCCTTTCTTTCTTTTCTTTTCTTTTCTCTTTTTTTTTTCCTTTCAAATAAATCTTTTTTTTTCATATTTTTTCATTCCCTTCTCAATAGTCATGATATCAAAATCAACCTGAAAAAAAACAATTTCGTCCAACTAATCTACTAGCTTGACTAGGGCAGGCAATATATGACATGTAGTTGATAAACGGGTCAAACAGGTCAATTTGGCTATGTGAGGCTTATGAGAATTAATTAAAAGAAAGGATTTGCCTTTTTCGCACATGTCAAAACCACGAGTCAAAAACGTACAGGTACCTAAGAGACGAATGTCATGCTTATGCAGTTTGATGTTACATGCCTCATAAGGAGTAATACTCTCAACCTAAATGAAACTGATCATGGATGTCATCAGTTTAAGGCTCTAATTCCTTACAAATCTTAGTAGTTTGCCAACAATGAGTCAAGTTTATTCGTTCAGTAAAATAATCAATGACAAGAGAATGATGCATGTAATTATATACAAAAACGATATCGATGCAAGGCATAAGCAAGCTAATGAAGACATAAAAGCAATATCATCATCATTATATAACCATTCCGATTCGACTATATGCAAAAACATATTTTTGATTTTTTTATGCATGCGAAAATGCAAGAAATATGCAGATGGATGAAAACAACAGATGCATACTCTTCCCAAACCAAACCACACAATGCTCTCATTGTGTACAAAAAATAATAAGAGGCATAAAAAAATATGGGGAAAGATATGAAAGACGATGAAAGTGTAAAAGGAAAAAAAATTAGACTACTTACAAGATACATATAAAAGAGACATCCCCAAACCGCATCGAAGCATCCTCTTCATAATCGGAAATGTCGATGTTTCCGTCGCAAAAACGGTACCTACACACAAAAAACAAAAAAAACAAAAAAAAAACACAAGAGAAGCAAAGAAAATATATAGAACACATCTTAGTAACCTATGTGAATCGCCTAAAAAATAGGTCAAGGATCGCATTAGCTTGTCAAACAAGCTAGACCAATCAGTAGCAAAGTGGTCATAAGGAATCAACATTAACAAGCATGACCAATAATAAGTATGATAAGTAAGAAGAGTAGTGAGCAGTTTATGAGAAAAGATATACAAACGAAATATCTCAAAATTAGCCCAAGTCTTATCATTTGACACAAATTGCACAAGAGGAGAGTCAAACAACTCAAAACTACTCAAAACATCAAACTTATATTTTTCACCTTCTTCGAAAAAGTTGTTATGATCGCCATCTTCAATGTTCTTAAGCAAACAACCACCAAACGAGAAACCAAGAGCCAAAACAATCTCTTCTAAAAGAGTCTCACAATCCTCATCCATAATCATAGGCTCAAGCAAAGGTGTAAAGGAATCTAGATCAATGTAATCAATGGGTGAAGAAGATTCATCTTCAAAATAAGGGGAAAACTCAAATTTATCTAAAATAGGTTTCTCAAAGAAATCAGATTCGCAATCCCAAATATCCTCAATAATGAAACTCTCTTCACTCAAAGTATCATTCAAAAGTGCACTCTTTTTCCGACTCTCGTCCGTTTGAACTTTCCTTTCACGCTCACGAGCTTCTCTATTGTTCAACCCTCTTTCCAAAACCTCAAAATTGACGTCAAATGACACACTCTCAAATTCACATGAACCAAAATCCTCAATGTTATCCTCAGAAAGAACACTAGTCAAAGCATCCAAACACGCGTTTTCCTCAAATATAACACATTCCATCTCACAATCATTGTTTGTCACAACAACATTCACAAAATGAGAAGAATATTTGGTCAGAGGGTGTGAAAGTTGCTCCAAAGGAGAATAAGGTGGTTCACAAGTATCCAAGGAATGCAAGTCATCATCCTGTATCAAGTTAGAAATCTTAGGGGTTAGGGGAACAAGGTGAGATTGAACACTATACTCATCATCATCTTCATCAATAATGTTCACAAAGTGTGGGCAAGATGGAATATCATGAATAACATTCACACTGTCAAAGGGGGAAGAAACATGACATACATGAGCATCAGACACATCACCAAGCGAGTAAGAATCAACCCTTTCACTCAACAAAGAAGAAACATGTGGCTTATCTCTAGGTTGTGGTCCTCTCCCAAATTCCCGATGGTCATGCCCACTAGCTATTATATCAATCAAAACATGAGCTTCTTCCGCTTCCAAATCATAAAATTTCCAATTACAAGCAACAAGTATCAAATCTCTATGATAAGGAAGCAAGTTGTCAAAGAAGATTAATGTAGTAAGCCAAAGTGGAATGCCATGATGGGGACATGCTCTTAATAAGCTCTTCAACCTACTCCAAGAATCACTCAAACTCTCGGACTCGCCCTGTTTGAAGTTAAGAATGTCTTGTCTAAACTTGACGGTTTTAGCAGGAGGGAAGTAATTTCTAAGAAAGGTTAGAGCTAGCGGTTCCCAAGAGGAGAAGGTGTTAGGAGGGTGTAAGTGTAACCATTTCCGAGCTTTGTCTTAAAGAAAAAAGGGAAATAACATGAGAAATATCGTCTCGATGGGTAAATCACCCCTTCTCACCAAACAACAATAATCCACAAAATTCTTAAGAAGTTCATACACATCCTCACTCTCTGACCCATGAAATGCATTCTGCTCCACTAAATCAATAAATCCTGGGTCAACATAGAAGTCTAGACCCTCCAAATTCCCGAGGTTAATAGGTGAAGCAAACAACTCTGGTTTTGGTGTATTATGGTCGGCTAGAGTAGGCATGGTGAGAAAATCAAAGATATAAAAAAACAGTGAAGACGGGGGGAAGAAGAAAGAAATAAAATTAAAATTAAAAACTTAGAAAAATAAAATCTAGAAATAAATAAAATAAAAGTAAAGTAAAATTTTAAAAAAATAAAAAATAAAAAATAATAAAAATAAAAATAAAATAGTAGTAAAAATAAAAAAGAAAAAAAATTAAGGAAAAAAAAATTATGAAAACTGTCTCAAGGAATTGGAGTTCCTTGAGAGAAAAGACAAACCAAAATAAACAAGTAGAAAAACACCGTCTCCCCGACAGCGGCACCAAAATTTGATAAGCTAGTCGTGTAACTATCAAAAATAACCAACTACGGTCCAACTAAAAATATAGCTAGGGAAGTCGGGATCGATTTCACAGGGAGACAAATAAATCCTACTTGTAATTAAAGTCTATCTAAGTAACCAAATCGGGGATTTGTAATTGGGTTAACTAAACTAAAGTAGCTAGTGAAGGAAAGAGAAATAAAGGAGAAGAAATAACTAAAATAAATAAGATGAATAAAGATGAATAAATATAGAGAGAAAACTAGGATCGTCGGTTCACCATGAATTTCCTACGGTCACGGTCTAGGTCACAGGTCTGTCGCAAATATTGGTCTAAGGGGTAGTGAAAAGGTTCTTCTGGTCCGCTATTCACCCTAGAATGCTTCTAACGGCTTCCGATCTTATTAGGGCAAACTAAAGTTGAGGGTAGAGAGAAATCTAAAGAATAGTCTAAAGAGAAGTAAAAGCATAAGGAAGAAGTGGTCTCAAGAAAATTAAAAGAATAAAAGAAGAGGTTGTATCTAAATTCTAGTCTAACGGTTTCTTAAATACTAAGTTAAAACAAAAGTCCAAAAGTCTTATTAACCCTAAACATCGAATTAAGAAAGTCTCGGTCTTCGTCCAGTCTAGAGAATAGTCGGTCGACTATTATGGATAGTCGTTCGACTATCTGTGCCCTGTTTCCGTTCTCAGCACTGCGCGCTCAACTTCAAACGCTTGCCATTTCTTCGTTACTTCTTCAAATCAGGCGTGTAATATACCGTTGGAAAGCTAAGAGAAAGAGCTTTCCAGCTCAACTGGAATCAGATCAATTGAAGTTGTAAAACTCAAGATATTCACGTTTTAAGTAGACCCATTTGGAAACGATCATTCTCTTTTCTTATTTTGCAAAAGATTTCATCTTTATACACGATTTTTGCCTTGTTTATGTGTCCACGGGTTCAAACCTGCATAAGATGCAACATGACTACAAAGTATCAAATTCGGGGGAAAATACTAGACAATGCTACTCGATATGCATGGAAATGCGTGTGTAAAAGACATAATAATCATATATAAATCGCACGCATCAGCTGAGGCGTTCCATAACCGCATCAAGGAAGCTCCACTTGATCCTATCGTATTCTTTGCTCAGATCATATCTAATTTCAGCGCAATCGTTCCATCTTTACCTTCCCCTCCCCGTTTCATAACATGGAAGGTCTCAAATGCGATCAAGGCATTATCTGTAATCAGTCTCCCCGGGATAAAAACACTCTGATTTTCCGAGACAAGGCCATCCAGTAAAGGTTTCAACCGATTAGCTAATGTTTTAGATATTATTTTATAAAGTACATTACAAAGGCTAATCGGTCAAAATTCCATCATTTTCCTAGAAGACCCACATTTAGGAATTAGGACGACAACTGTCCATTAATCTCACTCAAATCCGCCCGACCCTCCCACCACAGTCGGACAAAGGAACAAACATCCTGACCCACTACATCCCAAATATTTTGATAGAATAAAGCACTCATATCGTCCAATCCGGAGGCCTTGTTCGGGTTCATTTGGAAGAAGGCTTCCTGAATTTCCTCCTCCGTAACCGGCTTGTCCAGGTTCAAGTTCATGTCCTTGGTTACAAAGCGTGGAACGCACCTTGCCATTTCGACAAGATCAGGCGGTCTGCTGACGCGCGGGCGTCGCGACCCGTACAATCAAACAATATTTATAACTCTGACTAACCTAACTAGTGTAGTAGTGGTAGGTCGGGATCGATCCACAGGGAGAGGGGTTAAGCCGTATTGGTCAAGTCTAGAGCTCATTCGTGATCGGGATTGAGATGGGGGTTTTGGGATGAGAGGAGTCTAAATAATGCTAGCAAACTACACTACCGAGGCTAGGGACTATAATAGGAAAGGTGTTGGGGAGAGTCGGGATTCGGAAATGGGGTCTTAAAAGTCTCGGGATCGAGTTTTAGTTACAACGTCGAAAAGGGAGAGTGCCACCTTTCGGTTTCTTCACCCAACCTACCTAAACCCGCTTTCGCGACGAAAGGGTAAGTCTCAAATTAAGGTAATTTCTACCCCGAGTTTCCCCATATTGGTAGAGACGAATCAAGGTCGGCCTAGTCGCGATTCTAGGTCAACAAGGACAGAAAAACCATAAAATTGATAATCAACAAGTAAACAACCCACCAACATCCCTTGAATCAAGTAATCCAAATCCTCTCCCTAATTCCCCAACAAGAAAATCTACTCACTAGTCATGGTGATAATCAACAATACACTAACTAAGGATAATCTAACTAAAGCATGCATAAAAACTACACTAACAATTACACTAAGAGAGAAACTAAGAAAACTACACTAACAATTACACTAAGTGAGAAACTAAGAAAACTACACTAACAATTATACTAAGAGAGAAACTAAGAAAAGAGAGAAAAACATAAGCTAACTAATGGAGAGAAGAGAGAAGAGAGAACTTACCAACTAAGGAGAAATCTAAGGTGAAAGATGAAGATTAATGATAAAGATTGAATCTTGGGAGAAATATACAAGAACTTGTCACCAATCCATGCATAAATCTTCAATCTTCAATATAAACAAGATAAATCTTCAAGAAATAATACAAGAGTTTTGTCACATAAACCCTTGCAAAACTCTTGAATCTTCAATAATCTTCAACAAAGATGGAAACTTGTCTACTAATTACACTAATACTAAGTAGATCTACTAATAGTCTAGAGAATTTTCTAAGGAACTTACTACAAACTACTACAACTACTACTATGGAGATCTCCTAACCTAAACTAAGGAGGCACAATTTAAGATTCTACTTCCTCCTCCTTTGGCTCAAAACCCTAGGAAGAGTATTTATAATGTTCCTTAATGGGTCACACAAGTTTAAGGCCCATAATCCAATCCTTCTTCATTAAGCCTAGACTTTCACCCTTTGTATCTTCATGGGGCAAAACTTCACCCTGCGGCTCGTCATAATAGTCCCACCGGGTGAAATTTCACCCGGTGAGATTTTCTTCATTTTTCGCGTTTCCGGCTCGGTTTCTCCATCGGGCGAAATTTCACCCGGTGGGCGAAATTTCGCCCGGTCGTTTCTGCCCACGAAAATCTTCGGGAGTGGAAAATGTCGTCGGGCGAAACTTCGCCCGGTGATGACTCACCGGGTGAAGTTTCACCCGGTGGAGTCTCTCCTCTTTTCCGGTCTCTTTCTTCGTTGATCAATTGGATTACTCGAATTTTTAGTTGTGTGCTTTGCTCTTGGACCGTATCTCTCTCATGCTCGTAAAAGCTCATACTCATTTTCGGTCGAAAATCCTATCAAAATAGACAGAAAACTACCAAAAACACGTAAAATGCAAAAGAGAGACACTAATGCGAGAACTACGCAAAATGCGGCGATAATCGCACTCTATTCTCATAAAACGGAGGAAAAACAAGTCTAAATGGGAGAAAAAACGGTCCAAATTTGGCACACAACATCTGCTCGTGGCGAATAAGCCCGAAAAATACTATGTCACCACCCTCTGGATATCCACATTACCCGTCCACCAGGTCCTGAACTCACCTTCTATCCCCTTTATTGTATTTCGACGCCTTCTTTGTTTTGCTTTGTGGTGAAAATAAGATGCACTCTTGTCCCCATCACGTAGTTCGTGAGCTTTTGCTCGGGTCCTCCAATATGTCTCAATCTGGCAACGTAACTCAGCTACTTCAGTTGCGATCCGCTGGCAATTGAGCAACATATCGGTAGAGACCGGTTTACGTTGCCAAAAAATCAAATCCTCCTCCTTCTGTCGTAATCTGCGATTTACGTCACCAAATTTTGCTTTCGTCCATGTTTTCAAGCGTGCAGAACAAGTAGTCACTTTTTCCATGACACTTGCACTTTCATTGTTCTCCCACGCTTCACGGACCATTTCGCCACACCGAGATTCCGAGAGCCATAAGGGTTCGAATCTAAAAGGCCTGGCATATCTCCGTTCTTCTGGCGGAATCTGTTGCTTAATTAAAATAGGGGCGTGATCAGACGCGTGTATAGGAAAATGGATAACCTCCGAGTTTGGAAAGAGTGTCCTCCACCCACTCGTTGCGATGGACCGATCAAGCCTCTCCTGGATAAAGTTATGAACATTACGCCCTCTATTCCACGTTCACTTATTACCCGTAAAGCTCGTGTCTTCCAACGCACACTCACAAATAATTTAAATATTTGCAATTACACTACAAAAATGAAGGGTCTGTCGCGGCGGAAAGATCCGCCGCAAATCAAGAAAATCCGACGCGAATTCAAGTTTGCGGCGGATTCCGCGACGCGAAAGACCGCCGTTAATTTTGGATGCAAAGAGGGACACGTGCGGCGGATTGGCCGCCGCAAACGCTTTCGCGTGGGACATGCGGCGGAAATGGCGACACTAGACAGGTCAAAGGGGACTTGAAGTCAACTGTTTAAACGTCGGAAATTGGATGGTTTGCGGCGGATTTTCCCACGCAAAAAAGGTGTGCGGCCAGTTTTGCGTGGGATTTTCCCCTGCAAAAATGGGTGTGCGTCTAGTCTTGCGTGGGATTTTCCCTTGCAACAAATGGGTGTGCGGCCAGTTTTGCGTGGGATTTTCCAATGCAACAAATGGGTGTGCGGCCAGTTTGCGTGGGATTTTCCCTTGCAAACTGGGTGTGGGTATAGAACGTCCCCAAAACAGAAAATCGACCTGAAAAAAATAAAAGCACACAACGTGCAACCAAATGTGCTCCTCCCGAGCAAATTCCACATCGGATCTTTCACGCAGAAGCAGAACATGCTCAATGAACGAAAAGAAACTAATATATTACCGAGTCTACCTAATCCCAAGTTCACAAGTTCACAAGTTACCAAGTTCACAAGTCTACCTAATTCCCAAGTCAAGTTCACAAGTCTACCTAATCCCCAAGTTCACAAGTCTACCTAATTCCCAAGAAACTAATATATATTCCATTAAGAAGTTCGAGGACTAGTAATTAGAAAATACATATTACCTAGTCTACCTAATGGGGCGGGTCTACCTCCATGTTACTACCAAATGCGTGACCATCGTCAGCGTTGTCGTCACGCCTCTGACCCCGTGGCATAGAACTGCAGCCTTCATCGGACATAGCGATCCTCTCCTTCAGCATCTCTATCGTCCTCCTCTGGTCCTGCATCTCGCGCTCATGCTGCAGCTGCCGTTCCTCCATTTTCTTCAAGTCCTCTTTCATTCTCATGTTCTCGATCCGTTGCTGGGTGGCGGCGGTGGGTACGTACGAGTCATCAACCGCGGTACTGGTATGGTTCATGCACGGTTTGAACAGTTCTTTGGCTGCACTTCCAACCCCGAACACACTTTTCTTCTTGTTGAACCCTCCCGAGGCGTCATGGTATAAGCGAAACTCGTCCACACGTGATATCGCCTCCCCTCCTTGGGACATTGCCTCTTCCCTCGCTTGTACAAATTTTTGCTGAAATGACATTCAAATGTTAAATTATATAGCTTAACACCAAATGATGAAGTTGAGATAATTTAATATGATTTGAATTCTATTGTCGGAGAACTTACGTCCACCTCCTCTGCAATGGGATCAACCCAAAGACCTTTCTTGTTCTTCTTTAACTTGTGAAGCAGCTGAATCGGGGTCGCACCCGATCCCTTCAAAATAAAATGTCAGAACACGTACAAACCATGTTATATTGAACATAAAAAAACTAATAATTTATTTTCATAACACATACCATTTTATTGAAAGCTTTTGTCGCGCTATTACGCCCTAGGCAGTTGGTCCCTTTCGCTACTCCGTCTTTGTTTCCGCCACGACGGTTCGCTTTGTTCACTTCTACTTTCTTCAGGAATTTAGGATCCATTGCCCTACGTTGCAGCTCCTGGTACTTGTTCTCCGGGATCCAAGTAGGCCTTTCCTTCGCCTTCATTGCTCTCTGGAAGATGTCGGAGAGACGCTTCTTGATCCTTACCTCGTACGCGTTTCGCAGCTCATAACCCGGATCGATCTTCACCCGTTTCTGTTTGCAAAAGACAAACAAATTAATAGAAAATTTACAAATTACTTAAATAGTTCAAGTATTAGCCCAAAAAAAAAACTCACTTCGAAGTGGGAGTACATGGCGTCCCTCGCCAGTTGAGGCGCCTCAGTCCAGTTCCTATAAACGCCAGGGGCGTTCATGTAAGTGCCGATGATGGACTCGCGTAGGTAATTGACAATGTCGCTATCTTCCCACCTACAACAACAATTTAACGAGTTATATTCCATCGTAAATGAAAACATTCATACAGTACGGGAATTCTTACCAAACGCCATTTTCGTTCCGCGAAAGGTATTTCTTATCGGCATCCGGTATATCGTCGTTGTTCCCAGCATCTGCCATTATTACGTTTCCGCTACGAGAACCATAGTTGCAAAACATGAAAAAACATTAACAGTGTACAATACTGAAGGTACATACATACACACAGAAAATGTAATACATTAACCAATTTATAATACGTACATCTTTTTGCTTAAAATGTTTTTAATTAGTTACAATGAAAATAAACAAATTAAAGTTACGGTATTAAAATGATAAAGTACAAAGACAGTTCCAAAACGGGGACTATTCAAGAATTACTCCTAACAAGTAATTCTTGAACGGGTACTAGGTAGGTCTGAGTAGATGTATAACATGTCTTACCAACAATACGTAACCTAAACTGTAAACAACAACAACAATCATGTATCAACACCCAACAAATTACTACTAGTAGTATTAGTAGTAGAAGATTAGTAATATTAGTAGTAGTAGTAGATTAGAAGTATTAGTAGTAGTAGTAGTAGTAGTAGAAGATTAGTAATATTATTAGTAGTAGCTAAGTAGTATTAGTAGTAGTAGTAGTAGGTTAGTAGTAGTGGTGGTAGTATTATTAGTAGTAGATTAGTAGTGGTGTTATTAGTGGTTAAGTAGTATTAGTAGTAGTAGATTAGTAGTAGTGGTGGTATTAGTAGCAGTATTAGTAGTAGATTAGTAGTAGTAGTAGTAAATTAGTAGTAGTAGTAGATTAGTAGTATTATTAGTAGTAGTTAAGTAGTATTAGTAGTAGTATATTAGTAGTAGTAGTAGTAGAAGAAGAAGATTAGTAGTATTATTAGTAGTAGTTAAGTAGTATTAGTAGTAGTAGTAGATTAGTAGTATTATTAGAAGTAGTTAAGTAGTATTAGTAGTATTAGTAGATTAGTAGTAGTGGTGGTAGTATTATTAGTAGTAGATTAGTAGTGGTGTTATTAGTAGTTAAGTAGTATTAGTAGTAGTAGATTAGTAGTAGTGGTGGTATTAGTAGTAGTATTAGTAGTAGTAAATTAGTAGTAGTAGTAGATTAGTAGTATTATTAGTAGTAGTTAAGTAGTATTAGTAGTAGTATATTAGTAGTATTAGTAGTAGTAGTAGATTAGTAGTGGTGATAGTAGTAGTACTCGTAGTAGATTAGTAGTAGTAGTCTCTGCCCAAAGAAAATATGCTTTCCGTTTACTAACTAGTAACTACTGTAATCAACATCAACCCTCCATAACCAAATCACTAGGTAGTTTTTTAATTCACAATTTTATATTCACATTTTCTTATTTCAGCAATTCTTATATCACACTGTTTTACGATAATTCTTTGTGAGACATACTAATAGAAATAAAATAATACGAGTATTATCACTAGCAAAAAAACGTGTCTTTTCTTATCCAAATGGGGTCATAATAGTTATCCCGTTTTATTTAGTTTTAAGACGATACAGATAGTTTTTTAGAATACGTTTCAAATATTATGGCAAATGAAATGAAGGTAATGTGCTTAATAAGTAGCAAAAACCGACTTTTATATCCAAATAAAATGATATTTGACCCGTTTTAATTTTAACCATACAAATACAGAGTAGTTGTTAATTAATTAATTTAATCATCTATTAGTCTATTACAATTATAACCTTCGTTTGTGATGCCATGTGCATGTGCTACACTAGGCTTCCTCATGTGCCATTTACTAATAAAATTCTTGCTTCTTAATTAAAATTGACGACTTCAAACATTTAATTAATTTTATTACTTGTTCAACAACAAACACAAACCTGACAACAGTAACCATAACAACAACAGTAACCATAACAACAACAATAATAACAAAAACAAAAATTAACACAATCTCACCCCAACCACCACTCACACAAACTCACCCAACACTAACACCACCACCAACAACACAATAACCTAATCAATAATAATTACAACAATCAATAACAATAACAACACTTTAAACAATTAAACAGTTTGAACATACTTTAATGAAGAAAAGACGGAAAATTGTAAGGAAATGGAGAACGGCGAGGCACAAGCGCGACTGAGCAGAAGGCGCGGTGGCGCCGGCAGGCCGCCGGAAGTGGTGGTCGCCGGTAGGAGTAAGGGGAGGGGGAGGGGGAGGGCGGAGGGAGCTGGGTAGGAAACTGGGGGGAAGGGCGCGAAGGGAGCTGGGTAGGAAACTGGGAAGGGCGCCGCGGGGAGAAGCGCCGGCGGTGTGCCGGCAGAGGCGGGTCGCCGGTAGGGGGAGGGGGAAAGGGGGAGGGTTGGGTTCGATTTCTGGGTATAAGGGGTAGGGTTTGGGGAAATTAATTTGGGGATTTTGTTTGTGTTAGTATGCAGGCCGCGATTTTTTTTATTAATATCGTTGAGTCTTGCGGCGGAATTTCCCACGCAAGTCCCACGCGAAACGTAATTTATGCGGCGGATTTTCCGCCACATAGTGTAACCTTTTTCTCCCAAACTGAACATCAGTATAGCATACTATGCGTCGGCCAATCCGCCGCGTAATTTTTTCCTGCGTGGAACACGCGTCGGATAGTCCGACGCATGATTGAGCGCGAAACCCACTTTCATTAGCGCCCTTGACCTGGACGACCTGCGTGGAATAATCCGACGCATAGTGACATGTGGCGGCCAATCCGCCGCAAGTCCGACACAACGCCTAAAGACGCGTCGGATTCCTTGTCCGCCGCAAGACGTCCGCCGCATTTGCCTCTGATTTTTGTAGTGTTATTAAGATGTTAAAAATGAATGCTCCGTATGTATTATTAGCTAGTATTAGTATTACATGAAGAGATAAAAAATGAAGGAAAAATATGTACACTTTTAATTAATATAACTAGTCGCCATACCCGTGCACCACACGGGACTATATTGTTTTATGGTCTTATAAATCGCAGTTCCATCTTTTTGCCTCATTGTCCAATACTTCCTTCGATTTGATATGATTGCCCCATTTCCCTAATATATGTGAAGAGTATTATATTGAAATGAGGCAAACATATAAAACCGAAACGAGTATTTATTTTATTATTTATTCATTTTTTGTTTTGATTTCATGTCTTTGTAAGTTTATTTACTTTTACAGGCATTCGTAAATTGTGAACATGACGGAGCTTAGGAAGATTGAGCGATCCAACACTACTACAATTTTGATATTAGAAGACACCCTAAATATGACGCTTATATAAGGAACCGTCCTCTATAACATGGTAAATTTTGGCTCCTCATGACCTTGATTAAATAGCTAGCACGGTTCAACATTAGAACAATCCTTTAATATTTATTATTAACGCGGTTGGTCAATGGAACCGTCCTAATTAATATAAAAGGACGGTTATAGGTTATACCCGTGCTATTAAATATATTTTAATAGCGCGGGTATATATTACACTCATCCTATTAAACTATAGAACCATCCTATTAAAACATCCATAGAGTAATACAAGGTTACACGTTTGCATAAAAAAAAAACTAAACTCTTCAACGTCTTCCGTCAATTCTTCAAACCCTTACATCTTCATCCTTCAACTCAACCCTAAACCCTTACATCTTCATCCTTTCCGTCTCCCTCCTTCAGCGCTCAACCGTTCGCCTGCCTACCGCCGCCGCCTTTTCGTTCCGCCTGCCGCTTCTCGTTACGCTTCGCGTGGGTAATTCAGTCTTCTCCGCCTTCCGACACTACTACAAAATCAGTCATAGACATGACTTAATAGACATAGGTTAAAAGAAAAATCTACTTCTATTTTTAATAGACATAGATTATTTAAAAAACTGATGTATGTAAAAGAGAATATACATAGGTCAAACTTAAAACCCATGTCTATAAGTTATAGACATGAGTCAAAGTAAAAACTATGTCTATAATATATGAATAGAAGTAGGGCATATAAAAAACCCATGTATATTGAAACAAGACTAATAAATTAGTGACCAATGTCTATTACTCTTACACTAATAATAAACCGAACCATCATTGAAATGAAGTAGTGTTCACTTTTTCAAGCAGAACCCTCACTGAACGTTAACGTAAAACCGTCTCAATCTATAACTAGTCGTTAAATTAACCCTAAAATATTTCAATCCCTTGCCACATAAAATTTTTTAATCATCTGCCCAACAAATCCGGCACGAAACGATTGAGTTTGGTACTCAATGACCCGTTATATAAGTGAGTCGATACAATCTCATCAAAACAGGAGTTAATCTAATTGAATTTGACTTAAAAAACTCATGACTCATGACCCATTTATATGTGACACGAACCTGAAACCGTCTTTACCCATCACCCTACTTAATTACAAGCAAATCACCTCATAATTCATAAACCCCCAAATTACATCGAAAATTAGGGTTTCTCATCCAAAAATCAATTAAATTCAATTGAAAATGAAGCGATCAACGCGTACTGAAGAAGATTTAGATGAGTTTGAATTCAGAGATGAAGACCATCCTGAATTCAATCCATGGTCGTCGATTCACTCTGAACTAGCTAGCCCTAATTTGAATGATCATGGTATAATTCTATCGAAACTCATCCGATTTCATGTTTATTTTCTTATTCGAGTGAATTCCTGCGTTTTTGTTCGCTAAATCAGTTGCATTCTTAACGTATAAGATTGAGCATGGTGGCAATCATCCTGATCCATTTGCACTAATTATACCAGCCGTGGGTGTAGCTTCGAGGACAAAATTCAGCTATTGAGTACTCATATCATTTTTGATAATGTATATCGATGGCGGTTCTTTGATTGCCAGCAATGTTCTATCCCATTGTCTTAATGAATTCATTTTTGGGAATTTGAATGTGTGCTTTCGTCGTTGATGTTTAGTTTGTCGGCTTCGCGCTTGCAATTGCTGTAATTGAATTGGCCTGAATTTGATATACTCGTATTCATTTAGTAAATTACTTCATATTTAACTTTATTTCGTCTTTTCACCATAATCCTTTCTCTGCTTTCAATTTGTATGAAATGTGGAACTAAAACATGGACGGTCTCGACTGTATAACAGGGTACGTACTTTTCTCTCTTCATTTTCATGTCGTTTGGATGGAAAATCTCGTCGTTTCTGTATATTATTGTGTTTATAAAGCTTCTGTCAGAGACGAAATTCAGTTTTATGCAACTGCGGCAGGAAATTCAACTGGTATAAAGCAAGATCCATGCATCCAGTATTCCTTTTCAAAGCGATAGGAGAAGTCCTCGAGTCCTTTGCAAGCCAAGATTGATTTTGAAGTATGGTTAATTCCGTACGGTCTATAATGCCAATATCCGTCATATCTCTACTGGTAATGTCTGCGACTTGGCTCTTTGTAAGATGTGAGAGGCCTGTAACTAGAGCTCGAGAATTCCATGGAATTAGAGGTCGTTTGGTTAAAGCTATGTCGTGCTCAAGATTCACTGTAACTCATGTTTGTCGTAGATCGTCAACTTGTGCTATATGCCGTGAGGATTACACCCTTAGAGATAGGCTTCAGCTTTTGCCATGTCCCCATCCATAGTAAGTTACAGCTTCAACAATTTTCTAATCTTAGTGATTCCGCATTTCAGCTTCAGCAATTTTTTTTTACATACTGATGAGTAAACTGGCAGAATTTCATGCATTCTGTGCGGATTCTTTGCAAACGTGATGCAGGGACCTGCAACGGCTAACCTTCACCTTGGAATCCACGTCGTCAACCCATCGTCTGCTGCTGTTGTCTTCATTCAGATCCCAGACCACATAGCTTCCTCAAGTCTGCGGTCCCACGCAACTTCCCGACATCATTCTACCACTAAATTCAACCACTATTAATAAGGTAATAAGACTTCGAGCTCATGCACATTTTCTCTACGTTAATCAAAGTATTTATGTTTTTGAAGTACTCGTCTTCAGAGCCTTAGTCCCAAAAGTTTGGGGTCGTTAACATGAATCAGAATCTGAGGTCGTCATCCCCAAAACAAATAAAATAAAATAAAGTGGAACAAAGAAAAAGAATAATAATAAAATACCGTTTCAAAATCAATTTGAAAGAACTAATAATAAAACGGATATTTCCCACGGTACCCTCGAACTTTGACACATTACACATGGTACCCCTCATTTTAAGTTTGTTCTTATGGTAACCTTGTGCTTTGTGTTTAGTGTCCATGGTACCCCTGATCAATTTTCTGTCATAACGGCATTAAAAGTTAGTTAAGTTAAAGTGATTAATTTGTTTCAGAGGAAAAATTAGTTAGAAAAATTAACGAACTTCTAATTAAAATAATTGAAAGTTAAGGGAATGTTCATGATACCCCTGTGTTTTCAATGTTTTAGCCATGGTACCCTTAAATTTTAAATTCTTTGCCCATGGTACCCTTGTGGTTACAATTCATTCAGGGGTACCATGAACAAATAATTGAAATCACAAGGGTACCATGGACAAAAAATTGAAAATACAATGGTACCATGGTTAAAATACTGAAAACACAGGGATACCATGGGCATTTCTTCAATTTTCAACTATTTTAATTTTAATTTCATTAATTTTCTAACTAATTTCACCAAAAAAATTAAAATTAATCACTTTAACTAAACTAACTTTTAACGCCGTTATGACGGAAAATTGATCAGGGGTACCATGGGCACTAAACGCAAAATACAAGGTTACCATAGGAACAAACTTAAAATGAGGGGTACCATGTGTAATGTGTCAAAGTTCGAGGGTACCGTGGGAAATATCCCATAATAAAATTTTAAAAAGTTTAGAAAACTCAATCCGATTACTTGAGTCTATCTAGTCATCTTACCATGATATCGGCTCATATGAGATTCTGTGTACAAAATAATGGCCAAATATGATCATGACTCTATTTTCGATTTTGGGCTTTTATTGCTATGGGTTAGTCCCATTATATAAGACAGTCTCATACAACAGTTTGCCATTTTATTTGATATCGAAGGGCCCTTTTTTTTGTAGGTTAAGTATTTTCCAGGGTTTCAAATCTCATTATCGGTCACGATATTGGTTTCGGTCGCGGTTTCGCGGAATCGTCTTAAGCTCGCCTGTCGCGGAGTAGTATCGGTTATATCGGTAAACTTTTATTTAAGAAGGTTTTATTGAATTTTTTTTGTTTTTATAGTTATTCACATTTTACTATGTCCAAATATATCTACCACAACTTTTTTTTTACTTACTATGTATAATATATCGGTAATATCTCGATCCTTTTATCGATCGTATCGGTCAATTAATCAATTTTGATTTAGTTGTGTGAATTAGAACCAATTACAATTTCAATACCCACCCACCTACCCCTCACTAATTACAGTATTACCTATTTACCTCACTTATTACCCTATTACCTACCCTACGTCCCCACCTCTCACTTATTACCCTACCTCTCACTCTTCCATCTCCCTCAGCCTTACTTCATATCCCATCACTCCCATCTCCCATCACTCCATGTCCATCTCCATCACCGTCTTCCGTCTCCCTTTTCATTTTTAATCTTCTTTTAAAAAAACACTCATTCAAACTCTTTCCCCTCTTCGGCTCTTCTTAGACCATCTTCACCACCTACCCATAAAACATAAAAATAAATTAACTAGATCGATACACAACTTACATGATTAGTGACATTAGTCGGAGTCTTGATCGATCGATGATTCAACTAGGTGTCACCGAAGATGTCTGACTGTTTGGTATGTAGTCAGGTGACTCAGGTTGCTTTTTTTTATTATTTAGATTCTTTTGCTCATAAAATCGTGTAAATTATTTTATTTTATTTTTGGAAATTTAGATGAGTTAAAAAAAGTCGGTAGTCAAATCGGTCTTTATGTTCATCTCGGGTCAGACTCGCCCAACTCGGATGATACCCGAGTTGGCTCGGAGGTATCGACCGAGTTCAGGCCCCTTTTTTTATACCTGAGTAGACTCGGCGAGTTTTGACGCGGCGGCGGCCGATTCCGATATATAACGGCCGATATTTGTTTCCCTAGTATCTTCAGATTGCGAAGAAATCAAAAAACTATAATCCATATCGTTGGGTAAGGTACGTTACCCAAGCCAATTCCTATGTTGCTCGTTTATGAAGCACTGGCTTTTAATTGTTTCGATAATCAAGAATGCAATACCCTCTCCCTCATGTTGTTTCCTCGCCCACCGTTACCGTGCCCGCTGCCTTTTTTTTATCGGCAAATTTCATTCATATTAGGTTACTGCAATTTTTTTGTGAATTTTGTTTCTTGTTGTAATATTCCAAAACTATATACACCTATTTATAACCGTATTTTCTACTCCGTAGTATATACAGAGTAATGTACGAGTTTTTTTACCTAAATATTTAGATTTTGAATTCTTTGATCTTGGAGGAAAACATTTAAGCATCGTCAATATTGATCGGTGTAGAGGCGTCATAAGTCATAAGTGTTTTACTCATATTTACGGTTAGGAACTCATTTTGTTGTTACCATCTCAAAATGTGGTCATGACAAAACTCACACTAGGGAAGCATTTAGGGTAATATTTGTTTCCTTCAATTTTATTTAAGTCATTTATTTACTCATTCATAATAGTGTTCATAAATAATTAACGATATTTTTTGGCTGAGAAACCAACTTTTCTTCCTGATTGTCATCCTCTTTTTCCACTCGTGTGTTGGCCTCTTCATTGATATCCTGCTTAGATGGGTCTTTCTTTGTCTCATCACTGAATGTTACCAGGTTATCACTTTGTTGTTGTTGCTCTTGTTGTAGCTGTTGGTCCTCAGCAGCCTGTTGCTTATTTTTGTTGTTGTTCTTCAGCTACTTGTTGTTGGTTATCACCCCTTTGTTGCTCATGTCGTTGGTTTTGATCCCGAGTCTTAAAACAGGATTTAATACCTTGGAGTAGGATCAGATCTCTTTTCACTACAAGAAAAGCAGCCCTGGGCGTCCACCCAATGGCTTGCGTCAGTGGACGCTATATGGGGACGGACGTCCACAAATAGACGCCAGAAAGTGAAAGCCACGACTGGTCACCTATTTTTCAAACGGGCGTCCATTGTTGGACGCCAAAAAAATGGACGTCTGACAGTGGACGCCAGGGGTGGCGTTTGACAGTGGACCCCAGGTGCCTCTGGATGGCGTCCACTGTCAGACGCCATCTGGTTTAGGTTAGCGTCCAACAGTGGACGTCATCCAGGGGCATCTGGCGTCCACTTTCAGACGCCACCTCCCCTGAATATCTGCCATTTTTCGTCGATTTTAGGTTCCTCTGGCGTATGTCATGGCGTCCGTTATTGGACGCCATGTATGCTGTTGCGTGGCCGTAAACATGCGTTCGATGTCTAGCTAAAACCTGCAAAATAAACCACATCCACAACTCTCAACCAACCACAACTGTCGACCATCCACAATACCTCAACTTCATTCACTTTCAATCAATGAAAACACTTCATCTCTCGACACATTTATGCTGAAAAAACATTCATATAAAAAAGTTTTAACATACGGTTTGAAGGTACATAAATCTAAACTAGTTCGAAGATACATAATCCATAAATCCAGTTACAACAACAACAAAAAACAATCAGCTAACTGTGAAGCTAGCTGAAGCACCAGAGTTACCACCATCCCCGTTAAAGGGGTCTCTGTCGTCTGGAGTGAATGGGGGACGACCTTGGTTGCATCTCTCAAACATGGCCTGAAACATGGCCATCTGTTCCTGCATTTTCTTGATTTTCTCCTGTTGTTCCTTCATTTGCTTCTGCTGCTGTGTCAGTTGTTCCTTCATTTGCTCCTTCTCCGGGTCGGCTGCTGAGATCCTGCCGGCGTGTACTACATCTGTGTAGAGGTGCCAAGATGCGGTGGAGGAGGTGTGAAGTACATCCCGTGTCTATTTCCTACACTGTACACACTTTCTTTCTTGTACCCCGAGATGACCTTGAAGAAAGTTTTATTCTGGTCGACTTAGGCAGCATCAGAAGCAGTCTCGAGGTTCGCCTGGTCCTTTTTGTAGGCATCCTGCGTACACAACAATGATTTCAATTCAAGTTATTATTAGATGTAATCATTAAAGATAGTTATCGACCACCTAAAGTATAGACAAAGTTGATTTATTTGAAATAGTTAGTACTCACCCAGATTGCCTGATCTTTCCTCGTGACAAAACTAGTCGTCCCTTCATCATTGCTCTTCGCGTGCATGTCCAGGAACAGCTCGGGCGCGGTTGGCATCCTCCCGAGTTCAGCTTGTATCTATTAAACGAGTATGAACGTTAGTGAATATTATGCGAACATAGTTTATGAGAATTTAAGTAATACTATGATATTAATAAAAATCATACCTTCAGGGCACGACGGTACGAAGACTGAGAACCCCGATGATGTGTTGGGTTCGCCTTCCCCTCCTTTTCGCAGTCCTTCATTTTGTTTTTCTGTGCCCTCTCCGACCTGACCTTGAACTCTGGGCTGTCATGGTACGCAACCCATCTCTCCAACGCTTCCCATGAAATATGAAGATACTAATATATTAGTTAATACAGTAAAAGATTGAAGTTAGATTGTTTGTTAAAACTGAGTACTATTAAAAACTACACCTTTAAGGTCTTTGAGCGCAGTCCCCCGCTTGTGGCGTTTGTTCATGACGCAAGCAAAACGTCGTGTGCAGGTCTCATTATATTGGTCCCACACCCTTCCTTCTAACTCCTTATCCCAAGTGAACTTCAACTACACAATCAAGGCGGATTATTAATTAGTAGCAAAAATATTTACGAAGTCTACATTGTAAAATAAAAACTTGGTAACAAAAACAATCCACGTACCCGGAAGTTGTTGAACCACCACAGCCGTACATCCAACGACACCATATTCCAGCAAGCATACCCCTGCCCTTTGTCCACCATGTAGCGACAATGAGTCGGATTCGGATCGGGTGAAGCCTCACCCGCATCCATCACCCGTCTTTATCCGCTCACTCGATCCCTCCATCATCCACTAGGAGTGTCATCCAAATACGATCCACCCGTCATCCACGGGTGAAACGGGTGGTTTGGGTGATTTAACGGGTGATTCATTTTTATTACGGAGTATTATTTTGTGAAATAAATACCAAATCGAAAAAAATTTCTTGCGAGACCTAACTTGCGACTTGACACCTTTCGTCGTCATGGTAGTATTATTTGAGTTATTTCTAGTCTAGGAAATAAAAATAAATAAGATTTTAGGAAAACGAGGGCATTCTCTTATTCTCGGGTAATTTTTATAATATATTTTTTTTTAAATGGATGGATGTCAGGTGGTTAACGGATTACGGGTGGGATGATGCTTCACCCGCATCCGACCCAATCCATCACCCGTCTCATCCATTACTCGTTATTCATCCATTTAATCGGGTTTTCACCCATTTATTTTTCTCGGGTGGATCGGGTGCGGGGTGGATGCGGGTGAAATTGCCATCCCTAGCTGCTAGTACAGCCTCCGATGACCTCTTCATGCAGAAACCTACACCGAGTCGAGAAGCACATATATGTATGAAATCTTAAAAGCTATAGTTGAAGAATTCATATGTTACAAAAGAATCGACATGTTAGAATATATTACCAAACGCGACCAGGGTCAATCTTCACCCGGCCGTTCTCGTCCTTTTCCAGCTTCTGCTGCTGCTCATTTTGCTCCGGTCCCGTTTTGGGGACCCGTTCCTCCTCCTCCTGCTGCGTGGTGGATGTCTGAACAGACCTACTTCGCCCACCACGTCTCCTAGTAGATCTACCGCCAGCCATCTTAACCTTGCAACAAATTAAACAATGTCAACAACAATTAGCAATTACAATCTAACTTGATTAAAATAATGTACAAAATAATTAACACAGCGATTAATATTAACTTCTACAACAACTCTAGTAGTCATCTTCGTTGTCGTTATTGTCGTCACCCTCATCCTCCTCAGTCCTCAGTTTGATCTTCCTCCTCCGTCTCCTCGCCCTCCACCTGATCGTCCTCCAAATTCTCTTCATCGTGTCCGTCATCCTCCTCAAGGATCTCCCGAACATCCGTAACCATGTAATCTTGTAGTCCATCGATATCGTAGTCCATCTAAATCATCACAACTCCTCATCGTCACTCGGATGGCACATCTTCCCTGGTACCCTAATGTCCTCCTTGTGCCACCTCATTTGCTCCGCTATGGTTCTTGTGGCATACAATTTTTGAAGTCTAGGTGCAATAGGGAAGTACGTAAGCTGACTGATTGGGATCGGTTTCTTACCCCTAACACCGCTTTCCCTTTCCTACCCCTCAAAACAATATCCCCCTCAACCGTCTTATACCTACCCTTACCATATCTCCTACATTCATCAAGCATCGCATCGTCCTTCCAAAATAACATGCATCCATCTGGACAAGCATCAATCTTTTCATGCGGGAGTTGAAGGCCCTTCACAACTTTTTTGGTTGTGTAGAAAGTTCGGGTCATGATATTGTCTTTTTGGATGACTCTCTCAAGTAAGGCAACAATACCATCGACAAAGGCAAAGGGTAGGTTGAACTCACATTTAAGGCTAACTACCACAGATGCGACTTCTAACAAAGTCACATCGCACCCTCCGTATAACGGTTTCTCTGAAGCGTTCAACATGTCAAAAAACGCCTTTGCTCGTGGGTTAGGCTCTTGTGGGTTAGGTGAGTCTTGTGGGTTGGGTGAGTCTCGTGGGTTAGGTGAGTCGTCATTCCTATATGTGTTATCGTTATTGAACAAGTTGCGCTCCACAACGTCAACTATCATACCTCTCAACCCTCCCTCATTTTGTCGGTTTTCGGGTTCCTCAGACTGAGGTGGCTCACCATGACAAATCCAATGATAATAATCGGGTGAAAAACCATTATAGATGACATGTTCCTTAACCACAACGACCTCAAAAAATTTTAGGTTCTTGCATTTAGTACACGGACACCTAACTTCCCCCCTCGATGCATAATCTAGTGACTTTTTAGCAACCTCGACAAATGATTCAACACCTCTCAAAAATTCGACGGTGGGACGTCTCTTCTTATCAAGTCTTCCCTCATACATCCATTTCCGTTCAATTCTCTTCATTTTCTATGTTCAAAAAATATATATAACAAATTAAAGTTTAATTTCCCTAACTTTATTTAGGACTTACTAAACAAAAATTTAATCACCATTTAACTTAAACTTAATTTCTCTAACTTAATTTTCATAACTGAATTTCCTCAATTTAATCACAAATACATCAAAGTAAATCCAAATGTCTTATTAATTTAGAATTGACCTTAACGTATTAACTATTGTTGTGTGCTAAATTTAGACCGTTTTTCCTTCCATTTAGACCCATTTTTCCCTTGTTTTGCGAGTTTAGAGTGCGATTATCGCCATATTTTGAGTACTTCTCGCATTAGCGTCCCTCTTGTGCGTTTTACGTGTTTTTGGTAGTTTTTCTATCAATTTTGATAGGATTTGGCACCGAAATCACGATCGAGCTTCCACGAGCACAAGAGAAGGGAATACCGTCCAAAGAGCAAAGCACACAACTTAAAGTTCAAAATCACCCAATCAATCGACGAAGAATGAGACAAGAAAAGAGGCCAGAAATATGACCGGGTGAAATTTTACCCGATGAAGTACCACCGGGCGAAATTTCGCCCGACGATAAATGTGCCTCCCCGAAGATTTTCTGAGCTTTTCCACCGGGCGAAAATGACCGGATGAAATTTCGCCCACCGGGTGAAATTTCGCCCGATGGTGAAAGTGTCCAAAAATCGCGAAACTGGAAAAAGTTCACCGGATGAAATTTCACCCGACGGTATTGGTCCGTGCACGACGGGGCAAAGTTCCACCTCATGAAGATTAAAGGGTGATTGTCTCACTAATGAAGCAAAAAGTTGGATTTGGGCTTTAGGTTAACAACCAATTAAGACATTACTATATATACAACTACCCTAGTTAGTTGCCTATTACCTCTCCATTAAGCTAAGGAGAGAAGAAGTGAAAGGCATCCATTAGTAAACAATTCTATAGTAATCTTAGTAAATCCTCCATAATTCTAGTAGTTTACATAGTAATTTAGTAGTAGATCCTCCTAGTTTTCATCAACAATTCTCTAGATCTCAAATTTGTAGAAGATTATTCCAAGTTTTATTTAATGATTTGTTGGGATTATTGAAGGATTAGTGACAAGTTCTTCATTTTCTTCATCAAAGATTCAATCTTTATTTATGGAATCTTCTTATTTATTGTAGATCTTTATAGTTGGTACATTTCTCTTCCACTCCCTAATCTCTTGATTTCATTTATGTTGTTCTAGATTATTATCTAGTTTATTTTGTAAGATCATAGTTTCCTTATTTACTCTAGATTTAGTAATTATGCATGCTTTAGTTAATCTCTCCTTTATTGATGTTTTGTTGTCTCCCATCATGATTACTGAGTAGATTTCTTGTTGGGGGGTTTAGGGATGAAGACTTGGATTATTTGAATCAAGGGATGTTGGTGGGTTGCTTGCTTGTTGGTTTATCTTGTTTATGGTTGTTGTGTCATTGTTGTTTTAGTCCGGCCAACTAGACCGACCTTGACTCATTTCTATCAATATGGGGAAACTCGGGGTAGAAACTACCGTAAATTTGAGACTTACCCTTCTTCGCCGCGAAAGCGGGTTTTTAGGTGGGTTGGGTGAAGAAACCGAAAGGTGGCATTCTCCCTTTATCAATGTTGCGACAAAACCCAATTCCGACCTTCTTAGACTCCATTGTCCGAATCCCGACTTCCCCCTAACACCTTTTCCTAGATTGATTACCTCTAGCTACCTCCATCGTTATTCCTCTAGTGTAGACTCGACCCTTAGAAACTATCCCCCTTTAGATTCCAAACACGCCGCTTTTAACTCGATACTACGTTCTGTTCCCTGTGGACCGACCTCGACTTACCATGATTACTCTAGTAGTTTTTGTGTTATTACGAGTCTACAAATATTGTTTGACCCCCCATCCTTCGCCAAACGACCAATCCGATTTGGGGAGCCGTCGGTCTAACCCTGCAGCAACGGGATCACCTGTAGGCACACCTGAAGAACAAATGGTCTGCAGTTTCATCTTCATTCTCACACAAACAACAGTTCGCAGAGGCTACAATTCTCAGTCGGTAGAGTCTCGTCCGAGTGTTCATTACACCCCTAAACGCCAGCCATGCCATGATGAATTGGTGCTTGGGGAGAGCGTGCGGATTCCAAACCAAACTAGCCCAACTCACAACATATGCCTTAATGCGAAGAACCCCATAACCTGCAGAAATGGAGTACCTTTTGTCATCACCTTTCCACTTGTTATCCAAGAAATAATGCTTTAAACGTTCCTTAACACCACATATATTTTTCCATCTCTGTGAAACAAAAGTATCAGGTTGATAGTCATGTCAATCTTGCCCTTTCAAGTAGAAATGATGGACCCATTGCACCCACAGTCTATCCTTCTGCTCATAACTCATGCTACCAGTTTGCATATAGCAGACAAATTTCAATTCTCCAATTGCCTCAATCCCAAGCCCTCTTTCTTTGTATGGTAACAAATTATTATTTTTATTTGATTTTGGAACGCCAAATAAAAAGTCAAATGCATGGAGAGAGAATAAAGGCTAAAAAAATTACCATTAAATATATGAAAATTTGGCAATATTTTCCCATGCCCTTGAAGTTTATGTTAGAACGGGTAGTTAAAGGAAATTGATAGTTAAAGGGGATGAAATGTCATACTAAATTAAACTGTGGATGATTCCAATTTTCTTTTGATTGAAATTTTATTTTGTAGATGAGATTCAATTATGTTTTGACATATATACACTTTGACACTTCGTTCATTAGAATGTGAGACGTGAGTTTAGCTAAATTATGGATGATCGAAGATGAGTTGTTAAACTGACGGGTTTATATATACAATGGTTTATCTCGTGAACCTTGCAGGAATACTTTTTTTTTCCCTTTACGTCTATCTTATTTTTTTGACATACATATATTTAACATCAAACTCGTATTACCTGTGTCTTTATCTACGTTTATAATTGAACAATATCAGATATTAATTTTAGAAGAACAAAAAAGTTTTATCGTTAGTTGAAACAATTAATTTTAAATAAGTTTTATAATTAACGTTCTATAATAAAAAACTTGTATCACAAAAGATAAGTCATATATATAATAAAATGATTATCAATATTACCAAAATTAGCCGACTAAAAATAATGATAATGACGACGACGACAACAACAACAACAACGACAACATTATAATTAAAATTATAATTCAAATTTTGAATAAAATGCATAAATCTTTTTATAAAATACATAAATCTAATTTTTAATATCAACTATTTGCATTCAATACAAAAAATAATTATTTAAAAAAAAAATGAAAAAAAAAAAAAATTAACCAACTATTTAAATAAAATGCATAATTTTTTTTATAAAATACATAAATCTAGTTTTTAATATCAACTATATATTTTCATTTAATACTATACATTCAATACACAAATTAATTATTATTTTTTAAACAAAAAATCAATCAATGAGGAGTGGGTGACATGGCTTCCTCAAATGCTCTCAAAATGAAATAAAGAAATATGATTTTGTTTGAGTTTTAATTCTACTATAAAATATAGATAGATTTGCACAACTTGATGAGCCATAAAATAACTAGGGTCGTGTTTTTTTACTAACGAGGTTTTACTCAATCCTAACGAATTTTCTTAAATTCTTCCCGTTATACCCTCTACAAACTCTTACTCCCTTTATCCATTTTTAATCTTCCTACTTTCCTTTTTGGATTGTTCATCTTTAAACTTCCTACTTACAATATTTCCATTTTTGGTTGATTTTTGTGGTCAATATAATTTCTGACCCCACTTTTTTTTCTCAACTTTCACTTTCCACGACACACTTCACTCCACCCTTAATTTTTGTGTCAACTCCTCCACGAAATTTAAATTTGGATGGAGAGTGTACCTTTTAAGTTGGGATTCAAGTAAGCTTTTATCGATTTATTTACTCCATCAATTCTAATTCAATTACTGATAGATGCAAAATTAATTATTAATTTACCAAATTATTAATTTATTACCAAATTATTAATTTATTACTCCGTAAGATTTACATCAGAACAAACAAAAAAAATAACAAAAAAAATGAAAAGAACACATAACAAAGAAAAAAAGAAAAATTTAAATAAATAAAATAATTTTTTTTAAAAAATTTTACAACTGCCATCTCCCTCCCCCGTCCCCCATCCTAGGACCCACCCCACCAGAGCCACCACCCACTCAACCCACCCCACCCCCACCCACCCACCGCACACCACCCGACACCAACCCGTACCCCAGGTCGTTACCCCAACCTTCTCTCCACCACCCACCACCCGACCTACACCGGCTCCGATCCGATCCCACCCACCCAGCCCGCCGCCGACCTCAGCCTCTGTCGACCCGACAGCCCGTGTCAACCCGACTCCAACCATCTCAGCCACGACCCCGGATGGTTTCGATATTCGTGGTGGTCGTTCATGGTGGATTTATGGGTGGTTGAATATTGAGATTTATTTAGAGAGAGAAAACATTACTAAATTTTCAATGTGATGAACTAAGAGGTGTAAAGCGGTAAAATATCGTTAAATTGAGTAAAGGTTCGTTAGAAAAAAATAATTTCGACTAAACATGTAAACTTTGATGGGCCATAAGCTAATTCATGGGTCAGAAATTATCTACTTTACTAGACCCAAAAAATATGGACTTTAGATTAGTACTAGATGGGCTTTTAGACTTTAATTGTGATATGAGATTGGTTTGGTAAAGAGTTTAGAGTGCTGTTTTTCGTCGTCGGCATTTCAGCCACGTCGTCGGCGCTTTTTAATTAAAAGACGATCTTCCCCTTGTCTTAATTAGATTAGTTAACTAATGTTATGTAATTTTAGAAGTTAGATTAGTTATTGAAACTCGTTAATGAAACGCTTTTTAATTTTTCAAACCGTTCCGTTATTATCTTGTCCTTATTATATATCCACTCAAACTTCACTCACCATATTTAATTTTATTTTCTCTCACTTAAAAAAAAGCGTCTTTTCTAGAAACCCGACTTTTCTAGAAATTAGGTTGTCGGCGGTTTTTAATGTGAAAAGACAACAACGTCCTTCCCTAATTACATTCACTAACTTTGTTAAAGAAATTAAAAAGTTTAATCATGTTAATGAAACTCGATAATAAAACGGTTTTTTTTTAAAACCGTCATTTTATTATGTTACGGATTATGTTATATTATATATCCTCCCCCACCCACAACAACACTGATATTATTAATAATATTAAAATTGTATTAATAGGCAATTTTAGGGGGTTTTAGAATCAAATATAGATAATATTTTAGTAAGATTTATCAACAATGTTCAATTGGTTCAATGGTAAAGAGGCTTGTTTGTGTTCAAGGAGTTGTGAGTTCGAGCCTTGGTAATTACAAATTTCTGTAATTTTGCATCTGGGCCTGTTGGGCGTGGGTTTTTGGCGTCCAGGGGACCCCCTAGACGCGAGTTTTGGGCGTCCAGGTCGATTTTCAGCAGCCCCAAACCCAGAAAACGCGACCCTATTTTCACAAATCGATCTCAATCTCACCCAAACCGATACCAAAATCGAATATAGAAAAACATATTCCCGCGTTACATTGAGACACGTGTCTCAAAAACCGTTCAAAAGTTCAAAAAACCGTAATTTCAAAAAGTTCAAAAAACCGTAATTTCAAATTAGTCGGGAATATAATAGTTACATTAATTAAGAAACTTAATTAATTTCATTAATCACAATTACATAAGGGTAAAAGAGTTACGTTGAGACATGTGCCTCAAAAATCGTTCAAAAGTACAAAAATCGTAATTTTAATTTACTCGGAAATATTAATTAAATTAATTAAGAAACTTAATTAATATCATTAATCATAATTAGGAAAGGGTAAAAGAGTAAATTCACGTATAAAGCGTCGTCGATGTGGCTGAAATGCCGACAACGAAATGTAGTATATGCATTTTTTGAGTTTTTTAGACGTAAATCGATAAACGCAAATTCTCATGTGAGACGGTCTCATAATACGATTATCGTCAGATCTCTCACATGAGAGAAAGTTTGTAAAATAATAAACTACTCATATGTGTGAGAGATCTTACAATAATCGTATTATGAGACGGTCTCACAAGAGACTAACTGATAATTTTACTAACGAAATTAATTGACCCTAGTTGAAACGGGTGTGAACCTTAGACTTAGAGTTTGTATGACAACAATACCGTACATGAAAACGTACTAATTGTTCTAAAAAAACAGTCTCATGAGTCGTGAATAATACTCTCTTCTCTTCACTAAAATTTTCCACGTTTTCCGTTTTAGGAAACTTTATTAAGATATTTCACTTTACTTTTAGTGAATTTTTGTGGTTCACATTATTTTCTGACTCTCATTTCTCTTCAAATATTCTACTCTTTTTAATTTTTTCTCCAAAACTAAGAAAGTGAAGGAGTACCTTTTATTTAGACTCGTCATTTATACGAACTAATTATAACACTCAAAGCAACCAAATACTCGTACTACAATATACGGAGCACTTTATTTGAAATGAAAGAAAAAAACACACATATGTTTTTTTATGATTCTTCATCTAAATTGTTAGAAATAATACTCCTAATGCTTGATTTAGATGTGAATATTTTGGGAGGATTTTTTTTATGAATACTGTAGGTTATTGTGTACACGAATGATGAGAAACCATATATCTGTATTTTTGTGTTATTTATTTTGTGGACTATTATAGGTCTGAGAAGAAGGAAATTGTGGGTGGACAAATAATAATCGTCCAAAGAAGATCAACATAAAATTGTCAATATCTATAAACATATCTCTTTATTTTATTTAAATAAGTCAAAAAGGCTGCCATAATATCTTGCCTTTTATGGCATATCTTCAATCCTTGATATTGTAGACTCTATATGGCATCATTATCTTCCTCTATTTTCCTTTATTTTATTTTTTTCGATGAATAACGTCATTAGTCGCATTATGACAGTGGAAAGGAAAATTGAACCCGAAATCTATCATTTAGGGTTACTTCATTTGAACAATTATGTTAAGAGATATCCTTTTATTTTATTTCAATAAGAAATAATTTAGAACTAAAATGTTAGAGAGGAAACTTTCTCATACTATTTTATACTTTTTTTTTTTTTTTTTTTTTGCCGGCTGAAAACAAACATGACTTAGCAGTTCTGTCGTGCTTTGATGGCTAGTCCATGCGCACGTTGATTAAGACTTCTAGGAATATATTCGACACTTAGACAATGAAAATACATAGTACAGTCAAGAAGGTCCTGTAAGATTCCACGGAGGTCGTTGAGAGGGAGAGTCTCAGCCGCGATTGTTTCAATTAGGCGTAGACAATCAGTCCTAATGACTATGTGAAGGTATCCATAGTCAAGGGCCCGACGACAGGCGTGAAGGATTCCAAGGGCTTCAGCAGAAGTAGGCGAGTGAGTAGTAATACTTCAGCAGAAGTAGGCGTCTGGAGTTTAGCTTAAAGCAACAAGGGCAGCATTCATTCGTTACGCAAATCTTACAAAAGTTAGATTAAAAGTATTACTGTAGTTGTTGCTACCCAAAAATTCATGAATAGTTATAGGAGACCTTATTGTAAGTATAAAATAGTATGTAGTGAAAAGTATGGAGACTAGTACCCTAAAATGGAAGGGTGTCTCTAGAAGAAAATGAAGAAGATGACAATATGAATAGTGCCACTTCATTGACTTTGGGATCATAATGTACTCTATATGAAACATAATGAGACCAACACCAATCATCACATCACACAAATCTAGTTTTACAATATTCTACTCCCTCCGTTACAACGAATTATATACTTTTATTTTTTTAACGCTATTTATAAGTGATGAGAATCATGTAAGATCTTGTTTAAATCGTCTAATAAAATACATTATGAATATCAAATTTTTATAATTTTTTGTAACACGTAATTAAAGATATAGACAAAAGAAAACGAATATCAACATACGTGCATAAAGCAAACGTATACAAATGGATGGAACGGAGGGAGTACGTAATAATGAAGTATTCCTATACTTTTTTTTTCTTTTTTTGTTTTTTTGTTTTTGAAGTGATGAAGTATTCCTATACTTAATACTTTTAACTATGGAGATGTCGTATTAATATGAAATTCTAGAATCCATGTAAATATGTAACAAAATGATTTCTCAGTATATAATTAACGAACTAGATATATTTGATACAAACAAATTTTAACATAATTAGTTAAACGATTATGAGTACAAGACTCAACGAGACGAGAAGTTTCGAGAGTGTGTCAAAACGTTTATTATAATTAGAGTATATTTGACCCATAAAATACGAGTAATTACTTGAACTGACTCAATCAAGTTAGTTATCATGTGAACTAGACAGAATAATCAAAAGTTAGCTCATTGTCAAAAGTTAGCTCAAACATTTAAAATAATTCAATAAAATTATTGAAAAACCGTCTCAAGGCGATATATGTTGACTAATTTACCCGTCAAAATATAACCACGTGTACATTTAACAAGCTGGCATAATAAATACGTACCATCTTTTACCGTAACGGCTATCCAATGAATAACTGACACGCAAACAAAATGATTGGGCCGCAAATCTAGCGTTAGATTTCATGTCATTTGGACCAATTCTATGGACCCGCGTGTTGCCTTGGGCCGGTTTGTACCTCAGCTATTAACTGGCGAAATTGCGATCAGAATAACTCTGACTCATAAATCATACCCCTCTCATTCATCCAATCTTTTACATAAATATTTTCACGGAAAAAGTGGTATAAGTAAGTAACGGAATTATTGATAAATCAAGTGGTGTTATGGGTCCACCAAACTTTAAAATAAAGAAAAATAGTACTTCCTCCGATTCAGAATGATTTTCCCTTTGTTTAATATATGTGAGGTATATTTTAATCAAAGGGAAAATTCTTCTGAATCTGAGGGAGTATCATTTTAGGGTAAATAGGGGAAAATATGAGGATTATAAGGTAATATTCTTTTGCCAAAAGGGGAATGTAAAGAATTGATTGGATTGTCCATTTACAGTAAGTATAAAGAATTGAATGGATGAGAGGGAGTAACTCAATATAAACACGACTCGAATATTTATCGTTGTATACGAATTGATATCACTAAAAATTTGGTAATAATTGACTGAAAATGACTCGAACTAGCGAAATGATCTGAGTCGACCGAAATTATAGCCTACACGTAGCTAGCTACCTGATTCTCAAAAAACTTGAAACAAGCTTGTTTGTCAAGTCTAACCATAACAACCAACTAGCACTTTATTGATGCATCTTTCTTGAACTGAGTAAATCTCCTAAAAATCGTCTCAAATAACAATCCATGTGACATAATATTAACTACTCTAGGGTGATGAAGTACAAAGAAAAGAGAAAAAAATACTATACTAACTGTGAAATGATAGATATAGATAGTCACTCATGTTATCGGAAATATTTCACATTTTCACGTAGTCATTACTCTATAAAAACAAGTGTTAGCTCATGTGCTAAATACCTTATATAGTTATATTCTAACCATGAAATTGGAAGTTCAATTCTTATCTGTGATATAATGTACTCATTTGAACCAAAATGTCTCACACTTTCACCTGAAGGTTCTGGCAAAAAAAAAAAAGTTATGTTAGTTGATGTTGTCCATTAGACATTAGTTATTCCTAACTTATTACATTTCATTATTAATATATGACATTTTGAATTAGTGGAAAATAACTTGGTAAAAAGTCAAGTTAAAAGTAAATTTAATTAAGTACAGTACGTAAGATAGTGAATTAGGTAGAGATTAAGGATTAAATTGAATGGATGATTAAGTTAAATATTACTCTTTCCGTGTCCATTATTTGTTCAACTTTTATATTATTTGTGATAATTATTTTAATCAAAATTAAATAAATGACAAAGGCAAAGGAAGAAGAAACTATCATTATTATAGAAAATATATTATTACAACAATTTGATCTATTGATTAAAATAATCGTGAGATCGCCTCATGGAAAACTTTGTGTATTAAAAATTCAATCCTCCGTACAATTTTCGGAAAATAATCAAAAAATGGAAAATGAAATTAAAGCAATAGATTTACCACTATCTACCGTACCCGTACGTGCGCACTATAAAGACAAATTGTTGCTTCATCCACACAACATAAAACCATATCTCATGTGGATTGTGTTAAGGAGTACTTCACAAACCGTCTAACGATTTTTCTAACATCTAATCTTTAATCACACGTTAACAACTTAACATATTAATCAAAGAAATATTCATAATAATATTATCATGAAAAATTGAAATATTAACTCGTGTTTACCGTACTTAGACAGTCTCTGTGTATTTTGCTGTGATTAGCATGTTAATGTGTGTTCAATGGAAAAATTGACAATTTAAGGTTAATTTTGTGACAATAAATCAGACTGATTCAAGGCATAATCTAACACTCTTCGAAGGTATATCACTTGGAGAATGCCTCGTGTATGTTTCTTATTGTGAATTGATTTTAAATGTAATTTAACGATTTTTCTTCCAAACATAGACAGTAGTGCAGTCTAACAGACATGTTTAAAAAATTATCAAAATCATAGCTTTTTTTTTTGCAACATTACAAAAACCACCCTATTACAAATTTAGAGCATTAACCATTAAGGTATTAGCTCTATTGTTTAGGGATCGAAAGACTAATAAAATGAAATCCAATAATCCGTCTATATTATTATTATCTAGCCGAATGTCAGTTTCGAGTGCAAACTGCTTCAATACAAATCTTTTTGAACCAGATCTCGTAAATTCATTTGACGACCTGGACAGTGGACACGAGTTATAATTAAGCTAATTAAGTAATTAAGCACTATAACATTCTAATTAACATGTGTTTACACATAACTGAAAGGTGTATATATAGTGCCATAGTGGGAGTTAGATTGTCAATCTTGTATGAACTCATTTGTGTCACCACTGCAAGCTACGATGGATTGCACTTAAACTTTAACTTGTCACATTCTACGAGTGCTATTTCAGGTCGTCGGCATTTTAGCCAGGCATCGACGCTTTTTAATGTGGAAAGACAACAATGCTCTTACCTAATTACATTCACTGACTTTGTTAATGAAATTAAAAAGTTTAATTGTGTAAATGAAACTCGATAATGAAACGATTTTTTTTTTGAAAACTGTCATTTTATTATGTTACGGATTATGTCATATTATATATATATATCCTCCCCCACCCACCACAACACTAATATTACTCCCTCCGTTCCAATGAATTGTTTGCCTTTGGTTTTGGCACCAAGGGAAAGAGATCCAATTAGGATGTGACATGTGGAGCCAAGGATCAAATTACATGTAAAAAACATTCCTAAAATAGAAAGGCAAACAATTCATTGAGACGTCCCAATATGAAATAGGCAAACAATTCATTGGGACGGATGGAGTATTAATAATATTAAAAATTCATATATAACCGTCATTGTTAGGGGGACACAAGTGTACTAATAGACGATTTTAGGAGGTTTTAGAATCAGATATAGATAATATTTTAGTAAGGATTATCAACAATGTTCAATTGGTTTAGTGGTAAAGAGTCTCATTTATGTTCTAGATGTTGTGGGTTTGAGCCTATCCGACCCCCAGATTGATCGCAGGGGTGTTAGTTTTGGATGTCCGACATGTTTTTCATGTTCTTTTTTTAATAATTTTTCGTACGGAAATCAACGATAGAGACGTATAAAATCAAATACGTCAAACCGTAACAACTAAAATCAAAAACTTCATTGGTTACTTAACCACATGCTAGCTACGGGGAGACTAAACTATCAACCTAATCACAATTATAATGAAACTAATAGACCTAACAACTAAAATCAACGACTTCATTGATTACGTAACCACATGCTAGCTACGGGGAGACTAAACTATCAACTTAATCACAATTATAATGAAACTAATAGACCTAAATAAAATCACTTAAAAAATATAAAGATTCCCGAGCTTTATTGACACACGTGTCTCAAAAATCGTAAAAAATTATCAAAACCGTAATCTTAAAGTAGTCGGGAAATAATAATTAGGTTAATTAAGTAAAATAATTAATATCATTAATCATAATTACAGAATGGCAAAAGGATAACATCACGTATAAAACGTCGTTGACCAGACTGAAATGTCGACGACGTAATGTAATAGATCATTCTACGTTTAAATACATTCATTTGACGACCTCCGTATCTATATGTTCGTCCTATTTTATTAAAATACTCCTCATATATATTAGACAAAGGGAACAAATATATAGATACGGATGGAGTGTCATTGTTGGAGTATTAATGTGGAATATATATCCGTACTCCGTATTACGGAGTATTTTTAGATTTTGAATTGATAACAATAATAGATCTTGTCCGTAAGTGTTTGACTTGCCAGCAAGTTCAAGAATATGGAGTCGTTTGATTGCCTTCTTAAAAGTAAAACTTACCATGAATTGATAAATTATGATGGTCTTTGATTGTCCATTTAATGAGAATTACAACTTCTCAAGGAACTTCAATTCCTGCATAATGGAAAAATTTGTTCACCTAGTCCCTTCGGTGTGTACAACTTTTCACATGAATTAATTTCCATCATGGCAAATTGGCAACCAATTAAACAACATTTTTGTAATTCACGTCAAATACAAATTCATGTGAATTTAAGTTCCTGATAACTTCATCTTTCCGTGATAAACCAAACAAGTTAATGATAATATTTTATAATTTTTAACGGATTATTTAATGTAAAGTCTTTTTTTATCACGAAACCAACCGGCTTGAAACAAAATACACCTCTAACTTATATATTTAGATCAGTTACAGATTTTGTTAACAAATTAGAATATACGGAATAACTTAATATCAAAATATTATTATCTGATAAAAAAAGAGTATTTTATTTATATTTTAAAATCAAATTTTGAAAATATTTTAGATAATTTTGCATTATCAAATAGTTGTATACGTTTATACTTGGTTTTGATAGTTTTAACACTCATACTTTGTTAGACAATAAGATACGTATCGTATCGTAAATGTCTTTTTTTTAATAGTCCATGCATAATTATTTTATTTATTGAAGAATTTTGCTTTACTTTGATTTGAATTTTGATGTATAATTATAGGAAATTTAATGGTGTTCATTTGTTTTCACATTGAGGTGATAGTATTTTGGAGGGAAAAACTTCATGAGATGTTGACACTTAAGCACCCACTATTTTCTTGGTAGTAAGAGGATTGAGATCCCAAAATCGTTGCAATTTCTAAGTAGTGGGGATATTCGATAAATCTTTGATAAGTCAATATCGTACGTTGTAAAATATAGGCTAACGCCTTGTGAAAAGTGGTCATGATCGATTAGTCACAGTTGAGTTCAAACTCGATCACAAGTTGGGTTCGGACTGGATTGGGTTTTCGAACTTTCAACTTAATACTCCGGAGTAAATGATTGAGTTGGAACGTGAATCGAAGTCGGACTAGGTCGATTATTAAGAAAATTTTCTCGATCCATCTGTCAATATGACCTTGTTTGGTAAACAACATATTTGGTGAAAATTAGTACATTCTGACCAAAATAGTAGATTGATTGTCAATCTACTAATTTCTAGTGTTTGGTACGGTAACTAAACGACATATTGCGATAATATAGCTGAAAATCTATTGTTTTTAGATATGTGGCTAATAGTGACATATTGAAAAAGTATATTCACATGAAAATAAACAATTCGATTATTCTATACTCTTCTAATTATCAAACGCTTTTTCTTAATTTTACGAATTAAATTTGATATTCAAACCTGATAGCTACTACAATTTGTTAAGTGTATTCTGCTAATGGTATCAATTATTACAAATCTGCTACTGTCGTTTGCCAAACATGATCTATATGTTACATTATCTATATATTATATTAAATAGAAAACAAAGCATTCTCCATGCTCTATACAACCAATAGTCAATTCTAAGGTAACACACTTGGCATGATGCGATTGGGTAGAAATTGAAAAAGAAGGAGTTGAATACATAATCAATGTCAAAGTCGGTTATTATTAGTTAGAAACATTCAACTTCTTTCTCATTGATGATGTAGAATCCAAAGTGAAGAACCCATCAACTTCTTTCTCATTGATTATGTAGAATCCAAAGTGAAGAACCCATCAACTTCTTCCTCATTGATTATGTAGAATCCAAAGTGAAGCAATAAATTTCAACCACCTTTCATCTTCTTCATCTTCCTCCCTTATAATTCACCACCTATAACAATGGGTGCTTGCCTTTCTCATTACACCATCCAAGTGTACAACGAAATCGAGCTGATTCCCGTCGTCAAACGTCGTCTTACTGTTGTCGTTGGATGCAGACGACCTCGATTATTTCCACCACCCAGACTAACTCGGTATGTGCGTGGCTATCAATTCGTTCCTACTTCATTGGGTTCATGCTTGCATTAGACTCATCTTAATGCTACTCATTATTAGTAGGAGTCAATCGATACAACCTCATTCTCACATAATTGACATAGTATTGTTATTGTAATAATAAGTTGATCGATGAGTTGATGTACGTAGTATCATATCAACACGTCGATCATAGATTTAGAGGCATCTCTACATCAATCATAATCTAATACACAACTAATAATGGAAAATAATAGAAGAACACTAACACAGACAACAATAGATGTGAAACATCAAAATTAGAAACAAGCACAACAAAGAGTAAGAGCAATAATAGATTGTTAAGTGTGTTGGACTTTGTTTCCAGCTTGCTATATAGTGGTACTATGTATTAAAGCGCTAAAACTGTTATCCCATGTATATGTCACCTTTTGTCTATGATATAACAATACCTCACATTTTACCAAAAAAAAGGGCAAGAGCAACAAACTCAACAATGTAGACGAGAGAAAACAAAGGAGAAACTAGCACAAGATCGAACAATAAAATACGATATCTCACTTTTTGTATAATTCACGTACAAAAGTTGAGAAAGCAAAAAATATAAAATAGGAGAAAAGAAAAATGTAGAGAGGGGGGGGGGATGTTAGAGCAATATCTTATCCATTTATTAATTAAAATTCAAACAAACCATCATCATCCATCATTTATCTAAGAGCAATAGCAGCAATAGTTGTAGTTCCGTACACCATATTTTCATTGTCATCAAGGTACATCTAACCATGTTTGAAACTTTCTATTTCACCGATCAATGGTAAAAGTTTCATATATTTATTGTGGATCCTCTTTTTTTCTCATTTACATGTATGAAATCGATTCCTTACTTTAGAAATTGTTTTCATATAAGGAATTCTATTCTATAACTCAATGACATGAAACTCCGATCCTTATATGTTATCATTGTTATTGCCCTAATACTATCTTATATTCCCTCTGTTCACAATCTTTTGCCCCATTCATCATTATTTGTGAGAATATTTTAATGAAACAAGGCAAAAGATAGTGAAAGGAGGGAGTAATAAAGTCATGTGTTCTTCTCTGTTTGGGCCAAACAACTAAACCAACCGACAAATAAAATTAAGAAACAAGGGAGTCTGTTAAAAAACAAAGACAATCAATTAACAAAATTTTTAATTAAAAAAAACTCAATCAATTAAGAAAGAAGAGAGAAAAGAGGAAAAACTTATCAACTCCACCTCGCTTCATCATCCTCTTCCATTCATCTTCCCCTTCCATTGTTCATAACTGTATTATCACCTACAACAATGGATACAAAAGTTATTATAGAGCATGAACCTCAATATGTCACTCAAGTGTACAACCAAAGCGACCCGATTGGACCTACAACCAAACCTCAATATGAACCTCAGTGTACCACCCAAATAGAATTAGAGTTTCCCGGTAAACACATCAATTAAAAAGGAGAAGAGAAGACTAGACAAGAGGTAAGCGAACAATTATTATGTACATCAACTACGAGCACTTCATAATACATTGCTTATATTTTAAGAACAAAACTATCACACCCAATGTGTTACAAGTCTAAAGTGGTAGTAAAAGAAGCATCAGTAACAATAGAAACCATAGAAGAAAAGAGTCCAATATTAGATTTGAAAATCTCAACTAAAGACACGAGGAAAAACTAAGAAAGATCAAAGCCATAATTCAAGAGGATTACGTTCTCCAATAAAAGTTAAAAAACGAATTATTAGTTACGCATTACATCTTATAGCGTTATATCTCATTTTCGCCAATAATCACTTGTTTACGTTTTTACAAACACACTTCGAGTCTAATTCACTTTGCTACACTTGTGGTGACATGTTTGATGTATGTTTCGACACTTTTACTCCCCCTTATTTTCCCTACCATTCATTTAACATGCATGTCATATATATTTCTGTAACTTGAATCGTTCAATCTTTCTAACCTCCGTCTTATTCAGAATTTAGGAATGTCTGTGGAAGTAACTAAAATTACAAAGACATGAAATCAAAACAAAAAATGCATAAATTAATAATGAAATAAATATTGGACAATGAAGCAAAAAGACATAATTACAATTTACAAATGCCATAAAACAATATAATCTCGTGGGTATGACGACTAGTTAGTTATTAACTCTTATTACTATAGATTGATGGATTAGTTCATCACATAGTAATTGATTAGTATATTAATACGTCTAAATGTTAGATTCTAGTCATTTCTCATATTTTTATGAGACTATTGAAGGGCATTTTATGCCTAAACAATGTTGTTTTCATTTTAATCATGATTAGCTTGTATTCCCCTAAATTGGTTACAATTAGGCAATGTGTCACCAAATGAATAACTACAATCTAAAACTACATTTTGGTAAATCTCCTTATATATTGAACTCATTTTCGAGTCATCACATAATCAATTAATCTTTAAAAGATATCGATAATTTTAATTATGTATTCAATTTTTTTTATGTTAATTTTTTTTTAATCGAGAGAAAATTCAATAACATATACTCTATACTTAAATATCGAAGACAAGTTAACGGGTAAAGAGAAGACACCTATACATCGAGAGTAATCTTTTCATTTAAACAAAGTGCTGGCGGAGTCCAAATTTTCAATTAGGACAAACTAGTAATGCCTAATTATTTATTTATTTTTTCAAAAATTAAACTAAATACTGGAATTTTTATTGTTTTTTTGGGAGCAGGTGCGCTGTCCCTACCTAGATCTGTGACGGCTTAAATAACTTAAATATTAAGCAAATGATGTCTTATTTAAGATATCGTAACCCTTAATTAATTAAACTTATTAGGGTTCATTTTTTGTTGTAAACGTTAACCAGTTAAAAGTGACATGCCATCTACGAACAACATCAGACTAAACACGATTTAATACTCCGTATTGGATTAACGAACTTTAATATTGCATTAATCCTCATACATGCATAATACCAAACACAAAATAAACTACACCCAAATTTTGGAAAATTTTATTACTTTTTCCATTCTAGTTATTTGTTTAATTAGCTTTGATTATATATATATATATATATATATATATATATATATATAATACTCCATACAGATAATATTAAATTAAATAAATGATTGAAATGGAAAATGTACGTAGCAAGCAAAAGTTTCTTCCAAGATGGACACATAATACGAAGAAATATTGAAGTGGAACTAAGTTAAGGTCACTTTCATTTCCTAATTAATGTGCCAAAATTAGGGTCTTGCTTGATTAAGTTTTGGAGTCTATTCTTTTACACTTTAATCTCTATATATAATGACCATTAACCAAAAAAAGTATGTACTCCATATATTATTCTCGTATTTTAAACGCTCACTTTTTCCTTAATAAATATCCCTAGAAAAAACTATACGAGGAAACATTTCCGAATGTATAATACTTAATATATATCAAAAGTCTTTATCACATAAGAATTTAATTAATGATACGGAGTATAACTTTAATAAATTTTACACTTGTACAATTTTTTTTTCTAATAAATAATGTACTCTGATCATTTTATCACTAAAACATGCATGTAGAATAGAAATGTACTCCATATTTAATAACAAAAGTCAACTAAAGCTAACAAAATTTTATCATCCCCACTACTATTTTGTGGCAATTTGAGGATCAGTGCTAAAAGTAAAATGAATAAATCAATCCAAAATATGACTAGAAAATATTCCGTAAGATATAAAAATGAGTGAAAAATATACGAAGTACCTAGTAAACAGGTGGAGCCTAGTGGTTAAAACATGGCTACAATGTTTGCATGCTATTGCGTACACCCGGAATTTACCCAGAGTAACAAAGATTTCACACTCGCTCATTCAATCTAAATTTATAAATATATGCACTTAATTAAAATTACAATAAATAAAAAAACACTATCACACACCTCGATTTCTCACTCAAAAACTATCATCATCGTCGTTACTAACACATCATTCTCTAATAAATCGTATATTTACCCTAACCCTAAATTAATTTTAATTAAAGAGGGAGAAGCAAAGTAGTGTTGCCAAACAAAAGAGGACACTTGTCCTACAACCCATCCATAACCTATCCTTCTCCTTCTTTGTTCCTATATAAACACTTCCTCTCCTACTTCCATTGAGCCTCACTTCATATGATCTATCTATTTCCCTACAAAACTTACACCAATCTACTTTCCAAAAAAAAAATTAGACAATTTTTTGCCACCTATCTAGCTAGCTAAATAACTAGCCAAATCTTACATCTTTATTTAATATTTTTAATATATTTTTAGTTGGTTTTATCACGAATTAAACTACATTCAGATCGTAAATAAGGACTCGTTTAACCGTATACGTGTTCGATTGAATCATGATAACATCAACCATGCAATATTATACTTCCTTAGTCTCTAAATCTTCTAATTTTCTTCCTTTCACTACTCCTATTTTGATAGCCTTACCTATATTATTATTTGTCTTCTCCCTTGTTATTTTTGTACCTTTTTGTGAACTTGTGAGGCATGTCTTGTGGCCTAATGACAAGAGGCTACCTCCTGGCTCAATGGGTTGGCCTTACCTTGGAGAAACTCTCAAACTCTACACAGAAAATCCCAATTCCTTCTTCTCTAATAGACGAAAAAGGTGAGTCATATATGCATATATGCATTCGTCATTCTGGTCTTATACACACTCGTGTTTACAAGCACTAGCCAACATGTTGGCTAGTGCAGACTGGTTTTGAACCTTGGTCAATCTTGAATTTCCTCACTACTTGACACATTTTAATTTACTCTCTTTCTAGTTAAGATAGTTGATATCTCAATCTGCATGGTTTATTTGTATATATCCCAAATTCTTAGTATCTTTATTATTAATTATTCCATACTCTGCATGGTTTTCGCATACTCTTATGCAGATAGACGAGTTTTGAACTCAGGTTATTATCAATTAAGATAGTTGACATTTGCCAATCCATCAATTCAATTATTCTCACATACACAATAACATTGGTTGCATGTATATATATATATCCCAATATCTTCATTATTCCCCTGCTCCATGCATGATTTTTGCATACTCCTATGTGTGTACTCCTCTTTTGTCCCAGAGTAAGGATCTTCTGTCCCACAGAATACTCTAATGTATCAGAATGTGTATGGACTGACATACAGAAGGGGACACGCACATACATAAGTGAAATAGAGGATCCTTACTGCTCTTTTAGTGATGCAGACGGGTTTTGAACCCAAATTATAAATATGTATGAGTATGCATGTCCAACAATTTATGATCGAGTTAATAAGATAGTCGACATTTGTCCATCTCGTATGTTATAGGTATGGAGATATATTCAAGACACATATACTGGGATGTCCATGTGTGATGGTATCAAGTCCAGAGGCAGCAAAGCTTGTGTTAGTAACCAAAGCAGATTTGTTCAAGCCAACTTACCCACCTAGCAAAGAGAAGATGATTGGTCCAAAAGCCCTGTTTTTCCACCAAGGAGATTATCATTCTAACCTCAAGAAACTTGTTCAAGCCTCATTTCTCCCTTCTATTCTTAGAGGCTGTGTCTCTCAAATTGAGGACATTGTCATGGATTTCTTGCCTTCTTGGGACAACAATAACATCAACACTTTACATGAAATGAAAAAGGTTTGTGTAATTTCTCAATTTATCCTCTTTTTTTTATCTAGGTATATGTATTACCAGGGGCGAATCCAGGAATTAAAGTGTGGGGCAGCGAAAAATTTTTCATCATCGTCGTCTAAAAAATTTAAACTCACGATTCAAATAAACATATCTTAAATTCAAAATAAATTATCAATAAAGTGGAGCATAAATAAAATCAAAATATTATTTTATCTTTTCATTATAATTATAATCAAAATAAATTCATTTAAAAAAATAAAAAATGTGAGAAGATAAGGAAGGTACTTGTATTATCTAATTGCATGATGGGTTAATAGAATCAAAATTAATAAAAAAAATTGTCCCTTGCAAGAATCGAACCCCGGTCCCTAGAGTGATGGACATGTGGTGTTGCCAATACACCACCATTAATTTAATGTCTATTTTTGGTATCAAATGTTATTTATTATAGCTTTTATAGTATTGCCCCTGTGTATTACAGAATACAGTTTTTCTAACGGTTGAACTGGACACGAATTATTATGTTACAGTAATTAAAGCAGGATTCATAATGATATTATTACGGGAAATTAAATTGAAAATAAAGCTCATATTACCCTACTTAGACAACAATCAATGTAAATCTCGCTTCAATTAGCATATTAATTAACATGTGCCAGTAGACACGCGTTAGAAAACTGTAAAGAATAAAGTTCACGAGTTTTTAATGAGTAGACGGTTTTAATTAATGAATTTATCAGCTAAACTAACTAGACTTGCATCTTGTAACTGTCAAAAGGATATAATAATGTTCGTCCCGACGTAGTAATTTAAAGTGAACAGAACTGAATTCATTCGTTGCTAAGAGTTATTTTGTTGACTTGAAAATGATTGGTTAGTACGCATTCGCGGTCGCGATGATCTCAGTTTTCGGAGACAATGTGGAATCGGAGAAGGAAGGCATCAAAGATTTATATCATTGTTTAGAGAAGGGTTATAATTCTATGCCACTCAATTTCCCGGGAACTCCCTTTCGCAAAGCTATGAAGGTAAAGCTTTTACATATCAAATCGTTTCACATCAAAATCTAAATAAAATCAATAAGGTGCAAAATTTCTTGTATAAAACGAGTTTTAGTTCAAAAATAAATAAATTGCTTTTGTAATCGTATTTTAATTTCTATTTATTAATAGGACCTTGATTTATTATGAAAAATAATATTTTTTTTTTTTTTAAAAAACTTTTTTCCTTCAGGGTAAGTACGCATGCCATGTTGTTTTGTTACATTGGTCTAATTTTCCTTTAATCAGACCCCACATTCACTTAATTTCAATTAAATTGAAAAAAGGTAACATGGGAAAAAGAAAATGATTCTTGCCAAATTTGTCTTGCACTTGTCCATATCATTTTTAGCACTCTCATATGATATGATGTGACATGAGAAAAAAATATTATTATTATATGCTTCTTATGATCCAACATTAATAGAAGATAAACCGTCTTACTTATGCGATTAATTACGTTCAAATTAGACTATACTGTATGTGTTAAATAATACTCCTATATTGAATGAAAATTAGCACATTTTTTTTATCGGTTTTTATTAGTCACAAAGTCTAGGGAATTTTATGTGTGTTTAAACGATATATATTCAGAGCATACTAGCTGAAATTTACTATTTTTGAATTAATATACGGCTAATAACAACATATTGAAATAATTAAAATTGTCATATATATTAATTATCATATACTCGGTATAATTTGTTAATTAACAAATGTTGTTTCTTGATGAGTAACAATAATTTGTTTTTGTTTTTGTTTTTGTTTATTTCAATAATCATTTTAGGCAAGGAAACATCTAAATGAGACATTGAGGAGGCTAATAGCCAAAAGAAGGAAAGACAAGAATTTAGAAGGAGGTTTGTTAGGAATCCTACTAAATTCGAAAGATGGGAAAATCTCAAACCGTTACCAATTAAGCGACGAGCAAATTTCCGACAATGTCATCGGAGTGATTTTCGCTGCCCATGACACGACCGCCAGCATCCTTACATGGATACTCAAATATTTGCACGATAATCAGGATTTGCTTGATGCTGTGACGGTAATATATACTATTAACATTTTATTCAGCATACATGTACGTTATATGCATACAAGTATACGTACAACCATCTTTTTTACAAACATTTTTATTATAACCCTAACAAAAATTACTTTTGTAACAATTTTGCCTAACCAAGAATTACGTGTAACTGTCTTATTCAAATTAAAAAATTAATCTTGTATTGTAACATGTTATTTAAATTGTCAATTTGTTTATTTGATTTCAAACGAATTTTCATTAATATTATTGACGTAATAATAATACATAAACACAAATTTTTGTATGAGATAATCTCACGACATGTACAAGGGTTAATGCATGATTACGTGAATGAATGAAAAATATATATACATATATGCAAGATACTTTTATTCTATATTATCTTATAATTTGAGGACAAAAATTAGTGTAGGATCGATATACATGAAGTAATTTTTATACGAGTATGACTTTGCTTTAGATATTTTTTTGATGGTGTTTATGGCTAAGAATTTTTTTAAGATTAATTATTCCTTAGCTAACATGCTCTTATGATTTTGACAACAATTGCATGTTAGGGTGAAAATTCATTGACTTATATATTATGACATCTAAATCATAAAAGTCTAAGTATGTAGATATTGACATGCATGTTGTGAGTCCTAATAATAAACAAAAATAATATATATATAACAACCAATAAAATAAATATAATTAATTAATTAAAATTAAAAACTACACTCCTCATACAAGAATTATTAAAAATTGCATCATAATTATGCATTCAAGTTATTAATTTCTTCGTTGTTTTTTTATCATTTTTCATATTTCAATAATCATTTACTCCCTCCGTTCCAACCATTTGTATACGTTTGCTTTATGCACGTACGTCGATACTCGTTTTCTTTTATCTATATCTTTAGCTACGTGTTACTAAAAATTATAAAAATTTGATATCATAATGTATTTTATTAGACGATTTAAACAAAATCTCACATGACTATCTTTTATCTTATATATTAGAAGTTATATTGAAGATTCTCATCAATTATAAATAGTGTTAAAAAGTCAAATGTATACAATTCGTTGGAATGGAGTGAGTATCTTTTAATAATCTCTGAATATATCCAATATGATCACGTAAAATTATGCAAGTTTTAATGTTTTCTCCAAGTAATTTTTTTTTGAGAAATTTAAATAAAATGCATATTTAATATATATATCCATATATTAATTAGATTATTTATTTATTTGTTTGTTTGTTTTGGAATGTACGTAGAAGGAACAAGAAGGAATTAGACAAAGGCTAAAGATTGAGGACAACCGTGGTCTTACATGGGAGGATACACGTAACATGCCTTTGACTACTCGTGTATGCATTCTTGTCACAACTTCATATTTTTTTATTTCTTTTTGTTGATCACTATTGTACTCCCTCCGCTTCTCTATGATGTTCCACATTTGATTGTGAGACAAAATTAAGAAAATGGATATATGTGGAGGAAAATGAAGATAGAGAAAAGGAAGTGGGGTCACAAGCAATAAGAACCACAAAATATTTACTAAAAAGAAAAGTGGAACATCTCAGTGAAGTTTCCTAAAAAAGAAATGTGGAAGATCTTAGTGAAGGGGAGGGAGTATTACATTTCTATACTACATAGAAAATTAAGTTCATATTTTATGAATCTAATTCTATACTTTTTTTTAAGTGAAGATTAATATCATTAATAATAAGTCATCCGGCATCTATAAACGATGTCAAACTGAACTGGATACAGATTTGTAAAAAATAAATAAATAACACCTTTGAGACAAAGATCACTATTAGAATAAAGCGCTTCTGCATAGTCTGCTATATATCGTTATTTATTGACACAGTCTTTCGCGAAGGAATCTATAGATCTGATGAAATAGTCTCCAAAATGATGAACTTTCTCTATTTTGACAAATAGTAGACCGAGATCTGACCTCAATTGTATCACCGTACGTAGAAATTTCATTGCTCTCATGATCTTGCACATACTTCTTGAAATCTAAGCCTTATACTAATGTAAAAGAGTGAAACCTCGAATTAAAAGACATAAATCTTGAAATAAAAGACGAAAAAACAACTCTCATGAAAGAGAGACTTTTATTGAAGAAGATTTGATTATCAAGTATTGAGAATATCTAATTCTATACTTATTTTAAATAAATTATGAAAAAGTTCACCCACTCATGGGTAATTTTAATTTAAAGATTAGATCGCTTTTTTTTTTTGTACAATAATACAATAGTCTTACATAAGTTTTCTCAAAAATGAATGTTTCATTCAGATCGTTGTATGACATACAACTGCAATATTCCATCATTGCATGCTTAATTAAGATCGTTATTCGTGTTTCTTATACAGTACAACATCTTTACAGAAAATCATGCAAAAGTTTTCACAAAAATGAATGCTTCATCGAGATTGTTATAAGATGCTACTCATGCTCTGTATACATCAACTACATTATTACAACTGTATATATACAACTACTCTGTATATCATTGCATGCTTAATTAACACCGTTATTCATATTTCTCATATATACAATACAACCGTCTTACAAAAGTTTTCACGAAAATGAATGTGTCATTTTATAATCATTGTATGACGTACAATTGCATTATACAATATACAACAATCTTACATAAAACCATACACATTATTATTATTTGTAATTAATTAGGTTAATTAGACAAGTTAAGAGTAATTAGTGTTTTGACGATATGATGTTAATTATATATAGGTGATCCAAGAGACATTAAGAAGGGCAAGTATACTATCATTTACATTTAGGGAGGCAGTGGAAGATGTTGAATTTGAAGGATACTTGATTCCCAAAGGGTGGAAGGTCCTCCCTCTATTTAGAAGTATACATCATTCTCCTCACTTCTTCCCTCAGCCTGATAAGTTTGACCCTTCTAGATTTGAGGTACTACAGTATTAATTACGTATATTCTTAATTCTTCCCTAATAATTTCATTACATTTTTCTTCATTTTCCTCGTTCGTTTAAATGGGACCGTGCATGAAACCGATTTTGATGCTGATAGGTTCGAATTCAGATCGTAGATATCGATTCCCATTACTTATTAATGATATACAAAGTATTACATTATTAATCAGTTCTAATAAGTTTTGAATAAACATATAAATAATAATTCGTAATTGTTAGTTGTAGATGACGACTAGATTAACTAGTAAAGTCATTTCACTTTGGCAATGTAATTAAGATGTAATTAAGTTAAATTAAATAACTATAGAATTCATGCATGTAAATATATGTGTAATCATGTTATTTTTGGCATGAAATAATTAATGTAGCTAGCTAAATATATGAGAAACAAATTACTAATTAAATCGAATAGTATTTATGAATAGTAGGACAATCCAAAAATTTGGATCTTGCATGGATTGATAATATAAGGTTAGCAATGCGTAGATAATTATGTATGGTAGGGTCCTTAGTATTGTGTGATTGTGTCAATGTATGTTAAGTGTTCCTTTGTTATTCAACACCGTACCATCCATGTTTAATTGTTTATAAACACAACATCAAATCTCAAATCACGTGACTAATATTTTGGACTCCTTGCTTCATTTATTCAATTACTATTTCTCTTTTTTTTTTACTATTATTTTCCTCCATTCATTATGGAATATTAATATTATTAGTATAATAAAGAGATTAATTAACAATTAATAATTGTAATTTATTTATTATAAAAAATGAATGGTATTTGTAGGTGCCACCAAGACCTAACACATACATGCCTTTTGGCAATGGAGTTCACTCTTGTCCTGGTAGTGACTTGGCTAAGCTTGAGATGCTTGTTTTACTCCATCATCTCACTACCACTTATAGGTATTTATCTTTTCTTTTTTATAATTTTATTGTTCGGTTCAGTCTTATTTATTTCACTTAATTATAACATTAATTACCGTATACGTTATTGGTGCCTAACTTTTCTACATTATATATCTATGTTTAAATTATGTATACTTCTAATTAGTTCTATGCTCATGTGATTAGAGCAAGGTGAAAGTTCATTATTGGTTGAATAATGACATGCATACTGGTACAAACAAAAATTTGTGACTATTTATATATGTCTTGACTACGAGTAATTAATTAATATGGAGTAAGAATTGTGAAAATCAGTATTCGTACGTGAATGAGTTTCCTGTTGATAATAAACGTGTGTTAAACATGGATCTCAACCCCTAAATAAAGTTACACATAGACTCATCACTCTCCCAACCAAACTTGACAGATTTGTTTAAGTGTAGTACAATAATTGTTTTAAAAACAAGCAAAAATATACAGTACATGCTCAAGTGGGTTTTTAGGACTAATTAACATATAGGACCAAAAAGGACCACACCACTTTGAGTCCCTTAAGCTTTGGAGATGGTCCATAAAGCTAACCTTAAGGGCATTCACTTTGTGAACTTCATGAGTTTGGCCCATGTATGATTTAATCCTTGATTTTGGAATATGTCCTCTAATATTCTGCACGATAGATCTAATGAGATATCGTTTTTCGTCAAGTTAGTGAAAAATATTTGTAAAAAAAATAAGGGTTTTTCTACGTTGTACCCTCCTGTTTTTCCGTTTTCTACCATGTACCCCTCCTATTTTCAAAATTCCCACTAATACCCCTATAGTCAATTAACTTCATGAAACGTGACCTAATCATAATTATCCGTCTAACTTTATGTTAATTAGATGACATGACAATGATTCTAGGCTATGACATAACTAGTTTTGACGACCTTGACTCGTATTCCCTCAATTTTCCCCAACTTTTCCTCTATTTCATTAATATACCTCATTTTTCTCATTTTATACATCAACTTCTTATTCCTTTTTACCTTATTGATTTTCCTCCACTTTCTCCCCAGCTTATTTTTTAACTGAAAATAATGATATTTTACTTATTTCTAACGAAATTAATTTAATCACATTAACAAACAAAGCATTGATGTTGCACTTAAAATAAAAAGTGAAAGAGTTATGATAAAATGTAGAAAAAAAAATCAGAAATTATGCATGCAAAATTAGAATTAGAGAAAACATAGGAGACAGAGATGAAAATTAAAAAGAGTTTTTGGGTAGAATAATTGTAATTAGGTCACGTTTAATGAAATTAATCAACTACAGGGGCATAAGTGGAGGTTTAGAAAATAGGAGGGGTATATGATAGAAAACGGAAAAACGGGAGGGTACAACGTAGAAAAACCCAAAAAATAAAGTAGAATTAGTAGGATTCGACATTATTTAATATCTCATTAACGTTTATGACAAATAGTCTCTTCTTAATTTTAGTGTAATAGGGCAACAGCAATAGTAGAGTTCCATGCCATATATTTTTATGGTCACATCAACCTATTCTATTATATATGAAACTCATTTATTTTTTCATCAATGGTGAAGTTCCATAACAATTTTTTAATGAGACTAATTATTCTTTTATTCATTATTTTTATTCAATTATTCACAAATATCAATGTATGAAGTTAGTTCTTTATTTTAGAAACCAAATTCATATAAGGAGCTCTTTATTTAGTGGAACAATGGATAAGGAGTTTCTTTAAGAGGTGAGTATGAAACTTCTTATTTATCCCTATTTCTATTGCCCGAACTACCAAGGGTGGGTTACATTCACACTACTGTTATTTTCATCCACGTGGATAGCTCATAGGCACTCTATGGGGCAAAACTATGTACTATTTTGACTTTTTCTTTAATTTTTGGTTTAATAATATTAATATATTATATTTCATCTAATTTTAAATTATTGTTCCATTTAGGTAATACATATAAGAAGTACTCCGTATTATATAGAAATTGGACAATTATTTAAAGTCGGATGAACTATTTACATATCCTTCATCACTCTATTTTCTTCCCGTTTGACTATATATGACTTTCATTTCGAAGATATTTAAGGTTGAAATATTGAAAATTTGACTAAAAAATCAAATATGAAAAAAAGAAAAGATATCTTTTTGTGTAAATCATCTAGGGAATAGTTTAGTCGGTATATGAGCCGTACACAACCACAAGGGCACTACAACTCTCTCTCGAGGGTTTAAACACTAGTATGTTCTAGAGGTTTGAGTTCGAGGTCTTTGGTTGAGATGGACAACATCTTACTGGTTGATCTAAATGAAAAAGTATGTACTCCGTATTTCATAGAGCGAGTAGGGTTCGGTGGTCCAATTAGCCATCATCTAGCTAGTACCAAGATAGTTCCATAGGCTTTGGGATGAAAAATAGATCTCCAAGATTTTGGTGATGATGAATTGATGGGTCTTTAATTTGGGGTTGAAATCAATGCAAGTGGTACCAATTTAGATTCCTCTGATTATAGTTTTGTGTTACTCGTATATGGTTATGGTTTCCCTGTATGGAGAATCGAAAAGGATATATCCAATACATACATAGATTTTAAATGAACGGTGCACATATTCTGAATTGAAATATTTTGTTGTTTAGGTTACCTTAGGTTACATGTACATGTACATGTACATGTACTCTCTTAGGATCGCAATGTCATCGATCAAAAATGTTGAAATCACGTACAGTATTATGAAGCGTTCTGATCTGTTGTTTAGATTAGTTCTATTACTGTACAACGCAATTGAGTGATTTAGGGTCGCAATGTCATCAATAAAAAAATGTTGACCGTTGTTTAGCTAGGTTAGTTCTATTGTACAGTAGCGTCATTGAATGGTTTAGGATCTCAATGTCATCAATCAAAAATGTTGTAATCATGAGAGTTGTTCATCAATCCTTAACACTCGGTGACATATATAATTAGACACTTTGAAAGCATGAAAATGAAGTATCAATATCAAGATTATAAAGAATTCTTGTACTTGTGTTGATGTAGTTCAAACATGCATATCAATAAAATTATAGGGAGTAAATAAAAGTAAAGGAGTTTTAGCAAGAGTTAACCATGCTAACTTTGTAAGGGAGTTTTAACATCATTTTTATCGTCGAGAATGTGTTAGTAGGTTCGACCACGGTCTAAAATCAATCCTTTTAAAATTCGTTATCAACCCTATACGGGTAAGAAATAGACCATGTTAAAGGAAATTAAACATCACAAAAATTGTTTTGCAAACAATTTTAATTAAATTCCATAATGTTTCCAGTTCATGCATGATACCCATGTCTTTTTCATTTGTCCTTCAATTTAGGAGTATCCTAATTTGTACTGTATATTGCTTAATCCTAAGTAGGGTAGAACACGGATCAGATATCCAATCTAAAGTGTTAGTTCGAATCAGATATCCAAAATATTTAATCGAATTTGGAGCGTATATTAGATCGGATCGGACAATCAAATTTTTTGCTCAACCCTACGGACAAGGACATTATCATTTTCTCATCTAAATTTAATTTAGAAAATTTTGGCTACCTAATTGACAATTTGGTAACCTTTTGTCAGCCTATGTGATTTGGCATATATAGATGGTCCTACATTCTTACACAAACATAGCATATAGTTGTAAAATCAAACATATCTAACTTTTATTTATCTAAATTTTCTGACTTTGGAAAATTAATTATGTACTCGTGAATTTTGACTACCTAAACAAGACTAATATCACATTTTTGGCCAAATAATAACTAAAATGTCGGTCTAGGTCTAAATATTTAATATAATGTTTTGATTTTATTTTTCAGGTGGAAAGTAGATGGAGACGAAGACGGTATTCAATATGTTCCCTTTCCCGTGCCTAAACACGGTTTCCCGATTTCAGTGTATTCACGAAGGTGAATTTACAAGAAGAAAATATAATAACGTCAACGGCACAACATTACTACTTCCTCCGAATAATTAGTTTTCTCGACAAATCGTTAAGTTTCGTTGTAATTATTAATTAATTTCTTTTCTTTTCTTTTAGGGCGATAAAATTTCTTGTTAACATGTGCCAAAAATTGCACCTGTGAGCATGATTATTTTAAATATCGTATTTTAATTTTTCAAAAGGCCAGGGTGCCTAATTTTTGCACCCTTCTATTAGAAGTCATTATGATTAAGGTTATACGAGTATTTGCTCAATGTAATTAAGTGTAAGGTGGGAAATGAAAATTAAAATATCAAGATCTCAAACAAACCTTGAGAAAGAAAAAATCATTAACAACTACAATGAGACTTTTCTAAATAATTTTTTAGTAAGACTTACCATTATATGGAATTTCTCGTTAATGTTGATGAGAGACCGTATTTCTATTAAATTTGTGTTTTTTTTAAAGGATAATGGGTTTGTGGTCTTCTATTCATCCAAACACTAATGTGGATAAACCTAAGACTTTGCCTTTGATCACTACTATTTCTTCTAAAAAAAAGTCAAAATTGTTCACACAAATTGTTAATTATCATGAAAATTATTTTAATTGGGAACCCATTTTTATCATGTTAATTGTGCACTCAAGGTAGCCACGTTGATAAAAATGCAACACAAATTCTCAGATTCTTTTTAACGGTTTTGTTAAATACAATCCTTAGGGTTGTATTTAAACAATTAAAACTTTCCACCAAATTACACAAACATTGATGTAATTAATTTTGGTGTCTTACATACAGCTCTAAGGGTTGTATTTATCAATTTCCTTTTTTTAATTCTCTCACAAGACCTTCTCACAGTAACTCGTTGTGGACCGAAAATGTCTTAGCCAAGTAGTTAAGATGAGATGCTTTGAGACCGTAGATTCCAGGTTCGAATCCTCCCTCCCCTTTATTGTAATGCGTGGGACATACTAATAGAATAATAATATGGAGTAATGTCGACATGACATAGGTCCACCCCGGCGCGGCCACGCGCGGGTTTGGGTAGGCGAATGAATCTTCATATGAAAACGGATCGAATGGAAATTTAAATCGAAGTGGAGTCGCCACCGAATTTTGTGGTTATTCGGAACCATTCGAGCCCACTCTATGTCGTAGTGGTCCGTATACAAAATACGGTCCATTTTCGATGTCAGAGTTTATTGGGCTCGTCCCTTTGCATTTGATACCAATACCGACATTATCGGATATTGTGTATTGAATGACTCTCGTGCGCCAACGGTTTTGGGCATCCGGAAACCGAGGTTCTGAGTAAGGGGTGAGGGTAGGGGTGTCAACGATCAGAGCCGGCTCGTAGAGCCCTCGGAATCGGCTCGGTCAAAGCTCGGCTCAAGCTCGGTCAAAACGAGCTCGAGCTCGAGCTCGAGCCGAGCTTGTTCAAATCTGAGCCGAGCCCGAGCTCACTAAGGCTCGGCTCGGAAGCTCGTTTGGGCTCGTTTTTTTAGTTTTCTACATTATAAGTTTAATAATTTTAAATTCTAATAATTCAAAATATATGTTTATTTGATATTTATAATTATTATACTTTAAAATTTTGTAACAATAAAATTTTGTCTTTTAAAAAAAGTTAGTTTTAGTTATATATATTTATAAAGAGACGAAAAAATATAATGGTAAACGAGCTTGGAACGAGCTCGAGCTGAGCTCGAGCTTTTTACGAGCCGAGCTCGATCTCCAATTTTTTGAGCTCGACGAGCTTCGAGCCGAGCCCGAGCTCGAGTTCAAACTTACGAGCCGAACCCGAGCCCACCCGAGCTCGAGCTCAGATCGGCTCGTTTACACCCCTAGGTGAGGGTACGTGTTGGGAAGCCCACAAAGGACACCCAACCCCGCCCGCACATTAGCGGCCTCTACTAAGAATTCGAATGACTTACAATACACGCGCTAGTTAAACGGGAAAATGATATGCAAAGAGTATTTTCCCTAAACATGTGAATTGAATTGAATGGGTTTCTAAGTCGATTTAATGCAGTTAATTCTACGTCATAGTAGAATTTAGCATGCGGGTTCATTTAGTACAATAAACGAACAAGAATTAAATTGACAAAAGAAACAATCAAACGGTTAGTAACGTAGCTCGATATTAACGGTTTGTACAAATATTGGATTAAATTGAAAAGATGCAAATATGAGGATGCATGATTTGAAAAGATAGTATACACGCGATTAATTATGCACGTGTTGACCTAAGTCATAAAATACTATCGAGTTTGAAAAATAGGATAATGTACGACTTGTGTTTGAGTCGTTATGAGGCCACTCGATCGAGTAGTCGATAGACTCGATCGAGTAGGCCCTGAAAAGACGTTTCTGTTTCGTGGTACAGACCGTACTCGGCCGAGTTATAGACCAACTCGGTCGAGTACATGGCCACTCGACCGAGGCACTGTGAGACTCGATCGAGTGGGTGTCGTGACAGCCATTCTGATTCGGTTTTGAGGTGCCACTCGACCGAGTGGGCTAGGCACTCGGTCGAGTGCCCCCTGTACGAATGGTAATCCGTTTGCAAGTTGAATATTGATTTTGAAATTGCTTTTGATTTTTGATGATTCAGTGATTTTACCGAATCGGGCATAAATATTGCACAATTTATGTTCGACTTGGTTTTTTATAAATCGCGAATTTTGTTGAACCGCATATAAATATTGTTGAATTTATACTCGACTCTAATTTTGAAGGCTCGTTATGTTCCATAGTCGATTATTGAATCGGTATGGAGTACTAGAGCGAAAAGAAAACAAAGAGATTTCAGAGAAAGTAATTAGCGAGACTTGAATGTTGTTTAGGACTTACGGTTTGACATAAATTGAGGCCACTCGATCGAGTCATTGAGGGACTCGACCGGGTGAGCACTTGAAAAACCTTCTGTCCAGATCTGGTGACCCTATTCGACCGAGTTATTGATCAACTCGACCGAGTAGGCCGCCACTCGATCGAGTCATTGTGAGACTCGACCGAGTAGAGGTCCTGCAGACCATTCTGTCTGGATTTCGTGATGTCACTCGATCGAGTGACGTAGGCACTCGACCGAGTGGCACCTGTACGTGATCAGAAATCGCTTGCATTCGATTTGAATCGTTTAAATTAACCGAGACAATATAAGTATTCCTCCGTGTTTGTAGTGTTATAATTGGATAACATCTACGTTAACATCAACGGAAAATTGAATCGGCTAAATTATTTGATTTGATTTATTAGACTCGACATCCAATTATGGAATTGGCATCGGGTCCAACATATCGATACTTTGCTTAAATAAAGAACTTGATTCCCTCGACTTCTCCGACATCGAAATAAATCCCTAAGGATTGTGATGTCAGATCCGTGTCAACGGGTTTCAACCCTTACTGGAATACGATGTTTGCTTTTTTTAAGAAATCGATGCGACATGCGAATAATAATGATACAAACGATATGAAAATCATTGTTGAAGTTAACCTATCGCAATAATCGAGTAATCGGGATATCAGAACGAGCGACCGTCAACGCTGTGTGCAGTACACTTGTATGTTCGTGTTTCCTCATTCCGATATCACTCATACTCGACACAAATTGATAGGTATTTTAATGTTTTGATATTAGTATTATCGATATTAATGATGCGATAATAGCGATAAACGGAATAAATAAAAACGACCCATATGAAATAGACACGACGCGAGAAAAAGGAAGAGAAGGGAAGAAACGGGGTTTGGACACCCTCAACCTACATGTTCTTGTCTCGGTGCGGACTCGTAACCGTGGCTATAACACAAGAGTTTTCGAGGTTTATGGAGGTCGAGTTATGGTGGCTCGGGTTGTTGATTCCTAAACTAGGCTTAGGGTTTTTGCTAACGAATCACTTAGGGTTTGCTTAGGGTTCGTAAAAGACGTAGTATGTGTGTATGAGGTTGCTCTAGGGTTTTGAAAGTTGTGAAAAAAGGTTCTCGAAGAGGGGTGCATAGGGGTTGCTTATATAGGAAAAGCTTGGGCTTCGGTTTAGGGTTACTCGACCGAGTAGGTGGCTAACTCGGTCGAGTGGCCCGTTACGCCAGCCGCCGGGCTTGAATAAGGGCCCACTCGATCGAGTGGGTGAGGCACTCGATCGAGTGGCCCAGCTGGGTCGCGCGGGTCACTCGCTTGGACCTTGACCATGGATATTTGATGAGTTTGAGTTTGAATTGGGCTTTTGATGTTTGAGGGGTTGTTTGGTATGTCTCGGAAACGACTTTGACCGGGATTGACCCAATCGTGACGAGTCGGTTTTAATTCCGGTGTCGGTTTCGGCCCAAATTAGCCTTGTTTGATTGGAAACGGCCCGCTGGGCCTGGATTTGAGGTTGATTTTGTGAGATTTGTACTCTGTAAGTGTGTTAGCCAGCGATTAATGGATTTGAGCCCGTATCCGAGCGCGTAGAAGCATGTTAGCGTCCGATCATCATCGGGTGTTTTTTGAAAACTGCCATAGACACCTGGCAGTCAAAATGCGGGTGTCTACAAGTAATAATTTAAGAAATATATATATTATGAAGTATTAAAATTCCTCAAGTGAGGTAAAAAAAATTCCTTTATTATTAAAATTATTTTAAACAAAAATCATACCTTCATCAATAAAATTCCTTTAAAAAAAAATTAATAATAATAATAATGAAGTACTCGTAATAAATTTATTGAGACCGTCCATACCGGAATTGGTGTTTTTTTTTTCATTTTTTTCTAATGACCCATGCAAGTGACTATTATTAGGGCAAGGGAGACTCAACCCTCGGGTCATGTCAGATTCGGATCCATAATACTGTCATTCTTGGGACTCGGTTTCACACACCTTACCTTCCTAGTTTCCTATCGATTCTTATTATAACGACCGGTTTAGTTATGACCTGGGTTAGAAATCCATGTTATGGCGAGAACGAAAACATAGGCTCAAGTCCAAAAATGATTTTCTTTGACAAAAGACAATTGAGTACTCGTACAAGTTAAAAATATGAGATGTGGCGGATGACTATGCTGAATGTGAATGGAATCTTCAACTCTAAAAATGCTTCCCTAAGCTCTGTGGCCAAATAGCCAGCTCAGTCCGGCCCGGTCCCCGTACTTTTGGATAAGTTTTTGCCGGCATCATAGTTCGGTCACCTAAAATACTTTTTTTATACGGGTCGGGTCTGGACCACAAAAGAGAGAGTCGAGCAAGGTCCGGCCCGACCTCCATTCCGGTTTTCACCTAACTCCATTATTAGCATCCCTACCAGTTAGTCCGGGAGATCGACAGTTTAAGTGCAACCAAACAGTTTTTTCAGAGTTTGGGGAAGCGAGTGCTCGCCCCTGTCAATTCCGACAAGAACCCATCTCGTCAAATCAACCAACAAGCCAACGAACAACGGGTTTGGCAGGTCATAGGTTTGCTGATTCATCAAGATAAAATTCAGTATTGACTACAGTTTCGTAAGCATATTAAGAACATTAATTTCGATCCATAACCACACATATCGAGTTCAATCCCCTTTGAAAAGCAAGACAAAACCCGTTTTGTTTGTTTTCGAAATGATGCCTGTACTGTACTGATGCATATCAGATTTCAGAATGCAACCAGCACAAAACAAACTACAAGCAACTGCAACCACAGAGATATCAGGAAAACTAAATCTTGAAGAATGACCCTGGCCTACTACCTGGGGCCCCACGTGCCGGTAGGGCCGTTTCCAGGCTGGAAACCGTGGTCTCCGAGAAAATAGTGCAGGGTAAAATTACGCCACAATAAAATTAGTGCACCTCAAAATAAATATCGGTAATGACACAAAGATAACGATGCATGAATGAATACATAGAAAGAAAAACGAATCAAAGAGTTATATACTGTGTACTTTTTGCTCACAGCTGGAAAATACTGATTTATTGCGAATGAATACAAGAAAAAAAAATCTAATTTCAAACTAGATATAGATTATAGAGCCACAGATATCACAGTTTTTTTTAAGAAGACTCCGGATAATAGGTCTCGGGTTCAGATTCGATTCCCCCTCCCGGTATTGCAATGCAACTAAGTGCATGCTTTGTTGGACCAAAAAAAAACTTAAGGAAACCAGTTTGAAGAAAAAAAATAGAAACAAATACGGAGTATTCACAGAACTTTCGTTTTTTTTGCTTTTTTGTTCCATAGATAACATAATACGCAGTACTTAATACTGTCAGAGTGCCAGCATACTGTTTTTACTGTCATTGTAAAAAAGTTATCAACACATAACAGAAGAAACCTTGGTTAAAGTAGAGACCATTACACCTCCAAAGATAAGCGGGAATAACATGAACTTTTTTTTTTTGAAACGGTTTCATCATGACTGACAAATTCTCCGATCCATAAAACTAGAGTCACTGATTGGCAGCTATCTCCATATAACTACACCATAGTTACCCGGAAATTGTCGGAATGTCACAACACGACTTCTATATCTTATGCCAATCTTCTATATAAGGTCTCTAGTTGCAAAGACGAGGTCACAACTCACGAGGAGTCTCTACCTATACGGCTATGCACTCTAAACCTACAATTTCTCAGAATATGGGGTAGCGGAATCCACAATACAGTAGGGCTCAGGCATGTTGTGTGCTCTTCAGATATGCTACTGTAATCAAGGTGAATAACATGAACATTTGTTCTTCAAATGTTCATATAATGCAGCAATTATGGGGAGTAAGCTCCCTCACGCAAGAAGTCGGACAGTTTCATAATGCATGCAAATCAAATCATCAAAATTCTAAAGTACGTAAGGCAGTTATTTTGAGTGTAGTTTATGCCCGTTGGCAGGAACGAAACAAGATAACTTTCTTAGTGTAGGACCAGAAATTTTGATGATCGTAATATAGCGATCAACTAACCCTAGGCACCGTACATATGTCCACCCCACCCCAACCCTTGGTTCTTCTCCACGTCATCTCTCACCACTGCAACTACTATGCCTCCGCCACCACATTGTCCCCCTAAAGCGTGAGGTGAAAGAATGGGGGTCTGAAAATAGTGGTCAGGTATGAGAAGTATTAGGTCTTCAGTTTGGATATCTCAAATTTCAATCCTACGAGGACACCATTTTAACGGAGCAACACGCATTTCATAAACTTCAAAGAGAGCTACCGTATAAATATGTCTGATACTATTTGAGATACATGAGTTCTGATGTAGCTTAGAGGAGTAGAGGACCTAGTAACTAGTAATCGCAGTCATTACCAAACTACGAGGAGATTTTAAATTCATATATACGGATAAACCAAATAAAAATTCATCAAGTCGATGGTAACCATCGATGTAGAATGAACAAATGGGATGATGAACATGGCAAGTATGAATTTTGAAACACGATTCTGTAAGTTCATCAATAGACAACTAATCATTATAAGCAAAGCAGCTACATCTGTTTCAAAATCACCCTATGAGATTCAAATTCTACAACATCTTGTACTAACATTAAAGTACCATGGTTACCGGATTCGCTATGAATACACTTTTCCCGATTCATGATTCGCTCCTTCAGAGTATGTGTCACGTGTATTTTGGTAAGCAAACATGATAAAATTCGATTTTGATAATTCACGGTTCGCTATCACAACTAGTAAAGAAAAGGAATGAATTTGTACCTAACTTTGCCTGCATACTCAATATACCCTTCCCCAAAAGTATCAACCATCAACGCCTCCTCCAACTTTGCTTTCTGATCGTAATACAGAACACAAACCGCAACAATGTATATGCAGCTAAAAGGAGCCCGAAGTGCCACGAAGTAGGTCAAGAACAAGAGCATTGTGGACGCATAAATTGGATGACGAACCCATCTATACGGCCCAAACTGCACAACTGCAGTAGGCACCACAACCTTCTCGGAATAATTCGCTAGGTACAACGAGGCATTGTATTGTGTAAATAGTGTGAGTATTATCAAACCCCATATACCGAAATTACTCAACCCTCCAGGAATAAGATGCAATTCCGGACCTTCGAACGCTGCAAGCCAATGTCCAACCATGACTCCGAAAGCAAACAAAGCTTGATACCAACTCGGAACGGTTATATCCCACTTGGGATCATGTGGCCTAGGGTTATAATCTCCGTAAAGACGTTTTCGGATACTCACATTGTAGAAGAAGAAATAGTGATACACCAAGAAGAACACAAAGGGCCAACCTTCTAAAAACCCATTGAAAAATGCAGGAGGAACTAATGTCAGCCAAGTGAATGCAGAAGTAACAATGGCAAGTTGCTGAAACACACTAGCTTCGCCACGAGAATGGTTTCGGAAACAGAAGATACTGTAAACACCAAGCCCAATTGCTACAAACCATGGCCAAAACAACCATGTCCAACTAAAGTACATCCAAATAAATGGATTAAACATCCAAGTAACAGTCCATTTCAATGCAGCAGCAGCAATTGCAGCAATTCCCATCAATTTACAAACATCAAACACACTCAACTTAGATACCATCTCTTTCACCGAACCCGGGGATAAATTCTTAATCTTTTGAGCAAAAACAAAGGGTCCACCTTCAAACCCTAAATTGGAGCTGGGGTTATCGGAAATCGCACATTTAACAGGTTTAACAAAGTGGGCACTTCTCAAAGTAGACGAATTCGATGCTAGAGGTGAGAAAGTTGAAGAATTTACCGTTGTAGAGGGTAAACAAAGGGATGAACGTGATCTGCATACCAGGTGTTTGTTGAAATGCGTAGCTGAAGTTTTGAAAGAGTAAGTAATACCCAAGGAGGTTTTGGGTGAGTATAAGGCGGTTAAAGGAGTACCCATTTGAGATATTGTCTTCAAGCTTAGTATAACTGCAATGTCTTCAATGACCGTACAAGCTCAGTTGCAGATCAACAATGGCGTGAGAGCTTGAGGACTAAATCACTAGAGGTTGAAGATAGATGCGTGACATGAGCTGAGACATGACTCACTAGTGAAATTGAAATTGAAAGTGAAAGTGAAAGTGTTGTTTTTAAGATGAAAAGGGCTGAGCCCATGACGCATTGATGCCCAATCACGAGCCCGACTCAATTTAGATTCGATACAAAAAGTATTTCGTATAATTTTATTTTTTCTTTGTTATTAATTCATGTTTTAGAAGTGAAATACTTGGTACCTTACATTTTAATTTAAAAATAATATTGCTTGAAATTGATTTGAAGGAGTTGTTCGAGTTCGCTGATTAAACGGCAAAATATATTTATTTTATATTTTTCAGTTTTTATGATTTAGTTTATTACTCCGTATAATACGAGTAATAAATTAGTACTTGTAATTAAAAAAATTATAAATATGATTTACTGTCGATTTATCTCTTAATTATTTGTTAGCATAGATGAAAAATTGAGACATTTAGAAAGAAAATTTTAACATTATTCTCATAATAATACTCGTAATAAAGAGTGATTATGTTAACGTGATTAATTTACGGAAATTGAAAGAATAAAATATGCTTTAAACTTAAGCATGGTCAACCATGTAGCTACCCTGTCTTGAGCAACAAGAAAGACTAAAGACTCATAGTCTCATATACCTAATTGATTATGTCTTGTGTCCAATTAATTAATTCAATTTTATTTGAATAGAAGTTTGGTCATTGATTGGAAAGATTAGTTGGTGAATAAATGTAATTTATGTACGTTATGATTCCAACAATGCCTTTAATTAATTATCAAGTTGATTTATGAGAGATTGTCTTTCATTAATTTAGTAGAAGACAAAATATGAGAAATTAATACTCATAATACAGAGTAACATTTGTTCATACTATTATATAGACACAATTGTTTTTTATACACATCTTCTTTTGCTTATTTTTACTATGTACGAGTATTAATTAGTTAACAGAGGTGGTATGTCATTAATCTCAAACCTTTGATCGACCTAGGGATAATGACGAGCCAAGTCGAGTCGAGCAGGAGATTGACCTTGTTCGGCTCGTGCTCATTAAGCAAAATAATTGAGCTCAGAAACACGCTCACGAACTAAAACACAAGTTTGGGCCGAATTTGAGCTTATATTTATTAATTTTACGTTTTTTCCGTCGATATTTTTTGATAACTTGGTAAATATGAAGTATATACCAAAAATATTACTTGTAGATTATAAACTACTCCCTCCGATTTTTTATATTAGTAGTTTTAGTCAAGTGCACGAGTATTAAGGAGACACATGATTGAAGTACATTAATTAAAGTAGAGTAATGCTTTGGAAAAAAATGAATTAAATGAATCCACGGAGAAGAGTAAAAAAAATCAGAGAGGATGATAATACATTAAATGAAAAATGTTGGAGTTGTACAAAATGTAAAAATTATAATTGCATTAAAGGAGATAGTGAACAGGGGAGTGCAAAACTACCTATATACAAAGTAAAATAAAATTTTCATTCACCTGACCCTATTTATATAAAAAATCGAAGGGAGTAAATGTATAAGAACGTTTCATAAAGTGAAACTATGAAGTATGTATATTTATGATTAATATTCATTATAATCCGAGCAAAATAATGCTCCATAATGTTAATTAATCACATTAACTAATGTTGCTTGCGAACTTTTCAAGTGGAACCAACAGTTGCTCGATTTGTCTCGTGAATTTGTCAAATCGAGTTTTGACCAAACCGAACAGCAATTCATTTGGGTCGTCGGCGTTTCAGCTGGATCGTCGGCGCTTTATACGTGATTTTACCGTTTTGCCCTTGTGGAATAATTGTTAATATAATTAATTAGTTTTGTTTATAAATCTAATTTTACATTTCGAAGTATTAATTTGTCACGTAAAATGAACGGTTTATGTGACACGTTTCTCCATGAAGCTCGGAAATCTTTTTCCAATAAGCAATAATCATTTTACGTGACAAATTAAGTTGATTGGTTTTTAATTAACTTAATTTATGTTTCCGAGTTTAAATTTGTCACGGATTTGCAATATAACGGTTTATTTGGCACATTTCCCCATAAACCTCGGAATCTTTTTTAAAATTTTCTATTTAAACTCTTCTCGTACTTCATAATTCATTTTCACTTCTCTCTCATTCCCTCCTAAACCAACATTTTAAAATTCCATTTTTTTTTTCTAAAATCGCTTCTCAAAACCGCTTCTCAAGAAATCGGCCGTACCGAGCAATCAAGTAAGGTTTTTGTTTTATATCTCATCTATCTTATAATTTTGTAATTAGTTTCTAGGTCGATTTATTTCATTTCAATTGATTAGGATGGTAGTTATGGTAGTTTGCTTTGTTGTTTGCGGCATGATTAGAGATTAGTTGACGGATTGTAGGGAGAATTTGTCGGAATAATCGAAAACCCGGAGACGTGCGACGCGGCAAAACGTGAGTCTTTCAAGTTTTGTGGATCTGCAAAACGTGACTTCTTCACGTTTTGTGGATCTGCAAAACGTCAATTTCTCACGTTTTGTGGCCCTCAAAGCGTCAGTTTCTCAAGTTTTCACGTTTTGATACGTTCAATTTTATAGAATACGTTTGATTTACGTATAAAACGCGTTATTAATTTTTATAATGTCACGTTATTTAAGTCTTGAATTATATATGTATATAAGTAAAGTATAAGTTGAATTATATAGAATTATGTATAATTTTATTTTTTTTGTGTATAAGTTGAATATATATAATTTGAATTATATAAAGTATAGAATTATACATAAGCTGAATTATTTAAGTATTGAATTATATATAACTTATTATATAGAATTATTAAGTTGTATATATAAACATAAGTATACGACAAATATTTACGGAAATAAATAGATTAAGTTTTTAGGACAATTTAAACTTAGTTTCATGTGAAGGTGACGTATGAAATTTTCATCGATAATTTGTTTGTAGCCATATAATTAAAGCATGGACTTCGTAAATAGTATTATGAAATATTAGTCGTCAACGTAATATCGTTTTATGTTTTTTTTGTTATCTAATCTGTTAGGGTAATAAGTGTGTAATAATTTCTGTATATATATACTTTATTTTAAATAGAGTTCTGTAATTATCGTTTCTGTCAACGTAATATATATATATATATATATATATATATATATATATATTATTTCAAATAGATGGCGGATAAAGGGAAGAATAAGGTTGAGGGTGACCGGGTTACTGGTAGGTTGGTGACGGCTTCTAAGCGTAGGCAGAGGGGTCAACCTGCCATGGGACCACCGGAGGCGTCGGCTGCCACGCAGTCACCAGAGGAACCAGTCGTTCCTCTAGTAGAGAGTAGGAGGTCATCGGACGTACGCTCGAAGTCTAGTAGTGTTCGGATCCGAATTGTCCGTCGTGAGACACCGTCTTCACAGGCGACGACCGTGTCGGGGGGCGTTCCCGAAGACTCTCGGTCCATCCAGTCTCACGACCTTAACTTGTACTTCGACGACCACGCCCGAGAGCACGACATTCCGGAAGACACTCCCGTTGAGGACGACCAGCCCGAAGAGGAGCGTCCAGTTCGACAATGGAGGTTGTCGTGTTCCCAAAATGGAGAACTTGATTGGTGTATGCATGAAGAAAGTTTCGATCATATTTCTTCAACCAAGTATCAGTTATGTAAACCGGGATTCTAGTTAGCTCGTACCTTTGTCTGAAGTCATCCCAAGCTGCGACCACATCTGGGACGGTATTGGCATACAGTACTCGTCCCCAACCATATTTCATGAAGTTCTCGACAGGAGATTTGCGCTTCCACACTTTATGGGCACGGATTTCAATACAGTTTGTAATATGCCAAGTACATAGCAAATTCTGGGTATATGGAGTTGGAAATACAAGAGGAATGGCCTCCACCGACCCCATCTCTCGATCGGTCACAATGACATTCGGCACCTTATCACCAGTGAGCATCCGTAACTTACGCAACACCCATATATACGAAGGCTTGTCTTCATATCGGAGGAGGGCATAGGCGATGACGAAAGATTTTCGAACAGGTGTAATCCCAACCATCTCCACTAATTTCATATCGTACGTGTTTGTTTTGTACGTTGCATCCATGAGCACGACTTGATGGTAAGTCCGGTACATTTTAACAGACTCGGGATGCGCCATGAATATACGCTCCACCTCCAACGTAATCTCATTCTCAAAGAAAATGTGGACGTACTGCTCCCTACGCGCCAGAACAAGCATCTGCTCAACTGCGTTCCTCCCTTCTCTTGACGTAGCCCTCAATTTAGCCCCAATATTGTAAATCGTGTTTATCGAAGGTCGAGGTTTACCTGGGTTCATGTTATGAAGGCCCTCCAGAACTTTAGCCGGTTGAACATGCGCCTTCAGAGACGTAATAACGAAAGTCTTCTCAACGTCATTCAGAGCTGCTCGACGACAATGACCGTCATCGTACTCAAGTAACTTGTGATTATGTACGCCAGTTGGACCCACGGTAAGAATCCATCTTTCCCGATCAAGGGTTTGACAGGCTTTCACCTAAAATCTGCACCCAATCTTCTTAGATTCCCTTGTACCTGTCTTCGGATGACCGTATCGATCACATTTGAAGTAATTAGCGCCAAGATCTAAAAGCTCATCTCTTCGACTTTTACGCTGGTTGCTGGCTTTGACCAGGTTAATTCCGATGGCTGACGCTATTTCGTTAGCATAATTAAAAGCTTCGTTCGAGCTACCGAAAGGGGCGCAAATATGAAGCAACAACGGTAGTCAATGCCGTCCCCACCAAAATCCTCCGGGTACACCTAGACAAAAAATATTTTAGTAACTACAAAAATTCCTAAATGTATAATTACTACAATAATTCCTAAATGTATACGTAAATTTAGTCTACAAAAATGAATCTTCGTGTTAGTCCTAAATGTATCACTACAAAAATTCCAAAATGTATAATCCTAAATTTTAGTAATCACTACAAAAATTCCTAAATCAAAAACATAAACGACCCTTTTACACCGTAACTTATAATGAAACTTAAAATAAAAAAAATGTGACAAAAACATTTCCACAACATTGAAACGTTAAAACATAAATAAATAAATAAATAAATAAACCAAAAAATAGGACAAAACGTGGAAAAGGCAAGTTTCACGGATCGGTAAAACGTGGGAGATTCACGTTTTACGGATCAGTAAAACGTGAGAGTACCACGTTTTACCGGTCGGCAAAACGTGAAGCTGTCACGTTTTACCCATCCGTGAAACGTGACTTTTTCACGTTTTACCGATCCGTGAAACGTGACATTCTCACGTTTTGCTGATCGGTAAAACGTGATAGTCTCACATTTTGCACTTTATTACGTATAGTTCGTCTTTTTCTACGTCAAATTAAAAAATTGTATTACTACTAGCAAATACACGTACTAAAGTTACAATTCTACTAGATCGAATCTCATGCGATAGTTATAATTCAACTTAAAAATAACTCTAAAATGCAAGTTAAAGAAAATAAGTAAATATTAAACAATATTTTTGTTGAAATAGCGAGAAAACTAACCCCGAAATGCAAATACGGTTGCCCGGTCCCCATTAGTTTTAGATCGAAAAATACGTAAACACTTAGGCTCCACCCATTATGTTGATTTTTTAAGTTTGTAGAGAGAACTTATTAAAGAATAGAGTAATGAAGAAGTGTGGGGTGGTGGAGGGACCATAACCCATAAAATAGGACAAAAGAGAGGACGGTTTTAGAAAAAACAAAAACCGTCACATTATCGAGTAATTAGTAATGTTAGTATAATTAGTAAAATAATTCAAAATGTAATTAGTAATGTTAATGAGGTAAGTTAAAGGAAGGGCAAATGCGTCAATTCACGTTATAAAGCGCCGACGATCCAGCTGAAACGCCGACGACAAGGAATAGCTCTCAACCGAACTCGAGTTGTTGTGAGTTGTCCCGTCTCATTATCAACACAGCCCAAACCCTTCGATCGACATCTAATCCAAACCCATATTTAATCACCGATCCAGAAATTAAACCCCAATCCTTATCCACGTTGGAGTAAAAATTATTTCCCCTAGTTTCTCAATTTTCTATGGATGGGTACAATTATATTCTTGTCTACTAGACAAAATATCTAAAAACTGTGATTAGTACTCCGTATATAACTGAAAAAACTCACACTTTATTTGAAGGAAGAATTAATGCTCAAACCTCAAATTGAAATCAAATCCCTAATCCCCAAATTAATTATACTTATGATGAAACCTTCTTCGTAACCATGAATTCAACAAGCCTTTCTGTATTATTATCCATCACTCATTCTTAATTGTATTCAAGTATTAAACCAAAAAAAAAAAAATCATTCAAATTGACAAATAATCATTCAATTTGCTAAGATCTTCCCAATTTATAATCTGGGTATTTGCTATTTTTGACATTAATATATAAAGTTATGATCTTTTCTAAACTTGGTCGTTCTTTGTCTCGTCCATCTCGAGCAAAGGTATGAGTTTTACTGTGTTTTGATGAAAAAATTAGGGTTTTGTTTGATTTGGGTATTTGTTTTTAGATTGAAAGATTTGTTGGGTTTGATTAATTTTTGTTTTTTTTTTGTTTTTTGCAGAATCTCATTAATGGGTGTATGAACAATGCAAGATTAGGGTTAGTAGATGAAAGTGTGTTGCAACTCCCAATCCCAAATCTTAGCAAATTAGATCCTAAATTAGGGTTTGTGAGGAATTATTTAGCTGCAATTGGAGCTAATAACAATAGAGGCAATTCATATGATGTGAAATTTGTGCTTGGAAATCCCAAACTTTGCAGATACTTCTCTAGTGAAACCCCAAAGAAGAAAAGTTAGTATTTTTTTGCTATGAATTGTTATTGATTTTGATGGGTAATTGATGAGGTCTAGAGTTCTTATGAAAGAATTGAAACTTTTGTAGATTATGAGAATTTTTACCCAAAGGGAAAGAAGGAGATTCCGAAAGCAAATGAGGGCGGCGAGCATAAATCCGATTCCAAAGGTATACTATTGTGTTTGTATCTTGATTGTTTGCGTTTTGATTGCCTATCATTGAAGTTAGGAAGATGCTTTGTTGCTCATCCATGCTAACATGTAGTTTGAAGGAACTTTGTAACCCTTTGCATCTAAAGAACTATACTGTTTTCGAGTGAAACGGTGTAAAATCGTGTGTTAATTCTTTACTGTAGCTAGTGTAAGCGAAAAATGCTCTAATGCTTTGGATACATAGGTGTTGTAGTTTGAGAGAGAATAAAGTTTTTTTTTGTCAACGAAGAGCACACTTAGTCGCATTACAATATACGAGAAGGTAACCTAGTCTTAACCACTAGGGACCATCTTCGGTAGAATGAAGCTTTTGTTAAGTAGAGGATTATACGAGGTTGATCAACAACTTTCCGCAGTTTCAAGCAGTTAGGTTTAGAAGGTTTCACCCTTTGAATAAGAGTGGCTTGTATTCAATCTTGCAGAAGCAATTGGTGTTTTACTATGTTGCTCAGACCCGTTTAGAAGTGTTCGACACGGCTAATTTTTTTGGAAATTCTGCTTATTTTGGCTTAATATGAAGTAAGTGTCATACCCATGTCCGAGTGTGTCGGACACGGCTACGCGATGTAATTAGAAGAGTTGGAGTAACATGGGTGTTGAAACTTGAAATGGTCTGATATCACGAGTAAGTTTTTTTATTTATTTTTTAACCGTAGCTACTCTAAATGAAAGTTGAGCTAATGCTTAGGATACCGATACATAGGTTTTGTAGTTTGGAAGAGAATGAAGTTTTTGTTAAGCAGGATTATGCGAGGTTGATCAGCCACTTTCTGCAGTTTCGAGCTGTTAATTTTTTTAGAATTACGTGTATGATTGTATTCGATCTTTTGCATAAGTAAGTGGCGTTGAAAGCTAACACCTTTAGTCATTGAAGCCACTGTCTTGGTGTCTTGGGTATCGAGTTTCCTCGGAGTTGCATTGTTGCTTGTCTTTCTCGTATTGTCTGCATAACTAAGTATCCGAGTCTTTATTGTTTTCTTCAGAAGAATCGGACTCGAGCACAAACACAAACACAAACACAAACACAGACGATCAAGGAAGTTTTCAGGAAACTTTCATGAAGATGTTTCAGAATTTACTCACTCCACTGTTGATATTAGGGCTCTTTTTCTCTACATTTTCTTTTGGCTCTGGGGAACAGCAGCAGGTTTGACCCTTTTTTTCACAGTGAATATCATGTATAAAATGATTTATGCTATAAAGCTACCTTTTTTTTCCAGATATTTTTTTTAAGCTCTCTTGTTTGGATATTATATATTATAAGTCGAATATTCTGTCCGAGCATCAGTTTTTCGATGAATGGGTAGGCGAGGTGGTTGCCAAAGGTTCAAATAATCCGTTTATTTTTCACGGGTAGATATTTTCGATGAGTAATCGGTGGGTGAATATGTGGAATACCTTTTGTCACTGTATGCAATGAATGAAACTAGGTACCCTAGGTCTTAGGTTCGGATCCCTTTTCCCCTGTATTAATGCGACTAAGTGCGCTCTTCGTTGAACACAAAAAATTTGTATGTAGGGAATATAATCTATTTTTACATCGATGTTTTTATATTAGTAACCCATTTTGTGGCATACGGACTAATTGAGGTTTTGCAATGTAAAATTAACTATGACCTTATTTAAGATGCAAAAAATGTCCTTGAGTGAGTATTCACAAATTCTTATTTAAGAAGTGCATATTCGTTTTAAGGTTAAATTGGGGCAAACGGTTTAAAACAAGTTGCGTAGGGAGTAGGCCTATCATCGCGTGGTAGTATTTGGATCCGTTTTATCACTAAAATGAATATCTATGTCTTTAAGGAGACTAAGGCCCTTTTTCTCCGGCTTATTTTCATCTTGGACCAATAATGTTCATCCTTAATCGGTATAATTAAGTTAACGTCTAGTTTGTCTTAGTCAGTTTAATCCACGTAGTTATTTCAATTTAACTCAAACCCACTAAATTAAGTTAAGTTACATCAAGGCACTCTCAACGGGGCCTAACCGGTTGATTATTTGCCAGTATTTGGTGCTTGTTTATCTAATTGTTTGCTCCTTGCTTCATCTATTGCTTCATTGCAGATTAGTTTCCAAGAATTCAAGAACAAGCTACTTGAACCCGGCTTAGTTGACCGCATCGTCGTCACCAACAAATCCGTTGCCAAAGTTTATGTACGAAGCACACCTCGAGATCAGTCTAGCAACGATCCACTACAAGGGCCGATAAGTGGGAACACTGGCCAATATAAGTACTATTTCACGATCGGAAGCATCGAGTCATTTGAGGAAAAGCTAGAGGAAGCTCAGGAAGCATTAGGGATCGACTCCCACGATTATGTACCTGTAACGTATATGAATGAGATGGTTTGGTATCAAGAGATCATGAAATTTGCACCTACGCTCTTGCTTTTGGGGTCGCTTCTTTACATGGGTCGGAAGATGCAAGGAGGGCTCGGTGGTGTTGGTGGTGGACGAGGTGGTCGTGGAATATTTAGCATTGGTAAAGCTCAAATAACTAAAGTTGATAAGAATGCCAAAAACAAGGTTCAATTCCTTTTTTTCAATTTTTTTTACTTACTATTTTTTTTGCAATCGTTTAAAACGTTATTATTTACGGTTTCAACTTTATTTGGAGATTTTTTTAAAATTTTAAATTTTGATTTTAAAAATAGAGACGACTTGACAATTTTCAGATAGTGATTCATGTTAACCGAGCCCAAATTCTTTTGGGAGTAAGGCTATGATGGTGTTGTTGAAGTACTTATTTGAACAACTTCCGATTTTCGTGACTTAAGGACTTAAGGTATCGTATACTTGCTAGAGTACCACTCCTATTTACCCAGTTAACCGGGTGAAACCTTCACATTTTACTAAAGAATTACTCCGTCTATTTCAATCGATTGCTTACATTCTCTTAATTTTCTCGTATTTTTGAATTGTTGGAAAATATAGGGGTTATGCTATAAAACACATTTCAAGTTTCAGCTAATAAGTTTTTTGTAGGCCGTTTTATATATGCTGCTTGTTGATCTTCATCTCGCCAATGTTTTGAAATTGTTTCACAGATTTACTTTAGAGACGTAGCGGGTTGCGATGAGGCAAAGCAAGAGATAATGGAATTTGTGCACTTCCTCAAAAGTCCAAAGAAGTACGAAAAACTCGGTGCCAAAATCCCGAAAGGTGCGCTCTTAGTCGGACCGCCGGGAACCGGGAAAACCCTTTTAGCCAAAGCAACCGCCGGTGAATCCGGTGTACCCTTCCTATCAATCTCCGGTTCCGATTTCATGGAAATGTTCGTCGGCGTGGGACCCTCAAGAGTACGAAACTTATTCCAAGAGGCACGACAATGTGCACCGAGCATAATCTTCATCGATGAAATCGATGCTATTGGCCGAGCAAGAGGACGCGGGGGGATGTCGGGCTCCAACGACGAACGCGAAAGCACTCTAAATCAGCTGCTCGTCGAGATGGACGGTTTCAGTACTTCGACCGGAGTCGTTGTCCTCGCTGGCACGAATAGGCCGGATATTCTCGACAAAGCATTACTAAGACCGGGTCGGTTTGACCGACAGATTACTATTGATAAACCGGATATTAAGGGCCGCGAACAAATCTTTCGGATCTACTTGAAAAAGATCAAGCTCACTCACGAACCGTCATACTTCTCTGAAAGACTTGCGGCATTGACTCCGGGATTCGCTGGGGCCGACATTGCTAATGTTTGTAATGAAGCTGCATTGATTGCTGCTAGGAATGAAGGTACTGAGGTTACCATGCAGCATTTTGATTCGGCTATTGATCGGGTTATTGGTGGCTTAGAGAAGAAAAACAAGGTATAACTTACTGTTTAATTCACGGGATCGTTTTAAATACAGTTTTAATATTGAAAAAGTTTGTGGAATTATAATACTTGTAATTAAATTGTTCTTTTCACGACTCAATAACCCACAAAGCGATTAAACTTATGTAAAATGTGAATCAGAACCAATTTATTAAAATAAATATTTTATTTTAGCTATCAATATTATGATTGTTATAGCAACTTATAGGCTATACTCTTATAAAATATTGAAAATTTTCTTAAGTTTAAACTTAGTTAAATGCTTGTATTACTTTGTGATAAAATTAATTTTAGGATGTCATGTCGACAATTTTGACTTTTATAAAATCGAATGATTTGTGTTTAAATTATTTACTCCTTGTTACAAAGAAAAACTAAAATATTGATGTTAATTTTTCGAATCTGGTAGGATTTTTTTTACTATATTAATTAATTTTTAATTTTTTTTTATTTATGAATAAGGGTGAATTGACAATTAACAGTATTCATGAATCAGTTCGATAATTTTAATGCAAGTTTTTTAAAAAGAAAAGTAATGGAAGGTTATTTAATATTTTAATCACCAAAAATTTGTGGGGTTACACATCATTTCTAATTGCACAAAAACTAGAAAGAGACGGTTTATCAAATTTATTGAGAGACCACTTTTGTTGTACCTCTTTATTTGTTATTCGTACCTTTTTTTATTATTAGTTGTCTCACAAAATAACCATTTCATTTTGTACTTGTTTTTATAACAATTGTACCCCTTTTATTGAGGATGAACGTGGAGGCGTTATTTTTAAAAAAAAATCGATGAAGTAAAAACTACCCTACCCACCCATTATGTGGTTCTTGAGTTGAAATCTTATCACAAACCCGTCTCTTAAATTTATTTACTTTTCGTGTTGGTTGCAGGTTATCAGCAAGGAGGAAAGACGGACAGTAGCGTACCATGAATCAGGCCACGCTGTCACCGGATGGTTCCTTGAACATGCTGACCCTTTGTTGAAGGTTACTATAGTTCCTCGAGGCACCGCCGCATTGGGTTTCGCACAATATGTTCCTAATGAAAATCTTCTGATGACCAAAGAACAACTTTTTGATGTAACTTGCATGACTTTAGGTGGCCGCGCTGCTGAACAGGTATCAATCTTCTTCTCGCCCCGTATAAGCTATGTTACTCGTACTCTTCTATGAGGTGTCGTGTTGGACACGACACGGAACCCAAGTGAAGTGCTCAAAAGTAAATCTAATTATTGGATCATTCAATATGTGACCCGGGTTATTCTTGTGACCAGGTTTTGTTGGGAAAAATCTCAACCGGTGCTCAAAATGACCTTGAAAAAGTGACAAAAATGACGTACGCTCAAGTCGCTGTGTACGGATTCAGCGAGAAAGTGGGTCTCCTGTCGTTCCCTCAAAGGGAGGACGGATTCGAGATGTCGAAACCCTACAGCAACAAAACGGGAGCCATCATCGACCAAGAGGTTCGGGAGTGGGTTCACAAAGCGTATCAACGGACTCTTCAACTCATCGAGGAGCAGAAGGAGAACGTGGCTAAAATAGCGGAACTCTTACTGGAGAAAGAAGTCCTGCACCAAGACGACTTGCTTCGAGTCCTTGGAGAACGGCCTTTTAAGCCGGCGGAGCTTACCAACTATGACCGATTCAAGCAAGGTTTCCAGGATGAAGACAGTGTGGCTAGTCCTGTGGCTGAGGACGAGGTTGGGTCTCCCATCGTCCCTGACGTGGTTCCCACGTAATAAATAGAGAATCGGGTGTATAATGGAATTTTGTGCATTCTACACTTGTGAGTTACTATGACTTTGTTATTATTGTTTCCTAACTGGAGTATAAATTTGCAAAACCCGGCTCGATTTCATAGTTAATCAAAAGATGGTTCGATTTATTTCGGTGAGTTCACGAATCTATAGAGGTGGTCAATGTATGGATACTGAATCAATTTTATGATTATAACTGTGTACATTTTTCATAAAAATAAACATTGATGTATCGTATATGTCGTCGAAACAACGTTGATATTCATGTTTACGTATTTGATAGGGTTATTTCATGAGAATAATATCAACTATGACCACTCTTCTTAAATTAATACATACTTTACATAATCTCAAATAATATGATCAATGTCTTTAGTGATCGCGTTTCACTATGGATGAAAAAATGACTGACTGTTACCAGTCATTATAACCGGTTCTTTGAACTTCATCTTCTTCCTCTCTTCAATCTCTACACCAGTCGACATTATACATCGACCACCAAAATAACCACCACTCTCCACCCACGATGCCTCCACCGTGCGCCTCCATCTTACCAGGTGACCACGTGGGCAGCCACCACAAGACCACCAGTCAGGACCCACCTTCTCCGGCGTCGTACCACCATAACGACGCATTACCGTCCATTTTTCCTGATTTCGGCCGCCGTGAACCGTCTCCATCTCCTTCGTCATTCTTTCCTAGATCTCTAATCACAAGCTCAACCACCACTTGTGCTCCGATGTATAGGACCACGACGAAGTAGCTGGTCGGAGTGTGGTGGTGCTCGTGGAGTCTACTGCGTCGGTCTTCAGATCTAGGCAAGAATGACGGTTGTTGATTTCTCAATTTCTAGGTTTGAATTCGATTTTACATATATTTCAATGATTGATTGTTAATCAGACGATGCGGAAATTTTGTCATCATTTGGGGAAAAACGATTTGAGATTAGGTCAATGTGTTCGGTGATTTGAAATTTATTGACGGATTTAGCTTGAGTAGATGCTTTAATTTTGGTATGAGATCAATTTCACTTCTCATGTCTGATGTGAATGTGTGAGAATAATTACTTGTATTGTTATTAGCTATTCGTATATTATCGACGGATTTTGCTCGATTTGATGCTTCAACTTTGCTCTGAGATATTATTTGACCGGTTCGTGGAGAGTGATGGTTGTTGTTGATGGTCAACGCCGGTGAAGGGTGGTGGTTGTTAGAGTGCATCGTCAGTCAAAATTTGGGTTTAAAGGATGCAGGGTGATGAAGAATTAAAAATGGTGGTTTTCATCTCAAGATTGATTGGATGATTGATAAAGATAAGGGAAAGATAATAGTGTGAAAATGGAGATGATTGATGATGATGTATTTGATTGTGAAAATGGAGTTGATGACCTATACTTCAGGTAGTCGGTCATCCAGCTCGTTTTGAGAGGTAGCTAGTCAAATTTCATATTATTTTGAGATTACGTAAAGTATGTATTAATTGAATAAGGTTGGTCATAGTTGGTATTATTCTTATGAAATAACCCTAGGGTTATTTAACGACAATAATACCAACTATAAGGCATCTTCCCAAAATAATACTCCCTCCCAAAGTTGATTATATGTGAGTAGTATTTTAATCAAATGGTAGGAATCCAAAGAATGGGAGGGAGTACCAATTTCAATAAATCTGAGAATAATACGTATTATTGGAATAGTTAAACAAGAGTAGTATAAGTGACTTTATAACCTGCTCCATCAGGTCACAAATTAATATTTAACCTGCTACTTATCCTCCATTCTTCTCCTTAGACTTGGATAACGGATGAACCATGTCGGGTCAGTTTTGGATCGGGCCACTTTCGGGTTATAATAATCGGGTTGACTTTAGTTCGGTTCGGGTCATTCTCGAGTTTGTTGTTTTCAACTTTTTTAGGGATATCGACTCGTTTTCTATAATAATAGTCGGGTCAGTTTCGGGTTAGCTCGGGTCAATTCGGATTACGGGTCAAAATCAGGTCTTCAATTCGGGTGTCGGGTCGGATTCAGTTTGGGCTTATTCAGGTCGGGTCAGTTTTGCTAGGTCTAATCCTCCTTACTTCTGTCCTTCATCTTCTCTCTACATTACTCTTCATCCTTCTTCAGTTTCGTTTAGATTAACGTGTTGATTTTGTTGTAGGATTGTGTTGTTAGCTAGATTTGGTGAGATTGAAGACTTGAAGGAAGAGAAAGACGAAGGACATTAACGACGTTTAATGCCCTGTACACTGAGTAAGTGAAAAAGAGCGAAGTAGTATGAAATAAATTAAGGAGGAAAAAGGAAGGTGAACGAGTTCTACTTCTAACTTGTCGTCTATACTACTCCGTACGATTGTTTAAATACTCAAAAATACGTATTATTCTATGATTTATTAAAATTTGAATCATTTTCGGGAGACGCTCTATAGTTAGTATTATTACTGTTAAATAAAATTAAAAGTTAAATAGGAAGGTGGAAGGGTTTTCCAGGTAACCGGTCACCTATACTACTCTCGTTTAACTACTCCAATAATACGTATTATTCTCAGATTTATTAAAATTGATATATATTTTCGGAAGATGTGTTATAGTTGGTATTATTGTTGTTAAATAACCCTAAAAAAAAGGAGCACTACTTTCCCTTTTAGACAAAGAGATGTAAATTCATTATACTCTCACAAATTCTTGTTTGTGACGGTTATAAGTTTGTGACGAGTCATATACGGTACAAGAGATAAGACAAAAGATATGTTGGGGGAATCGTACATGGGTTACTTCTCTTTATCTAACTATGTAGTGATATTTGACCCGTTGTAAACTTGTGAGTTGTGACGGATTAGTCGTATATTTTTGAAAAAAAAAGTAAAAAAATGGTGATACTTTTTTATACTTTAGCATTACTCAATAATACCTCAAAATTACTATTCTACCCCTCTCATTTTTCCCTCCCACCTAAGTTTTTGGAGCGAAAAAAAATACTCCCTCCGTATCTATATGTTCGTCACTTTATTTAATACATGTGAGGAGTATTATATTAAAAGTGGACGAACATATAGATACGAAGGGAGTACAAAATTCAATTGCATCAATTAGGATTTTTCAAAAAAGTCTAGTTTGCGACGATTCACGTACAAATTGAGGTCGTAGATTTCAAATTCAATTGCATTAACTAGGGTTCTTCGAAAAAATCTTAATTTGTGAGGAAGCGAGTAAAAACCGAGATCAGGAATTTCAAATCAATTGCGCCAATTAGGGATATTCTTCCGGAAAGTCCTATTTGCGATGTATACCAATTAGGTTTCCCGGAAAAGTTCTAGCTTGCGATGAATTTCAGATCAATTGCACCAATTAGGGTCATTCAAAAAAGTCTAATTTGTGATTAGCCGATTATACAAATAGAAATTGAGATCTGACGACAAGAACCGTAGATAATTAATTAACATTGATTAATCCTGATTTTCAATCAATTAACCTGATTTTCAGTTAAAATTACTACTCCGACTTGAATCAGGATAAAAACAATGAAGATTCCTTAAATAAACAAAGAATAATATTGGAAAGTCTAGAAAATTTCAATTGGTCTCTCTTGCGACGGATATATCTTGCGACGGATATATCCGTCGCAAGCTTAAGACGGGTCAAGTTGAAGGGATAAAGACAATTATTTACCTAGGTCGCACCATCTTCACTTTTGTCTTATCCCTATTTGGTATCTATTTGGCCCGTCATTTGTTTGTGATGGATATCTCTGTCACAAACAAGAATTTGTGAAAAAAATTTAAGGTGTTAAAATATAAGGAGAGAAAGAGGAGAATGAGAGAGGTACTCTATTAGATTGATCATTGGTATGTATATATACATATAGATATCTAGGGTTTCTTCTAGGTCTAGAATATTCTATAAAGATATGATGTCGACATAATGTCGTCATAGTGTGGACATCCACCAATACAATATATTACATTATAACACTCCATCTTGGATGTCCATTAGTGAAGTCATGTATCATTCAAACTTTGCCTAGAAAAACCCAATGGGAAAAACACTAGTAAAGTAAACGAGTACATAAATCTTCAAAACACGCATAACACGCTGCCTCGTTAAAACCTTTCCATGGAAAACCCAGTGGGAAAAAACCATGGCTTAGGAAAAAGAGTACAGCGCGTGTTTACTCCCCCTGATGATTGCACAAGTTGAAACAATATGTATTGAAATGTCTTCATGTAACTTCATGTTGTTGAAATGAGTTCGTCGTAATCGACAAATATATCTCGAACAAGTGTCATCTCAACAATGATGATGGTTATAACTATAGCGTTTTTAACACGTCTATAGTGCTATCTCGTTAAAAACCTTGCTAGGAAAAACCCTTTGGGACAAAAAACCTAGTCGAAGGGAAAAAGAGTATAGCTAATATTTCACAACTGATCATTCTTATATCATTTACACATTTATCCTGCATTTTAACAAAACAATAATTGTATGCATACACTATAATATACTCCCTCGGTTTTATATGATTGCCCCATTTCCCTAATATATGTGAGGAGTATAATATTGAAACGGGGCAAACATATAAAACCGGAGGGAGTATATTCTATGTTAATGCAATGACATAATATGACACTACTATGCGATGACAAAATAACTATATTATATGCACATGATATTCAAATGCAAATTGTACAATATCTTCACCAATATTATTCATAATTGGATTGACTTCAAGTCAATACGTGGACTTCAAGTCCATGAGCTCATTCTTAACCATAGATTGTACGTCAACAATCAAAATGGACGCTTATATAAGATCCCCATTAAATTGTCCATTACATATCGCGCGCAAATATTATTCGGTTCCGTGAATTAATATATCGATATAATTACTTATACTGCCGGCACTGCTTAAAGATATCTGAATATATTTTGTACCAATCTTTTCACATATCTAGGCCATCTATTATCGTTCAGATATCTATGTCACTTCAACGACATTCAAGTTTCATCACTCTTCATGAGTACCAACTGCACATGCTTGCCATTTTCTTTCACTTATAATAACATATGAACCGAATATGACCGTCACACTCCATCGTGTGTGATTATTGAAAATATGGCAAGAATCTCAATGTTCATACATTTACTATCCATGACCGAGCTATAGCTCGCTCCACCTCAAGGAGGGTAAATCTGTCTATAGTCAAATCATAAATTTCAATGTATAACATATCTTAATATGATAAAGTGATCAAGATGGTATATCATTATACATCATTATCAAAACCAAATTATGTAAATCAACATTCATATTTCTTGAATTTTTAGTTGATGTATATCATACTCAAAACAAGTGTCTGAATCTCGGGTTTAGTTGGGGATCAATATTACTTGTTTGTTTTTACCAGCTTATCCTTATCAATCTCCCCCTTAAGGTGGTAAAACTATCATTATTTGATAGATTTAAAAGGGCAATATCCACCTTAAAATTTATCTTATATTTCATAAATTTAAAACGACTAATTCTCTTCAGTAGAATAAAATATTAGGGAGCTCGGTTTGATGCAGTTGATTTTCCACGTGCTGAATTAAAATTGCTCGTTCATGAGATCATCATGTTCACATGATACTTATATATTATGATGTACTTGTATAATTTTGCGTGACTACATGTCGCGTAATTCAATCATACACAAACATTCATATTCATTATCCAACTACGAGTATTATCTCCAACATAATATTTCATCTCAATGTATTGTCTCGCCTTAAATATATATTGATTTAATGATACACGAGAGAGTTTCAGTACTTTATTAAATTTCTTCTAAAAGAAACTTCATATTTATCAAAACGGGTGTAATAAGAACCCGGATGGCCTTGATTGTCACATATTTAATTCTTTTGTACTAACTTTACTTTGCCTAAAATTCATGGCAATTTTTGTATATATTTCGCATTATCTTGATAAATTCACTAATCGCACGCCACATTTTAGCTGACTGAATTTCATTATGCTAAACTTCTAGTTTAGCTATATTTCATCGTAATGCATAATAATCTTATTCATGTGGCCAAAAACAAGTTATTTATGTGACATGACACAAAATGTCTCATATAAATAGGCGAGATCCGTCAAAATTACTTAATAATTGATCCTTATGGTTATTAATTTTCTTCATATTAATAAAAAAAATGTTTATAAATAAAGCAAATAACCGGTATACGAATAAAATACCAACTTAAATAACAACAATAATAATCATCCAAGCATTCAAAAATATCAAAGCAAAGTATTGCGATAAAAACCAACATATAACTTATGCTTTATTCTATAAGTAATTATAAATATAAACTAATCTTAATGGACCAATTATGCTTGGGTAGTGAAGAAATCTTCTACTTCCAAATGGGTTGACTTATTAGTATCGAAATCAGCTTCACCATCTCCATGCACCATATTTGTCTTTACATTCTTTCCTTTCTGAGACATTTGGTAGAGGTCAACAAAGTATTTTGGAGTGCGGCACACACGGGTCCAGTGACCATATTGTCCGCAACGGTAGCATTGATTGGGGCCCACCTCATTTGTATTTTCCTCTGATTTATGATCATTTTCCCACTTCTGGTGATGATATGACCTTTTGAAGATACCACCCCGGCCTCGTCCGTATCCCGGCGCACAACCACGACCGCGTCCACGTCCTTGACCATAACTATTTGCATAATCATTTCCTTTTTCATATGTCCCCTGATGGGAGGCCACATTCGCTTCTGGGAATGGTTGAGTACCAGTGGGACGATATGAGTGGTTTTTCATCAGTAACTCATTATTTTGCTCAGCCACAAGTAAACAAGAGATTAGTTCAGAGTATTTCTTAAATCCTTTTTCATGGTATTGTGTCTGCAGGACAATGTTACTTGCGTGAAAAGTGGAGAATGTCTTTTCTAACATGTCAGAATCGCTAATTTTCTCTCCACATAATTTTAGTAGTGAAGTGATTCTGAACACGGCTGAGTTATATTCTGTTACAGACTTAAAATCTTGTAACCTCAAAGTCGCCCATTCGACACGAGCGCCGGGTAACATCATGCTTTTTAGGTGTTTATATCTTTCATCCAATTCTGTCCAAAGAGTATAGGGATCTTTCACAGTCAAATATTCAATTTTTGAGTCCCTCATGGAGATGGTGACGAAGAAAAATCATGGCCTTAGCCTTATTTGATCAGATGACTTATTTCCTTCCTTAATAGTTTCACCAAGGCCTTTTGCAGCTAGGTGAATTTCACAGTCTAGTACTCAGGCCAAGTAGTTCTTTCCACTTATATCTAGGGCCTCGAAATCAAGTTTTGCAATGTTCGACATGATGAAACTATACAATCAAATATCACATATTAGTTTTATAAAATTATATGACAAACATTCTTGATATACTTATTTTATTACTCCGTATATAATAGGTAAGACTACTAAAATATGATATGAATCATAAATAAGTAAATAAATATGTGACATGTTATTTACACGTGATATTCGATTTGCTATTTACTCGTTCCAATTTACTATGGAGTATTAATAATGACATCTTATCATTAAAGTTATGTGCGATTAAAAAAATAGGTTTTAATGAATTAGCATAATAAATGGCACATGGGTAGAATATGTGGAGCAGACAGCTGTGAAGCCGCGCCAGATTAGGAATAATCGAGTTAGTTAGGTTGTTGAAAGTGTAATAACTAACTTAGTGTAGATGTACATATATATATATATATATATATATATATATATATATATATATATATATTAGTTGTAACAGAATACTGACTTGTACACATACAATTACAATATCAATAATACAATTCTGTTATTTACTCCTGAGTATGGAACTTAAGCTTTCATCCATGGAGTCCATTCAGTTCATCATGGTATCAGAGCAGGCCTCAAGGTTCTGAAACTCTGTATTTCTCTTCTTTGCTTCCGCTTAATTCAAATTCTTCACTTCGCGCGCGTAAGTTTGCATATTTCGATTGAAATTCAAGCTTCGTTATCGCAACATTTCTGATAATTAGGTCAAAATCTGCTGATTTCAATTGATTTTGATCTCTTGCTTGTGTTTCTGCATATTTCGATTGAAATTCAGAACTCAATCTCTGTTGTTGATGTGTTTCATCAATTGATTCACAAATCGCGATTTACGCAATTGACGTAAACTTAATTTTTCGCAAATCTTCTGAAAATGCCTAGTTCTTCAGAAAACAGTGAACATATAGCTTCTTATGCATTCTATGATGATCCTCTTTACATTTCCTCATCTGATCAACCCACGCTTGTACTGGTTGACGTTCTCTTTGATGGTAACAACTTTCTCAATTGGAAGAAGGATGTGCTCATGGCACTTACCTCAAAGAATAAGGAAGGATTTATCACAGGAACGTGTCGATTACCTGAAAAGAAGGATAAGAAGTATCATCAATGGTTGCGTTGTGATATTCTCATTACGCGTTGGATTCTGAACTCAGTTCAACCTTCACTTCGAGAAAACTTGAAATATGTGCATACTTCCAAGCAGTTATGGTCAGAACTGGTGGAAAGATATGGACAGCCTAATGGTCTGGAGTTATACATGTTGAAGAAGGATCTAGGTTCTACATCTCAAGAGAATTATCCGCTTATTGATTACTACAGTCGACTCAAGCGTACTTGGGAAGACATTGATGCAGTTGATCCCATTCCTGAATGCACATGTGGAGCTATGGATTCATGCTCCTGCACTCTAGCCAAGCGTCTGGTTGACAGAGAGCTTCAAGCTAAATTGATTCAGCTTCTTATGGGACTGAATTCTAGCTATGAGAATGTCAAAGGTACTATCCTGACCATGGAACCTTTGCCAGCAATTAACAAGGCTCTTGGGATCCTGCAGAGGATTGAAAAACAGAAAGAAATCAGTGATTCCTTTGATGCAATGACAACTGCAAATGCTTATAATGGGCAGAAACAATCTGCAGGAGATAACAGTGTTTGGAAAAGACTTAAATTTGATACCAACACTACTGATAAATCTTCCAGGGTTTGTTCTCATTGCACCAAAAAGGGGCATTTAAGAGAAGATTGTTACCTACTGCAAACTTGTACTTTCTGCACAAAGTTTGGACATGTGGAATCCCAATGCTACCTCATGAAGAGGAATAATTCTAATTCTAACAGAGGCAAAGGTGGGCGAGGATCTGGAAGAAGAGGAGGGTCTCAATCTCGAGGTTCTCATTCTCAAAAAAGATCAGCGGCAAATAATGCAGATGTTCATTCTGACTTAGAGGCTGTTGGAAACAGTAATCCACTTGATGAGGAGGATTATGATATGGACTATGAAGATGATTACTATGGGGATACTCCTCAATCTTCAAGTTTCGTTGACAAAGTTTGTGACAAAGTGTTGAAAGCTCTTTCCAATTCTACCACCAGCTCCAACAACAACTTTCACAACTCCAGATCCACTCAAGCTAATACAGCAGCTAGAGTCCTACCATCTTCTCTAAGTTCTGCAGGTATAAATGACTTATCTCAGGCTTTTAATGCATCTAATGACGTTGAATGCCTTGATTGGATAGTGGATTCTGGTGCCTCTGATCATATGACTTCTTGTGCTTCTATAGTACATGATATTAGGACATTATCTCACCCCATTTATGTTGCTTTAGCCGATGGGAGTGTCAAAAAGGTCCTAAAAGTTGGTAAGATACCATTGACATCAGACATAGTGCTTCATAATGTCCTTAAAGTTCCTGAATTTAAGCAAAATTTGCTTTCTGTTGGACGTATAATTGAGTCTTCCCATCTTGAGGTTGTCTTCTCACATAGTGAATGTTGGTTCCAGGACCCTTTAAGTAAGGTGATCCTAGCAAGAGCACCAAGAAAGGGCGAGCTTTACAGATTCCCTCACAGCAAGTCCAGCAAAAATAAGAGTTTTTTGACTAAACATTCTGAAGTTACTATCAATGATCACTGTATTGATACAGGTCATACATGTCATTTTAGTTCAGATGCACATGTATGCACTTTATCTTCTGATGTTCTTCTCATTCATAAGAGACTTGGACATAGTTCTATTGATAAGATGAAACACATAACTGGTTTGTCATCATCCAGTATTGACAAGTTGTTTTGTCACACTTGTGTAATGTCTAAGCATCATGTTCAACCATTCAATAAAAGCACTTCTCATGCCAAACAATGTTTTGATATGTTGCATCTAGATGTTTGGGGACCTTATAGAGTCAAAACTACATCGGGTGGTCAATCTTTCTTGACTATTTTAGATGACCACAGTCGTACCACCTGGGTATTCCTGATACAGACAAAGCAACAAGTACCCTTCCTCATCAAGAGGTTTCTTGCTTATGTGGAAACTCAATTTGGAGTTAAGGTCAAGAGAATAAGGACTGACAATGGGACAGAATTTGTCCAAGATCAGTGTAGGAACATGTTCTATGACAAGGGCATAGTTCATCAAACTTCTATTCCTGGTAGACCCCAACAAAATGGGCGTGTTGAAAGGAAACATAGGCATCTCCTTGAGACTGCTAGAGCACTTAGACTGCAGGCTAATCTACCTTTGAGGTTTTGGGGGGATTGTCTTCTTACAGCAACCTACCTAATTAATAAGATGCCTGCTGTTTTACTCAAATGGAAATCTCCATTTGAAGTTTTATTTGGGGATAAACCCAATTATGATGAGCTAAGAGTGTTTGGGTGCTTATGTTATGCCACTGTACCCAACACTCAACGTGATAAGCTTGGGGCTAGAGCAAGGAAAGGAGTGTTTTTGGGGTACCCATTTGGACAAAAGGGTTATAAGATTTATGATCTTACCACTCACACTATTTTCTCTAGTAGGGATGTTATTTTTAGGGAAGATATTTTTCCTTTTAATAACGATTCTGCAGCAGCTGTATCTGGTCAGTCTCCAGAGATTTTCCAATCAGATTATGTGCCTAATTCTCCAGTTCCTGATTCCGGTATTCCAGAGCAGACTGGATCAGGACATACTAATGATAATAGTATTGAAGAAAGTATATCAAATACTATTCTTAACCCAGAGAATTCTAACTCAACTGGGATTGATTCTACAGTCATTAATGTGCTAGAGAAACCCATTGTCCCACCTCTCAGGAAGTCTGCTAGAACTAGGACTGTATCAACCAAATTACAAGGATTTCATTGTCCTATTGTATTGCCCAGTCAACAGCAAAATTCTTCAGAACTTCTGACCACCAAGGCAACAGAAGATACCTTTAATAATAGAATCATTCAGGCCCTGACCTGTTTTGATGAGGGTTATATTGCATCCTTATATCATGTTCTTAGTGAACATGAACCCCATAACTTTCATGAAGCACAAAAGGATGGAAGATGGGTTGATGCAATGGAATCAGAATTAAAGGCACTTGAATCTAACAACACTTGGGATGTTACTGAGTTGCCTCCAGGAAAAAGAGCAATTGGCTCTAAGTGGGTCTTTAAGGTCAAGCACAGAGCTGATGGAAGTGTTGAGAGATTCAAGGCACGACTTGTAGCCAAAGGTTACAGTCAGATTAAAGACAAAGACTACAAGCACACATTCTCACCAGTGGCAAAATTCACTACTGTGAGAACATTAATTGCTGTTGCTGCAGTCAAAGCCTGACCTTTACATCAGTTAGACATCAACAATGCATTCCTTCATGGATACATTGATGAAGAGGTTTATATGAGGCTACCCGAGGGGTACTTGAAGGCTGCTCCAGGTCAAGTTTGTAGGCTAAAGAGGTCACTATATGGACTCAAACAAGCATCCAGACAATGGAATGTCCAACTTACTAAACATTTGATTGGACTAGGTTTTGAACAATCCAAACAAGATTATTCTCTCTTCACAAAGACTGACAAAGAGCAAGACACATTTACAGTTGTACTGGTTTATGTGGATGATTTAATCATCACAGGAAATGATGAGCAGATCATCAAAGGTGTTAAAGACAGCTTACATTTGGCATTTACCATTAAAGATCTAGGGCTCATGAGATATTTCATAGGATTAGAGGTGGCCAGAAATGACTCTGGCATCATTCTCAATCAACGAAAGTACACTTTGGATATCATCAAGGACATAGGGATGGAAGAGTGCAAGGATGTTCTTGTTCCTATGCCTCAAGGATTAAAGCTGTCTACAGATACAGGAGAATTACTTTCTGATCCTGAAAGATACAGGAGGTTAGTGGGGAGATTGTTGTATCTTAACTTGACTAGGCCAGACATTTCGTATTCAGTACAGCATCTGAGTCAATTTCTCACTGAACCCAGACAGCCACACATGCTGGCAGCTCTTCATGTTGTTAAGTACTTGAAGAATACAGTTAATACAGGGTTGTTTTACCCTGCTAATTCTTCTCTGACATTATCAGCCTTCAGTGACGCTGATGGAGGAAAGTGTGCGTACACTAGGAGATCACTAAGTGGGTATTGTGTATTTCTAGGAGATTCCTTGATATCCTGGAAGACTAAAAAGCAAAAGACAGTGAGCAAAAGCTCCACTGAGGCAGAATACCGATGTATGTCATACACTGCAGGAGAGGTAGTTTGGTTGGAAAGATTGGTTAAGGATTTTGGTATTCAAGTGCCAAGACCTATTGATTTGCATTGTGATAATAAGGCAGCTGAGCATATAGCCATGAATCCCGTGTTTCATGAACGTACCAAGCATCTTGACATTGATTGTCATTATGTTAGAGAGAAGTTGCAGGAAGGGTTATTGATCACAAGGCATGTCAAATCTAGTATGCAATTGGCAGATATCATGACTAAGCCGCTTGGCATACAGCAGCATCATTACTTGACAAAGAGGCTTGGAGTCAAACTGGAGCTCAGTTTGAAGGGGGCGTGTGGAGCAGACAGCTGTGAAGCCGTGCCAGATTAGGAGTAATCGAGTTAGTTAGGTTGTTGAAAGTGTAATAACTAACTTAGTGTAGATGTACATATATATATATATATATATATATATATATATATATATATATATATATATATATATATATATATATTAGTTGTAACAGAATACTGACTTGTACACATACAATTACAATATCAATAATACAATTCTGTTATTTACTCCTGAGTATGGAACTTAAGCTTTCATCCATGGAGTCCATTCAGTTCATCAGAATAACTACTATAATGAACACATATTAACTACGTTAAAGATTCAATTATATGTTAATGAACAAGAATGTTAATAACTACTCCGTACTATGATGCAAAAAAATATAATATAGTTATTAACATATGAACATATAATATTAACATATGTAGTATAATATTGACGTATACAAATAACATAACATTGACGGAGGGAATATATTGACAAACTTAATATAACACGTGTTAATCATATATTTACTAATGTTATTACAAATTTAATAATCACAAACCCACAAAGGCCACAATATATACATGTGTTATTAACATATATAATATAATCTTGTTATCAATGTATGAGATATAGATGAATAACATAATATCACGTGTTAACATAATAACGACAAATATATGAGATATAATTAGTGTAATCAAAATATAATATTGTAATTATAGACGAATAAAGTTAAATTAAACATAAATCAATGTAAATCTCTGAAGTATGTATTACGAGTAAGAAATATAATTAAGGAAAATATTCTTTGATATTAAAAATTTGATTAGGCAACCGTATAATACTTGAGTGCTATAGGATTATGTTTTATTAGTATGACTAGCTTGCTATAGATGACTAAATATAAACTATAGATGAATATAGTCATATAGATGAAATTAACTTATGATATAATATAATGATACACCTATGTACGTATTATGTAGACAATAATTATGTAGACCTAATTGCCATGCACGTATTATGTAGATGAATATAATCGTAGACAATAAATATGTAGTATTGGTTATTGGAAATTGCGGAATAGAGGACTATACTGTTACTCCGTATTTGACAATTGCTAAAGTACGTATTGTGAAAATCAAACATGTTTAATTAAGAGCATTACACCGTTATGTTACGTATAAGATCATTATATCAGGCACGTTTGACAATTATATCAGGCAATATGATACATGCTAAACAAATTCTTAATTAGGGAGTACTACACGATTGACAATTGTGAAATACTTCATGAATTAAAATCGTAGAAAACGAGTAACATATCGTAACAAATGCTCTATATGTAATTTATATAAACGTGTTGTACTTGGTATAACGATAAATTAAGTTCATACGAAAAAGTACCTGAATAGCGTGATAAATAAGATCTGAAGATAGTAATAATAATAACGATAATTGTAGTTGCTCGTTCGGTAGAGTCTCGTGCTGATAACGTGTTATAATATAAGGAGAGAAAGAGGAGAATGAGAGAGGTACTCTATTAATATGATGTCGACCTAATGTCGTCATAGTGTGAACATCCACCAATACAATATATTACCTTATAACATAAGAAGTATTAAGTAACGCGCAAGTATGAAAAAGTAATTCCGAAAAAAGAAAGAAGAGGGGTTGTTTACCGAACACGTGCCTTCTAAAAACTCTTTCTTTTACCTATGGTTTTGAAGCATCGTATTTCCCAAATCAAACTCCGGAAATGGCGTTCAATTCACTTCGAAGCTCACTCAAATCAATTAGATTCCAAACCCTAACTCTCCGATCAGCCCTCTCCCACCACCACTCCACCGCCGCGACCGTCGCCGAAACAATCACGAATGACGCGGACACATCCTTCAGCTTCTCATCGGACGAGAGCGACAGCATACACCTGAGGAAGAAGACGGCATCGGCATCAGCATCGGCTTCTGAATCGGTGTCGATGCCGATGTCGTTCATGACGGGGTCGATTGTGGGGAAAAGGTTTTACAAGAAAGTATCGATAAGAGAAGCCGAGGATGGGAATGGTTGGAGTGTTATGCTCGACTATCGCACCCTCAAGACTCCCTCCAAACGCCCCCTTAAGCTGCCTTCTCTTCCTCTCGCTTTCGCCATCGCCGCCGAGTGGGATTTCCAGGTCTCCTTTCATGTCTGTCTGTCTGTCTGTGTATATAGGATAGGTAGGAACGTAGGATAGAATGATGATATTTGGAGTGTATTTGTTTTGTAGGAAACAGATGGAATCAGACCCTTCACAATGCCGCTCATGAAGTTGGCCTGCACCGCCCTGGAACGAGTTCCCCTCACTCGCCCTAAGATTATTCACAATTTGATGAGTAAATTCAATCAGGACTTGGTCTTCTGTCGCGCTCCCAACGACGATGAATTGACTCGCGGCGTCTATGGTACCATCTTCCTTCCCCCTCCTATTTCCCTTCATTTATGCTATCACCACTCCAATTGTGTCCATGAGGCTGGCAAATAGAAATGTCATTGTTTTTCTGATTGATTCAGATAGAAAATTCAGAATTTATGGTATCACCGGTCCGCCCATATGTAAAGCAGCAGATAGGTGTAGTCGCGTAGCTTTCTTCATAATGGGTCTATTAGAACAACATTACCATCGTTAATGGGGTAGGCTGCGTACTTTAATTCATCTGGCTTTTATATACGCGTTTGGCTGATGTTGTGGCTGAGGATTTGTCTTTTGTATTAAGTCTACAACCAGTTAGCAAGTTAACTTAGTTTTTAGCCTAGCGATTCAAGCGGACCATTTATTCAATTAACCAAATAAAACTGTTTGTCTGTTTGAATGTGTGCTATGTATGACTATGTGACACCAAATTCGGAAGCTTTACGTTACTATTACTATTTTTTGCACCGTAAAGCAAGGTTGTCCAGTGCCTTCCAGTGGGTGTATAGTGTGACAGAAGGCTTGCAGTCCTATTAGTTTCATAAAAAGCGAAGTAAAACTTGGTTGTATAGTTGGAAAACTTTGAAAATAGGGTGCATGGTCCCATGACAGATTATGTTTATCAAATTTCTGTGTAGAACGACAAGTTGAGAAGATAGATCCTTTGCTTATGTGGATGGAGTCGGAATTCGGCTACAAGCCTATTGTCTACTCCAATTTTTTTGGTGGTAAGCAGGATGAAGGTCTTGTAAAAGCTGTTGAAACTTTATTGAAGAAAGCAGATAACTGTGAACTAGCAGCAATTGATGCTTTGACATCATCAGCACACTCTTTGACTATTGCAATTGCTGTAATTCGTGGTAGATTGAAGATTGAGGAGGCTGTTGAATTGATTCGGCTGGAAGAAGATTTACAGGTTAATTGATCCATCCACTTAGTTTTTTTTTTTTAATCGTCATTTAACCCTCTATTCACTTTCCTCCTGTTTCTTTTTAATCAAAAGACCTGACTTCCCCACCTTTTGGAATATGATAAAACCCTCACTGATTGCAATTTTAGTACTGGTCAGTTGGTCACAATTCTCATCACCAAGTAATCCAAAAACATTGTCGCTGTGGTTTTAAAATAGGATTACGGTTGTGTACATGCTATGATGGACTCCCTGCTCACCACAGTCGGGAGTCTTTGAGGCGTTGGGTTAATGCTTTTGCTGTTGCATGTTTAAGAAACCTACAGAGTATATCTTATATACTCCGCAATGTTGTAAGAAACCTGCAGAGTATATGAATTTTTTCTTGCTGCAGGTTGATAAATGGGGTCTTGTTGAGGGTGGTCATGACATTGATATTGCTGATCTTAAGGTGCAAATCTCATCTGCTGCTGTTTTCCTGGGCCTTTCAAGGAAGACATGATATTATGATTGACAAGAAAACATGTCTCACAATGTTAATTGAATTGAATCGTTTTTGTATGTCTTTTCGCTTTGGAGGCTGTATTGGAAAAATTCGTTCAACACATGTAGGTTTCCTGATGGCACCCTTGTAACCAATGCGAGTTAGAAATAATTAGTTTCAAATTATGTACATGGACTGAGATGAAGGGGAAAAGCAACACAGGTTGCTTAATTGTAGCACTTTCAAAAGCTTTTGGCTTTATATACCTGTTATTTTTCCATGTGGATTCTGAGCTCCCTTTTTTGAATGATGCTCTGTTATAATGCCTTTGTTCATAGCGACTACCTCTGTTTTATTTCTGTTTTCTTGAGTCCTCATTTGACTATTTATTCACCCGATTCTCAAAATGAGAGATACAATGTTCAGTATTCTATTTTATAAAAGCTATAGGTAGTGTAGATTGTTGGTAAGTACTTGTATGTACTAAATTGGAATCATTTAACCACTATAGTCAAATATATAAACTAGATGGTTTGAGTACTTGATGTTTTTGACGTGTTTTGTCCGTGTGCATCTAACTGGTTAAATTAGATATGTACATCCTTCCATACAAATGAATGTTTGCTGCAGCTTAAGCAGCTGACTGATATTCAGGTAAGGCAGCTCAAGGCTCCTCTTGACAGCATTGCACACAAACTGGTGGCTGTTTCTCGATGACACAGTAACAGCAGGTGGTATCACAGTCATTGTTGCAACCTGTTACAACTCCGGCAGCTTGAAGTTACTAAAGTGGTCAGTATTTCTATTTTTCATTCAAATAATTTAGTGTTTCCAGAAATTCAGTTTTTCTCCAACAAAACTTGGACTCATTTCTTCCTTGATGGGTATGAACTAGACCTAGCAAAGGTTCACAGGGGTCGGGCCACCTTCGCTTATGGATTTTCCGAGAAGTTGTTATAGGGTCATTTGGGTTTAGTTTGGTATGGGTTAGTGATTTGTGGTTAGTTGGTTACGGACTTCTCGGTTGAAGTCAGTTTCGAGTCATGGCTGTAAATATTTTTATCGCACATCCATTGATTTGTGTCAACCCTAATTTGATTGTTTGGTCTAGGGTTTTGGTTGGGTGGATTCGAAGCAAGTGGGTTTTGGTAAGCCAAGTATGAGCTATTCAGATGTTAGTGACTGACTGACTATGCAAGGTGTACTCACCTGAGACAGTCACGTATTCCAGGTCTTGCGGCTTGAAATTGAAGTTAAGACGGTTTGTTGCCGTGGCAACATAACCAGAGTGAAGGATTATGGCAACTATTAGCCAAACTATTGCTACTGAATGCGTCATCATCTTTCAAAGACAGTTTGGGTATTTATTTGACGATTCTGTTCGCAACACTGCCCATGGTTTGATGATTGATTCGTCTTTTATATAAAGACAGACTTCCATTATTATCTTAAAGTATGAAAGATCCAAACTCGTGACGAATCTCATATAATTGGGTAGTTTATATAATATTTTCTGGATGGAATATGGATGCAGGAAATGGCGTTTTTACGGCTATAGTAAAAGAGTCATGCAGATTATGTGATGGTGGTATGAGAGTTGGATGTTTGTGATTTAGAATCCAACAATGATTTTATTTAACAGGGATGGATCATCCCATTTGAACTTTCAAACCAACTGTGGTTTTAACTTTTAAGTTATGATAAGACAATTATACGAGTATTTGTTTTGCCTGCATTTCTATTGCTTTTTACTGCGAATGCAACTTCTTTCGTCTTTGATTGATTTGATTTGATTTGAACCCGTGTTGATCACTGCATATTCCAGTCTTTCCTATATCCACGGGATTTTGATTTTGGTATATTCTCCTCTTTTCTCTCCGCCTCATTTGGAACTAACAATGGATTGTAAATCTCAGGCAATTCTCCAAAATCCTCATATCCAAACAAGCCTTACATTATTTAAAATCTACTCCTTCCATTTCAATGGAAGGTTCCACTTAAAAATCGGTACTCCCTTCGAGTTTCTGTGTTCTCCCCTTTCTTTTTTTCTTTTTGGGTGGAAAATAGGGAGAATATTATATTATTAAAAGAGAAGTGAAATGAAAAAGTAACAAAGAGAGATATTATATCGTATTAATTAAATGAGAAAAAATATGAGAGAGGAATATTATATTAATTAAAGATGGTAAAGTGTGAAAAAGTTTTTCCATAAATAGAAATAGGAAAAAGATCAAATTCAATCCAATAAAAAAGAGCAAAAAAAATATTCAAAAGTAGAGAGAGTAAAATAGGTGAGTCACTCATGTAAGAGAGAGAGTGATATAAAAAAAAAGTATAAACTACCCCTACGTTCATTATTTTTTTGTCCGTTTCATTAAAATATTCCTCACAAATAATGATGAAATAGGGTAAAAGATTATGAACGGATGGAGTATAAAGTAGGCCGTTTGGATTGGAACAAAATCCTTGCATATATAATGTATAAAACCCTTAAAAGTATTTTCCAATCCAAGCCCTATATATCAATTCAATACGGTACATTATTTAAAATATCGTAGAAACCGTCTTTTACATGATGAGGAGAAGAGTTAGAGTTTTAATTCTCATTATCCATATATTTCTCATTAATACTTTGTACTTCTAATATACTCCATCTTTCAATTTACAGGTTATAGACTTATAGTACGAAGTATATAGATTCAAATTTTTTGTAATTTACAAGTTAATAAAAGACATGCCTATTAAATATGCCGCCTCTTTCAATTTTTTATAAAATGATAAATACAGCCCTTTTTTCAAATACAATGACTATATTAAGAGACTATAAGAGAAAATAATTTTTCAAAACATGTAGTATTAATTACATAGATGTATGTGTAATTTGAGCTTCAAAATCTATGTTTATACTAAATGTGCAGTAACTTTCTGAATACAATGCTTGCACTAGTCTTTCCAGAACTGTCCTACCAAAGTCGAGAGACTGTAAAAATAAGGAAAGTTGAAAGTTTAAACAGAGGATTTGGCACAATTAGTAGATACTGGAGTATGTTTTATACAGTACAAGGGTAACAAAACCCCTTAAGTTTGATTACTCATCTCTTCCGTCCGTGGCAAACAAACGACTAATGCGTGGCCCTAATCCTAATAATACTTGTACCGTGTAATCTACAATACGGTAAGTCTTACATAGGTAATAATCAGCCAAGGAGCTACTACTCCAATGTTTTCACCACCAGGAATCTGTTCCAGGTCGTGATCAAAATACAAGTTTCTTAATGATACATTAGAGGTACAAAATGAGGCAAAGGATTCAGGACATTTAAACAAAATATCCGCTCCCAGCAGTAAGCAGCGAGTTCAGAATGAACAGAAAGCCCGAAACAGACAGAGCAAGCGACAGCAAAAATTGCTCTGCTTCACAAATTCAGATCTGAAGACCAAGAAAACCACCAAATATGGCATGTTAAAACTTATCTCGCTCTTGATTACAATTCAAATCAAAAATAAATATTAATGTCATTCTTAGATTGTGAGGGAAGAAGATAAATGAGATGGTAGATACGGAGTACTCCACTAGATAGTCAGTCTCTCATATTAGCAAATGTATGACATCTTATCTTATCTTATCTTATACGAGTAACATAGCAACAGCATAAAGCAAGCGTCTTTAAAAAGCGCACAACAATGACAGGCGGTGTATAGAAAAATGAATCATGGAATGAATGCGCATCACAAAGAAATACAGTCATTTTGACAAGACATCTGGCCTTACTCCGTCATTTATGGAGTAGTAAAAAGGCTTTTGTTCCATCAGAAAAGATTATACTGTATCTCATAAAAAGAAGAGGGGAAAGTACGAGCTTAAACCGCAGAACAAATAAATACTCACTCACCTAAGACTGCTTTTCGTTCAGATCTTCCTTTTTAGGGCATCGTCCTCGCCTTTTTCTGTTTCGTTTCTGAACTCTTTTTTTTGGAATTGGTTTTTCCACTTCTGTCTTGACAGAGTTGGGATCTTCCTTTTTTGGGTTCATGATATCTTTGAGCGCTCTTTCCGCAGCAAAAATAGACATTTTTTTCACCTACATCATGAAGAGCACCCATCGGAAACTAATAGGAAATCGAGGCCCAACTATTATATTTATATATCCTATTATATACTCGTAATAATCTAATAGAAACCTTCCAAGAAGACATTTGCCGTCCATTACCAGTTTATATTGCCATTACTGATGCAAAAAGGCGACAGTGGCACTAACAAATGTAGTGAACTGTAGTTTATGTTACCTCCAACTTATCTTCCTTTGCCCTGTGGTTTTGGGGAAGAACGCGAAATTCCTCTGCTAGCCGCATACATACTTCAACATTCTCAGGCGATACAAAATCAAGCGCAACTTTGATGCATGACTGCGCAAACACAAAAATTCAATTAAGAAATGTCAACAACACCAATCTTGCTAAGTTAATAATAACTCAAAAGATTGATTTTTGCTGAATATGAATAGAATTATCTTTTTCTATTTGCAATTGAACCAAAAATAATACTCCCTCCGATTTTTTATTATCTTCCCTATTTCCTTATTGGGCTGAAACACCCTTTCTTCCCTATTTCCATTTCGGGCCATCAACATGTGGTCTAGAATCAACCTTACATTTCTCTCTCTTCCTTCTTTTATTTTGAACCACACATATCTACACCCTTATTTTCTTCCCCAAAACCAAAGGGGGAGGGAGTACTCTGTATCACGGAATAAAGCTTAAATGACTCACTAATTTCCATGCCGTTTTGTTTAAGGTGAAATAGCAGTTGGTCAATTCAAATCATGATGCAATTTTTAGTTCAAGTCTTTCGGAATGAAGTTGCATAGATCCGACCTCCTTATCTTGCCATAAGCAAGAGCCTTTGAGGAACTAGGTTAATTCTCATTGAATTACTTATTTGAACCTTCATCACACAACAACACCATAAGCAAATCTCACTTCTACAAGAACAGCCAATCATGGGTACCCTGAGAAAGACAATGCTTACCTTCAAGTTTCTAACTTGATGAGGACAGCCAGCAGGTATGAAGACCGCTTCTCCAAGTTTTTGAACGAATGTCCACGGCTCAATTCCTACCAATTAAATAAAAGTTCAGGCTTAACATGAAGTATTTGGGAGTAAAATTCCACGCGTTGGGCAAAATCTCGTAGTAAAGCTTTTCTATAATAGTGTATACTTACCGTATTCTTCCTTCAGTTTCCTTTTGTGTTCTTCATACAGATAGAATGACTGATCATGAATAGGGTGAATGACCTGGAAATTGAAATGGAAAACACACATACATTATACAGCTTTATACAGGATTTATCTGAAAAGTAGCACAAATAATACGAGATTGTCAGCCACTCGAGGGTTCACAACATTGGCACAATTCCTGTTTGCCACACTAAAAAGTAGGAGTAACTACAAAACTACCTGCTTGAGGGGTTCACATTGAATGTGCCTGAACTCACGGTAATGAGCCTTCAAATACTCTTGTAACTTAGGGGAATCTTCTCGCCGGAAAATATCCCAAAGAGCACCTCCACTGTCCTGGTCAGAACCTCCCACTTCTGTAGGTTGAGTAACAGTTTCATCATCTGCCATCTCTCCACTATCCTTGTCAGAACCTTCTGGTTTGGTCTCACAAAGCACATCAGATACTTGTTCGGTGGCTTGATTTCTCAGTTTAGACAAGTCTGACGATTTACTTTCGTTACCATGTACCCTAAAACTTTCAAGCATACTTTTGCTTTTAGAATCACTTGTACACTTCCCGGCGTTCTCATGTTCAGCAGTTACATGACCATCATGATTCATCAGTGTGTTTTTACAAGACTCGTCATTTTCAGAGAAATCTTTACAAAATAAATCCCTTTGATCCTGGACATAGTGCTTCTTTTTCAATTCAGAAATAGCCTCGAGTTTCCTAGGTTCCACCGTAACTTCAGCAGTATGTGTCAATATATTGACCTAGATTAACCCAACAGAAAGATATAGATTAAGCCAGTGTTACTCTAATTATCATCACGGTGATGTGTCCGACATGTGTCAAGAGAGACAGACACGGTTATTTTGGACGAAGATTTCAATTTTTTCGTCCAAATGACGTGCCATGTCATGTCAGACATTATTCGTGTCGAACACGTGACACAGCATTCAAGTGAAATGTCTAAGTAACATAGGATTAAGCACACAAAAAGTCACATAATATCACAGAATTCATGGAAAAACATTTTAGCCTAGAAATACCAATGCATTCTGTAGCAACCCACTAGTCAGTGACCACTGACCAACCATCAAATGCAAAAGAATCATAATTTAAACGAGGGACTCGGCATTAAAATTGAAGGTCTGTATCATGTTTCATATTTGGATACGGAGTATCAAATATGTATGAAATGCAAGGCTTTTTGAAGATACAAACAACAAAATTGAAAAGATTAAGACTTGTTTGTCCATGTGAGCAAATGGGAAGAAAAAACCATTAGAATAAAGAATCTCTGTTTTAAGGACAAAGACACTTCAGCAACTTCAGTAAAGATTTTGTTTTTGCTTCATTAAACCATTACACATCCTTAGAGGACAAAGATTGATATTTATAGGCTAAATCCAAAACACCCTGAACAACCCACGACTATTTGAAGAAACATTTATTAGAATTGTTTGCAAAACACAAAACACTCACAAATCTAATCGGCAAAACTAATCCTGATAATCAGAAATGAAAGATAAAAGGCAGCCTTGCTATGACACCATTCTACTTTTAGCAAGCAGACATTAGAATAGAAATTAAATGAATAATGTGAATATACCGCATCAGACATATCGCAATGAAGCTTTGTAACTGAGTCCCCACGACCCAACTCTTGTTGAAACCCATATGCAATATAAGTTTTTGGGCCCAGGTCTGGCTTCAGGTATTCTATAGGCCACTTGGCAGCTAGGTTCAGGACTCCATCCCTGGGATGTGTATATTCTTTGAATGGCAACGCTCTAATGAATTCAGCACCATGGCGAGGCAAATGCTCCTCAAACAGAACATCAGGTGGCCAATCTTTCAATTTTAGTATGACAGGCCAATCGTGAATGTCAAAATCTCCATTTGTATACGAGGTAAAAAATGAGCGCACATTAACATCAACCTACATCAGATTAAACTCAGTGTCAGTAACAGATGTACAGGGTAGAAGGCAGAAAATGAACACATTATGTCAAATATTATGATATGATAAGGCAATATCCAGATTTGGCGGCCAACCGGAAACATAACATTGAAATTTTAATTTCAAAGGTGAAATAGATGCAAAGGCATACGAATCTTGAGAGAAGTTTGTTTAGTACTTCGTAAATGACAGCATTGGGTCATGATTATAACACAGAACACTGTCTAAGCAACTCGGATCAAACAGAAACCAGTAATCTATAAAGAATTAAATATGACCTGCCTTAGTTTCGTAAGTTCGTAATAAAGTGAGCATCAATCCTCCAACAGTAGTAAACATGCAACTATAGACAAATAAGACAATTACCGTAGAATATTAGGAAAATATGCATTTTACGAATAAACTATAAGAAAATACTTTCTCCAAAGCATTTGATTAAATATGATTGCTTTATGCACAAAGTTTAAAGTGATTCAAATTAAGTAGGAATAAGAGACTATTAATTAAAGTAAATTACCTAATTAAGAGTACCATTGTAAAAACAAGTAGGGCCTATATAAAATGGTGTACAACTTGAAAAAATAGAAGGATGTTTTGGTATTGCAAAAATTTATCCCTACTATCCAAACGATTCTAACCATCTCCTATGTGAAGTCAACATTGCAATATTTTGACCGCGAAAAGTCAAATGGTTAGAATCATTTGGATAAGAGGGACTATTAGAATGGAGCCCAAAATAAAAATGTATACAATCAAATGGATTGCCGCATTGCCCCAAAGTGGAAAACATATACTCCCTCCGTTCCATTCTATTGTTTGCCTTTTATATTCATTGTGAGGAATATTTTAATCAAAGTCAAACAATTGAATGGAACTGAGGGAGTACTATCAAACAGATCAGAGGAAGTACTAAGAAAAATAAAGTTAACGTTGTCACCTGACACCAATCCAAACAATCAACAGCTTCTACCTCAAGTAGAGTGGCATGCTTTGTGTTCTTAATTTGACGAACAGCACGCCACATGACAAGTGGTTCCCAACTTAAACCAGGTGTAGTCTCAAGAACACTTCGAACAATTACTGGTTCTCCACAAGCCCAATGATGCTGGAATTGCTTCAGATCTCCTGGATGAAGGTCCCTGGCATCTGGACAATACAGATAATTGTCGTTGCAACTCTCTCTAAAGGCACATTTCCGAAAATTACACCTCGAGGCAACGTCAAAAACTGACGATTTATGAGGAGCCTTAGGTAGACCCATTTCTTCAGAAAAAAGTACTATCTTCTCCACTTTATTCACCAACTGCGCAACTCGATGTTCAGACAAGATAGACTTCAATTCAAGAACCGGACCGTTACACCCTTCATATTCCACAGGTGGGCAGTGTATCCTGCCGTCTTTGTCAGCTTTCCAGACAGGCTTTGCCTTCCATTTTTTATCAGGAGCATCATTACCTTCACTCGTGCTCTTCAATAGCGCATGCTCATCTTTGTTCTTAGGTCCCCCCCTTGTTTCTATAGGTTTAGCAGGTGGTATTCCAAGACATTTTTCACGATAACCAGCCTCTCTCTCAGCATATTCCATTATGACTTCTTCACATTCTCGCAGTTTTTCAGCACGTATTTCCCGGCAACACATGAGACAAAGATCATATGAACATCTAGGGCAATTTCTGTGGTAATCTACGATAGATGTTCTGCAGTTGTTACTGCACAACACATGATCAGGCCTTGGAGAGTCATCAAATTAAGAAATAGAGGATTCTATAATGTAAAATACATACCAGAATATACGTTCGTCCTGATCGCAAACCCCTTTTGGAATGTTTACTTTACCATCTGATGGACATACAACCGGAAAGACAGATCCAATACAAATTCCAAGTAGTGGTCAGTCAAATATGCCAGGCAGAAACCAATAACTATCAGTGATTATAAATTATAATGCTACAGACAAGGCTCTCAAGAGGGCAGAGAAATATTGGCTACACACAGCCTCAGCCCATCACCGTTGTGATTTGCAGCAATAAAATACTGGCTATTAACTGATTTTTAAGGTGGCACTCAGTGGATTCACAAGAAGAAAGTGCATTACCTAGAACAGACTACAAAGAGAAATTACAGAATATAACTATGGAAATAAAAAAAAGTATGTGATCTTGCCATCGTAATTCACAAGCACTACTCTAGAGGATTGCCTACACGAACGACACCCACAAAGCCTGTGCTCACATTATTTCCCGATTATATTCCTAATTCACACTAAAAATGGCCAATAAACTTCTAAATATACACATAAAAATCACATCATAAGTTTGAGAAGTAATCCTTTTCAGGAAAATAATACAGATGAAGTACCGTTAATCTTGGCCTCTATGTTCTTTTCGGTCATCTGTTCCAGATTGATTTGCTTCAAAAACGGTAAAATAGACTTCAACAGATTTTTGGAATGTTCAATTTTTTCTTCATCACCGACTTCAAAACCATCTTTCATCATATGCTGCCACAAGTCATCCAACATGTGATGTTCATATCAAATCATTTACAGAGGAAACAAGATACCAAGTCTAAGACCAAAGAACACACTTTGATAGGCCCCTCCATCCGCAAACAAGCCTTGCAATTGCAGTTGTGAAGGCAATATGGGCAAGCCTCAGCAATTTGATCGTATGTCATTCGGGGATACCTGTTCAATATAATCAGTATAAGCAGAATATCAAAGTTTAGTGAAGAGATATTTTAGCACGGTTGTTCGAATCAACTTTCTATAATGACATCGGATGAAGACCACGAAGCAGATAAGTGCAGATGAAGTAAGTTATGGCACGCTATTATGTGTTCCAAGAACTTTTAACATCCATACCATAACTTCCAAGTCAGTAAATTCAGAGAGCTGTATCTGTGTGAGTAAATGCTCATTCCATGACGACAAGCATACTTCTACAATTCTTTTTAGTCATTAATCAGGTAGTGAACTAGTGATGGTGTGGAACCATGTTGATAGAAGGGAGCCATTCTGTTCAATTTTCAATATCTTCCAACATATGAGTAAATATTATGAGGGCATACTATTGTAAAATAATACTCTGTAAGAATATTACCATGATTCTAAAAAAATTGAAGTTAATTTTCGTTAACTTGGAAATCAGCAGTCAGCACCCTTGAAAACTGAAATGTTGTATAGTACTCGTACTATATACTCCCTCCGTTCACTATCTTTTGGCCCGTTTCATTAAAATACTCCTCACAAATAATGATGAAACAGGGCAAAAGATTATGAACGGAGGGAGTATCAAGTAACGGAGATAGTCTAGGGGCAAGGGAAGAATGTGAAATCCATTGTTGGTTGAATTATAAAAACATTAATTTAGCTCTAAAACCTAAGTTGTTACCGGAACATAACCACAACAAGTATCAATCTACTTCCATCTTTGCTTATGCCATCCACGAAACAACTAAGGATAACACAAAAGTGCAAACAAGGTGTAGAAAAGCAGGAAGAAGCGCAGCGAGAAAAGAGGGGGAGGGAGAGAGGGAGACCAGTTGGCTATGCAGGGAAGGCAAAAGCGTTTGGTCTTACAGTTGGTGCAGCGCACCACAGGTCCGCTGTCATTCCTCTGACACTGATGACACATGGTCGAATCAACCTTGATTCCCTGTCAACCAACCATACAAAACACACAAGGACATTATGATACCATAATTCATAATAAAACAAGGGTAGGTTGATATAGTTAAGATATAGAGTATACATTTTCATCAAAAATAGCAGCTCTGTCGAGCCTCTTCTCCTGGGCGAAGGGGCGATATTTCTTGGGCTTTATCTGAGGATCACCATCCTCTTTCTTCTTCTTCTTCTTCTTATCATCCCCTTCCGTTGGAGGAGAGCCGTGTTTCATGTCATCCACATTCTTCTTCTTCTTCTTATTATTATTCTTCCTCTTCTTCTTTGTATCATTATTATTATGGCCTTCCACGCGATCCTCTGCTGCGGCTTCTTTATTGGCAGGGTTGGTGTCGTCTGGTGGGTTGTTCCTGCGACGTCTGTGTTTCCTGTGGGCTTCATCGTCGTCGTCATCAAAGTAAGCAGCGAGGGCAGCATCTTCATTGTAGTTCTTGATACGACTTGTACACTGCCTTTTCCTCCGCCCCGAACTCCCAATCCCAATACCCTCACCATCTTCCTTATTAGTAGTAATAACTTGTACAGTTTTTTTACGGCCCCTTTTCCTCTGATTACATGTACCAACTTCTCCCGATTTAACACTCTCTTCTTCTTCTTCTTCTTCTTCTTCTTCTTCTTCTTCTTGTTTCACTACATTAGATTTCTCGGAAACCCTTGAAAATTCTCCTTCTTCTTCTTCTACTACTACTACTACCTCTTCTTCTTGTTTTACATTAGATTTCTCAGAAACCTTTGAAGGTTCACCTTCTTGTACTTGTTCTTCTTCTGCCTGTTGTTCTTGTTTGACATTAGATTTCTGAGAAACACCTGAAAATTCTCCTACTCTTTCTTCTTCTACCTGTACTGGTACTTGATGTTGTTCTTGTTTGACATTAGATACCTCAGAAAACTGGGCTTGTTCTTCTTCTTGTGCTTCCTGTAATTCCATGGAAAGCTGGTTAATCTGAGAATCCGATAGGTTGGGATTAGCAGCAGCAGCAGCCTTAATTTGTTGTTGTTCAGGTGCTTCGTGTTTAATTTGGACAAGTAAATCCATGGAATGGTGGGAGTGAATTAAGGCAGGAGACGCACTACCTTCTTCCATCAATTTAATTGAAAGAGAAGTAAAGAGTGGTGTTCATAGGAGTAATTAATCAATTAGGGTTTGAGAGTTTGTAGGATTTAATTAGAAAAGAAAAGATTAGGGTCTTCTTTCCATTATTTTTATTACTCCATACAGTATTATTGAGGAGAAAGCAAGTGTGTCCCAAGAAAAAAGGGGGGGAGAATTTGAAAAAGAAGCGCCAAAATGAGGATGCATGAATCTGTGTGCTGCAAGCGTCTTCCACTCTTCCCAGTTCCCACAATGCAAATTGCAATATCATCCTTTTAATGGAACAAAGTCATCATCCTTTTCAACCTTAGTTTTAATTAAATTCATTTCAGCATCAACAGTCTTATTTTATCTTAGTATTTTAAGTCATATAGTTCAATACAACTTAATTTACTCTAAAAGAACCTAACTTAAATCCTCTTATTCCTTTACATAATACTCCCTCCATTCAACTCCACTCTTCACTTATTCCTTTTTGGTCCATTCAAATCCACTTATCACCTTTCCTTTTTTGGCAATTATTATGACAAATTTGCCCTCAATATCTTACTTTATTTACACCATATACCACTACTATGACCCACATACTTCATTTTGGTCCACTATTATTAGGACAAGTGTGGTGTGTTGGTCCACACTCTTCTCCTTTTATTCATTTTTTGTTACTTTCTTAAAATTGGTGCAAAAATGAATAGTGACAATTGGTATTGAATGGAGGGAGTACTGTATAGAGTAAAATATTACGAGTAATGTTTCTTGAAATATTTTCTTCCAAAATACTCAGACCTGACCTAAATATCCTAGTATCCTTCGCTAGTTTACGCTAGTTCATAATTTGCCGAATATACGTAACCAGAGAACCATTCAAAGAAGAGATTATTGATGACACTATGTTACAATTAATCTCCAGATGAGGAGATGCCAAAGCAAGAGCAAAAAATGAGTGACGATTTATCCTTAATCTTCGCAGAACTCCATGATTACATATTTAAGATTTCCAATACTATTTTTGGTCCTTTATGTGAAAAAGATAACATCATCAACAATAAAGGTGTGAGATAGATGGGGACGACCTTGATATTTTGATCCCTTAAAGCGCATTCACTCTTCGGAGATATCTCAAATTAGATGAGAGAACTTCCATACATAGAACAAAAAGAAAAGGGAATAGAGCCATAGAGGATCACCTCACATTAGACCCCTAGAAGAACCAATTCGTATCTTTGGCAATCCATTGATAAAGAGGTCATATGTCACTGTAGAAATGCAGTTCATAATGATCTTAACAAGGGGAGTAGGAAAGGCCATCGGCTTAATGAGTTGTTGTAATTGTGTTGTTACTTGTTCGTTATATGAACGAGCAACGGGATTGTATGCAGCGTTGAGTAAAATAGAATACGATATTCGTGTTAAAAAAAAGGGTAAAACAGGCATTACATACAGGAAGCAACATTAGGGAACTGAATCTAGAGAATGATACAGAGTCATCTCTCCGGCTTATAAACTAGCAGTACCTCACATATACGGAGTACCTATCACAAGGCCACACAATCCCTAAAAAATACTCGTAGCAAATGACTTGCTTTTATCTAACAATCATGGACCCCATCCCAAGTTTGGGATATATTCATCACAAATGAACAAGGAGTCTGTGAGAAATGAGTGCTTGGTTGAGATGCAACTTAATAGGAAAGCATACAGAGAGCTGTGTACAAGCGGTGGTAACACTCAAAATCACAAAACGAGTTTGTACATAAAGCTATGTACAACTAATTGTATAATCTACTCATTGCCAATAATGGAGTAAGAATGTCAGGCATGCATACATAATCTCAACTCTTTGACAGTCGACACAATGATGTTGGGGTTAGATTTCTCATTCCAGTGTCCGTTGTTGCAACACCCGACAAATGCTGCTACTTCCCAAGGAGTTGCCCTTTTACATTCCTGTGCCTTTTATCTAGACTAGATCCAAAATACACTTGTACTCTAGCATCCCCACGGCCATGTCCCGTGTTCATTGTACTATTTACTAGCTAGTAGCTACCACACTACAGAGCGCCTCAAATCATATTGTTAGCAAGCTGTAATAGTTACAGCATGCTTGATTTTTGTCAACAGAAATTCAACACATTCCTTAAAGCAACATTACCTTCAAACAAGGACACAAGGGTGAAGAAGGGTTCTAAGAATATTTAAGAACAATTTCCATCTCTGAACTTCAATTGTAACCAATCATGTCCAGTTGATTTCATTTGGCATCATGCATTCAAGCTATACCGAGGAGCACATGTAAGCTTTAAACTTTATTCACCATTCTTAGGCTAGATCACTTAACCTCAAAGAGATAAATTAGCTTCAGAAATGAAATTATGTACAAAGATTGCACAAAACTATGCCCTTTCTAAATTCAAAAACACAAACAGGCACACAACGGATCACAGTGTCAGATCCTTCCTAAAAAGAGTATGTACATGGTAGTACCTTATATGCAATATGCAAGGGAAGGGAGGTTAAATATTCTGCCACGGCAAGTTTCTTCATCAGTTAAAATACGCAGTCAATTAGTAGCTTGCCCTAGGTTGGTTTCAGCAGGAATATCCGAAATTCTTCGGTAAAAAAGAACGTAAGCAGCTGATGTCTTCACATCTTCCTCTCTAATTGGTTCGACCAGGCTGTCATTGAACTCATACCACCTTGAACCATGCTGCAACCATATGAACAACTATCCTCATCAATAATTAGAACTAATCATAGGACAAGCCTAGTAGATTCAAGGTCAAAAGGAAATGTCAATAACTAGAAATTTAGATTGTAAAGAATATTTAAATTCTTGACTGAACAGAAAATAATATTTTACGGGTAAGACGTGCAATTTATACTACCTTGAAAAAGAACTTATTAACAAGGGTGAAATGTGGAAACCAGGAAGTCCTTTTCTTATGTCTCTAACACTCTAACACCACCATAAAAGTAAGAGTCACACGCCTTATTGCCAACACGTGTTCAAAGTTTTTTTAAACCGGTGTTCCTAGTTGTATTTTCAATTAATCTAGACTCAATTGCTAATATTTATTTAGAAGCAATGGCATACATGCTCCCAGGTAGTAAAATTAAATAAAAGACAAATAACAAACATATTTGTTTGTCAGTAACTCTCCTGTGAGACGGTCTCACGGTAATTCTATCGTGAGACCTCTCACATAGGGAGTGGTTACAAATTTAGTAACCACCTCTTATATGAGACGTCTCACGATAAATTACCGTGAAACGGTCTCATACAAGTTTTTGTTTTTGTTTATAGATTCTAGCCTATGCTGTGTATGTCGTGCACGATATAGCAAATTGATTTCAAATTTAAGTACGGAGTAATATATTATGGAGTATAACATAAATCGTGATGAAATGTTTTTTAGAATTTTGATAAAATCATTAAATAACAAAAGCCTTGCAATCTTGATGACATCCAGACAGAATTCAGATAACATACTAAATACTCCCTCCTAGTTTTTGTTTTATTCCCCTTTCTTTTGGGCACATATATTAATGAAAGAATAAACAAATGATAAAAGATAACAAAGTGGGTAAAAAGTGGAAAGTTAATGGGTTAGTGTGTTAAAGAAAGAATAAAGAACAAATAATTAAGTGAAGAAAAAACAATTGAGTAAACGTAAAAGGAAAGAGGAAAGAAAACAGAAACTAGAGGGAGAATACAAATATTTTGAATGCAAACTGTAAAGACATTGAATACTTACGTAAACCAGCGCGGTATAATGACCTCCACCCAAACCGCCATAGTGGTTACTAACCGCAAATAACCTATAGCAATCCAAGTGCTGGCTATTCTTATGTGCAAGGAAGCCCGCCAATTCAAGTTTGTCAATGGGAAAATCAACAAATGTCTCAAGCTTGCTTTTAAGAAACCGGCTGTAGGAGAATCTCTTCAGGTGAACCACCAAGATCTCAGGCAATCTCCAAAGATCTAATTTCTTGCTTGCCTGCTGGTGCTGTCCGCAGGACGGGCAATACCTGAACACAATGGGCACATCTTAGATGTACTATGATATAAACCAAACAAATGTAGCAAAACACTAAAGCCAACATCAATTAATAATATCTGACTCAGATAGCATTTCTAGCTCTCGATCAGTTAGGAAGCTAAGCATTACATATCCAGTGTCCTTCACACATTCTGACAGAAAAGCAAATATGCCTTCTATTACTTAGCTCTCCTACCAATTGGTGATAGGAGAAATACCGTGCTTAAAGTGGTAAGCTTCCTAGTCCCTCCTCAATTTGCCAATGCAGGAAGGTGGACTACATAATAAGACCTCTTAACACTACCCATCCTCCAAAGTGCAACTCAATTTGATCACATATTCAGGTATTATATATTTAGGCTACAATACTCCGCCTTTATGGAACCTCCATATTATTGATTAGCTATGCTTGCTAACTTTTGTGACGAGGTAAGTGCGCGAATGCGACAGAGTCGATAAAATGGAAGGAGTATACAATTATATGGAGCTCAAACAAGTAACCGAGGATACCAAAATCAATCATGAATACGGAACCATGAATCAGGTTGCTCTTGTTATATGATGCACCTCAAAAAGGCTAAAAACTACTTTCAATTTGTCCACAACACAAGCATCGCTGGAAATTTCATATTTAGAAAGATGAGCTTTAAGCTAACGCGTTCTGATATAACAGCTTCACATAATTAGACTGAACTTGACAAAAAAAGGGCACAATGATAAAATGTCTAATTTGACTGCTTCCAAATAACTTCAGCTTCTCATATGAACAAACTCATATCATAAACAAAACGACTTCCTAGCCTTGACTTGATTCGTCGTGACAATATCACACCAACACAATACATGAAAGGCTCAATTTACAACTCCTTTTTTTCATTTTTTATTCTTAATTCTTTTATTTTATTTTTCAAAAATTATTTTCATACTTGTGTCTTTTTTTACTACTAGTATTTTTACTTACCCTTTAAAAACTTACTAAATACTTGTGCCTTTTTTTACTACTAGTATTATTAACGCTTTCAACTTAATTTTGCGTTTGAAACTGTATTTTTATTATTATTTTATTGTATTGTTCATCCTCCATTTTATTTTATTTTTTATTCTTTTTTTTTCATGACGACTTGATGACTTTAGATATTGATTCATGTTAGCCGATCCCAAATCTTTTTGGGACTAAAGCTCTGATGTTACTGATCAACCATCACCGATGTTGAAATGGTTCATTCAACATGATGTCAAAGTCAGCGTGGCCAAAGGTCTAGTGTTCAAATCCCAATATTTCACAAGTGGAATTTCAGTACATGGTACGAGGTAGCCTAAGCACTAACAACTCTTAAGCCAACTGAGCTCTGGAGAGAGGGGGGTAATAACATACAAATATAATACTTGGGCCTCAACCCTAACCTTAGAGTTTTGGTTGGGATGGTTCATCTAACATATATCATTGAAGATTGAAAGCATGTAAAAAACTCAAACAGTTGGCAGGGTTGTATACTAACCACATATCTTCAGGGCCCAATGGTTCCTCCTTCAAGAAACCTTCCAGGCATTTGTACAAGGGCACGGATTCTTGCGTCTTAAAAGCAGAAAACTTTCGTCTAAAAACTTCAGGCAATAGGCTGAGAGGAGAAATATCATACCACCTGAGCATATTTTCAGGCCAACTTACAAGAATATTTAGTTTTTCACTGCCACCAGTGAAATTCAGTGGTTTATTCAGCTTTACCCTATGATTCTTCACCATACTTCGCTCATCAGTGAAGTGGAATTGAAAATCAGAGCATTTATGCACGTCAGCTGTTGCTTCATCATCACTCAAAGAATCATCTGAACTCAACACACTACCCTCCATGTCAGCCGGATTAGTATCTGGATTTTCAATATCGTCATAATCATCTACATCCATGTTCAGAAAAGGGCGAAACAATTTCATGTATTCATCACGTAACTGATACCCACTCACAAGACTAGAGACTCTTGCCACAAAAGGAGTTCCGAACAACTTCCAGCATGGCCTTTCCTTTCCATAGCTTAAGTAACTGAAATAACACAATTGATGAATATCGGTAAATTATAACATTCCGTTACTGACAAAAGAATTCTAGCGGGGTCACTTGTCTAATTAATTAACAACACATTTTTGGAAGGAAACAATGACAGGAAAAAGGAAGGCGATCAAATCACACATTACAACTTCCCTTATCCTATCATCAAGTCTATATCAAATACATCCCACTATTTTTCTTATTTTGGACAAACGATCGAGGGCAAGTTCACATGGCTAAACCAAACTAACCCACCACTGCATATTTTCATGTACTGGGCAGAATACTACAGCTAGCACAGAGTAGGGTAAGTCTCTGCTTTACCCAGAAAGCCTACGAACAAATAAACAAAGAACAGAGAAAATAAGAATTAGGTTACACTTGACAATCCGGCCATCTCTACAATGTTATCTAATAGTCCGTATAAAACAGCAGCTTGTATGAATTAAATTACACATCAGTCTGACACGGCACTCTGTCATTCCGAAATGACAAGACACAACAGTTCTACAATTTATTTTTGCCAAAAACATGAAACTTTGTCATAAAATATTTGTCTCCAACACTCCTAGACCGTTCCGCATTACCTATATAGTACAGTTGAGCCAGAGTAACATGGTCTTGCACAGAGACAGTGGTTTAGAATCATCTTACTTGGAGGCAATCTCTAGCTAAAAATAGCTATGAGAAGAATAGTAATGTTCACACGAGGTATTATTACATTAATTGATGATGCATGGGGTAAACTTGCAGGTAAACAAAGTACCAATAGAGATATACGCCTTAAAAAAATGAAAAGGCGGCGCAAAATAATACCTTTCATTCCGCTCATGCATGAAAACTACCAGTTGGCAATTCTCACATTCTTTTGGTAAACGGTAAGCAACAAGGCAATCATCATCCCGTATCAATGCCAGGGAATCAGAAGGATCTTCCAGAAAGCGAATTATGCGATGATTATACACCTGCATGAGGAAAACAAACGTAACACATCTCACCCAACAACCAGTCACAGACTCCCGGCATTGCTTTAAAATGCCGCTGTGCTTCATCACAATTCGCACGCGTTAACTCCCTCCTCTCCCTCCAGCACTTCTGTCCAAAATGAGCTTGATTTTATTTCACAAGTACAAGAAGCTCATACAAATTACTCCCTCCATTCATGGATGAACATCTTTTTAAAATGAAGCACGGTTTCTTCATCATTAATTTTTATGCATGGGTAATCATACCAATGCAACTCTTCAAACAGAAAATGACTTAATCACGAGCACTAACCAAATTACAGCAATTTCAAACAGGGTGTAACACTGGAAGTTAAGACAACGTACCTCAGCCACCAAGAGGGTTTCATCATCCCTCAAAGAACAAACTGTGCCTAAGGCTTGATGAAGATCTTGGCACCCTCCACTCTCAGGCACAGTTACACTAACTGTCGATAGTAAACTGGCTCCATCCGTGCTGATGATAGTCACAGTCATGGTCCTCATAGTTGTTGTAGGCAAAGGAAGAGAAAGGTACATAAACGGATCAAATGTGACAGACATCCTTTTGCAAATTGGACAAACCAGTGTCGATCGATATTGACCCTAAAAGCAAGAAGGCACTTCATGATTCATGAACTTCCATTGAGAATGTTTCCAAAACGAAGTAGGTTAAAATAAAAAAAAATTGTGAAAGTGAAGTACACACTACAGAAGTGCTGAGGGCGATAAGCCCTCGCAATCATCCACATGCCCTGGCCAAGGGGGGGACATGCATGTGTTTATGGTCACTGGTCACAATAATTCTGGAAGATTACGTGAAGTGGCATCTCCTGGTATGCGCTACAACACCAAATTATTGTGCAAACAAACAAACAGAGGAGGGGGGGGGGGGGGGGGGGGGTCCCAAATGCCGCCAATACTACCTTCAACCTTCAAAACCAAAGGCCCTGTAAAAGCGTAACTATAATCAACTATCATCTTTAGGAGGTGCAACGGTATCCCATGAGGCCATGAATTACTTCCTAACTACGTTTTTTCTTATGCTCAGTAGATCAGTGTTGCCGTAATCAATTCTAAAAACTTCCTCTATTGAATGTGTGTATTGGTACTAGTGATGTAGACTAGAGACTTGGAGACTTTGAGCACACATTCCGAATTAACTCGTCATGAGTCATGGATCCCTCAGTGGCATTTATCTATAATTCAATTAGGCTTGCCGAAGGAAGAGAATGCATCACAATCAGGCTAAAAAAGAACCCTGACGCACTGCCGTATATCAAAATATCATGAACACACCACCAGTAAGTGATTAGTTACCTGGATTTTTTTTTTAAAAGTAAACAAGGCTAAATCAATCCTATATATTTTGATTTCCAAATAATAAACTACATGAAGTTCTAAAGGATACAACAGATGGAGATTGAATGATAAAAGACTCACATGGCACATGTCAACAATTATGGAGTTGTTACGCGCTAGATGATTTTGCCAATATTCATCAGCAACCATCTCATCTGAACGGCCCACTGCATCTATAGCTTCAATGTATGGTTTTTGTTTCACACGATTCAAGTCTTCGTGAAGCCCATCCAATAGAAAAGCCAAGAGTTCCTGCAACCAGAAGACAATAATGGATGACAAAACTAAGTACCAGAAAATCATTGGGATTGTTAGCAACATACTCAGCAAGCCAGTGAAGATATACTTGTTATGGCTTCTATAAAACGTAGATCAAAGTTTGTCCTTATAGCATGACCCTCCATTTAGGAGAGGTTAAATTTCCAGATCCAAACCTTGCACGGAGCTTAGCTTCAAAGATCCAGAGCTCATGCTATAAACACTACAATCATCATCATCCAAACCCCCAACTAATCAGACCACATGAAAAATAACAAAGAAACATGTTGCCAATTTAAGAAGCCAGTCCAAGAGATAGATGGACCTCTCTCTTGCTCTACAAAATAACAAACATGTTGCCAATTTAAGAAGACAACCCAAGAGATATATGGACCTCTCCCTCCCGACCGATTCATTATCACTTCAAACTTTATACACTACCATAATCTGAAATGCAAAATAAGCTTAAGTCAACTTATTGCTTAGATATAATAACAATAATGGGGTTGTCACCGGAAAAACAAAAGTGAATCAATTGAAAATTAGGAAGATATGTGAACCCAGTAATTCAAAAGGACAATATCTTGTTTACCTAGACTCGGATGCATGAGCATGGTTAATAAGTTATCGAAACAGATTAATTCCTCAAAAATAACTCCTCCCTCCCTCAAGATTCAAATAAACGAAGGTATACACCAGCAGCCAACCAGGTGGTAACATCTCAAGAGTCAGAAAACATTTATTCACTTTCAGGCTGTTACCACCAACTAAGAGGATAAAACCAAACTTACACAATCAGGCACATTGTGTAGTTCTTTAAATAATTGTCCCAGGATCTTCAGACGAAATTGAAACAAGGTCTTAAGAAGGGAAAGAAGACATGAACGAAGAAGCTAAGCAAAATGACCTGGGAATCATGTTGGTTATAACCACTGAACTGCGGAGCGAAATTCTCAAGAGTATACTTGAACAATTTTGGAGCAACAGGCATACCACCAGGAACCCACAACTTTCTTAACAAATCTCCAAATGCCAAAGCAAGTTCACCCTGGCCACGTCCAGTTAGAAATAGCATGAGAGGACAAAATATTAATATCAACCAAAGGGTTTGCTCCACATGAGGCAATCGCTTTCAAAATTGAAAGAGATCCAACAACAAAAACATTAGATAAGAGAACAAGTGCTCACATTCATGCCCAAAGGATTTTCATAATTTATTTCCTTTTTGTAATCTCCAAGAAAATAATCGACAAGCTCTGGAGTGTGAGCCAAGCACTGAATAGCACTATTCATGAAACAGGTGTTTCCAAGATTTATAAGTCCAGTCAAGCCAAGAACACCAATTTCTCCATATCCTTTATCACCTGACTGCAAACTACCTAATGGGGAAGGACCTTCATTTGTAGCAATTCCATTCATTTTAGTTGAACAGTTGCTGTAATGCCCTGTACTTATGAACCCTTCCTGTTCTGAATTCTCATGTTTCCCCACTTGCTTGCCTCCGTAGAAATAATGGAATCCATAAACTTGTAATTCCAGTAGTACCTAAAGAAAGAGCACAGGACTTGACAGATCAGTCACCTACTCCACATATGAAAAGACAAAATAAAGATATAGCTACAGAAGAAGGTGCTCCTTAATAACAACTGCAGCAACAAAACGTTATTTTCTAACATCAAAGCAATACTCCCGTCTCCCTCCGTTCCAATGAATTATTAGCACATGGATTTAGGTGGTGTTGGGAATGAGAATGTTAGGGTTAAAGTTACTCATTTATCATTTAACTAATTGGGTAAATTTTGGTGGGTTTATTAAAGAGAGCGTAGTCTAGTCTTTTAGCGAACATATGTGTGAACAATAGTAGAAATGTATACAAATGCATGGAGCGGTCCAAAATGGAATATGTATATAACTCATTGGAACAGAGGGAGTATTTATTAATGGCTTCATTAAGCTTCACATTTCAAATGAAACCACTGTGTTTGGTTTGGATTTGGGAAATAATGAAATAAAACAAAACAGCTCATTAAACCTGTCCTTTGACAATTGATGTTACAGGATTTGGCCAGCGCCACAAAATACGGTACAATTGAAAATAACATCTCCATCATTACAGAGTTATAGTAGATTGGTATCTCTATGTATCTGCTAGCTAAGACGAGAAAAACAGGAACAGAGAAAGAACAAAGCATGTCCTCCGGAGTCCGGAACATTAGAGCGTGGATAAATTAAAGAGGTAAGTTAACTATCCCAAAAGGAGAGTCACTGAAAAAAAAAAAGTACCTCTTCAACAGCAAGGTCTAGACCACCATTTGGTATCATAGAGCCAAAACCCTCAAAAAACTGGCTCATATGTCCAGAGAAATCCCAAATATGAACCTACACCATATAGTACAGTACAAGAATCATTGAGCTAAAACCTTAATAAATACAGAGTACGAAGTATATAAGAAAGGGAAATTCACATAAAGAAAAGCTTACCGGGCCACATTCTGTATCAAATATTTGACAGGCTCTTTCATAAGATAAAAGAGAATTATCCTGCAAATGCACATATTCTTTAGCAGGAATGCATTTAGTAAAACTACAAAGTATATATGGCTAAAAGCCTACAACTACAACAAGACACAGCTTATATAATATAAAGAACAATGTCCGATATGGCGATATCTACACAAAATAGAACAAAATAGAACAATGGCTTCCCTTGAATATCTCCGAAAAATGTCACGTCTGAGCTACCGCTTTGGACTATCAAGAGTCCACAACAACATTTAATGCAAATGCCAGAAGCTAGAAAGACATGGTCTCTGAAAACTTTAGTCAGAACTATCAAAAATCTAAAGAAATATACATATATAGCATTTCAATTCTATGCTGATTGGGGTGATAAACATGGAAATTTGAGGTTCTCTATCAATAACACATAATGAATACATCATTTGAGTTAATTATGATGCATTGAGATAGAGAAAAAGTGCTTCGAAATTTACTCTTTTTTTTTAATTAAAAGTTTGATATTAATATTAATAAAAGGACACCCATCTACAAAAGCTTACATACAGGTTATCATGCATAATCTTATCTACAAAAAATAGAGTATTCAGGTTTGATTTGGACCGAATACACAACTCCAACTATATAGAGCTTCAAAAAATTAAACTTCATATCTTTGTGTGACGAAGTAACATCATTAAAAATAGGCGTAGAGTTTATGCGTCCACATCTTAGAAAAACATAGCCACAGATAAATACGTCCAATAACAATGTGGCCAAACACCTTCTAGGCAATAAAACAATGGCCAGGGTGGCATCCAACAAATTGTTGAAGGAGAGATTTTGTGCGCATTAGACTAGCAAATTAAATTCGCACTAATTTGTTGAAGGTTATTAGTCAAAAGATATGTTTTATGTGAAACGAAATTTTAGGCCATGGTGTCTTCATGTTTTTCCAAATCTATTACGGGGAGGAGAAGCTTAGTGTACAGTCGTAGATTCAAGAGTGTAAATTCTTATACCCATTCCAAAGCATGGTTACCAAATTCGCTAGGTGCCCTACGAATTGCAAATTGTTAAAAGCGAATTCTATAATGTTGCTTACTGAAAATACATATATCACACATTCTATAAGAGCGAATTGCGAATTGGTAAGGACGTATTCATAGCGAATTCGGTAACCATGTTCCAAAGTTACCACATCATATGCCTAAAACATGAACCAAGTGCTACAGTTTGAAGATGTTATGTTCTCAAACATTTTCCTCCCACATTTGAAAGTTTAATTCATTAATGCTAAACAACTATATAGCACACTTGAACAAGGAGCAACAAGTGATGGATCTCAAAAGATTCATTAGAATTTTCAACTGAGTGTGCCTATTGGCAACTCGTTTGCCTGCGCAATAATTTCAGCCCTAATTGCAAATCCTGGCTCCACCATTGAGTAACTAACTAGAGTAGCATGCAACATAGACGAACTAAAATACTTGACTTCCACAATCATAGCATGTGGCATCAAAAAAGCAAGAGCCTTGCGTAGGAGGGATTTACCATAGGAGAAATCTTCACCAACAAAGATTGAGTTTCACACAAAACAGAGAGTCGAACTTGTAAAGGAAAAACCTCCCGATCACTATAATTTTCACCATGCATAGTATCCTTAGCCGATCTTAAGGATAAATTATCACTATGCCTGCAAGCATATCAACAAAATTACCAAACATCAGTACATCACCCTAAACCTTTTATGTTCCATCCATAGGTCGTAAAATCGACCATATACATCTATCAAATGCAATTTACCCCAATGTTATACGAGTACAACTTATCTCACCATTTGAGCGCTTTAAACCACATGCTCTCAGTAATCAAAGCAAACTCTCGACCACGGGATACCTCTCCTACAGCATTTACTCCTTCGTCGCCGCCGCATTGCTTCTTCAACCGAAGAACAACATCATTACTTGTAGACACCTCCGCGTCGTCATCGTCACTCGACAACGCCGTATAGAGCACACCATCTCTCGACTTGTACTCACTAACTTCCGCATCTTTCCACCACCTGCATATTTCCGAATTCCGAATAAAATCGTGATTACGCATCAATCGAAAACAATGGAGATAGGGAGGGGGGAGGGAGGGAGAAAGACGAACGTGAGAGGGACGAAGAAGAGGCGGTCGTTGCGAAGAGAGAGTATGGAAGGCGGCGAAGATCCAGAGAGTCGGCGGCGGCGAGCGCGGCGGAGGGAGTCGTCGGAATCGTCGGCGGCGGCGGAGGAGGAGCCGAAGTCGAAGAAGTCGTCCATGAGAGTGGTGAAGAGAGATAGAATTAGGGTTTTGAAAAGGCGGGAGAGGAGAGAGAAGATGAGGAGGAGTGTGGTGGTTAGTTTACGACGACGGCTGAGAGTTGACGAGGATGATGATGATGACGACGATGGTGGTGGTGATGAAGCAGAAGAAGAGCGCATTTAAATTTCACAAAAATTAGGAGTGAATCCAAATGGCATACCAACTGCTATGTGTATCAGTAGTGTTGAGCAAGCAAATCCTGTATTATGTACCAACGTCAAATAAATTGTGTGGGGGGGGTCTAGAGAGATCAGGTGCGGGCAGACAAGTCCAAATCGAATCACAGCCCTAAATCGTCCGAGTCCCAGTCCGACTCAAAAATAATATGAATAATGTCTTAGTATTCTTTTGGACTGAATTAGATTGAACCGGAGTGAGCTGAATTGCATTACTGTGGCAAACCGAGTTTCCTGGGGTTGAACTGAACTGAAATGAGCAGAAAAGAAGTTGAAAAGAATAGGGTCTAACCAATTCTCGTAAACCCGGCCCTGAATAAATGGAATTTAGGGGTCGTTTGGTTCGCACAGGGGAAAGGGAGTGAAATTAGGAAAAGGAAATCAGGGAAAAGGAAAGAGATTACCCCAATTGAACTTGTTGTTTGGTTTGAATAGGAATGATATTACCCTTGATTCTTTGTGTGTTTGTTTGGTTAGCAAACTAGGAATCACTTCCAATTTTTTTAACATGTTATCTTTATTATATTTGTTAACCTTGTTTTTTCATTATTATTTTCAAATAATTGTTTTTCACATGTATTATCAAATTTATTTTTTTCTAATTTTTTTTCAAAATACCATGATCTTATCAGATTTATTTTAAATGACACTATGTGTACAGCGATGGCCGGTGCTGGTGCCGGATTTCGGTGTCGGTGCCGAATTTCGAGGTAAGCGACGGTTTTGGACTTGAACGCTGGATGTAATATTTTTTTGTCAAGCAGTAATATGATGAAGGGAGGTGAAGGGATGAGTAATGGGAAGTAATATGAAGAAGGGAGGTGAAGGGATGAGTAATGGGAGGTAAAAGGAATGGTAAACCTTGGGGGTGAGGTTTTCATTGTAGAGAGATTTCAGTGGTATAGTTTAGGATTGTAGAAAAAGATTGACTTTTCATGTAATAGTATAGATAGATTGCGGCTCTATAAGATACACATCTTTTTTTTTATATTTCTTTCGTCTCAGTCATTTGTTTACCTTTATTAAAATATTTCTTACAAATAATATAAAAGATAATCAAATGACCGAGACAGAAAAAGTAGTATAATAATTTTGAAGAAAAAAAATCAATCTATTCACTCTTATATATCCCATCTCGAACCTATCACGATTCACGATGAATAAATATAGTTAAATATACTTATTTGGCCGACTAATTGATGCGAAAATCAATCACTCTATTAGGCTAACACCATAGTAAATTTCAAAATTTATTCAACTTATTATACCAAATGAACAACGTTCATCCGATTTTATAGAAGTGTAGATAACATCAGTTAGAAAGTCGATAACATTTACACCATTAGTAAAAGGAAAATGATAAGGGCTGTATTTAAAAGGCCATAAGAGGAAATAATTTTTCAATACATGCATTAATTGCATCGATGCATGTGTAATTTGGGCTTCAAATTCAATGTTTATACTAAATTTGGAAGCTTTTAATGCCTTACATACAACCCTATAGATTGTATTTAACATAACCGTTAATAAAATTGTACAATTATTTTGATGCGCACTAATTTAATGTTAGTTGAGAAATATGTGTAGATATGGATTATTTCATATACACATACATACAATCAAATACATTGAATTATTTTTTTTGAAGTGAAGATCAATATCATTAATAATAAGTCATCCGACATCTACAAACGATGTCAAATTGAACTGAATACAGATTTGTAAAAAATAAATAAAGAACACCACAAAGATCACTATTAGAATAAAGCGCTTCTGCGTAACCTCGCGAAGGAATCTATAGATCTGATGAAGTAGTCTCCAAAATGATGAACTTTCTCTATTTTGACAAATAGTAGACCGATTTCTGACCTCAATTGTATCACCGTACGTAGAAATTCCACTGCTCTCTTGATCTTGCACATAGTTCTTGAAATCTAAGAACTATTTTAATGTAAAGGACTGAAACCTCGAAATAAAGGAAAGAAACCTTGAAATAAAGAACGAAAAAACAACTCTCATAAAAGAGAGACTTTTATTGAAGAATATTTGATTAGCAGTAATTTAGAATTAAACAATTTTTGGGCTTAATTAATCAATCGATGGAAGCCCGAATGGAGAGGAAAGCTAGGTTTTTTAGAGGAGAAGGAGGAAAACTAGAGTTTTTTTATGTATTTTGATTTGGGTTTTTTTTTGTGGTTCAAAAACAAATACATTGAATTATTTCATAATAATCGTATAACTTTTATACTCGTATCATTAGAATAAATTATTTTTTTAACTGCTGAATATAAGAATGATTATTATGAGTATAATATAACTAGCGTATACCCCGTGCATGTATGCACGGTATTTATAGAATTTTAATATTTTAAGTTAATTATTTATACAAAGTAGATTTTAATTTAGCAACCTGATAATTTTTCACGATTCTATCATTGTATTTGGATAATAATAAAATAACTTGAAATTGCAACCTCGACTAATATCATGAAATATGTAGTACAAAAAAATTATTATCTTAATTGTTGTTAGAAATTTAAGCGACTATATTTCTACAATTTATCTGTATCGATACACCCGTTGTTAGTTTTTAAATATTTAACCCGTAAGAATTTTTATATGATAATTGAGTGCGATTCTTTCTCATTTGTTCTATTGATTTTGTCCAAATTAAGAGTTTAAAATTTAGGCGAGAAAAGTTTTGAGATTTTTTTTCTCTTAGTTAGTAGAGATTGATAGCTTAAAATTTTGGTGCGAAAAGTTTTGAGAATTTTTATTTTCTTACTTAATAGACGATTACAATATTTAATTGCAATCAAATATCAGTCATGATTATTACAAAAATAAAACGTATTTTCGTTGGTATATATACAATTTCTATAGTATACACGGGTGCAAATAACAGAGATTGTAAAATATACTATTAACAAAATTTCAGTATTACATGACCAAAGCAGTTAAGGCCCAAATATGAGTCCAATATGAATAGGCGGAAAAATTATAGGGGTGGTTAATCTCTTAGTAGCAAGGGGATTTTATGGTATATAAAATATAAAATTAGATGGTACTGTCAATTAATCAATCAATTAATTAGTATGATGATATATATAAAAAATATTTATACTATTTTATGGTATAACAAAAATGGTAGCATCTACTCAATTAATTATATTATTATACTATTTTATGGTATATAAAATATAAAATTAGATGCTACTGTCAATTAATCAATCAATTAATTAGTATGATATATAGAAAAAGATTTATACTATTTTATGGTATAACAAAAATGATAGCATCTACTCTATTAATTATATTATTATACTATTTTATGATAGTATCTTTTAAACATATAGCTATTGATCGCAGTTAACATGCATGGGTAATTTAGATATAAGCCCAACCAATATATATTAAATAATCCAAAAGTAAGCCCATATGGTAGGCCCGTATGTGATTAGGCGGGAAAGTTTGGAGATTTGTTATTTGGTTAGTAGAAATTATTGGAGTCTATAGCTTTAGGATTAATTTAGTGATAATTGAAATAATGAAATATTGTGGTGTAGTGGTAGATAATAAGTACTACATATCTGAGGTCAAGGGCTCGATTCGCATATAACTCATTTCACTTGCTCTAATTCTTTTTTTTTTGTAGTGGATAACTTTAGGCGGGAAAAATTGGAGGATTGTTATTTGGTTAGTGGAAAGGGAGATATTGTGGTGTAGTGGTAGATAATAAGTACTACATATCTGAGGTCAAGGGCTCGATTCGCATATAACTCATTTCACTTGCTCAAATTCTTTTTTTTTTGTAGTGGATAACTTTAGGCGGGAAAAATTGGAGGATTGTTATTTGGTTAGTGGAAAGGGAGATTAGTATGATATATAGAAAAAGATTTATACTATTTTATGGTATAACGAAAATGATAGCATCTACTCTATTAATTATATTATTATACTATTTTATGATAGTATCTTTTAAACATATAGCTATTGATCGCAGTTAACATGCATGGGTAATTTAGATATAAGCCCAACCAATATATATTAAATAATCCAAAAGTAAGCCCATATGGTAGGCCCGTATGTGATTAGGCGGGAAAGTTTGGAGATTTGTTATTTGGTTAGTGGAAATTATTGGAGTCTATAGCTTTAGGATTAATTTAGTGATAATTGAAATAATGAGATATTGTGGTGTAGTGGTAGATAATAAGTACTACATATCTGAGGTCAAGGGCTCGATTCGCATATAACTCATTTCACTTGCTCTAATTCTTTTTTTTTTGTAGTGGATAACTTTAGGCGGGAAAAATTGGAGGATTGTTATTTGGTTAGTGGAAAGGGAGATTGTAAAAATATAAAATCATTTACAAGATATTGTTTTTTCAGACCTATAAATTATTAGAGCTATAAACCACTCGACTTATATTTTCCCAAAAATCCAAAATGATTATTAATTGTTTTTAATGCTAAAAAAACACAACACAAAATATAGGGTAAGACAGTCTCATGCGTGACACGATTTTATTTTGTAAAAAGATACGGAGTAATTAATATATTATGGATAAATTAGTAAACGTTTCATATAAACCGCCTTATATAATAACCACTGAAAACCCTAACATATGAATTAATAGACGTAATTTACGATGAAAGTCTCCTAACTTAAACTATCATTTATCATAATGATAATTGTAATCGTATATTATAAGTTTGAATATAGCTTATATATTGAGCAATATTAACATTGGTTATTTAAGATAATAAGAATTGGAGATGTGTAGACACCCACATTTTGACCGTCAGGTGTCTATAGCAATTTTCGACAAACACCCGATGATGATCGGACGCAAACATGCTTTAACGTACTCGGAAATGGGCTCGAAATCATGGATATTTAGCTTGGGCTTTTTAAGGAGTACAAATCTCACAGAACCAACCTCAAAACCAGGCCCAGTGGGTCGTTTCGAGTCAAATGAGACTAATTTGGGTCGAATCCGACACCAGGGGTAAAACCGTCTTTTAGCGACCGAGTCAAAACCCGGTCAAAGATATTTCCTGAGACTTGTGGACCGACCGTGACATCTCACGTGTCCAATTCGGACTCAAACTCTACAAAAATCAGCTACACAAAATATTAAACAATTCCGTTAAAGGTAGAATTCGATCTCAAGTAGGAATCCTATCCGAAGACCGAATCAAACACTCGACCGAGCTAGGATACTCGGCCGAGTAGTCTACCAACCAGCCGGTTCTCTTTCTTCCTTCACAAGAAAATGGAATTCTTATTTCCCTCAACTTTCTACGTTTCCTATCCTAAGCGGTAGTTCTAATTCAAATGCACCTCTCCTAGCCAAGGTCGACATTTTCCTATAAATAGCCCCTTGCATGACACAAAAAAGGAAATTCACATCGACATTCATTCATTCATGAGCATTCACATACCATCTATCAAATACACATCAATTATCATCAACACAAAAATACATACACCCTCAGCATCGAGAAACCGATACAACCCGAGACTACGCCAAACTCACCCGACGAAACCGGCCACCTCGCCCAACCTCACACGTCCAAACCGAACCACCATAACTCACCGACATTCACTCGACGCTCCCGTGCCCTAGCCACATTCCGACGAGCCCCGATCCGAGTAAACAAAGCATGTATGTTGAGGGTGTAAAATCAAACCCGATTTCTCTTTCTTCTCTTCTTCTCCTTCTCGTTTTTTTTATTACGGGTCATTCGTCGTTTTTATATTATTAAAAACTATTTTCATATATCGAACATTCTTACAAAATATGATATCGATTTTCTATAATCGAATATTGTATCAAAAAGAATTATATTAAGATCTCGACGATGTTAAAAATCGTTACATCTTTTTTTCATTCAAACTTCTTTTCACAAAACTTTTTTAATTCACTCCGAATACTCGATATCGATTTCATAATCGAATATCGGGTACGACGAATATCGAAAACATAAAATCAAATACAAATTAATTCATATTTTGTGCGCGATTTATCAAAATTAGCAATTTCGAACAAAATAAAAATCGGACAGACCCGCGCGCGAGTCGCGCCACGCCCAGGCGACTCGCGCACGGGCCTGAGACCCGGGTCTTTTTTTTTAGCCTTTCGTTCGTTTTATTTTATTACTAGATTAAAGCCCGTGCGTTGCACGGGTTAGTTGGCTTCAGGTTAATTGGCTTAATTACATTGATGATGTATATTCGTTAAATACTCGTAAGAAACTTGATCAATCATTATAATAAATAAGATAATCATATGATATTAGTAATCAAACTTAATTTCAACTAAGTTTATAGTCTTAAGAGCTTATTCTAAAACTTAAAAGAATACATGCGAATAATTTTTTTGATTGGTAATATAAGATTCTATCGTCTCATCATAATTTTTCGATATAGGATAATTTACTCAAGGTTTATAGTTTTGAGATATGCTTTAAAGACCCAAAATAACGCACGATTACTCTTATTTATAATATAGAATCATCACCTTATTTTAATTTTTTCGATGTGGATAATTTTAGGTTTTTAGTCCTTTTAAAAGGTTTTTAAGACTCAAAATTTGTTGGTTGATATTTAAAATCATAAGATTACTCATAAATAGACGATTACTCTTTATTTATATAATCAAATTTGATCATCTTGTTGGAGTATATACTTTTGATGAATGGTTACTCTTATTTATATAATAAAAAATCCACCTTATTATAATTTTTTGATGTGGGATAATTTTAATTAAGTTTGTTTAAGTTTAGATATAGTCTAATTAAGAACTTTTATTTATAGACGGATGCATGATTACTCTTATTTATAATACATAGAATTCCATCACACCATCTTAATTTCGATGCGTGATAATTATACATTAACTATATACTTTAATTATACCTTTTTTTTAAGTTCAAAAGATTGTTGGTTAATATCTAAGAACGAAAGATTACGTAAAATTATATCACCTGATAATTTTAATTTAACTTTATTTATAGTCTTATTAATAGCTTTTTTAAGACTAAAAGTTTTTTGTTGACATCTAAGGATGAATGATTAGTCTTGTTTATAATATAGAATTTCATCACCATAGAATTTCATCGTTTTATTATGGTCTTAAGAGTTTTTTGAAGACTCAAAAGATTTTGATTGATATCATATCTAAGAACAAATAATTAGTCTTATTTATAATATAGAACCATAATCATATTATAATTTGTCGATGTGGGATAATTTAAATAAAATTTGTAGTCTTATTTATAATATAAAATCATCACCGTACCTTATTTTAATTGTTTCAATGTGGGATAATTTTAATTTTGGAGTATTATTAAGACTTTTTTAAACTCAAAATATTGTTGCTTGATGTCTAAGGAAAAAATTATAATTAGTCTTTTATGTATAGTCTTAAGAACCCTTTTAAGACTCAAAAGATTTTTGTTTGATAAAACTTTATAATTTTTCGGATGTGGGATAGTTTTACTTAAGTTTCACCTTATTATAATGTTTCGATGTGAGATTATTTTAGTTGAGTTTGTAGTCTTATTAAGAGAGTTTGTAAGACTTAGAATTTTTTATTGATATTTAAGAACGAATGATTAGTCTTATTTATACTATAAAGTTTCATCACCTTATCATAACTTTTCGATGTGGGATGATTTATTTAAGTTTATAGTCTTCCATCAGCTCGTCAATTTTTTTTCGATGTGAGATAATTTAATTAAGCTTATAGTCTTAAAAGCTCTTTTTAAGTCTTGATTATTATATTACGAAGTATAGAATTTCATCACAATTTTCAATGTGGGATGATTTTAAGTTTGTAGTCTTGTATATTAAAAGTTTTTTTTAAGATTCAAAAGTTTTTTTGTCGGTATTTAACCCATAGTGTTGTATTTAAGCATTTAAAATATTCCACTTTTAGTATAAACATATGGATTATCTTATTATATATTTTGGATGAATGATTACTCTTATTTATATAATAATAAAAATTCACCTTATTATAATTTTTCGATGTGGGATAATTTTACTTAAATTTATTTAAGTTTAGATATATAGTTTAATTAAGAACTTTTATTCATAGACGAATGATTACACTTATTTATAATATATAGAATTCCATCAATCCATCTTTTCATTTTTCGATGTGAGATAATTATACTTTAACTATATAGTGTTAGTCCTAGAATTTTTTTTTGACTCAAAAGATTTTTGGTTACATAGAATTTTCTATCACCTCGTTAAGAACTTTTTTTTAGGACGAATGATTAATCTTATTTATAATATAAAATTATAATTTTTTTGATGTGAGATTATTTTTTACTTAAAGTTTGTAGTCTTATTAAGAGATTTTTTAAGACTTAAAAGTTTATTTAATAACAAATGATTAGTCTTATTTATAATATAGAATTCATCAACTTATCATATTTTTCGATGTGAAATAATTTATTTAAGTTTATAGTATACCATCATAATTTTTCGATGTGGGATAATTTAAAAGTTTTTCTTGGTCAATATTTAAAACGAATGATTATTCTTATTTATAATATAAAATTTCATCATCTCGATGTAAGATAATTACTTAAGTTTAATTATAGTCTTAGAAACTCTTTTCGAGATTTAAAAGACTTTTGGTAGATATCGAAGAACGAATTATTACTCTTTATTTATAATATAGAATTTCATTATCATATTGTAATTTGTCGATGTGGGATAATTTTAAAACTGGTATATGTTATAAATTCATCACATAATGTGAAACAAATGATATGAAATTTATACTCTAATGAAAGCATTTTTTAACACGAATCTAATTATTTCATTTTTATAATTTATTTTACGATAATGTTTTAAAAAAATGAACTCTAAAGGTTTTCACGTCAGAATTGTAAAATATCACATTAATATAATAGATTAAATATATATTGTAATAATCAAAAGATTCTCTAGTTGATTTTTATTATTATTTATGATACTTTCCTAATTTGAGGTTTGATTGAACGGACCAATGAGATCGCTCGAAAAGAGCCTAAAATATATATATATATATACTAGATTAAAGCCCGTGCGCTGCACGGGTTAGTTGGCTTAATTACATTGATGATGCACATTCACTAAATACGAAACTTAATAAAACTATGTCATTACAATAAATAAAATGATCACATGATATTATTAATTAAACTTAATTTCAGCTGAGTTTATAATCTCAAGAGCTCATTTTAGAACTCAAAAGAATACATTATTCCTCTTATTTATAAAATAAAGTTTCATCACCTTATTATAATTTTTCGATGTGAGATTATTTTTACTTAAGTTTAAAGTTTTTTTTGATTGATACTCCCTCCGATTCTTTAGATTCGCAACGTTTACTATTTGCACAAATAATAAGGTTGTGAGTGGAGATGGTGGGTCTCACCAATAAAGTAAAAAGTTTCCACAAAGAAAAACTTACCTATTATAGAAATGTTGCAAACTTAATGAATTTGCCAAATATGGAATATGTTGCGAATCTAAAGAATCGGAGGGAGTATCTAAGAACGAATGAAATTTTTGATTGATATCTAAGAACGAAAGATTAATCTTATTTATAATATAAAATTATTCTATCGACTCATCTTAATTTTTCGATATAGAATAATTTACTCAAGGTTTATTGTTTTAAGATCTGCTTTTAAGACCCAGAAAAACGTATGAGTACTCTTATTTATAATATAGAATCATCACCTTATTTTAATTTTTTTCGATGTGGGATAATTTTAGGTTTGCAGTCGTTTTAAAAGTTTTTTAAGACTCAAAATATTGTTGATTGATATTTAAAACCAAAAGATTACTCATTTATGATATAAAATTTCATCACCTCATCATAATCTTTCGATGTGGTAATTTACTTTATTAAGTTTATAGTTTTAAGAGCTATTTTTAAGATTAAAAGAATTTATTTTTATATCTAAGCTAAAGGATAGACGATTACTCTTTATTTATATAATCGAATTTGATCATCTTATTGGAGTATATATTTTTGATAAATAATTACTCTTATTTATATAATAAAAAAAATTACCTTATTATAATATTTCGATGTGGTATTTAAGTTTATATATAGTCTAATTAATAACTTTTATTTATAGGCGAATGATTACTCTTATATATAATATATATAATTTCATCTCCCCATCTTAATTTTTCGATGCACGATAATTATACTTTAACTATATAGTCTTAGTCTTAGGAACATTTTTTTAAGTCTCAAAAGATTGTTGGTTAATATCTAAGAACGAAAGATTACGTAGAATTTTATCACCTCTAATTTTAATTTTATTTGTAGTCTTATTAAGAACTTTTTTTAAGACTAAAAGTTTTTTGTTGACATCTAAAGATGAATGATTAGTCTTATTTATAATATAGAATTTCTATCACCTCATCATAATTTGGAGAAATAGTTATTATTTATAATAGAATTCCATTGTCTTATTATGGTCTTAAGAGTTTTTTAAGACACAAAAGAGAGGGAATATAATTTTTCGATGTGCGATAATTTTGTTAAGTATATTGTCTTAAGAGAGTTTTTTAAGACTCAAAAGATTTTGATTGATATCATATCTAAGAACAAATAATTAGTCTTATTTATAATATAGAAATTCATCACCTTATTATAATTTGTCGATGTGGGATAATTTAACTAAAATTTGTAGTCTTATTTATAATATAGAATCATCATCGTACCTTATTTTTAATTTTTCTGATGTGGGATAATTTTTTGTTAAGACCTTTTTTAAACTCAAAATATTGTTGGTTAATATTTAAAAAAAATGATTACTCTTATTAAGTAGAAATTCATAATCTCATCATAATTTTTCGATGTGCGAGAATTACTTAAGTTGGTTGATGTTTAAGAAATAATATTATTAGTCTTATTTATGATATCTAAACTTTCATCACCTTATTATAATTTATCAATGTGAGATTATTTTTAACCTTAATATTTGTGAGGGGTATTTTAATGAAATGAGGAAAAAAATAATGACGAATGAAATATAATTTTTTCGATGTGGGATAATTTATTTAAGTTTATAGCCTTAAGAGTGTTTTAAGACTCAAAAGAGAGGGTATAATTTTTCGATGTGGGATAATTTATTTAAATTTATAGTTTTAAGAGTTTTTTAAGACTCGAAAGATTTTGATTGATATCTAAGAACAAATAATCAGTCTTATTTATAATATAGAAATTGATGGGGGTCGGTTGCCTGCCTTTGGCCGCCTGCCAATCAGGCCCCAGGGCGACCGGTCCCAGAAGGAGGAAAGGCCTGTCCAGCAGCCTTTCCATCAAAGTCACTGGAATCTCCAAGGATGGCCCTAATCCCTTGGGCCATCCGCCAAACGGAGCAAACCAGGCCTGCCGCCTGCTTCCAGGGCGTTCCCGCCTGAACAGAACCGAAGGAGAACCGAGGACCCATCCGTCATTTTGCCTAAGGTAAGGGGAAATGGGTGGACAAGGTGAGTCCACGTGTCGCGCCAACATCCACCCATTTCCCTCCTCTTCTTTCTCTTTTCCTCTCTCTTGTGGGAAGGTATAAATACTTACCCATTTCCCACATAAGAGAGGTTGGATTTTCTCTCTCTAGACTCTTACTCCTAAAAAACGCCACCTAGTTCCTCACGAGCTAGGTTCGTCAAGGCATTTCACGGACTGACTTAGGCATCGGAGAGGGTTTCCTCGGACAACCTCCGAGGCCCTGTGCGTTCATTGTGCAGGGAGCAGGCCATTTCCGCCGGGAAGGTCCGATCTAGGGAGTGAGAGAAAGGGGAGACCAAGGGAAATCAAACGATCATTTGTTCACCATTAACCCGATTATACAGCCCGGATCCTAGGCCGGGTGAATTGTTTCCGTGACCGGAACAATTTGGCGCCGTTTGTGGGGAACTTACGGTTGTGCTCACGAGTTACCCACTAAAATCAACCACTCATAATCACAAAACCAAAACAATTATGCCAGAAATCGTTGATGCCAGTGCAGGAACGGGTCCGACGGTCCCACCGGTGACCCCCCTGTATGGTATGCCGCAGTCGGAGAAAGTTCCTCCTGCCACGATCTTAGGGGTAGGGGGAACCAGTCTCCTCGGCGGACCTAACACTGCGGTGACCCCTGAGCTGGGGACACTCCCACGACATGCTCTTAATCTGACCCCAGCTCAGATGGCACAGGCAGCCGCTTTCTTCTCTGCGATGCTGAACCAGGATTTCACTCCTGAAGACTTGGTAGGCAGGGTCGCATCGGCTCCCAGGCAACCATCCCCTATCAGCAGGGACGAGGCCGGGGGCACGAGGCGGACCGCCGCCAGAAATGCTCAGAGGAAAGCGAAGAGGACGGCTCAAGCGTATACGCATATGCAAAGGCGCATTACTACTGGCGATCCAGAGCCACCCGTCCAGCAGGCGTTCTCCGTCCACACGACAGAGTCGGCGTCTGGAGGACAGGGAGGCTTATCCCGGGGATTACAGGAGCGCATGAGGCCCAGGGAGCCCATGTCGAAACGCTTGGGAGAAAAACCAGGCGGAGTTTTCTCCAGGCTAACGCCTGCAGCCAAGGAACAGTCGGCCCCAGGCTTATCCCAAAGCCTGCAATCCAGACTCAACCGGGGACAACCGCTCGAGTCCAGGTACCATCAGGGTGAGAACCTTTGCCACTCTCAGAGGAAGAGGCCCAGACAGGCCTCCCCGGAAACAGAGGATGAAGCAGCCAGTAGGCCGCCACCAGGGTACCGCTCCCCCAGTGCGAGGAAACCGACCCATAAACAATGGGAATCTCACGGTAACCAGTCGGGGGAAAGCAGGTCACGACTGGTAGGCAGGCCCACAAAGACCCCGCACCCTGAGGTACAAGAGTACCCCATTCCAAAAATCAAAATGCCCACCATCAAATTTGACGGGACGACAGATCCTGAAGACCACCTTGCAGCCTTTGAGAGCCACATGGGCATGTATGACGTAGATGATGCCATCTGGTGCAAAGTTTTCCCTACCACCCTGGTAGGACTCGCGCAGGGATGGTTCAGAGACCTCCGCCAGGGGTCAGTCAGATTCTTCATAGAGTTGGCTGAAATTTTCCTCGAACAGTATGCCGGAAATAAGAGAAGACGCCTTACCCGTTTCGATCTCATGACCCTGAAACAGAAAAAGGGTGAGAGTGTGAGGGAATACATGAGAAGGTTTGATCTATCCTACCAGCAGGTTAGGGAGATCGATGATTCCACTGCCGCCTACGCCCTGACAATCTCCTTACTCCCAGGGGAAATGAAAAACCAGATGATCAGGGCCCAGCCAGAAACCCTGGCCATGGCCAGGAAGATTGCTGAAGGGTTCATTCTGCAGGAGGAGTTCCACGGCCTGACGGATACCCCTGCAGGCCAAACAAAGCCTCAAGGGGGACCGCAGGGTGGAAGGGGCAGAAGTGAGCCAGGCAAGCAAAGGGAAGAGGGAGACACTCCCAAGAAGGAGCGCACAGTCTACCAGCCCAGATTCGACAGCTACACTGCTCTGAACAAATCCAGGGCGGAGATCTTCGAACTGGAAAAAGAAACTGCTAAATGGAACCGCCCGAACAAACCTCGCAGCCCAAAAGGAGACCCCAAGAAATTTTGCACTTTCCACGACTGTATAGGCCATACCACCGAAGAATGCCGTCACCTGAAGGACGAAATTGAGAAATTAATCAGGAACGGATGGTTGGCCAACTACGCAGCTAAGAATAAGTCTCAGAAGGAAGTGTCTGAAAAACCCGAAGGGTCAGTGCAAAACCGCATGGTGATCCATGTAATTTCGGGGGGCACTGAGGGCCAGCTCAGTCGAAGAGGCCAAAAAAGACAAATGCGCGAGCTAAGGAACCAGATCTGCTACGCTGAGAAAGCAGGGAGTCCAAGGGGAGTGACATTAAGCATCACCCCTGACGATGCAGGGCGCGTGGTATATCCGCACAGTGATCCTTTGCTGCTGTCCCTAGAGATCAGCAACCATATTGTGCGAAGGTGTATGGTGGACACAGGCGCGTACACGAATCTACTGTATAAGGACGCCTTCGAGAAAATGGGCCTGGAAAAAAGGCACCTGCGACCTGCCCCCGGATCATTATACGGATTCAGTGGGGCAGGCGTGCTGCCCATGGGAGTCATAGATCTGCCCGTAACCTTTGGAGAAGGCTCTACCGCCAGAAATGTCAGGGCAACCTTTGTTGTTGTGGATGCAAGATCTGCCTACAACGCCCTAATTGGCAGAGCCACCCTGGACGAAATCGAGGCGGCCATCTCCATCAGGGCTCTCACCATAGCGTATGTCACTGATTTCGGGCTAGAAGGAAAGGTGCGTGGAGACCAGGAGTCAGCCAGACAATGCTACTCCGTGGCCCTACAAGAGCACGAAAAAGAAAGGAAAGGAAAAAGGAAGGCTGACAGCTCCCCCAGCAGGGAGGGCGAAATCCCAGCCGAACAACCGGCGCCCGACCACCTGGAGCCAGGGGGCGAAAGCATGTTGGTAGATTTGGAACCAGGCAGACAGGTCCTGATAGGAGCTGACCTGGAAAAATCCTACCAGGATGAACTGGTCAAGCTGCTAAAAGAAAACAAAGACGTATTTGCCTATTCTGCAGACGAGATGCCCGGCGTTGATCCATCATGCATCGTTCACAAGCTGAATGTAAGCATGGATGCCCGCCCTGTAAAACAGAAGAAACGAAACATGTCTGCGGAAAAAGACGCAGCAATCAAGGAAGAAATCGAGAAACTCTTGAAAGCAGATTTTATTGAGGTCTGTGACTACCCGGAATGGTTGGCGAATGTAGTCATGGTTAAAAAGTCGTCAGGCGCATGGAGAATGTGCGTAGATTTTACAAACCTCAACAAGGCCTGCCCGAAAGACTGCTATCCGCTCCCCAGAATCGACCAACTGGTAGACTCCACCAGTGGTTACTCCATGCTGAGCTTCCTAGACGCCTTTTCAGGGTATCATCAAGTATACTTGTGGCAGCCGGACAGGGTGAAGTGTGCGTTCATCACTAGTTCAGGCACCTACATGTACAAGATGATGCCATTCGGGCTCAAGAATGCAGGGGCTACGTACCAGCGGTTAGTTGATAAAGTGTTCGAGAAACAAAAAGGCAGAAACATCGAGGCTTACGTTGATGACGCCATCGTGAAAAGCAGAAAAGACAGAGAACACCTGATAGATCTACAGGAAACCTTCTGCTCCCTACGCACCTACAAAATGAAACTTAATCCGAAAAAGTGCACATTTGGAGTCCGCTCCGGCAAATTCCTGGGGTTCTTGGTCAGCTCTCGGGGGATAGACGCCAACCCTGAAAAAATTCAGGCAGTTCTAGACCTTCCTGAGCCCAAGACCATTAGAGACATCCAGCGCCTGACGGGCCGCATGGCCGCCTTAGCACGGTTCGTCGCCCGATCAGCAGACAAGGCCACTCGTTTTTTCAAGATACTAAAAGGGAACAAACAGTTCAAGTGGTAGAACGAGCAGAAAGAGGCCTTTGAGCAATTGAAGGACCATCTTAAGAGGCTCCCTACCCTGGCAAGACCAGTAGCAGGAGAAAAACTTTTCCTCTACATTGCAGTGACCAATATAACTGTCAGCGCGGTCATCCTACGAGAAGAGGCAGGCGTCCAGCAACCTATATACTTTGTAAGTCATGCGCTGGGGGCAGCTGAGAAGAATTATCCGATGGTCGAAAAAGTCGCCTACGCGGTCATAATTGCTGCCAGGAAGCTCAGACCTTACTTTGACGCGCATCCAGTCGTAGTCCTCACCGACCAACCCCTGGAAAAGGTGTTGGAAAAATTTGAAAAATCAGGGAGATTGTTGAAATGGGCAATTGAGCTGAGTGGGCTAGGTATATCTTACCAGCCGAGAACGGCCATCAAGGCCCAAGCCTTGGCAGATTTTTTGGCTGAGTGCTCCCATTCAGGGGAGGAAGAAGCCCCTGCCCAGGAATGGATCGTGTATACTGACGGATCCTCGACAGCCAATGGCGCAGGCGCAGGCGTCGTGCTAACCAGCCCAGAAGGGGCTGACTTTGAGCACGCTCTCAGATTTGTTTTCCCAACATCAAACAATGAAGCAGAGTACGAAGCAGTACTCGCAGGCGTCAGGCTAGCTAAAGCCGCAGGAGCAGAACGAATTGTCCTGGCGACAGACTCCCAGCTCATCGCCAACCAAATCAATGGGGAATACGAAGCAAGAGACCAAGCAATGGCCACATACCTGGAGATGGTGAAGGGAGAGTTATCCGGCCTAAAATCATATGAGGTCAAACAAATCCCCCGATCCCAGAACAACAGAGCAGATGCCCTGTCAAAACTGGCAAGCTCCAGTCTACAGGACATCCGAAGATCAGTATGGGTCGACGTTTTACATGAGAAGTCCACTAACCCCTGTCAACCGATTAATACCGTGGAAGAAGAACTGGAAAGCTGGATGACTCCCTTCATCCAGTACAAGAGGCATGGTATCTTACCATCAGACTCGTTACAAAAGAGGAAGATACAGGCTAAAGCAGCCTGGTTCATACTCATTGATGAAGAACTTTACAAAAAGTCTTTTACTTATCCCCTGCTCAAATGCCTACGGGCGGATCAGGCCGCTGAGGTATTGGAGGATATCCACTCAGGAATTTGTGGACATCACATTGGTGGGAGATCGCTGGCCCACAAGGCCCTCAGGGCAGGCTACTACTGGCCTACCATGCTGGCAGATGCCAAGAGCCTGACCCAGAAATGCAGAAAATGCCAACTCTTTGCCCCATCGATCCATGCCCCGGCCCAGGAGCTCAGGCCAATCCTATCTCCCATCCCCTTTGCTCAATGGGGGATGGACATTCTAGGACCCTTCACGGTGGCCACAGGGGGCAGAAAATTCTTGATTGTCGCCATAGACTACTTCACCAAGTGGGTGGAAGCCGAAGCAGTGCCCAACATCACTGAGCCGGCGGTCAGGAAGGTGGTCTGGCGAAATATCATCACCAGGTTCGGTCTACCAAAGATGTTGGTATTTGACCACGGCAGGCAGTTCGATAATGATCCGCTAAGAATCTGGCTGGAAAGCCACAACATCTCAGTCGCCTACTCAGCTGTCTCTCATCCCCAAACCAACGGACAGGCAGAAGCAGCCAACAAACAAATCCTGAACGGCCTGAAGAAAATGGTGGATGACTGCAAAGGTAGGTGGGCTGACGAACTCCCCAGTATACTCTGGTCAATCCGAACTACCAGAAAAGAGTCTACAGGCCAGACCCCATTTGGTCTGGTATATGGAGCAGAGGCACTATTGCCAATTGAGACAAGGATCCCCTCTCTGCGCTCCCTGCAGTACGACCGGGCTGAAAACGAAGCTGCAATGGTCGAAGCCTTGGACCTGGTGAACGAGTTAAGGGAAGAAGCCAGTACCAACATTGCTGCCTACCAGCAGCGAATGAGGAAAGCTTTCAACAGCAAGGTACGACAGAGGAATTTCCAGATAGGCGAGTTGGTTCTGAGAAAGACACAGGCGGTTGGGAAGTCAAGAGAACATGGAAAGCTGAGTGCCAATTGGGAGGGCCCATACCAAGTAACTCAGGTTCTGGGACCAGACACATACAAAATAGCCAACCTTGAGGGACAAGAGCTACATGCCCACTGGAATGCAGACACACTAAAGAAATATTACGTCTGAACAAGAATACAGGCAGTTTTTACTTTTATTAAAAAAGGCGGAGGACGGTCAAAAATGTCGACGGCTCCGACCACCTCAATGTCAAAAAGAAAATTTTAAGAGAAATGAGAAGATACAGATTTATACTCGTTGCCTGTTCACACTCGCGTCTTTCACACACAAACGAGCAGGGGGCAATAGGGGGAGGCCCCCCTGTTGCCGAAATTGGGAAAAGTGAACCCCCCAACGCAAATCAAAAGCCACCCTGCTTACCTCTGGGCAAGCAGGGGACAAGCCGTACTAACAAGGACTGGGGGCAGGCCCCCCAACCTTGTATAAAAAACACAAAAAGCCACCCCGCTTACCTCTGGGCAGGCAGGGGGCAGGCCCCCTGGACTTTGAACGAAAAGCCAGGGACAGGCCAGGCTAACAAGGACTGGGGGCAGGCCCCCCAACCTTGTATAAAAAACGCAGAAAGCTACTCTGCTTACCTCTGGGCAGGCAGGGGGCAGGCCCCCTGGACTTTGGACAAAAGCCAGGAGCAGGCCGTACCAACAAGGACTGGGGGCAGGCCCCCCAACCTTGTATAAAAACACAAAAAGCCACCCTGCTTACCTCTGGGCAGGCAGGGGGCAGGCCCCCTGGACTTTAAACAAATGCCAGGGGCAGGCCAAACTAACAAGGACTGAGGGCAGGCCCCCCAGCCTTATATAAAAGTGAAACAAACAGGAACCCTCCTACCTACAGGCAGGCAGACTGCGAATCAAATTCATGAAGAATCAAAATATACAAAAGCAAACAGAAAATTCACATATAAAAGAAAAAGAGTGGAGGATGAAAATCTGACCTAAGATCGCCTGACAGCACGTCACAAGCCCGAAGAAAGAGTCTCAGGGAAATGGGGGTGCAAGGTAGGATACGATCCGTCAATACTCCAGGGTTTTTGACAAGACAGAGAATGAGGGAATGTCGAAAGAAAAGAAAGATTGGAAAAAATGAAAGAATGAATAACTGATCGCTTTTATAGAGAGAAAGGCATGCCAAGAGTCGCCCAACCCTCAGAAATTCACCCAAGGGCTGCGGTCCACGTGTCGCCCCTAGGGGGGTTTGCTCTAGACAGCTTCCCAAGAAAAACCTCGGGAGGACCAAAGGGTGTCAGAAGATTGGTCACCCTATGACGTCCCCCCTGAAAAAAAAAAAAAAAATTGCAACACATAAACGCATCGCCTGATCCTCATTTCATTAAAACCTTACAAAAGAAAGTTACATCTTAAGACAGATACGGGAAGAAAAATACATAAGGCCCAAATTTCCGGCCTGGCAGAAATCAAACGCCCCGCCACGCAGGCCTAATCATCGCCCAAATCTGGAGAACAATCCCCAGGGCTGCCTGGACTCCCGAGAGCCGAACCCCAGTCCCAGTCTGGGGAGCCCTGGAAAGGGTCATCAGAAGCTCTATCTTCATCCCTGTCGCTCAGGCAGCCAAGACCCTCGCTGTCATCAGAGTCATGGCTGCTATCTTCCCAGTCCCTTCCAAAGGGAACGGCCCGGGACTCGTCGCAGGTGCGACAGCCTGTCTTCTTCACAGGCGAAGAGGGACCTGACGCCAAGGAGGAATCAGTGTCAGAATTGGGATCAAATTGTTCAGGGTGCAGCCATGGAAAGCACTCATGGCATCCCCTGTCATAACAGCCCCCTCCCTGGGAGCAACGCCTAAACCTAGGCGCAGCAGGAGGCGAGGACCTCCTAGGGCGTTTGCCCATCCTAACAGAGGCCTTCGCAGCACGAGCATATCGGAGCCTCCAAAAACCTCTGAAGATGAAAGTAACATGCCTAACTCCACGACGAGTTACACTTTTCTTGATCCAAGCCATGATTAAAGACAAAATGAAGATTGGAAATGGGTCATAAGAATAGTGAAGGAGGATGCAATTTATACGGAAAACAGAAACAGGGCATTAATGGCGCCCCAACCACCCCTGTAAGGAAGAAAGCCAATCATCGAACTGGCACACTGCCCAAAAATTCTCTACGCAAAGGAGGGTAATCATAACGAAAGACGTTTGAACTCCCTGCGTGCCCAGAGGAATTAAAGCATGTTCCCTCGGGAACATGCGACGCATTAAATGCAAGTGTCCAAAGAGACAACCTCCCGCTGTCCCAAAGCAAGACGTCGCCTGCCGAGCAGGAACCCCGCTCCTCCTCAGCCGGCGAGGGCCAATTGATGGGGGTCGGTTGCCTGCCTTTGGCCGCCTGCCAATCAGGCCCCAGGGCGACCGGTCCCAGAAGGAGGAAAGGCCTGTCCAGCAGCCTTTCCATCAAAGTCACTGGAATCTCCAAGGATGGCCCTAATCCCTTGGGCCATCCGCCAAACGGAGCAAACCAGGCTTGCCGCCTGCTTCCAGGGCGTTCCCGCCTGCTTCCAGGGCGTTCCCGCCTGAACAGAACCGAAGGAGAACCGAGGACCCATCCGTCATTTTGCCTAAGGTAAGGGGAAATGGGTGGACAAGGTGAGTCCACGTGTCGCGCCAACATCCACCCATTTCCCTCCTCTTCTTTCTCTTTTCCTCTCTCTTGTGGGAAGGTATAAATACTTACCCATTTCCCACATAAGAGAGGTTGGATTTTCTCTCTCTAGACTCTTACTCCTAAAAAACGCCACCTAGTTCCTCACGAGCTAGGTTCGTCAAGGCATTTCACGGACTGACTTAGGCATCGGAGAGGGTTTCCTCGGACAACCTCCGAGGCCATGTGCGTTCATTGTGCAGGGAGCAGGCCATTTCCGCCGGGAAGGTCCGATCTAGGGAGTGAGAGAAAGAGGAGACCAAGGGAAATCAAACGATCATTTGTTCACCATTAACCCGATTATACAGCCCGGATCCTAGGCCGGGTGAATTGTTTCCGTGACCGGAACATAAATCAATCACCTTATTATAATTTGTCGATGTGGGATTACTGAGATAATTTAACTAAAATTTGTAGTCTTATTTATAATATAGAATCATCACCCTAACTTATTTTAATTATTTCGATGTTGTTTCGATGTGGGATAATTTTAAATTTGTAGTCTTATTAAGACTTTTTTAAACTACCTCATCATAATTTTTTGATGTGGAAGAATTACTTAAAAGTTGGTTGATGTCTAAGGAATTTTTTTTATTAGTTTTATTTATAATATAAAATTTTATCACCTTATTATAATTTTTTATTTAAGTGTTATAATTTTTTATTTAAGTGTATAGTCTTAACAACTTTATTAAGACTCAAAAGATTTATGTTTGATGAAACTTTATCATTTTTCGAATGTGAGATAATTTTACTTAAGTTTATAGTCTTAATACGGAGTATATTTTAAAACTTAAAAGATTTTTGATTAATATCTAAGAGCACATGATTACTATGAAGTATCAATTATAATATAAAGTTTCATCATCTTATTATAAATTTTCGATGTGAGATTATTTTTTCTTAAATTTGTAGTCTTATTAAGAGACTTTTTAAGACTTAAAAGTTTTTTTGATTGATATTTAAGAACGAAGGATTAGTTTTATTTATAATATAGAATTCATCAATTTATCATAATTTTTCGATGTGGTATAATTTATTTAAGTTTATAGTCTTCCATCAACTCTTTTTAAGAATAAAAAAATACATCATTACTTTTATTTATAATATAAAATTTCATCACCTCACCAATGTAGGATGATTTTAAATTTGTAGTCTTATGCATTAAATTAAATTTCTAATCTTATACATTAAAAAAAAATTTAAGACTCAAAAGTTTTTTGGTCGATATTATATTATATTTAAAACCGAATGATTACTAATATTTATAATATTGAATTTCATCACCCCCATCATAATTTTTCGATGTGGGATAATTTAAAAGTTTTTCTTGGTCGATAGTTATAACCAAATGATTACTCTTATTTATAATTTTAAATTTCATACCTCATCATAATTTTTAATATATGATAATTAATTGAGGTTTATAGTCTTAAGAAGACTTTTTTAGATTCAAAAGACTTTTGATAGATATCGAAGAACGAATGATTACTCTTGTTTATAATATAGAATTTCATCATCATATTAAAATATGTCGATGTGGGATAATTCTACAGCTGCTATACGTAATAAATTCATTACATAACGTGAAACAAATAATATGAAATTTATACTCTAATGAAAGCATTTTTTACCACGAATCTAATTATTTCACTTTTATTATTTAGTTTACGATAATGTTTTAAAAAAATGAACTTTAAAGATTTTTACGTCAGAATTGTACATCACATTAATATAATAAATTAAATATATATTATAATAGTTAAAAGATTCTCTAATTGATTTTTTTATTTATTTATGATACTTTCCTAATTTGAGGTATGATGGAACGGACCAATGAGATTGCTAGTTTATTTAAATAAGAGTATTTTAATGTATTAAAATATGTCGATGTGGGATAATTTTACAACTGTTATACGTAATAAATTCATCACATAACGTGAAACAAATAATATGAAATTTATACTCTAATGAAAGCATTTTTTACCACGAATCTAATTATTTCATTTTTATAATTTAGTTTACGATAATGTTTTAAAAAAATGAACTTTAAAAATTTTTTACGTCAGAATTGTAAAACATCACATTAATATAATAAATTAAATATATATTATAATAATTAAAAGATTCTCTAATTGATTTTTTTTATTATTTATGATACTTTCCTAATTTGAGGTATGATGGAACGGACCAATGAGATCGCTCGAAAAAAGCCTAAAATATATATATATATACTAGATTAAAGCCCGTGCGCTGCACGGGTTAGTTAGCTTAATTACATTGATGATGTACATTCGTTAAATAAAAAATTTAATCAAACTATGTCATTACAATAAATAAGATGATCACATGATATTATTAATAAGAGCTTATTTTAAAACTGAAAAGAACACAATTGCTCTTATTTATAATATAAAATTTAATCACCTTTGAAAATAGTTTTACGTTTGTAGTCTTATTAAGAGATTTTTTAAGACTCAAAAGTTTTTTATTGATATCTAAGAACGAATGAATTTTTTAATTGATATCTAAGAATGAAAGATTAGTCTTGTTTATAATATAAGATTCTATCGCCTCATCATAATTTTTCGATGTAAGATAACTTACTCAAGGTTTATAGTCTTAAGATCCGCTTTTAAGACCCAAAAAACGCACGATTACTCTTATTTATAATATAGAAGCGTCGCCTTATTTTAATATTTTCGATGTGGGATAATTTTAGGTTTGTAGTCTTTTTAAAAGACTTTTAAGACTCAAATGATTGTTGGTTGATATTTTAAACCGAAAAATGACTCATTTATGATATAGAATTAAAAGAGTTTGTTTTTATATCTAAGTTAAAAGGACAAACGATTACTCTTTATTTATATAATCGAATTTGATCATCTTATTATATATTTTGGATGAATGATTACTGTTATTTATATAATAAATAAAAATTCACCTTATTGTAATTTTTTGATGTGGGATAAATTTACTTAAATTTATTTAAGTTTAGATATAGTCTAATTAAGAACTTTTATTTATAGACAAATGATTACACTTATTTATAATATATAGAATTTCATCAGTCCATCTTAATTTTTTGATGTAGGATAAATATACTTTAACTATATAGTCTTAGTCTTAGGAACTTCTTTTTAGTCTCAAAAGATTGTCGGTTAATATCTAAGAACGGAAGATTACATAGAATTTTATCACCTCATTATAATTTTTCGATATGTGATAATCTAATTTAACTTTATTTGTAGTCTTATTAAGAACTTTTTTTAAGACTAAAAATTTTTTTTGTTGATATCTAAGAACGAATGATTAGTCTTATTTATAATATAGATTTACATCACCTCATCATAATTTGGAGAAATGGTTACTTTTATTTATATAATAGAATTCCATCGTATTATCATACCTTCTTCGATCACTATTAAGTAATGGAGAAAAAAATAGTGAACGAAGAGAGTATGATAATACGATGGAATTCTATCATATAAATAAAAGTTTATGGCCTTAAGAGTGTTTGAAGACTCAAGAGTGTTTTTAAGACTCAAAAGAGTAAGGGTATAATTTTTCGATGTGGGATAATTACTTAAGTTTATATTCTTAAGATTTTTTTAAGATTCAAAAGATTTTGATTGATATCTAAGAATAAATAATTAGTCTTATTTATAATATAAAATTCCATCACCTTATTATAATTTGTCGATGTGGGATAATTTAACTAAAATTTGTAGTCTTATTTATAATATAGAATCATCACCGTAACTTATTTTAATTGTTTTGATGTGGGATAATTTTAAGTTTGTAGTCTTATGAAGACCTTTTTTAAACTCAATTTTTTTTAAAAACAAATAAAAAAGACTACAAATTCATGACCTCATCATAATCTTAAAAAATGATATAGAATTCCATCATATATAGTTTTTTAAAAAAACAAAAAAAAATTGTTGGTTGATATTTAAAAACAATGATTACTTTTATTTAATGGAAATTCATAACCTCATCATAATTTTTTGATGTGGGATAATTACTTAAGTTGGTTGATGTCTATGGAATTTTTTAATTTTTTATTTAAGTATATAGTCTTAACAACTTTTTTTAAGACTCAAAAGATTAATGTTTGATGAAACTTTATAATTTTTCGAATGTGGATAGTTTTACTTAAATTTATAGTCTTAATATATATTTTAAGACTCAAAAATTTTTTGGTTAATATCTAAGAGCACATGATTACTACGGAGTACTCCATTATTTATAATATATAAATCTATCGTCTTATTATAATTTGTCAATGTGGGATAATTTAACTAAAATGTGTATCCTTATTTATAATATAGAATCATCACCGTATCTTATTTTATATGTTTTGATGTGGGATAATTTTAAGTTCATAGTCTTATTAAGACCTTTTTTGAAACTCAAAATATTGTTGGTTTTTTAAAAACTCAAAAGAGAGGTGGGACAATCTTTTTCGATGTGAGCGAATTTAAAAATTATGATGAAATTATGAATTTCTACTAAATAAGAGTAATCATTGTTTTTAAATATCAACCAATAATATCATCGAATTTAAAAAGTCTTACTAAGAAATTATATATTATAAATAAGACATAATAATTCTTCCTTAAACATCAACCAACTTAAGTAATTCGCTCACATCGAAAAATTATGATGAGATTATGAATTTCTACTAAATAAGAGTAATCAATGTTTTTAAATATCAACCAATAATATTTTGAGTTTTAAAAAGGTCTTAATAAGACTACAAACTTAAAATTATACCGCATTGAAACAAAGGTACGGTTATGATTCTATATTATAAATAAGAAAACAAATTTTAGTTAAATTATCTCACATCGACAAATTACATTGATAAATGGAATTTCATCATGGGGTATTTTAATGAAATGATGCGTATTTGTGAGGGGTATTTTTTGATGTGGGATATAATTTACATAAGTTTATAGCCTTAAGAGTGTTTTAAGGTATAATTTTTCGATGTAGATAATTTACTCAAGTTTATAGTCTTAATAGTTCCTTTAAGACTCAAAAGATTTTGATTGATATCTAAGAATTTAAGAACAAATAATTAGTCTTATTTATAATATAAAAATTCATCACCTTATTATAATTTGTCGATGTGGGATAAATTTAACTAAAATTTGTAGTTTTATTTATAATAAAGAATCATTACCGTAACTTATTTTAATTGTTTCGATGTGGGATAATTTTAAGTTTGTAGTCTTATTAAGATCCTTTATAAACTCAAGACTACAAATTCATGACTTCATCATAATTTAAAAAACAATGACATAGAATTTCATTATAGTTTTTTTTTAAAAAACAAAAGTTTTTTTGTTGGTTGATATTTAAAAACGGTGATTACTCTTCTTTAGTACAAATTCATAAGCTCATCATAATTTTTCGATATGAAGGAATTACTTAACTTCGTTGATGTCTAAAGAATTTTTTTTAGTTTTATTTATAATATAGAATTTTATCACCTTATTATAATTTCTTTATTTAAGTGTATAGTCTTGACAACTTTTTTAAGACTCAAAAGATTTATGTTTGATAAAACTTTATAATTTTTCAAATGTGAGATAGTTTAGTTAAGTTTATAGTCTTAATATATATTTTAAGTTTATAATTTTTATGATTGATATTTAATAACGAATGATTAGTCTTATTTATAATATAGAATTCATCAACTTATCATATTTTTTGATGCGAAATAATTTATTTAAGTTTATAGTATCCCATCATAATTTTTCGATGTGGGATAATTTAAAAGTTTTTCTTGGTCGATATTTAAAACAAATGATTATTCTTATTTATAATATAAAATTTCATCATCTCGAGGATAATTACTTAAGTTTATAGTTTTAGAAACTCTTTTTGAGATTCAAAAGACTTTTGGTAGATATCGAAGAACGAATTATTAGTCTTTATTTATAATATAGAATTTCATCATCATATTGTAATTTGTCGATGTGGGATACTTTTACAACTGTTATATGCAATAAATTCATCGCATAATGTGAAACAAATAATATGAAATTTATACTCTAATGAAAGTATTTTTTACCACGAATCTAATTATTTCATTTTTATAATTTATTTTACGATGATGTTTTTAAAAAATGAACTCTAAAGGTTTTTAAGCTCAGAATGGTAAAAACATCACATTAATATGATAAATTAAATATATATTATAATAATTAAAAGATTCTCTAGTTGATTTTTATTATTATTTATGATACTTTCCTAATTTGAGGTTTGATGAAACGGACCAATGAGATCGCTCGAAAAAAGCCTAAAATATATATATATATTGATTGATTGATTGATTGATTGATTCTACAAAACGATTTCTCAAAATTTATATCTTTTCCAAAACTATTCCGAATATTTGATATTGATTTCGTAGTCAATTATCGAATATAACGAATATCGAAAATATTAGATCGAGTACAAGTTATGCAATATTTGTACGCGATTTAGTCGAATCTTCGAAAAATCGTCTTCAAAAAACAGACCGACACGCGACTCGCCGGAATCCCGGGCGAGCCGCGCGGCCGGCTGCCACGACGCACCTTTCTTGTTTTTTTTAATTATTTTTCGAACTTCGTTTTTTATACAAAACAGCGTTTTAGCAATATTTTTCAGATTTCGATTAAATATTTATTTTCTCGATCTCGTACATTTATTTTATTTGCTATATTATTATTTACAAATCGATACTAACTCGTTTGTTTATTTTGTAGCAAATTCATTTTTTTTCTTCGTTTGTTTTATTATACTAAAACGAATCTCACATGCTAAATTCAACTTTGACGTTAATTTTTCATGCATTAAACCGACTTAGTAACCCATTCAATTCCTCGCATGCTTAGGAAAACAATGTTTGCATATCATTCATCGTATTACCAATGCACGTATTAAAAAATAATTCGATATCCTAGTAGAGGCCGCTAATGTGCGGGCGGGGTTGGGTGTTCTTAGTGAACTTCCCAACACGTACCCTCACCCCTTACTCAGGACCGTGGTTTCCGGATGTCCGAAACCATTGACAACGAGAGTCATTCAATATACGATTAACCGCTCAAGTCGGCATCTGTATCGATATGCAAAGGGACGAGCCAAATAAACTCTGACATCGGAAATGGGCCGTATTTTGTACACGGCCCACTACGACATAGAGTGGGCTCGAACGGTTCCGAATAACCATAAAATTCGGTGGCGACTCCAACTTCGATTTAAATTTAAATTTGACCATCTCATATGGAGATTCATTCGCCTCCCCAAACCCGCGCGTGGCCGCGTCGGGTGGACCTATGTCATGTCCACAAGATGTTATAAACACGTACGGAGTAAAACATTCATATTGATTAATTTAATTATTTTATAATTATGGTAAGTTTTACTAAGGATATATTAATATATGTAGCTAGATTTTTTTTTTTTTTTAAAAAAAAAAAATTGTGTCACGACCTGCCGTTTCGGCCTCGTGCACCATTAGATTTGTTAGCGTTTTTATTTTATTTTCGGCATGCACGAAAGTTCGAGACATACGTTCAAGGCACATAGTTGCGGTTCCGACGTCAAAAGGTCGACTTGGTTCATCTTCAACGACATCTACAATTATCTTTTGGTCCAGTCAAAACATCCTTAAACTACCGTTTTGACTGAGGGGGTGTATTAGACAATATTAATACGAGTATATATGCAGTTAGTAGTAGTAATTAGTAGAGTCCCTTGATATTCCGTCATTAGTATATCATTTAGTATATGTTATTCCTGAGACATATTCGATGTATCTCGTTGTAAGTTTTCGGTATAAATACCGAGTTAGTTGAATAATATAACGAACGCATTACACATTACTTATAGGATAAATACGTGACACTTAGAAAAAGTTTCCACTTTCCACTTTCCACTTTCCACTTTCCAGGCCAATTCCACTGTTGACTTAAGCTATACATGTTTGTTTACTACGGAGTAAAATTGTAAGGACCAACATTAGCAGGAGTAACCACAAAAGCGGTAGCTAGTGGAGTGATCAATATCATCTCCTTTTGCCGACACCCAATTAATTACTGTAGCACGTAAAGTACCTGATGTGTGTTGTTGTAATGGCAGCCCCTCTTTCAAGTTTCAACAATTATCTAGTTAAAGCATCCATGTTCACGATTTGGATTATGAATGTATCTTCTGAGTCTACCCACGTCATAAGATATATCAGGCCGGCCTTGTATCATTTCACCCGTTATAATCTTAATACGGATATAATCGTTCTATGGAAGATCATTATAAGTATTCACGAATCACGAGTGAAAAACAAGATGCACTTGCGATTAACAATAAAATACTCGTAAAGAAAGATTGAAGATTGTTCCGTCGATCGACATGAAAGTCATTTGATTCATCAAAACACATGCTCCATCGACTTAAATCCATAATCGGTCGACTCTAACAACTGGATCGATTAAAGCCATAATCGATCAACTTCCAATTCAGTCTTCCTTCTTTCCGTTCATCCCGTAAGCTCGATATTTGTTTGTATATGAACATGCAGTGCGCGCTCCCAATTCACATTAAGTATAACATTACAAGATTCCGTATGATACTCCCTATCCAATTATACTTAAACACACTTAAATCACCCACAAAAAGCAGTCCCCAAAAAGGACAACTATTATACCAAAATGATCCTTTACAGGATTAAAAGTTGCCGTTCCACCAGAAGCAGAAGCACAGGAAAACTCAACTTAAAGTCGCTGAACAGTGAACAGTGGGAAAATCAGTTAGAGCCTTAGCTAAAGATATACACTAATACACCTGTCTGCCTAATAACACTACTCTATGACGGACGATTCCATTTCATGAGCTATGTTAGTCGTGGGACCCACCGCCACCGGTTCATCTGCAAGCTGTGCTTTGAGGAGTTGCGTGTAGTGCAGCTCTATCTGAAGCCGATGGAGTGGAGGTGAAGTCACCAGTCCTTTCTCGAGGTCTACAAGGAGTTCCCTTATTGGCAGCGCTGCCAAGAAGTTCTTTATGTACTCCTTACAAGCCTCCTTTCCTCGACAAACCACTTCCTCCTCATCCTCACCTTTTGCGGGCTTTTCCACCGTGGACACAATAACACCATTACTCGGTCCAGGCTCAGCTCCATCTGTTGATTGATCTGCGGTCAGTTTATCATCCAATGTATCCGGAACTTTTACAATTTTCGTATTCCTGTCAAATTTGAGAATATAGGCTTGGTCGCATCCTTCATAGAGCCTCTCCCCTAAGGTATCGATGATATAGTAAGCATCAAGCTCGACCTTGAGGATAAAGAAATGGTCATTCCAACTAACGACATACACACAAGGTCCACCATCGCTATGATTGTCCAAGCCAACACAAGTAATCTCGTCCCATATTCCATCGAATGACATGGTATCGCGTAGAAAGTCGAATTTTCCCTTTTGTGTTTCTTCCGGGTGGAAAAACCCGATAAAAGACTTGCCAGTATGGACAGATAGAGGTTTAATCTTGGCCTGCAGAACAGTCTCTAGATCAAAATGCTTGTCAGGAAATCTTTCTCTGTAGGTTTCGTTCATGCAAAGTCTTCTCCATTCCAGGGAACCTTCTCGGATCAGAGTGTCGAACTGAGATTTTATAGGCATAGTGCCACAGTTATTATGGAACCAATCAGCAATCACAGCAACCAAAGCAGTGCAAGCACTTTCACCAGCTGCCCTCTCACTCCTCTGATCAATGGAACCAAAGAATACCTCTGCATAAAGCTTCATATGTCCATCACGGCTAACAATTTGTTTTCGGTCCCAGCTGCCCACAGCAAAGCAATCATCTCCAAATTCTGACACCGATAACCTATTTGCTGTTATATCTTCATCAGACTTCTGACACTGAAAGAAAAGAAAAACATCTTTTAATTTTAATTTGCAATGAAATTTTAAAAAAAACTAAGTGTACTAAGGTACAAAAATGATAGCAGATGAAGTAATAAATGAAGAAAGTGCTCACCCTAAGTGAGACAGATTCATCAGAGCTAAGTTGCCGTCTATCAAAGTCAATATCATCTCCCCCTTCTTCAGCATACGCCTTCTTCAGCAACGGTTCTCCCTTGGCTTTAGGCGATCTAAAGTTTAGCTTCCTCTTTCTCCAAGGAAGGATACTACGCTTCGAGCTTTGGATCAAAGGAGGCTCAGAAACTGAAGCAGTTGCATCTTCCTTGACAGTGCACTCAGCGTCTGACTTCTGTTGACTGTAGTAAATCCAATCTTCATCCTGGCTACTAACTCGCATGCTAGAGAAGAAGGAACCTCCTAAATAATTAGCATAAGCAAGAGTCCCATAACTAAAAGACTTTCTAACACTAGCTTCCTCTTTTCCTTCATCAGTCTCTCCTTCCCCAATTTCCTCAAACGAATCTGAATCAAATGGGTAGTCGTCATCTTCACTGCTCTCTTCCTCACGACAAGCCTTTTTTGTTCTTCTTGTTGATACATATTCTGTCAGAATTTTAACTTTTCTTAGTCCAGCTTTAAGAGCGGAAAGTTCATCTTTCTCAGCTGGCAGTGTCTCCCCCGACTGGGGTGGAGATGAAGGCAAAGGAACGACTGAACGATGAAGTGAATCTCCGGAATCTTGAGCTGTTCTCATTTCCAACAGGCTCAACGATATCTGTAGAAACATATCATCATTTAGGATTATTAGACCCAAGACAAAGGTATTTGAGACTTTGAGAGGCCATGATGCCAAGAGCTAATAATCCGTAATGCTCTTTTCAAGAGTAAATGACTTATAAATACACTTATAATACGGCACTAAGAAAAGAAACTGGGGAAATCATGTACGAGTACTTATTCTGGTTATGCACTAATAATTTCCTTGGAAGAATATATTTATAAACCTTGACAAATAAAGAATATTATTATTACTCATGCAATGAAAAATATTCCATTAATATCAAAAGATGGACTTACGTGTAAGCAAGGGCACGTGTCGGTAGCACAGCCTGGAACTGTCAAGGGAATGGTCACATCAAATTCTTGCTGCTCAGTCCTGGACGCATATTCTGCTAGATTTAATGATGCAAATGCAAGGACAGAAACCTTGTTTTTCCCACCTGTTTTAGCGTCCTGAACACCAAATACTTTGTGAGCTTACATAGCCATGAAATGCTAAATTACACATAAGAATATCAGCTGCAACGGCTTCATTTATGCACCTTAAGTATTTGACAATATGGATTATTCAACATAAGTGTATTTTCAGATCACATAAACTATATGAGAATTGAGAAGTACATCTGGTACATACCATATAACTAAATGGTACTGTAAAAGTATTTGGGATTGACTTCCAAGTGAGACCATATCATATAACTAATTGGTAGTGTAAAAGTACTTGCTCTTTTCCGTATATATGTAACGAATAATGAGTTAGCCTAAGAGTCAAACAGTGAAGTTCTCAGTCTAAAGTAAAGTGGTGCCTAATCTGTCACTAGTACTTTCCAAGTCAACAGGAATCGGAGGAAAAGGCCATCAAAGAAAGTAAGAGAACATTTAAATTTAAGCACATTCAAAAAGCACACTGGAATAATGCAAAGGAATCCCATGCTTGGGTTATATTGGCCAACTCAATAGTGATGCTTTCAGAATGATTCCGTCCTTATATTACATAATAACAGCCATCACTTACCTCCCACAATGCCTTGGTATTCCATTCTTATCAAGTGTAATCGTATGCAGACCAAGAATTTTCCAATCAAATGATGCATCCACAGAAGCTAATTACAAATCCCAATTCTAGTTGATATATCTCTACCCATTCAGAAAATTCAACACTTTCAAATATAGTCCATCACAGTCGAGATAAGTAGATAACCCTTAAACGAACTAGCAAGTTGCATGTGATGTAACAAAGAGATTTGATATCGAAATATGTTCAGGAATCGAATCATCTAAAATAGATCAAGGTTAGATGTTTTTTCAGATCATGGTATTCGCTCGAAGAATTGATGTCAGATTTTGGCCTTTTCACCATAACAAAAACAACTGGCCGCAATGAGTTTCAAAACCCGATACTCGGTGGTGAAGTGGCGCCACCTAAAGCTAGTATCATAATCTAAAGCACATCTGATGTTTGCAGCAAAGCTGATGGGCCTTTGAATCAGAAGGAAGGAGAGAACGTTTGCATCCGAAAGACAAGGTGGAATAATGCAATGGAATCTCACATTTGGCTTATATTGGGCAGCTCAATATTGACGCATTCAGAACAATTCCTTCCTTGTATAACAGAATAACCACTAGGTATCAATCCAATCTTCTCAATGATAAGTATATGTAAGAAACGAACCAAAAATTTCCACATAAAGACACTCCCCAAAAGATAGCCCATGTATATATATTCATTAACTGTTTAAAATCAGAGGCGTAACAATAATCGAAAAAACGGTTTTATTATCGAGTTTTAATAAATCGATAATCTATAAAATGTTAAAGTAATATTATTTCGAGAATAAATATCAAGGGCAAAGTCGTCATTTTACGTAATTAACGCCGACGGTAAGAAGTAAAGCGCCGACGGTAAAAAGTAGTTGCGCCATAAAGATATAAACAAAACAAAACGTACATTGACAATTGTGATAAAACAAAAGTAAAGAATCAAATGAATCAGATGAAGCACATACTTGGAGCGTGTCCAAGTTTTAGAGTTTTAATCTTTAGCTTTTCATTTATAATCTCTTTAGTTGGAGAGTGCAAATTAATCTATCAACTAGTGTTATACCCGTAACACGTCATGGGGCTGTACACTTTTATCTGTTAGAGAAAATTGTTTGAACATTGGAGGTGCAATATTGTTGTTAATTGGTTTGTTATAAAGAATGTGGTAATACATTGGGTTGCTTAGATACAATATTATTCCATCAAAATAATATAAAGAAAATAACAATATAATAATTAAGTACAAAATGTGTGTGATACCCGTGACACGTCACAGGGTTGCGAACAATTTTTTTATTATCGAAAGTTAGAAAGTGTAGACACCCACATTTTGACCGCCAGATGTCTATAGCAGCTTCCAAAAAAACACCCGATGATGATCGGACGCAAACATGACTTAATACGCTCGATTTTCGGACTCGGAATCAATAGTAGTTGGCATGAGCTTTTAACGGAGTAAAAATCTCACAAAACCGACCTCAAATTCAGGCCTAGTGGGTCGTTTCCAATCAAATAAGACTAATTTGGGTCAAAACCGTCACAAAGGGCAAAACCATCTTTTAGCGACCGGGTCAAACCCCGGTCAAAGACATTTCCGAACCATAAAAATCTGGCACACCACTTCAAAAATCCGACTTGAGGTCAAAGACTACACAAAAATCTGCAATGAAAGAAGAGTTAAGCAACTAAAACTCTCCCAAAAGGACAAAACTCGATCTCTAAGGAGGTCTCCCACCCGGGTAGACCCACTCGATCGAGTGGACCAGCTCACTCGATCGAGTGGACCAGCTTACTCGATCGAGTGGACTCATAAAATCAGCCAAAACCGGGTGTTTTCTTCCCTTACAAGCAACCTTTTCCTATCCAAAGACGGAATCTTATTGCATCCAAGACTACTACCTTTCCTATCCGAAACAGGAGTTTCTTCCCATCCAAGTCAGGAAACCTCCCCTATAAATACACCCCCTTTGCACACACAAAAGAGGAACATCCACGACAATTACAATTCCCGACACATATCAAGAATACACAACACAACAATTCCAATCCTGACATACACAAGTTACAAACCGGAATTCCAGCAATACTAGGCATACGGAGTATTATATTTGATGAACGCAGTTCATATGAATATTTAGTTTCATTTTATCCTCCGTTTTTACCGATTTCACGTGCCTTAGGAATAGTTTAGTAGCCTTTATCCGTAGTTTGTTATGCTGGGTATTTCGTTTATGTTTTGGCAGGAAACATAGCAAAAGACGGAGGTAAGAGCTACAAGTGAAGAAAACAAGAAAAACAAGGCAGCAAGGCGGACAACGAAGGTCGAACCGGTCGGTATGATCCTGTACCAAGCGGTTTGATTTCAAACCGGTCGGTTCGTTTTCGTACCGCTCGGTTTGTTTGTGAACCGAGCGGTTCGCGATGCGTCAGAAAGGCTTTCCTATTTTCCGAAAAATCCTTATTCTACCTTAATTAGAATCTTACGGGATTATTTTATTAAACTATATTCTATTTCCTAATTAAACCCATTGTAATAAGTATAAATACCCTTCTTAGGGTTAGGTTTAAGGACACTTTTTATTCATTCAAAAACTTTAGTTTTAGTTTTATTATTAGCATCGGAATTCTGCAAGCTTGTAGCGGTACTTTTTTTAGCTTTTAATTATTATTCAATCTTTCAGTTCTTCATAATCGGTATTTTTCCCTTTTCCCTTATTTTCATATTAATTTCAATTATGCTTAGTTATTTTGTTGTTTCATCTTTCACCATGAGTAGCTAATTTATTTATCTAGGGTTGAAGGGGATCTATGCTAATTAAATTGGGGATGTTAGTTTAATTATTTGTTTGATTGATCATTCATATGTTATTGCTTTACTACTTGTTTTGTATCGTTGTTCAATTAATTTGAGACGTTGAACTAGTTGAATGCATAGGAACCCAAACCTAAGATCGAAAGCCTGGTAAGGGTAGACTTACAAGTAAGTGGGTAGGATAATTTGGTAAGTTGCGAGAGCCCGTCAGAATCTATCCTAAGGTTGACATAAGATCCGAAAGGCCGTGTCTTTGCCCTAAATAAGTGTGATTGATTGATTGAATGATTAATTAACTTTACCCAATTTAATTACATAGTGAACCGTAAGACCCTAGATCTCTTTTAATATTGTTAGAACCCTTAATTTACATCACTACAATAGTTAGAAAAAACAAACACAAACAACTCGGAATTAAAATAGTTTAGAATCAATTATAGATAATTTGCAATATTCATCCATCTCTCTGCGGTTCGACCCTTACTTGCTGCTAGCTATTTGTTAGTCGTTAGTTAGGTTTATTTTGATATAGGTGATACGACTTTAGCCTTGTCAATTTTGGCGCCGTTGCCGGGGTGACGGTTTTGTTTTATTGCTTTTTATTCGTCTTAGATTCTAGATTATTTCTCCTCGTCTCAGGGAATCCACAAATTCCTTGAGACAGTTTCTCACTTCTTTATTGTAGTTTCTTGCTTATGCCCAGGTGCTCCCGTTCAGAACTATATCCGTTTGATCCTGAACCAGAGAAGACCCTCCGTAAGCGACGAAATTTCTTTAAGGAAATCGCAGAAACATCAGATCTTTCAGCTTTGGAAGATCTACACCAGGAATTTATCGCGGAATATCAGTCCTTAGAAGAGGACACTCCCGCTCCCGATCCTTCATCACCTCTCCTTCTACTACCACCCCCGCTAGTCAAGATGCCTAAACTTGCTAGCCACTCCGAACCGGAACAGACTGCCCTTCCATAGTTGGTCAAACGTCCAACTGCCACTAACGGCGTCTTTGAGATCCGTCCCGCTTTTATTACCTTGGTCGAGAAGAATCAGTTTGGAGGCGACGCCAAGGAAGATCCCGCTAAACACATGAGAATTTTTACTGATTATTGCTCTACTATTCCCCTTCTTACAGGAGTTACTCAGGAGCAAGTCATGGAGATGCTTTTCATGTTCTCTCTACGTGATGCGGCAAGAGAATGGATCACTGATCTCGACAAAGTCTCAGCTGGAATCAATGACTGGAATTCTCTTGCATTGGCCTTCTACAAACATTATTATCCGCCCCAGAAAACGAATATGCTACGAAGTCAGATTACTAATTTTCGTCAAACACCTCATGAGAATATTCATGAAGCCTGGGAAAGATTCAAGAAGTTGGTCAAAGAATGCCCTCATCACGGGTTTGAAGAATGGTTCCTTTGCAATCAGTTCTATAATGGTCTATACGACGATTGTCGTAATACTCTTGATTCATCTTGTAACGGGAGGTTCCAATCTAATGTTGATGATGATAAGGTGTGGCGGACTATTGAGGATATGGCATCTCACCATGCACGATGGGAAAATCCACGCGGCAATACCCGAGGTAATGGTTACGAGACTGACTCTGCAATCGCTAATCAATTAGCTGCTTTGACTAAGCGATTCGATTCATATGAAGCATCTAACTCAGATAAAGAAATGCATCGAGTGCATGCTATGACCCAAGAAATAGTTTGCGATGATTGTGGTATACCAGGACATCATGCTCACGAATGCATGGGAACGCGAACAAGTTAATGCTTATCAGTCATTCCAACGGAATCAGAACTTGCCTTACATGAATCAGCCTGGCTATAACCGTGCTTTATTATCTTATGCAAGTCAGAATGTGCTGAACCCTACAACACCTCCACCCCGCAATCCACCATATGTGCCTCCTCACGGTCGAATGCAAGGAAATCAACAGAATTCTCAAAGACCTCAAGGACAGAACATAATTCAGAATAATCAACAACAATTTCCACCACTTCCTCCATTCGAAGCTCAAGCTCACCAACACTCTGTCGAAATAGCTGAACTGAGGAACATGATGATGAACATGATGACCCAATTTCAGACAAGTCATAAAATGCTCGAGAAACAAGCCACTCAGTTAGCTAATTCTCAAGCTACGCGTCAGCCAGGAACCTTGCCGCCTCAGGGAAATCCACCTCAGGGTAATCAACCTCATGGGAATGAACATATTAATGCTATTACCCTAAGGATTGGAACAACTTACGATGGTCCGAAGATGCCGGAACCAGAAGACGAGGTTGGGAAGGAAACAAGAGATGAAGCTGAGAAAGAAGCAGAAGACGAAGATCATACCGGTCGCGATAAAAACAAACCGACCGGTACAGAATTGAATCGATCGGTTCAAGATCATACCGCGCGAGACAAAAACGAACCGACCGGTTCAAAATCAAACCGATCGGTTCGTCCATCGGAGCAGCCGATTTCTACTCCAGCCCAACACGTGAAGCTCCCATTCCCAGGTCGTCAACGCAACAACAAGATCGACGGTCAATTCAGTAAGTTTATGGACGTTGTGAAGAATCTTCAGGTAACCGTTCTGTTTACTGAGTTAATTACTCAAGTACCTGCATATGCTAAATTTATGAAAGACATACTTACTAGGAAACGTTCTTTTAATGAAGTCGAGACGATTGCTTTTACGGGGGAGTGCAGTGCACTCCTTCAAAATAAATCACCTCCAAAACTTAAGGATCCTGGTAGTTTTTCTATCCCATGCACTATAGGTACTCATATTGTCGATAATGCATTATGTGATCTTGGGGCTAGTGTTAGTGTCATGCCCTATTCCATCTGCGAGAAGCTAGATATGGGAGGTCTGAAGTGTACTAGTATCACACTTCAAATGGCTGATCGATCAGTCCAAAGACCTCTGGGTATCTTAGAAGACGTTCCGGTTAAGGTAGGGAAGTTCTTTTTTCTTGTCGACTTTGTTGTCTTAGACATCGCTGAGGATACACATATCCCTATTATTCTAGGCCTTCCATTCCTTCACACTGCAAGCGCGATTATTGACGTCAAAAACGGTAGTTTGACACTTGAGGTAGGGGAAGATAAAGTCATGTTTAATCTTAATAAAGCTTTAAAAGCCCCTATAACTGATGAGTCATGCTATTGTGTAGACACTTTTAATAGTATCGATGAAACTATTGATTCGACTTTGCTCGGATCCTTGACAAAGGATCCCTTGGAGTTATTAATGTGTGAATCGAGTTGTACAGGTGATGGAGGAATCTAGAAAACTGAATTAGATGAGATAGAAGCACTTCTATATGCAGGGGACCCGAAAGAAGCTGAGACGGTCGAAACAGTCAACCTTGATGTGTCCTATTCGGTCGAGGTACAAAAACCTGAACTTAAACCGTTACCCACAAATCTCAGGTATGCTTTTCTCGATGAGGGTGAGCTAAACCCGGTTATAGTAAGTAATTCTTTGCCTGAGTCTCAGTTGACTGCTTTATTAACTGTATTGAGAAAACATAAGAAGGCATTGGGGTACAGTTTGAGTGACTTAAAAGGTATTTCTCCCGACTTTTGCATGCATCGCATTCATCTTGAAGACGGTCATAAACCGTCTATCCAGGGTCAGCGTCGACTGAACCCGAATATGCAGGAAGTTGTTAAAAAAGAAGTTATGAAACTTCTAGATGCCGATATTATATATGCTATATCCGACTCTAAATGGGTCAGTCCAGTTCAAGTGGTGCCTAAGAAAGGAGGCACCACGGTAGTAAACAATGATAGGAATGAACTAATTCCTACTAGAATTGTTACAGGATGGCGCATGTGTATTGATTATAGGAAATTGAATGTCGCCACTAAAAAGGACCATTACCCACTTCCATTTATTGATCAGATGTTGGAAAGATTAGCTCGTCACAAGTATTTTTGTTATTTAGATGGCTATTCCGGTTTTTTTTTTCAGATCCCCATTCATCCCGAGGACAAAAAAAAAAACCACCTTTACTTGTCCTTATGGTACCTTCGCATATCGTAGGATGCCTTTCGGATTATGTAACGCCCCAGCCACTTTTCAGAGATGCATGATTAGTATCTTTTCTAATTTCATTGAATCAATTATGGAGGTATTTATGGACGATTTCAGTGTGTATGGTTCTGACTTTGACTCTTGTTTGCTGAATTTGTCTAAATTTTTAGGTCGCTGTGAGGAAGTTGACTTGGTACTTAACTGGGAGAAGTGTCACTTTATGGTCAACGAGGGAGTTGTGCTTGGTCATTTAGTTTTTGATAAGGGCATCCAAGTGGATCGAGCAAAAATTCAAGTGATAGAGCAATTACCTCCTCCCACTAATGTTAAGGGGGTTAGAAGTTTCCTTGGTCATGCGGGATTTTATCGTCGCTTTATCAAGGACTTCTCAAAAATTGCTAAACCACCTACCCAACTTCTTCTTAAGGATGCCCCTTTTTTGCTTTACTGATGCATGTCGTGAATCTTTTGACAGGATTAAGGAAGCTCTAATCTCAGCACCTATCATTCGATCGCCGGATTGGAATCTTCCTTTCGAGATTATGTGTGATGCAAGCGACTATGCCGTAGGAGCAGTTTTGGGTCAGAGAAAAGATAAAGTTTTACATGCTATTTATTATGCTAGTGAGACTTTAGATGAAGCTCAGGTCAATTACGCAACAACGGAAAAGGAGTTATTAGCCATCATATATGCCCTCGATAAATTCTGAACTTATCTCATAGGATCTAAGGTGATTGTCTATACTGATCATGCCGCATTAAAATACCTCTTAGCAAAAAAGGAAGCCAGGCCTAGATTAATTCGTTAGATCTTACTACTCTAAGAATTCGATCTAGAGATTCGGGATAAGAAGGGAGCCGAGAATGTTGTAGCTGATCATTTGTCACGGCTTAAGTTTGATGAAGAAGGATTGATCCTACCGATTGATGACTCTTTTCCCGACGATTCCTTACTTGCGTTCACCCTTGCCGAGTTAACTACCAACGAGCCATGGTATGTCGATTTTGCTAACTTTTTGGTTGGTGGTTATTTTCCTCCTAATTGTACCTATCAACAAAAGAAGAAATTCCTATCTGATGTGAGGAGATATTATTGGGATGATCCTTACCTATTTCGAGAATGCGTGGATGGAATTTTTCGGAAGTGCGTACCCGATTGGGAATTTAGAGGTGTCTTGGAAGGTTGTCATTCTTCTCCTTATGGTGGTCATCATGGTCCGTCTCGCACCGTTGCTAAGGTATTACAATCCGGATTCTATTGGCCGACTTTATTTAAAGATGCTCAAAGATTTATCCTTGCTTGTGATGCTTGCCAATGATCCGGTAATATTTCTAGACGACACGAGATGCCACAAACCAGTATACTAGAGTTTGAGATTTTTGACGTATGGGGAATCGATAATCAAGGTCCGTTTCCTTCTTCTTCTGGTAATCGGTATATTCTAGTTGCAGTGGACTATTTGTCCAAATGGGTCGAGGCGGTAGCTTGTCCTACAAACGATGCTAAGGTGGTTATAAAGCTCTTCAAGAAAATAATTTTTCCTAGGTTCGGGGTTCCTCGAGCCATTATTAGTGATGGAGGTTCACATTTCCACAAAAAGAGATTAGAGACTTTGCTACGCAAATATGGTGTTATGCAACGTACCAGATTGACTTATCATCCTCAAACAAGCGGACAAGTGGAAGTATCTAATCGAGAAATTAAATCAATTCTCGAAAAGGTAGTTTCTAAATCTAGAAAGGACTGGAGTGCCAAGTTAGATGATGCATTATGGGCCTATCGTACCGCATACAAGACACCCATCGGTACATCTCCCTACCGACTAGTCTACGGTAAGGCATGTCACCTTCCCGTCGAGTTAGAATATAAAGCTTTTTGGGCAGTAAAAGAGCTTAGTTTTGACCCGATTCTGAGTGGGGAGAAGCGGTTGCTCCAACTAAATGAATTGGACAAATTCCGTCTAAGTGCTTATGAAAGTTCCCGAGTCCATAAAGAGTGCACGAAGAAGTGGCATGATAAACGTGTTCTCCCGAAGCAATTTAAGGAGGGTGATAAAGTTCTGCTACACAATTTCCGTCTTCGCATATTCCCGGGTAAGTTAAGATCTAGATGGTCCGGTCCGTACACCGTCACCAACGTCAGAAAATTTGGAGCAATTGAAGTACAGAATGAATCGGGAGAGGTATTTATGGCCAATGGACACCGATTAAAATTATATCATGAAGATGCAGTCGTAGGTAATATCGATGTGATTTACCTACAATCCCCTTCCTCTTGAGGTAATTTCGGTCGAGCGGGACCGTAAAAACCAGCGCTTCTCGGGAGGCAACCCGTGTGTATAACTTCTGTAATTTCCCTTTACTGTCGTGTGTTAGATTTTTTTATTGTTATCCTTTGAGAGTAAGGGAGGGTACTGATGTTCGTTGCAAGAAAAATATGCAGGTACGACAGGTGAACCGCTCGGTACATAGGAAAACCGAGCGGTACGAAGATGAACCGGTCGGTTCAAAAATGAACCGGTCGGTACGATATCAAACCGAGCGGTTCAATTTTGAACCGATCGGTTCGCTTGGCGGGCCTCCAATCCGGATTTACTTATACGCCTTTGCCCCTCCACACATCCCCCATTCCCTCCTTTCACTCTCTCTCACTAAACCATTTCCATCCCTCTCTACAACAAAAACCCCCACAAAATTACCCTACCACATCAAATCCCACCCTACCTTACCTCCCCCCTTACCTTCACCAATCACCTCTACCACTTTTCCTCCTCTACAACCATGGTGTTCGGAAGAAAAATGCGAAACGTCAATCGCCGGTCAGATTCTCCACCGGAATCATCACATGCAACTGAATCATCGAAGGTGCCGTCATCACCACCAGAATTCCCACCGGTCACCGGGTATGAACACATTATTTTTGGGTCAGAGAGACAGCGCAAACTCTTCTTTGTTATGGCTTCTAAACCGGTAACACATACTCGATTTCATAGCCATGCTTTATTACGTCGCTGTGGTATCGATGAGTCTATAGAGCAGTTTTTTGATGGTACTGGTATAGGTGGTCTATTTAATATGAATTTACCCACTTATAAAGACTTAATCTTAGAATTCTTTAGCAGTTTTCAGTACAATGAGTCTACTGCTACAATAACATTTAGGTTGATGAATCAGACTCATACCATCCCCCTCCGACAGTTTAGGGATGTTTTTGGCTTGGATTCCGGTAATGTTTTGAGTGCCCCTGACTGTTTTAGTCATCAGCAGCTTTGGTATTTGATGCGCGGGCGTCGCGACCCGCACGAGCAAACAATATTTATAAACACCGACTAACCTAACTAATGTAGTAGTGGTAGGTCGGGATCGATCCAAGGGACGGTCTACGTAAAGTCGGTCGAGTAAAAGTCCAAATACGTTTGGGTTCTAAGGGGGGTTTGAGGTAATTAAACTAGACTAAGGTGGTCGGTCTAATAGCTAACACGAAAATCAATATAGGAAAAGTGTTAGGGGAATTCGGGGAATCGAAAATGAGATACATAAAACAAAGAATCAAGCAAATGACACACGATCGATAAGGGATGGGTCACCTTTCGGTCTCTACACCGGACCTTACTAAGACTCGCTTTCGCGACGAAGAAGCTAGGTCACTAAGTCGGAATTACCCAAGCCCCGAGTTTCCCCATATTGACGAGGGTGAATACAAGTCAACTAAATTGATCAAGTAAAGTCGACAAGCATACAACAATTACAAAATAGACAAATCAACCCAAGTGCATTCAATCACAAGAACCCTTAATCTATGTTGCCCAAATCCATCCTCCCCTAACTCCTAACAAAGATCTACTCACTAATCATGGTAAACAACAAAACATTAACTAAGGAGAAAATAACTACAACATGCATAATGACTAAATATAAAGAAACTAACAACAAAACAATAAAAGAACTATGATCTAACAATTACCCACTAAACTATGGAAGAGATAAGATCTAACAAAATAAACTAGAGAATAATCTAGAACTACATAAATAAAATCTAGAGAAACTAACAACACTAAGATGATCTAAACAAGACAATAATGAGAAAATAACATTAAATCTAAACTAGAGATTAGAGAGTGGAAGAGGAATATACCAACTATGAAGATCTACAAGAAATAAGAAGATTGCATAAATAAAGATTGAATCTTTGATGAAGAGAATGAAGAACTTGTCACTAATTCTTCAATAAACCCCACCAATCTTCAAATAAATCTTGATGTAATAATCTTCTACAAACTTGGAATCTAGAGAATTGTTGATAAAAACTATGTAGATCTACTACTAAATTACTATGAAACTACTAGAGTTGTAGAGAATTACTACTAGAATACTACTAAATTACTCTACTAATGGTGTAACTACACTAATGGAGGATGGAGTGGTGTAATAGTGGATGCCTTGGGCAACAAACTAGGGTAGAAATATATATAGTAATGCCTTAATGAGTCTTCTTAACCTAAAGCCCAAATCTAATCCTTGCCCATTAGTGAGACTTTGTCCTTTGAGAGCAACTTGCCCAATAAGTCTTCATGGGGTGAAACTTCGCCCTGCGGCTTGACGAATTAATCCCACCGGGTGAAATTTCACCCGGTGAGATTTTCTTCTCATTTTGCGGTTTTTGGCGCTTTTCTCCATCGGGAAAAATTTCACCCGGTGGGCGAAATTTCGCCCAGTCATTTTCGCCCGGTGAACTTCATCGGGTGAAATTTCACCCGGTGAACTTTTTTGTCCGAAATGACAATCTGGGGAGGAACACCGTCTGGCGAAATTTCGCCTGGTCAAATTCTCATCGGGTGAAATTTTGTCCTGTGACTTCAGAGGGTCATAACTCTCTCGTTTGAACTCCGATTGGGGCGTGTAATATGTCGTTGGAAAGCTAAGAAGATAAACTTTCACCTCCAACTAGAATCGCTTCGATCCAAGGTCTACAACTTCAGATATATTCATTTGAAGTTGGACCTCTCCAGTGAAGATGCCCAATGGACTATAATTTATCCTTTTCGCTCAAGGTTTCACCTCTTGGGTTTGGACTTTGGATTTTGAGTTGTGTGCTTTTCTTTTCAAACGGTTTCTCTCTCTCTCATGCTCATAGGAGCTCAGACACATTTTTGGTCGAAAATCCTAGCAAAATAGACAGAAAACTACCAAAAACACGTAAAATGCAAAACAGAGACACTAATGCGAGAATTACTCAAAATACGGCGATAATCGCGCTCAAGTCTCGCAAAACGAGGGAAAAACTGGTCTAAATGAGAGGAAAAAATGGTCTAAATTTGACACACAACAAATCCCCCACACTAAACCGTTGCTCGTCCTCGAGCAAGACCCAAAAAGAAATTACATTCTACTACTAAGCTAGACTATGCTAAGCCGATACGGGGCAATTAACGGGCCCGCTCCGTCCCTTCAACTCACATCGAAATACCCATGAGGTAGAGTACTCCCATGCAAGGCAAGTTGGGGCTTGCTCAAAATGGTGGATGCGACTAAACACACAAAAACACATAACACGAAAGAATAGGCGCATCCAAAGCAAAAATAAAACACCGAATCCCTCATCGAGACGGCAGGGAAAGACACCGAAAACTTACTTAAAACCGTAATAAACTTTCCAAGATAAATGATCCACGCAAACAAGGACCAAAGCCTAAAACTATGACAATTATGCAATATAAGTGTTGATAGCTTAGCCTAGGTCTTCCTAGTCTTCTAAAGAGGTACGACGGGGAGTATAATGGAGTGGAAAAAGTGAACCATGGATTCGTTCGACACTGTAGGTAGGTGCAGTCCCGCTCTCTTTGGCTAAGGGTAAGAGGATCGTTCCAAACTCGAATTTCCTAAATTAGCCCAAACAAAAAGTGGAGTGTTTACAATTATTGGGGTGGATCGACTAATCACCGCTATCTTCCTACCTCGGGACTCGGTCCTATAGTTGGCACTTCACGGCGACGAATCGATCAAAGGGCTTTATTTTTCTTTTTCTTTATCTTTATCTTTATCTTTTTTTTTTGAAGGAGATGTTTTTGATGATATGATATCATTTGTAGCTCTTTTTCTCTCCTTTGTTTTTCATATTTTTGTGCCCTTTTCTCTTGCTTTGGTTTGCCCTTTTTTGGCTTTTTGATGTGGTTCAAAACCAAGCTTGGAGGTTATTTTTGTGTAAACTTATTGTGGTGATGTATAGGTGGAAGAAAAATAGGTAACCGAGAACGGCGCCTTTCCCGGATAACCCACAAAAAATGGAGAATTTGGAGTAAAGGTGCAATGGTCATTCGAGCAAGGTCACCTAGAAAATGGGATGCGGAAACCAAGGCCTAACTTCTCCATGGATGGTCAAGGTGGTCAAATGCAAACCCCGAAGTAAACCTCTAGTAGAAAAGGTGGACTCAAGCTAAAGGATCAACAAGTTCATTGTTTTAGAGTTGAAATCCGGGAATGTGGTGTTGTGTGGTTAAATGATTTAAATACAATAGCAAAGCGCATTGGAACACAAGAAACATACTAACAAGCATTCTGCCCAATCTCGATGGGGACAGGGAAGGGATATAACTCAGTGGTAGAGTGGCGAGGGTTCGGGTCAGGAGCGGTATAAGAGGTCTAGGCCAGTCCTTTTGCCCCCAGCAGGAAATCGAACTACTCCTTTCCAACCTAACCCGTGCTTTGACCACGTCTCCTGACCTGTTGTGGACAATTAGCAATAATTTTTCTGTGGACTTCCGGCTAATATGCAGAGATCTCAATATGAACAAACAATCATTCGGGGCCAATCCACGTGGCCTGCTTGACGAACGTCAGCGACGGAGACATCTCCGACATGGACCCGGTGAAATTGAATTCTCCGTGAAGATGCAGAGTACCAACGGCTAGACGGTGCGACTGCTCGTTCGAGAACTACGATCTTTGGCTTTGGAACGACGCTGGTTTTTCATTTTGAGCGTCTCTAATTCAAAACCGAACATGTACATGCCAAATCATGAATTAGTAACTGCATATCTTTGTTTGAGGGGAATCCTCTCCGCGTTCCGGCTGAGCTTATTTATGATTTCGTGCTGAACCTGGTTCGCTGCCCTCCTAGGCTCCCTACACTATTCTATATTTTTATCCGAAAAATGAGAAATCAATCAAAAGTCAGTGGACCTGAATTGAATCCTAAAAGGCATGGGAAATGAGGAATGACTGGATCTTGTTCTGCCGTTACACCAGGTTACCCCGGATGTAGCGTTTTTGAATTCAACTCTTTCAAGCCCATGTGACTTCTATTTTTTTTATGTTATGTCGCGTGAAAATCACCAGGGCAATTAAAGAAGATAAGTAGATTCAACAACTCCTGAAAGAAAACAAGAGCTTCTCCGTCCGGCTGCAGGGACAAGATGTTAGCTTAGTGGTGCAAGCACCGTTCCTCAGTAGCTCAGTGGTAGAGCGGTCGGCTGTTAACTGATTAGTCCAACCCTATATAACTATACACTATAGGAATACAACCAGGTTTCCGTAGAATTTAATCCTTCGGTGAGGGACTTCTGAAGCACCCCCGAAATTACAGAGTAAATGGGCTTCTAAATGTGGTATTTCACTTAGAAGGACTAGTTCCTACTTGATAAACCAACCCTTGGTCTAATAGAAGAAGTGGTTTTCAAGGCACTTCATTTTTTTGATCCGCGAGAGCTTAACTAAGGGCGACGCAGGATAATCCAATCCCCCTCTCCCCCATGCTGTGGCGGTGAAGGTGGGGGCTGCTGCCTCCCTTGGTTTTTCGATATTCTGGTGTCCTAGGCGTAGAGGAACCACACCAATCCATCCCGAACTTGGTGAAATGAAAGTAATGTGCCGAGGAAAAAAACTGACTAATGCCTAAATCAATTAGATGGTTCGACTGATATCACTTCCACTAGATTAAGGTCCAAAATCTACAATGGGTTATCCACAATGGAATGTAAACTCTTGTAATAAGTTTGTAATCGGGTTTTTGAAAACATTTAGTCCTAGACACGCGATACGAGAACAAAAGAAACACACGGAAAAAAAAGGCAAATAAAAGAAAACACGAGTAAAGTCATGCACTCCGTTCTCCATCGACATTCAAGCACAAAAATCAGCCACAACACCCAAAATGCTCATCTCTTCGAGAGCCTCCCAATAACAACAACCTAACTCCTCTACAAAAGTAAAGAAGAAAGAAGAAAGGAAGTTACCAAGCGGAGTGCTTTCATAATCTCTTCAAATCTTGCTATCAAGGTGGTGGTTATCCTGTAAGAGTAGAGAACAGGACTTTACAAAAGACACGAAACAATAACAAAAACGAGAAAAGAAAAAGGGAAAAAGAAAAGGAAAATATTTTTGGTTTTTCGGAATTTTTCAATTTTTATGGTTTTTGAAAAGATTTTTGATAAATAAAAGGATAGCAGATCCTTCCCCCACACTAAAATTGTGCATTGTCCTCAATGCACGAGTAGGGGAAAAGATCGAAAAAGACAGAAGAAGAAAAATAAGAAAAATCTTTTCGGATTTTTATAATTTTTCAATATTTTTTGGATTTTTCGAAATTTTTGAAGAAAGAAAACAAATGAAAAGAAAACGATAAAAGGGTGGCGGGCCTAGGTGCAATCACATCACCTAGACCCTAGCCACGTGACTAAGAAAATGAGAATAAAATAAATTAAAAGAAATTAAAAGAAAGGATGAAAAGGGGCGTAGGTGTAGTCACGTCACCTAGCCCGGATTAAGAAAATTTGAGAAAATGAGAACAATTTGGATTTTCAAAAAGTCAATGGCGTAATCACATCGCCTAATGACCGGGAGCAAAACCAAGACCGCTTTGGCGCAACAATCGATCAATGGGACAACTTGCGAAGTTATGTTAGAGATAATTCAATCACAATGACAATAGGATAAAAGGAATTAGAACGGAATCAACCAAAGGACATGCAATTATAGATGATTAAATACTCACCGACCCAACCCACACACAAATACACAACACACACACACACACCACCGACTCCGGGAGAGGGTCTAGTTTGAGTGACTGTCCGACACAAATGAAGTGCTAGGAGACCCATAGAAAAAGGGTGTACCCTCGGAGGATGGCTCAGGAGAAAGCTCCTCCGGACCGTCGCTAAGCGAGAGGGCAAAGTCGGATTCAATCTCACATAGGTCATAGATCGTACGACCTTCGGGTAATTCATAGTGTGCCTACTCCCAAACTCCCCTTCCTCCCGACTCAGTCTTGGTCAGTCGGAATTCACCAGGACCCAAGGGTAGGTCCCAATTGTGGTGAACAAGGATAGTGGTTCGGTGTGTGTTTGGAACTATTAAAGCTCTTCCACGGCTAATGTAGACGAGGCGCTATTGAGGTACATGAAAAATAAAAGTCGGAAAATAGGCCTCATCAAGCCATATGGAATCGTCTAGTGGGGTGAGGTGGTCGGTCGAATAACCCAATTTGTTTGCAATTACGGTCACAAGACCTCCACAATCTAAGGAGGGGCGTTGGGTGACAATGATACGGTGAAAGTGCAACGCCACGGCAAGTGGTAGGTCTAAAGGGTTAGGGTTACCCAACAAAGAGTCATAAATCAATTGCAAGATACACACATTAAGAGTATAAATATTATCGGCCGAGGGTAACAAGCAGTTGGAGAGCATCTCGCAAAAATAGCGAATTGCAGGGTTACGAATTTCGGAGGCAAAGGATAAATTAGCCTCGTAACCCCCTTTACATCATGATATGCGCTTCCAAAGGTCTATCCTAGATACACAGGCTTGTACATTGCTCGAGGGTTCACTAATTCCGGTACCCGATGAGGGTAGGCCTAGCACTAGGCCAAACTCCGAAATAGTCAAACGGTGGGGTTTGCCGAATAGTCTAAATTTGACCGCTCTTGGTGTGGTCGGATTGTCAATGGCAAAGGTTCCTAGAAACTCGCAAGTAAGGCCTTTATAGGTGAAGGCCGCGAGGCTAAGGAACTCGCTAGTTCCGGTCCTTGACGATAACTCTTTAATATCGTCTACTATTCCTAGATTGGTCATTGTGTGGGGACAAGGCCACCTAGTGCTCTGAAAGATCTTTTCAGAGAAGGTTCGAGCTAAAGAAGCATTAAGACAAGGTAAATTTGTAGGCTTAGAAGACTTAGAAGATGTAAAACATTTAGGAGGTTTAGAAGTCGAAGCCATACCTTGTTTTCGAGCGGTTCGCTTTGCCCTTGTCTCCATAATAATAGATTTGCAAGAATATTCCCAAAAAATTTAGCTTCACCTCTTCAAGCACCCTAAATAATCACCCAAGATGGAGAGGAGGTATGAATGTGGTTGGGGTATGGTGGTTTGATTTTATGAGGAGTGATAAGGTGAAATGAATGAGAGGTGAAGGTGATATAAATAAAGGTAATTGAGAAGGGAAAGGAAAGTTTGAAAGGTAGATTGTGAATATTTGGTGTTTGTGTTTGGAGGGAAAGTTATGTGGGATATTTGGGAAGGAGGGAATTGATATTGTAGTGAGTAAATAGGGTAAAGGTGATCCGTTCAAGCTCATGTCGTCGGGTGAAATTTCACCCGGTCAAGCACCATCGGGTGAAATTTCACCCGACGGTATTTCGTCATGAAAATCGACTTTGCCAACTTTTTTTCCACCGGGTGAAATTTCACCCGGTGAAAATCTCACAGGGCAAAATTTCGCCCGGTGGTGTCTTCGTCAATTCCGGCAAATCTGGCAACTTTTCCGTAGGGCGAAATTTTGCCCGGTCAAGTCTCACCGGGCGAAGTTTCGCCCGGCGGTCTTGTTTTCTTCGTTTTCCGCCTTGCCATTTCATGGCTCTTCAATAATCACCTAGAGACTCAAATAACGACTCGACTCACATTACATAATCAATATCTCCCACAAACATGTTTTTGGTCTTCAACTTAGCTCCATAACTCCTCCAAAGGCTTAATCTTCATCCAAATAATTGCACCATGGCGAAATCCAAGTTCATCCATTGTTCTCAAGCTAACAAAGCTAACAAACAAAAAGAAATATGATACATATATACAAGGTGGTTGTTGAGGATACCACCAAACCTACATCAAATGTGATACAAACTCAACCCGGGTCGCCATCATAGCGACCGATCCATAGTTAACCTCCATCAAAACTTGCCCGTGGCTCGGACACACACATGATCCTTGATAATTTTTGGAGGGTGGCTTTAATTTCTTGTACTAGCCGGGATACTTCGTCCCATTTTAACTTTTGATTGCCAACTTCGACCTTTGCTTTAGCAACGGGACTTACACCCTCGTTGCGCGTCATTAGCTTTCCGTCTCTTGGTTCCATGTTCACCACACTTTTCGATTTCTTCTTTTTGGATTTTTTATAGCTCCCCTACAGGAAGTTGGAAAAGTGTTGGAAGATGAACTTGTAGGCGGTTGCACGGTGGTCGAATCATTAAGCTTCACCTTTGTTTCAACATTATCGAGTAAATTACTCGACTTAGCTTCATTTTCCTTTTCTATCACAAGGGACTCGGCATCTAGAAGGTATTCAAACATTTCATTTCCGAAGACATCACTCACTATTGGATTTTCAAACGTGATAGGTAATTTGAATTGCACGATCTCTTCACCGACATTAAACGAAAGCTTCTCCTTTTTAACATCTATGATTGCTCCGCCGGTGGCCAAAGAGGGCCTAACTAGGATTATGGGGGCATGCTTGTTTACTTTCACGTCCATTACCACAAAGTCGGTAGGGCTCGAGAGATTCTTAACTCGAACTAGCACGTCTTTAATCATACCAACCGGGGTCTTGATGGAACCATCGGCTAGTCGAATTTTTTGATTGTTGTTTGATTCATGTTGTTGATATTGAGATCATTCACGACTGATAGAGGGATAATGCTCACGGCTGCTCGAAGATTACATAGAGCATAATCGATTTCAACATTCCCTATTGTGCAAGGTATTGAGAAACTCCCTGGATCACCCATTTTGGTGGGGATCTTGCTTGATAAGGCCGAATTACACTCTTCGGTTAGTGAAACCACAATTGCATCATCACATCGGCCAACTATCTCGGTGAGAGGGGGAGTTACCTTATCCTTCTTTAGCAAGTCGGAGAATGAGGTGGACTTGATGTCCTTCCTATTGATTGTAGCTCGAGATAAAAATGGCGAAGGTGGCACATATGGCTTAGGAGGTGGCATGCTTTTCTCTTTTTGAATTTCCTCTATCACATAACCCTTATCTCCCTTGATGTACTTAGAAGGGTCCCTTATTTCGGGCTCGATTACATCGGTTACACAAGGATCTTCCTCACAACAAGTTGTTCTTGGTGGGTGTGTTTTCAACTTGCTAGAATGAGGGACACTTTGCTTTTCAACATGTTTCACCTTCGGTTTTTTCACTTGATTTAGACCCATGATTTTTTGAGGGCCTACTAGTTCTTTTCCTTCACTCCATGTGGCGGCATTGGCATATGCTTGATGTTGCAGGTAATTAAAAATTTGAGGTTGTCGGGGTAGTCCTTGTGGTGGATGTACCGGAAAAGTAGGAGCCTTGGTGGCTTCTCGTGATTTCCTAGCTTTGAGTTCCTTTATTATATCCGAAATATCGGAAGCTAAGAATGTTATCGCCTTCATCATGAATTGTATAGGGTGCTCGCATTGGCCATTCCATTGATCTTGTTGGTAATCGCCATGGAAAGGTGGAGGTTGGTTATATTTGGGATTGTATCCTTGGGAATTTTGATTGAAGTTAGGATGATACCCTTGGGCATAATCCCCTTGATTAAAGCTTTGAATACCTTGATTATAACCTTGAAAACCGTGGCTATTCCCTTGATTGTGAAAATTACCTTCAGGATTTTGGTAATTGTTTCCTTGATTCGTGTGTTGATTATGGAATTCACCTTGGCTTTGGAAATAATCGCCTCCTTGATTGTTAAAATTTTCCTCTTGAAGAGGTGGCAAGAATGGAGTTGCTTTGGGAGGCCTTTGAATGAAAGATCTTTGTTGATTGTTTGAATTGAAGAGCATTTGTTGTTGTCCCCCTTGGTACATTGGTCCCGAATTTTGCACAACATGATTTGCATAAGAGTTGTATTGTTGCACATGGTTCCTGTTTCAGGATTGTATGTGTTTGGAAAAGGGTCATTTTGATGCATTGGATTGATATTTTGAAACACTTGGACTTCATTGCATTCTTGATAGGACATTCCTTTATAAGGACGACAATTGTTGGACTTATGACCATAGTTTCCACAACACTCACAAGGCATTTTTGGTAGTGGAGGTCGTCTTGGTGGTCTTGATTGGACTTGGTTCACATCCCTTGAGTTAGAATTAGAAGTTATACCTTCAAACCTCTTAGTTAGTTCTTCTGATTTTAATTCGAGCTTTGATTCATTGTCCATGGAAGTGCTTTTCAAGGGTTGGGAATGTGAATCAAGACGTGGCATGATGGGTTCTTGGAAGTTTCTTGTGGGTGGTGGTGAAATGGGAGGTGTAGAAGGTGGATAAATTTTTTGTGGAATGATAAGAGGTGATGTTGACGGGGAATTTTGTGGAGTGAAAGGTGTAGGTGGATTATTAATGGTGGGAATGGTAGTAGTTTGTGATATGGATGGATTTGGAGGAGGTGGAAGAATATGATGAATGTTTGGTGGTGTGAGGTATGAATGTGGAATCACCTTTGTTGAATTTTTTCCCCGGGATCTCATAGCTTTAGAAAACATCTCTGGCTCGGGATCGAACCGAAGAAGTAATAATATGTCCCTGGAAATACACTCAAATAGAAGGTGAGTCTCCTAGCACCAAGTGGTACTAGGGTAGAGAGAAATAAAAATAAAAGCAAAACTAAACACAAAAAGACAAAAACTCAACTAACTAATCGCCGTCCCCGACAACGGCGCCATTTCGATGCGCGGGCGTCGCGACCCACACGATCAAACAATATTTATAAACACCGACTAACCTAACTAATGTAGTAGTGGTAGGTCGGGATCGATCCAAGGGACGGTCTACGTAAAGTCGGTCGAGTAAAAGTCCAAATACGTTTGGGTTCTAAGGGGGGTCGGTCTAATAGCTAACACGAAAATCAATATAGGAAAAGTGTTAGGGGAATTCGGGGAATCGGAAATGAGATACATAAAACAAAGAATCAAGCGAATGACACACGATCGATAAGGGATGGGTCACCTTTCGGTCTCTACACCCGACCTTACTAAGACTCGCTTTCGCGACGAAGAAGCTAGGTCACTAAGTCGGAATTACCCAAGCCCCGAGTTTCCCCATATTGACGAGGGTGAATACAAGTCAACTAAATTGATCAAGTAAGCATACAACAATTCCAAAATAGACAAATCAACCCAAGTGCATTCAATCACAAGAACCCTTAATCTATGTTGCCCAAATCCATCCTCCCCTAACCCCTAACAAAGATCTACTCACTAATCATGGTAAACAACAAAACATTAACTAAGTAGAAAATAACTACAACATGCATAATGACTAAATATAAAGAAACTAACAACAAAACAATAAAAGAACTATGATCTAACAATTACCCACTAAACTATGAAAGAGATAAGATCTAACAAAATAAACTAAAGAATAATCTAGAACAACATAAATAAAATCTAGAGAAACTAACAACACTAAGATGATCTAAACAAGACAATAATGAGAAAATAACATTAAATCTAAACTAGAGATTAGAGAGTGGAAGAGAATATACCAACTATGAAGATCTACGAGAAATAAGAAGATTGCATAAATAAAGATAGAATCTTTGATGAAGAGAATGAAGAACTTGTCACTAATTCTTCAATAAACCCCACCAATCTTCAAATAATTCTTGATGTAATAATCTTCTACAAACTTGGAATCTAGAGAATTGTTGATAAAAACTATGTAGATCTACTACTAAATTACTATGAAACTACTAGAGTTGTAGAGAATTACTACTAGAATAGCGAAAATTACACATTACAACCTTATAAAAATCAGTTTTTTGTAATTACAACCTTATAAAATTTTTCTTTTCAATTACTACCTAATAAAGCACTTTTCATTTGCAATTGCTACCTTTAATGAACTCCGGTGGGTTAGTAAGCTAATTTCCGTCCCAAATTAGATTACTTCTAATTTTGTGACTATTTTGCCCTTGACTCAGTATACTCTTTCCCCAACCTTTATCTCTCTTACAACACCTCTTAAAAATTGTATTGCTCTTCAATTGCTTCACTCTTCAATTCAATTTTTGCAGTCTTCAATTTCTTCATCCTCTCTCTATCGTTTATACCTCTTCTTTATTTTCGCCGCCATTAGTGCCTGTAGTTTATTGTTGTGTACGAACAAGATATGTAACCCTAATTCACGATTCAGTACTTTGCAAAATTTCTGTTAACCTAGAAATTAGGGCTTGTGGAAATTTAGGGTTTATCCCTAATTCCCTTTATTATTCGTCTAAATGTTGCAAGTTAACGGTGAATGGTTGAATATCCATATCTACAAAAAATTGAATAGCAAAAGCAACATAGCAGACATTAGGCGAAACAAAATCAACAACAAATTGGAGAAACCCTAAAAATTGAAATTATCTAATCGACAACCACATTTGGCTCTCAACATGCTAATGAACTACAATAACACTATAACTACACTTAATTCATATTAGAAAGACTAAAATTAAATGCAAATCTGGGTTTCGTGTGAAGAATCGATTCAAAACCCTAAATTAACGAAAAACCCCTAAACTAACGAAAAAACCCTAAATTAACATAGGATTTGCGGCTACTTGCTTGCAGATATGTCGTTCCCTTCAATTGCGCCAGAATTTGGTATGGATTTTGGATTCAATTGGAAAATTAATTAGGGTTTAGTGGATGATGATTGAAGAGAAACGTACGGAGTGAGTAGTGTAGGAGGTGAGTATAAGGGGTTAAAGGAGTAAAAAGAAGATTTTAACATCAAGGGTATTTTCGTCAATTAACAACTTCGCTAACGGAAAATAGCTTACTAACCCACCGGAGTTCATTAAAGGTAGCAATTGCAAATGAAAAGTGCTTTATTAGGTAGTAATTGAAAAGAAAATTTTTATAAGGTTGTAATTACAAAAAACTGATTTTTATAAGGTTGTAATGTGTAATTTTCGCACTAGAATACCACTAAATTACTCTACTAATGGTGTAACTAAACTAATGGAGGATGGAGTGGTGTAATAGTGGATGCCTTGGGCAACAAACTAGGGTAGATATATATATATATAGTAATGCCTTAATGTGTCTTCTTAACCTAAAGCCCAAATCTAATCCTTGCCCATTAGTGAGACTTTGTCCTTTGAGATGCAACTTGCCCAATGAGTCTTCATGGGGTGAAACTTCACCCTGCGGCTTGACGAATTAATCCCACCGGGTGAAATTTCACCCGGTGAGATTTTCTTCTCATTTTGCGGTTTTTGGCGCTTTTCTCCATCGGGCAAAATTTCACCCGGTGGGCGAAGTTTCGCCCGTTCATTTTTGCCCGGTGAACTTTTTTGTCCGAAATGGCAATCTGGGGAGGAACACCGTCTGGCGAAATTTCGCCCGGTCAAATTCTCATCGGGTGAAATTTTGCCCTGTGACTTCAGAGGGTCATAACTCTCTCGTTTGAACTCTGATTGAGGCGTGTAATATGTCGTTGGAAAGCTAAGAAGATAAGCTTTCACCTCGAACTGTATTCGCTTTGATCCGAGGTCAAAAATTCTAGATATATTCATTTGAAGTTCGACCTCTCCAGTGAAGATGCCCAATGGACTATAGTTTTTCCTTTTCGCTCAAGGTTTCACCTCTTGGTTTTGGACTTTGGATTTTGAGTTGTGTGCTTTGCTTTTCGGACGATTTCTCTCTCTCTCTCTCTCTCATGCTCATAGGAGCTCAGACACGTTTTTGGTCTAAAATCCTATCAAAATAGACAGAAAACTACCAAAAACACGTAAAATGCAAAACAGAGACACTAATGCGAGAATTACTCAAAATACGGCGATAATCGCGCTTAAGTCTCTCAAACGAGGGAAAAACGGGTCTAAATGAGAGAAAAAACTGTCTAAATTTGACACACAACAGTATTCTATTACGGGTCAAGCTTTGCCAACTCGATTTAAGTGTGTCCCGTGTCAGGCCATTCAACATCCTATAATTCGGATTTGGCAAAGATTTGTTTCTGGGTCAATTTTTGGTCGTCATGAACATGGAGCTGTGACCAAAGCTGAAATTGAATTGATCGGGATGGCTCTTAATGTCCAATCCCAACCTTTATTTGATTTAGATATTTCTTCTCTTATCATGAAGCATTTTAGTTTAATTGTTACTAAAGTAGGACGCTTAAAGTCAATTAATGGTGGAGGATTGGTGACCCATCTTGCCCGGACTTTATTACGAGGAACTTTTGATGAGACTAACCGGGTGCCTATCTCAACGGAAACTGTATATACTGCAAGTGAATTTCCTGCAGGTTGGTTCTCCGTGAATGCTAACAATAAGTATATTTGGCACTTTGCTCCGGGTCAATCTCGCACTCTTCGGATCCTACTTTAACGGAGCTATGGCAGAACCCACCAGTCGATGACGATATCCCACCGCCTGCCGCACCTAGTTACTTACTTACCGTTACCTCCGGAGCCACTCCACAGGGTAACCGAGGTCGCACCACTTATGAACAAGGTGAAGGTTCGGGTTCTCGTCAAGCTCCTCAGTTTCAGGCACCTTGTCCGTAGGCTCCCTCCCCGCCCTATTAGAGGCCGTTTGTCCCACCTACAGGTACTTTCTATCCGCCTCCGCCGGGTTATACGGAGATGCTCCATTTGATGAGGTCGATGTATGTCGACCAACAGCGAGCCTACTATCCACATCTCCGACAGCTTCAGCAGCAGGGTCAGCTACAGCCGACTGATCACTTACCCTCCTGGTTCGGTCCTGACGGTTCGTTTCGAGGACCTACCGGTCCACCTCCTCTTGGTCAGTCTAACTTTGGGGTGCAGTATGACTTTGATCGCGGTGTCAGCTACTATGGACACGATGATGCATATTCCTGCCATGATGCCTCCTTACATGGAGGTAATACTTTCGCTGATGAGACCCGACATACTGGGCGAGAATTTGTGGACCTTGTGTCTAGTCCGGAGGCAGCTGATGATGATTATGACATTTATGGATATGGATCTGATTCTTAGTCCCGGTTAGTTGCTGGTTTGGGGGGACTTATCTGAAGTACATATTTTGTCGGTACCTTCTCTTACTCTTTTTGTCCTCCTCCAATCTTTGTTATACTTTTTGTCCTAAACACTTAGATATTGGTTCACAATGGGGACATTGTGTGATTTGGTTTGGGGGGGGGGGGGGGGGTGTTTTTGTGTTTATTTTTATGTTTATTTCAGTTCTTCAAAAAAAAACTTTATTTATTTATTTTTCCGTTTTTCGTGTGTTTTTGTGTGTTTTAGTATAGAGTCGTGTCGGCAATGATGACATTGCAGCTGTCGCATGATTTTCCCTAGTTCTTTGCTTTTTCTTGTGAATGACACTTATTTCCCGTTATTTGAGTTTAGTATTTCTTTGAACTTGTCGCTGATTATGTTTTGAATGCCAAATGAGTAAATTGACCTGTTGTCGAGTAAGCTACATAAATTGTGAGACTTAGAGCCTTAAACTAATGACATCCATGATCAGTTTCATATAGGTTGAGAATAGTACTCCTTATGAGACATGTAACATCAAATTGCATAAGCATGACATTCGTCTCTTAAATACTTGTATACATTTGGTTTGTGATTTTAGCACGTGTAGAAGAGGCACTCCCTTTCTTTTATCTTATTCCCATGAACTCCACATAGCCATAATTTGACCTGTTTTGACCCGTTTATTAACTACATGCCATATTTGCCTACCCTAGTTGAGCTAGTTGGTTAATTAGACGGAATTATTTTTTTGCGGGTGAAATTTGGTACCATGGAGGAAGGGAATTGAAAAAAAAATGATGAATAATTGAAAAAAAAAATTAATGAAAGAAAAGAAAGAGAAAGGAGATAGTTGAAAAAAAACAAGAAAAGAAAAATAAAGTGGAAAAAAGAAAAGGAATGTGTTTTTTCTATGAAAAGAAAAGAAACTAATTTCTATATTTTCGTAGTTGTTGGTACGAAGTCGGTTATGAAAAGATTGAAAAAAAAGGTGCTTGGTACTACTTGTAATTCCTTTGATTGAAGATTGGTTAAGAATGGAATGAGTTTAGTTTGGTTACGGTTGGACTAGCTTGGCTTTTACCTCCACATATCCAAATCGTTTTGCCCCTTCTTACCCGATTAGCCTCACTTTATCCATATGTAAGTCCTCGGCATGTGTCTTGGTCCGATTGAATGTATATGTACGGTTGGTAGAGATTGATATCATGTTAGATTGCATGCATGTTCTTATAAGTCGCAGTTAGGTGAGTGTTTTGTCTTTCCGATTCTACATAAACTCACAAGATTGCCCTTATTTGAGTAATGAGTGTAAACCGTAAGGAATCTCGACATAGAAGGTTGTGCAAGATTAAAAGTTTGGCATTTGAATATTGATTGGGACTTGGTTTTTGAAACTCTTTTACTCTTCATCTTTTTGCTTTAGAATTTGTTTCTTTAGCCTCGGTGTCGTTTGCTTGTTAAGAGTATTAGATTTGGGATGGTGCATGTTGACGAAGTTTGCTCTGAGCCACCTTTTTGTTGTCCGATGTGAGTTTGCTTGGGGACAAGCAAGAGTTCGGTTTGGGGGATTTGATGAACGCAGTTCATATGAATATTTAGTCTCATTTTATCCTCCATTTTTACCGATTTCACGTGCCTTAGAAATAGTTTAGTAGCCTTTATTCGTAGTTTGTTATGTTGGGTATTTCGTTTATGTTTTGGCAGGAAACATAGCAAAAGACGGAGGTAAGAGCTACAAGTGAAGAAAACAAGAAAAACAAGGCAACAAGGCGGACAACGAAGGCCGAACCGGTCGGTATGATCCTGTACCGAGCGGTTTGATTTTAAACCGGTCGGTTCGTTTTCGTACCGCTCGGTTTGTTTGTGAACCGAGCGGTTCGCGATGCGTCAGAAAGGCTTTCCTATTTTCCGAAGAATCCTTATTCTACCTTAATTAGAATCTTACGGGATTATTTTATTAAACTATATTCTATTTCCTAATTAAACTCATTGTAATAAGTATAAATACCCTTCTTAGGGTTAGGTTTAAGGACACTTTTTACTCATTCAAAAACTTTAGTTTTAGTTTTATTATTAGCATCGGAATTCTGCAAGCTTGCAGCGGTACTTTTTTTAGCTTTTAATTATTATTCAATCTTTCAGTTCTTCATAATCGGTATTATTCCCTTTTCCCTTATTTTCATATTAATTTCAATTATGCTTAATTATTTTGTTGTTTCATCTTTCACCATGAGTAGCTAATTTATTTATCTAGGGTTGAAGGGGATCTATGCTAATTGAATTGGGGATGTTAGTTTAATTATTTGTTTGATTGATCATTCATATGTTATTGCTTTACTACTTGTTTTGTATCGTTGTTCAATTAATTTGAGACGTTGAACTAGTTGAATGCATAGGAACCCAAACCTAAGATCGAAAGCCTGGTAAGGGTAGACTTACAAGTAAGTGGGTAGGATAATCTGGTAAGCTGCGAGAGCCCGTCAGAATCTATCCTAAGGTTGACATAAGATCCGAAAGGCCGTGTCTTTGTCCTAAATAACTGTGATTGATTGATTGAATGATTAATTAACTTTACCCAATTTAATTACATAGTGAACCGTAAGACCCTAGATCTCTTTTAATATTGTTAGAACCCTTAATTTACATTACTACAATAGTTTAGAAAAAACAAACACAAACAACTCGGAATTAAAATAGTTTAGAATCAATTATAGATAATTTGCAATATTCATCCATCTCTCTGCGGTTCGACCCTTACTTGCTGCTAGCTATTTGTTAGTCGTTAGTTAGGTTTATTTTGATATAGGTGATACGACTTTAGCCTTGTCAATATTTCGATCTTTCCTCTAGAAATCCTATAGGATTCCCGACCATTCACAACCCGAAATTCTAGGCAATTTTAGGCAAACCATATACAAACCCGAGAGCAAAACTCGCCAAATCCCCTCCCTAACCATACACACCATAACTCTCCTATATACATCTTAACGGTCCCGCGCCTAGGCCGCTACTGCGAGTCCGTTTTCAAGATAATTAAGCATGTAGGTGGAGGGTGTTACAAAATCCCGACTTCTCTTCCTTTTCTTCCGTCTTTCTCGTCTCCTTCACGTTTTTATTATTATTATTATTATTTCTTTTCTCGTTTCTAATACCGATATTATCGCAACAACTATATAATTTTCATTCTTAAAATACGATATCGACTCCATAGTCGAATATTGTATCTAAAAGAATTAAATCAAACTCGTTGATGCTAAGATAATAATTACATAGTCTTAAAGGACATAATACGACGATTTCGACATGGAGAGAATCTATTTCATTCAAATCGATTTTCAAATAATTCATAATCATCTTTTCTAAAAAATTGCTCCGAATATTGGATATTGATTTCATAATCAAATATAAAATATTGACGAGTATCGAAAATTTAAGTCGGGTATAAATTATGCCATATTTTTACACGACTTAGCAAAATAATCGGTTTTCAAAAATTAAAAGCAATTTCAAGATCAATACTGAAATTGCGAATCGAGTCACCACTCGAACAGGGGGCACTCGATCGAGTGCCATAGCCACTCGGTCGAGTGACACCCCAAAAAAACCGGCAGAAATCTTTTTCAAGGGACACTCGACCGAGTCCCCCCATGCATGACTCGGCCGAGTACCCCCAATTACGCCTAAATAAACGCGTCTTACACGCTAGAAGTCTCGATAAACCCTTTTCAAACGATTTCGGTCAACACGAGTCAAGTCTATCACGTGAATCGAGTCCTTTAAAAACCGCATCGTGTCATGCTTACATCTCCTAACTCGTTCTCTTCGTTATTATTGTAATTGCTGTATCGTTTGTTGCATTATATTCCCGGGTGGTATGCCGCTCGTATATTCTAATCTGTTCTTTTATTTCGTTGTTTGTTTTATTGAACTAAAATGAACATCGCATGCTAAAACAACTTCGACGTTAGTTTAGATGCATTAAAACGACTTAGCAAACATAATTTCACAAGTTTAGTCAAAAAACATTGTTTGCATATATATCATTCAACCGTCTAAGTAACAGTAATCGAACGATATCTAAGTAGAGGCCGCTAAGTGCGGGCGGGATTGGGTGTTCTTTGTGAACTTCCCAACACGTACCCTCACCCCTTACTCAGAACCATGGTTTCAGGATGTCCGAAATCGTTGGCATACGAGAGTCATTCAATACCCGATTTTCGATAATGTCGGAATCAGTATCGCAATGCAAAGGGACGAACCCCATAAACTCTGAAATCGGAATGGGCCGTACTTTGTGCACGGCCCACTACGACATAGAGTGGGTTCGAATGGGCCCGAACTCCCACAAAGTTCGGTGGCGACTCCAACTTCGATTTAAATTTCAATTCGAGATCCATCTCACATGAGATTCATTCGCCGTCCCGAACCCGCGCGTGGTCGCGTCGGGGTGGACCTATGTCATGTCCACAATTTGGCGACTCCGCTGGGGATTCCTGATGTACCACTAGTCATCGGGGTTCCTAGGGTGAGACTCGAAAAGACATCGTTCGATCATTAATGTACGCGTTTTAGTTCGATGGTTCATGCATAACCCAAATCTTTCCCGGGCCGGTTACTTGTGACCGACGTCCCACTATACCACGGTGCATTCCTAAATGGGTGCACTAAAGACTTCTATGGCCGAACTCGCATGGGTCTCACGGCATGTTCTAAGTCCAATCCGGCTTAGAAAGTCCGTCTTGATTTGCGAGAAAGTCGTCGTTGTTGGTATAGACCCTACTTTGACCGACCGAGACTTAGTTTAAGAGCATACATGGTGTCGATATATTGCTTCCATGACTACGTGCTACTTGATCTACATGTCATCTTTTTCAAAAAACCGTTATTTCAAAATTTGCATATTTTCAAAATTATCTATTTTTCAAAACCCGGGACGCTACCGAATTTAGAACTTACGATTTTACTCAAGATGGCCTATTTTTAGCCTGTATGCTACCCGAACATTTTCAACCTTCAAAATATTCGGCCCGATGGCCCTTTGCCGATTTTCAAAAAATCGGGTCGTGCATCCGACCTTTTCTGGATTTTTCTAAGTCCAAATTTCCCTTTTCAAACTTTTCCTCTTCTTAGGACTTCCCGTATTTAGTAGTATCGGTCTTGTCATAAGTCGTCGAAGGTCTTTAGTGTCGAAACTCCGTCGATCTTACATCATGGGTTTCCTCCCTATCTCAGTCCGCCTTATTTGTCAAGGCACGGCCCACCTACATAGGACATACTCCTACAAAGGAAGGCCCGTTTACACACTCGAGTCCAAAAGTCTGGGGATATCTCACGTGGACCTTCCTTCGAACGGGACTAGGCCCACTCTGCCGAATCCTAAGGAAGTTACACCACCCACGAGTCACCCGTCTAGGTGTCATTTCCGAGTCATTTTCTTTTCAGGCTTTTCCTCACTCGGGGGCTACACTCTAGCAGAGCAATCAATCACGGTTGCTCTAAGGGTACCCTACGTCCATCCTACACCGGCGTCCTCATGCTGCCTTCTTCGAGTCGTACCTATGCTACGAACACTCAAGTCACCTAGGGTTAGGTCATCACGGTTGGTCCAAGCACGTGGCACGGTCGAATACGGTCGCCCCATTTTTAGATTCACCCTTCTGCAGCTCGAGTCTAATTCGCGGTCGTTACTTTGTCTAGGTCAACGTCCGGGTTTTCCGATCCGAGAATTTTAGTCATTCCCGTCTCCCCGGGCCGTGTCTAGTTTGACTCTCCCTCTTGCGCTTGCGCAAAACCGAGCTTAGGCGAGTTGTGGCACCTGTCGTTCTATCCAATCAAAGACCTTACCAAAAAGAAAACCAAGCATCCGAAAGTCCGGATTCGATTCGAGTCTAAGTCTGAGTCCGAGTCTAGGATATCCTATATCCTCATTTTCAAATCAGAGTCAAAGTCATTTGCATTCTGTCTTTTTTTCAAAATTCAATAAAATCAGCTCTTTTCAATCTCTCATATATGCTTTCCTTATGTGTTTCCGAGAACATGATGAACACCATCATACACTGTGAGCACATGCACGTGACTATTATAGGCACATCTATAATGACTGCAGGAAATCGAGACCCGTGTTTTCCTTTACTTGTTCCGTGTCTGACATAGAAAGCCACATAACTACCCCTAGCAGGAGCGGTATCGAATCCTATGACAAATCTAGGTAGTCTCCTAGTTTGGGTTCAAGACGGGAGGCAAGCCCATTTCCAACAATAAACACCCCTCCAAAAAGATCGATCAATCCCTACCTTAGGTGCTAGTCTGACCAACAGAAAAAAAAAAATCGAAAGTCAAAAAAAAAAGCAAACGGCCAAAACAACAAAAGAGCTGGCCATGATAAAAAAGAAGCTGGACAAAAAAAGCAAAAGTCCAAGAAAAAGCTAAAGGCCGAAATAAAAAAAAACAGGCCATCATAAAAAAAAAGGCACCCATGACCGTGGCTAAGAGGTCAACCAACTAAAAAAATTCAAATACCCATGACCGTGGTCAACGGTCAACCCGAGTGAAAGTCCTTTGACCGGGGTACGGTTAATTCAAAATTATACCATCAAAAAAAGAGAGAAACAATCAAGTTGGTCAGCTAACACTACATCTAGCCTTCCCACATTACAACCTTCAAGACCTTCTCGGGACCTAAGCTAAGAGACAACCCAGAATTTTGAGGATTCAAGCTCCATAGGATACCCTAACCATTAGGGCCGGACATGGAAATCAGATCCCGCGCATCATCAACCTACCCCGATCGAAGTTCGAGTCATTTTTACTCGACTTCCCCCTTTTCTACCACATTACAATATCTTACCCTTGAAGCCTTAGCTCCACAAAATCGAGCTCCAGATTTCGAATCATCAAAGCCACTTATGACCTAACTCCACATTTTCAAAAACGTCCAAACCAATTACCAGCCCCAAACACGAGAACTCAATCTGCGGTCGGCATAGGACATGCCCAAATAGTTCACACCACCTCTGGGGGCTACCCCGGAGAACGCTCACAGTCACAGGATCAACATCCTAACTGTTCTGGCCCTTTGATCAAGACATCATTGGGAATGCACCTAGCCTACACCATTGCAATGGCTAGTTACACACAAAGCCCTAATAAACTAGGCACCATAATATATTTTTTAATCACTGAACTACGGCTTGGTTTTATTTCACTACACGTGAATACGTAGGCAACCTTTCAACAGAGGCACAACCACCCACATTGACACAAATTCAAAAAGCACCATCATTTCGGTCACGACACTGTCATGTTCTCAACAGCTAGCTTTGTCGTCCTGGAGGCTTCTCTTAGGCAGAAAACCTCCATCCACTCACAAAATCCAGATAAATTCAAAAAAATCTAGCCTTCTTTCTACAGTGTGTCCTAGTATTCGGCTCAGTCAGAGACGAGAATCTGTCAGGGACTTGAAGAAGCACCCACTTTGGGAATGTACCCCAAAACCAAGAATTCAAAAAGAACACTAGACTACGACATTGTTACTGCCAAGTCCTGTCATGCAAAAACGGTCTCATTACAGACTATAACACATCTTTCCCATTTCGATGTTCGACCGTGTTGTAACTCGCCTAGGCTATGGAATAGCGCAACTTAAGAGTCTTAGGTGGCCCACCCCCCACCGAGTCGCAGTCCAACCCCTCGAAAGTCCAGTCGTGTCTATCAACTCGTCCTGTCGCGTCCGGAGTCGAGTCTGTCGGTAGGCCTCTCTCTTCAAATTCTTGCTTTGAGATTTGCAAAACTTAGCCATTTGAGAAAATCCTTTTCGACAAGGTCTGATTTCGGTCTATTTAAACTGCAAATTTCTTTTCTACCCCTTTCATTTTTGAAAACCTATCTCCTAGGACGTGAGTTGCTTTAAGGACTTCGATTTCAAAATTAAGCAGAAATCATTTTCCCCAGCGCAAGTCAATCTATAGATGCTAACTGCATTTCCTGTATGCTATCTTGTTATCTGCTATATTCGCTATTTCTGCCTATATATCTAACATTTCAGGTACCAGCTTGTGCTTCCCAAAGGAACATCAAGTTTTTACTTCCCCAGCGTGAGTCGGTGTTTCGCCTAAATGCTACATACAAATTGCTATGTGTCAGCATCATACAGGTACACCCAGACTCGAGAAGGAAGTCTCCTCGCAAAAACTCTCCAGCAGAAAGCCCAGGGCCGCATTTCTTCTGAAGAAACACAGGATGTGTCTGCAAACGGACACACCCATGGCTTCCTAGACAAGCTCCCGCGTAATTCTGAATCGGGATGTGTCTGCGAACGGACACACCCATAGCTTCCTATGCAAGCTCCCGCGTAATTCTGAATCGGGATGTGGCTGGGAACAGACACACCCATAGCTTCCTATGCAAGCTCCCGCGTAATTCTGAATCGGGATATGTCTGCAAACGGACACACTCATAGCTTCCTAGGCAAGCTCCCGCGCAGCTTCAAGATGGGATGTGTCTGCAAACGGGCACACCCAAGGCTTCTTAGGCAAGTCCCCACGGAGCTATTAGCATCAACTCAGGTATGATTTCTATCTTATGGCTGGCGAGCCTTTTTACGCAAGTCTAATGGACTACAAATGCCCCGACCGGAAGTCTGCCAGGTCTTAATCCTCGATTGGCCTGGTAGCTACTCTGACTTTCACCCTGTCCAAGCCTCAGTCAGAGTGGGGGCTCTGTAGACACCCACATTTTGACCGGCAGGTATCTATAGCAGCTTCCAAAAAAACACCCGATGATGATCGGATGCAAACATGACTTAATACGCTCGATTTTCGGACTCAAAATCAATAGTAGTTGGCATGAGCTTTTAGCGGAGTAAAAATCTCACAAAACCGACTTCAAATTCAGGCCCAGTGGGTCGTTTCCAGTCAAATAAGACTAATTTGGGTCAAAACAGTCACAAAGGGCAAAACCGTCTTTTAGCGACCCAAATTGATGCGAGGGATTTGTCGTGGATCCCACCGATCAAATAATAACCAACAAAGCTAACTGGATAGATAGGGCAAGTCGGGTCGAGTCCACGGGGACGGTAAGGAGTGTTTCGACTAAGTTTCACCTAAGGACTTGACTAGGCCACAAGGCTAAACTAAGCTAAAACTAAGAAGGGGGAGAGACTAAGACTAAGGACAAAATAAGTTGAATAACTAAGGCTAAGAGAATAATGGCTAAGAGGAAGAAGAAATCAAATAAGGAAAGAACTAGGATTAGGTCGGGTTCAAGGGTGATGAGATGATCTAGGGAGAGCAAAGGTGAAGGGGTAGTCGAGTTATCTAGGTATAATCCGGGCTCTCGCTCCAAAACCGACCTAGAGGCTCCCCACTCTCGCGCAAGAACCCATCCTAGCAACATAGAAGACCACAAGAAGAAGGCAAGAAAACATGTATTTGCAACTACAAGTCATTCAAGCATTTCATCAAACATGTTCTATGCATACAACTAAGAAGCAACCAAAACTTTCACCAACATCTTAAACAAAGCCTTAATCACCCATTAAAACACCAAATCCCCCTACTAATCCTAGCAAGAGGACTACTCACACATAACTAAACTAAAACAAACATAAACAAGAGAAATCAACTTAAAAACAAAAATATTCATAATGAAAAACAAGGATGAACAATGAACAAGATAAAAAGAATGAAACTTTTCTAACTATGAAAGATTAAAATAAAAGAAAAGAGAAAGATGATACCAACTAGAAGATGAATGGAAAAGAGAGAACTTTGATTAAATCCAACCCAAAGAAATGGAATTCAATGTTGTCAATAGAGAAATTTCCCAATAGGTCTTCAATAATACAAAGATTCAACAAGGATTAAACTAAGATTAAGGAGTAACTAAGCTAATCTACCTAATCTAAGCTAATCTAACCTAAAGTAGTCTAGGGTTTTGTGGGTAATGTAAAGGATAATCAGTGGTTACAAGAGGGGGGTATATATAGGGTTACAATGAATAAGGGAAGCGGAAAAGCGAAACAGCCCCGATCTGGGCCCATCCCAGCCAGGAAGAAGGTCATCCCGACCGGGAAGGGGTGGTCCCGACCGGGAAGGTGGTGATCCCGGCCGGGATCAAGCTCCAGTGGCTCGGTTTGTCTTGTCTCTTCATCCCGGTCATGATGGATGTGTTCCCGACCGGGATGGGTCTTGTAGGCTCCAAATATGATCTTATAGGCCCCCACTTGCTCTCCATAGGCTTCTCATCGATTCTCAGTGCTCGGGAATGGGTCCCAAGGGCTCGGGATCGAGTCTAAGCTACCGAGTGATCTTCGCTTCTCTTCGTTAGCTCCAAATGTGTCGGAAACGAATTGGAATCGTTTCATTTCTCCAAAATTGGCCTTAGGAACCTAAAACAAACTTGAAGAAGCGTAAGTAGCCTCGAAACCGCTCCAAAGAGCGATTCCACAAGAGAAACCGGGACCAAACAGATGGAAAAAGCACTACAAAACACACTTATCACTCTCCATGTTGATCATTTTTGGAATATTCATCATTCTTGGCTATCCTTTCAATGAGTTTCGTAGATTCGATTTCATTAAGCAAAAAGAAATCGCCTTTTGCCGCCTCATTGACATTATCTTTGGCATTATCCGATAACGAGTTGAAGAAAATATGAAGTAGAAGCCAACTAGGGATTCCGTTGATACGAGTAAGCTCGAGCCCGACCCAATTGTGCTAGGACCGAATAAAGCCCACAATGAGACCATGCACTCACTCGGGTTATTCGAACCAAGCCCAATTAAACTCGGTGTGTGTATGCTCACACACGTTATTAATTAGCCCAACACTCACGAGAAAATATTTGCCAATATTTATCAAGAATTGTGGGTGATCACAAGAGGATATGCGTGGGATCCTTACCCAAGTAAACCAATGCAATCTTATTCTTTTAGCAGCAATATGGAGGGAGATCAACTCAAATTAGATGCTGATTTTGGATCAAGATATGCGTGGATTTACCCCATGGATAGAACATATCCACCTCTCCTATTTAGGTAGGAAAATCAAGGATATTTGGAGGAATCACCATGATATGCGAAAATATTTGGCAGCAATATTTCCAAGATTTTTGAGCTGATTTTGTGTATCCCAATCTTCAATAAAGGGATACAATCTTAGTTTAATTAAAGCAACAAGAATAATAATGATCTCTTCAAGATCATTTCAAAAGATACTTAGGGTAAGATATTATATTATCTAGATTAGTTACTAATTTTAATTGAATTATGTATCTCTTACTAGAGGCAAGTATAATCGAGTGATACACTCGTGTAAGGCTATAAAAGCCACGCTCTATGTAAGCATTATGCATTCAATGATTAAGCAATAAAAATTCAGCAAGGTTTTTGATTTATCAAACCTTGTGAAAACTCATTTCGAGAAAGTACTTCGAAATCGCGTCGAGGAATTGGTGCGCCAATCTCTACGTTATTAGTTTCGGATTCAAGGTCGAATTCGGGCTAAATATCTTTGGTTACGTTTGTCTTTTATTTCATCACAAAAATCCTTACGTAATTCAAAGTATTTTCTTTCCTAAAATAGACGTGCCACAAAACACAAAATCCAGGAAGACCTTAACCACGAACCAAGGTTATATTAACCTTAGTTCAATTTCACTCCAAAATCCACGTCATCACTCAAGGTTACATTAACCTTCGACCCAACTTTCATTTCTTATTCTAAACCGCTTCCGCATTCGCATCATTTGGTATCAGAGCCGTGTTTAGCGACATGGGAGATAACGAAATCAACGACAACAATGTCAACAATGACGCAAGCAGCTTCAATACTGGAGGGAGTAATGACGACAATCTCATCCAACAATTGCTCCGTGCCTTGCGCAATTTGCCCGAGAACAGACCTGGGGGAGGTGTTAGGAGATTCGTGGATGTGCCCAAACCCCATGACGAATTCAAAGTCACGGAGTTGCCTGAATTCGGGGGAGGGATAGATCCGGAAGAATACTTGGACTGGGAGCGTCAAATCGAGAGGATGTTCAAATTCAAGGATGTCCCCGATGAGAAGCGTTGCAAGTGTGCTATCTTGAGGCTAACAAAAAGTGCGTCCCTATGGTTCGAAAGTATGAAGACTAGGCGAGCACAGGAGGAAAAGCCTAAGATCCGATCATGTGAGGAACTCAAAAATAAGTTACGCAAGAGGTATGTTCCTAGAAGTTACAAAATTGACTTATATCGTAAGGTAGCCGAATTGAAACAAGGGACCATGTCAATTAGTGCGTATATTGAGGAGTTCGAAAAGACATCTTTAATGTGTGAGTTAGAAGAACTCGAGGAACAAAAGATGGCTAGGTTTTGTAGGGGATTAAATCATAACATAGCTGATGTGGTAGATTTACATCCTTATGCGTCGTTTGATTTATTATGCTCTTTGTGTTTAAAAGTAGAGGGCCAACAAAAACGACGAACTACTTCGACCACTAAAACAAACACTTGGGCAAAATCCGAAACACCGAATAAATTCGGTGGGTCTAGTTCAAGCCAAACCCCAAAAACCGTAGTTGCCACCCAAACAACACCTAAAACAGACACCAAATCAAAAGACATGCCTAGGGTCCGTTGTTTCAAGTGTCAAGGATTCGGTCACTTTCAAAGCGATTGTCCTAATAAAAGAGTCATCACCTTAAGAGAGGCAATTAGTTATCGCGATGAAATGATGGAGGGTTTTAGTGACGAGGATGAACCATCATATGTCACGAATGGGAATGAGTTAGAGGGGGACGATGTGCTCGAATTTGTAGCACCAAGTCATGTTGAGTCTTTGGTCTTACGTCGTACTTTGCACACCGTTGTTGAACCGGTTGTGGCCGAACAACGTGACCAAATCTTCCACACTAAATGCTTGGTCAAAGACAAATGGTGTAATGTGATTATTGATGGGGGGAGTTGAACCAACGTCGCCTCACAAGACATGGTTAAGAAATTAACCCTAACCACCACACCACATCCGAGACCCTATACCTTACATTGGCTCGATGATGGGAACCAAGTTAAGGTGACTAAACAAGTCCGCGTTGGTTTTACGATGGGTCCTTACAAGGACGAGGTGGTTTGCGATGTTATTCCTATGGATGCTTGTCACATGTTATTAGGCAGGCCATGGCAATTTGATCGCAATGTCCTTCATAAAGGACGAAGCAACGAGCATGAACTCATGGTGGATGGTAAGAAGGTCGTCCTAAGGCCTATGGCGCCGAAGGAGATTCGTCGATTCATTCTAATCGTACTAACAAGCCGAGTTTGTCAATGTTTGCTAGTGAAAGAGACGTGGAGCAGGTTTTGGTTAGAGGAGAGCAAGTGTACGCGCTTGTGGCATCTAACCTGTCCACAGTTTCAAGAGAGAATAACCTTGACCAAGGTTACATTAACCTTGACCAAGTTTACTCTAACCTTGACTCTGTTGAACGCGTTAAACCACTATTGCGTGAGTTTGACGATGTTTTTCCAGATGATTTACCAGCGGGTTTACCTCCATTGCGTGGAATCGAGCATCAAATTGATCTCGTACCTGGCGCGCCGTTACCAAACAAGGCGGCTTATCGGAGTAACCCCGAAGAAACCAAAGAACTCCAACGACAAATTGAGGAGTTAATGAAACGAGGGTACGTAAGAGAAAGCATGAGCCCGTGCGCGGTTCCAGCTTTACTCGTCCCTAAGAAAGATGGCACATGGAGAATATGCATCGATAGTAGAGCAGTGAATAACATCACCATAAAATATCGATTCCCGATTCCGAGACTCGATGATATGCTTGATGAACTTCATGGCTCAACCATCTTCTCCAAAATCGATCTTCGAAGTGGTTATCACCAAATTCGAATGAGAGAAGGAGATGAATGGAAGACCGCATTCAAAACCGAACATGGTTTATATGAATGGTTGGTCATGCCTTTTGGCCTTACTAATGCACCAAGCACTTTCATGAGGCTTATGAACGAGGTTCTAAAGTCCTTCATTGGAAAGTTCGTGGTCGTGTACTTGGACGATATCCTAGTATACAACAAGGGCATTGAAGAGCACCTACGACACTTAAGACAAGTGTTCGAAACGCTAAGAATGAAAAAACTATACGGCAAAGCCGAGAAGTGCTCATTCTTGGTCGACAAAGTTATATTCCTTGGATACGTTGTATCTCGGGATGGAGTTGCCGTGGATCAAGAAAAGGTGGAGGCTATTCGTTCTTGGCCTGTCCCTAGTACGGTGACTGAAGTACGATCATTCCATGGATTGGCTTCATTCTACCGACGGTTTATTTGTGATTTCAGCACGGTCATGAGCACAATCACGGGTTGCTTGAAAAAAGGAGCGTTTGATTGGAACGAACAAGCTCAAAAGGCGTTCAAAAAGATCAAGGAGTTGCTATGCAACGCACCTATACTCGCTCTACCCGACTTCTCTCAACCGTTTGAAGTTGAGTGTGATGCAAGGGGCGTGGGAATTGGGGCTGTCTTAATCCAAGCTCAACGACCCATTGCTTACTTTTCGGAGAAATTGGGGGGCGCTCGTTGTAATTACTCTACATACGACAAAGAGTTCTACGCGATCGTTCGAGCACTTGACCATTGGAGTCACTATCTTCGCCCGAGTCATTTTGTACTTCACTCGGATCACGAGTCTCTCAAGAACATACATGGGCAACAAAAGCTCAACCCGAGACATGCAAAATGGTTTGAATTCTTCAATCATTCCATTTTTCATCAAAATACAAAGAAGGCAAGAGTAATGTAGTAGCTGACGCTTTATCACGGAGATATGCGCTACTTACCACGCTCGAAGTGAAGTTACTAGGGTTCGAGTTAATCAAAGAATCCTATGTACTTGATGATGAACTAAGGGAGATATTCGAGGAATGTCAAAAAGGTGGATACAAGGAATACACGATACAAGAGGGTTTTCTATTTAAGGGAAATCGACTTTGTGTTCCGAAGCATCCAATTCGTGAATTACTAATTCGCAAAGCACGCAGTGGTGGTTTCGCCGGACATTTCGGGGTCCAGAAGACGCTCGACATCTTACACGAGCATTTTCATTGGCCGAAAATGATTGGTGATGTCCAAAACATCATAGGCAAGTGTGTTACTTGTCACATGGCGAAAAGTTCCTTTAAAGCAGGAGCCTACATGCCATTACCAGTTCCGGAGCGACCATGGGAAGATGTGTCAATGGACTTCATCGTGGCCTTACCTCGTACCCAAAGAGGAAAGGATGCCATTATGGTAGTCGTGGACAGGTTTTCGAAGATGGCCCATTTCGTGGCTTGTCATAAGACGGACGATGCTAGTAACGTCGCGGATCTCTATTATCGCGAGATAGTCCGTTTACATGGAGTCCCGAAGACTATTGTGTCCGATCGTGATTCAAAATTCTTGAGTTACTTTTGGAACACACTTTGGAGAAAGGCGGTACTAAGCTATTGTTTAGCACTTCGTATGCATCACCCTCAAACTGATGGGCAAACGGAAGTGACAAACCGTATCTTAGGGACTATTCTCCGTGGTTTGGTGAGTAAAACTCAGATAGATTGGGACCTTAAGCTTGCACACGCGGAGTTCGCTTATAATCGATCTCCTACCTATGCAACTAAGCACTCTCCTTTCGAGGTAGTTTATGGGATCAACCCGTATTTACCTATTGAGTTACTCCCTATCCCTAAAGGGGAATTTGTTCACAAGGACGCGGAGGACAAGGTCAAGGCTATGACAAAGCTACATGATCAAGTCCGAGCTAGAATTGAGGTGGTAAACGAAATCTACCAAAGGCGAGCTAACAAAAACCGACCGACTAAGGTATTCCAACCCGGAGACTTGGTATGGTTACAATTACGCAAGGAAAGGTTTCCGGGAAAACGAAAGAACAAGCTCATGTCGCGAGCCGAGGGTCCGTACAAGGTCGTTGACAAGGTAAACGACAATGCTTACAAGATCGAGCTTCCAGGAGACTATGGAGTCCACGCTACATTCAATATAGGGGACTTAAGTCCGTACTTAAGCGATGATGGCCTTACGGAATTGAGGTCAATTCCTTTCGAAGAAGGAGGGGATGATACGGGTAAGCTCGAGCCCGACCCAATTGTGCTAGGACCGAATAAAGCCCACAATGAGACCATGCACTCACTCGGGTTATTCGAACCAAGCCCAATTAAACTCGGTGTGTGTATGCTCACACACGTTATTAATTAGCCCAACACTCACGAGAAAATATCTGCCAATATTTGTCAAGAATTGTGGGTGATCACAAGAGGATATGCGTGGGATCCTTACCCAAGTAAACCAATGCAATCTTATTCTTTTAGCAGCAATATGGAGGGAGATCAACTCAAATTAGATGCTGATTTTGGATCAAGATATGCGTGGATTTACCCCATAGATAGAACATATCCACCTCTCCTATTTAGGTAGGAAAATCAAGGATATTTGGAGGAATCACCATGATATGCGAAAATATTTGGCATCAATATTTCCAAGATTTTTGAGCTGATTTCGTGTATCCCAATCTTCAATAAAAGGATACAATCTTAGTTTAATTAAAGCAACAAGAATAATAATGATCTCTTCAAGATCATTTTAAGAGATACTTAGGGTAAGATATTATATTATCTAGATTAGTTACTAATTTTAATTGAATTATGTATCTCTTACTAGAGGCAAGTATAATCGAGTGATACACTCGTGTAAGGCTATAAAAGCCACGCTCTATGTAAGCATTATGCATTCAATGATTAAGCAATAAAAATTCAGCAAAGTTTTTTATTTATCAAACCTTGTGAAAACTCATTTCGAGAAAGTACTTCGAAATCGCGTCGAGGAATTGGTGCGCCAATCTCTACGTTATTAGTTTCGGATTCAAGGTCGAATTCGGGCTAAATATCTTTGGTTACGTTTGTCTTTTATTTCATCACAAAAATTCTTACGTAATTCAAAGTATTTTCTTTCCTAAAATAGACGTGCCACAAAACACAAAATCCAGGAAGACCTTAACCACGAACCAAGGTTATATTAACCTTAGTTCAATTTCACTCCAAAATCCACGTCATCACTCAAGGTTACATTAACCTTCGACCCAACTTTCATTTCTTATTCTAAACCGCTTCCGCATTCGCATCATCCGTGGTGGGGACACTTCCTTTGCAATGTTTGAAATCGGTCTCAGGCTTCACCTATGCTTTCACTTTCTTGTTGTTGGAACGTTTGAATTTGCCTTCGGAATTTGTTGGTCTTGGATGGTGGGAAGTATTTTTCGAGGAAGGTGCTGCATAAATGTTCCCAAGTGCGAAAAGTATTGTTGGAGAAACTTTTAATCCATCTCCTTGCTCCATCACGCAAGGTGCGTGGGAAAAGGATCCGACGTAGTTGGCACTCGGTAACACCTTCTAGCTTGATACCAATAAGACTCTCCTTGAAAAGACAAACATGTTCTATCACATCTTCATTTGGAAATCCTCGAAAAGTTTGTTGTTGAATCAAATTGATGATGGAAGGTTTAAGCTCAAAACTCTCCGGGATGGCTCCGATGAAGACGGGGGAATAAATCTCTTCAAAAGATGGTTGAGAATGGGACCCAAGTGTATCCATACTTGAATCCTTGGATGTAGTTCAAAGGTGGGGTGTTGAGGAATGAAGAAATTGGTGGAAGATCACAATATCAAGTTGTTGCTTCGGTCCACAATATTTCCAAGCGACTTGTTCTCTGAATGGGGATCAAGTTACCTAAGTCAAAAGTATACCTAGCAAAAACTTAACAAACAATGAGCCTCCTAGCACCTAATGGCACTAGGGTAGGAGGAAAGAAAAACAATTATCCAAACACAATAAAACGAAGACTTAATCAATTAACTAATCGCCGCCTCCCCGGCAATGGCGCCATTTTGATGCGCGCTGTTGCTGACACGCATGCAAACAATATTTTTAATCCCAACACACTACTATGTAGTAACGGCAAGTCGAGGTCTAACCATAAGGAGACGGTTAAGCGGTATTGGTCAAGTCTAAGGTTTAGTTGCGATTGAGATGAGGGTTTTGGGACGAGAGGAGTTGAACTAACGCTAGCGAGCTACACAACTAAAGCTAGAAACAATAATGGGAAAGGTGTTGGGGAGAGTCGGGATTCGGAAATTGGGGTCTAAGAATCTCGGAATCGAGTTTTAGTCACAACGTTGAAAAGGGAGAATGCCACCTTTCGGTTTCTTCACCCAACCCACCTAAAAACCCGCTTTCGCTGCGAAAAGGGGTAAGTCTCAAATTAAGGTAACTCCTACCCCGAGTTTTCTCATATTGATAAGAGCGAGTCAAGGTCAATCTAGCTGCAGTCTAGGTCAACAAAGACACAGAAACCTCAAATTTGATAAATCAACAAGTAAACAACCCACCAACATCCCTCAATTCAAATGATCCAAATCCTCATCCCTAAATTCCCCAACAAGAAATTTATTCACTAGTCATAATGGATAACAACAAAACACTAATAAAGGAGAGATTAACTAAAGCATGCATAATAACTATACTAACAAATAACACTAAGGAGGAAAATAAACTATCACACAAACTAAGGAGAAACTAACAAAGGAGAGAGGAAAACATAAACTAACTAATGGAGAAAGGGAGAGGAAAGAATTTACCAACTATGGAGAAAACTAAAGGAGTAAGATGAAGATCAACATAAAAATTGAATCTTGGAAGAAATAATACAAGAACGTGTCACCAATCCTTGCAAAATTCTTCAATCTTTAACATAAAAACACAAATCTTCAACTAAAGATGGAAGCTTGATTGAGAATTGTTGAGTAGAATTAATCTAATAGTAATAAAATCTACTAAGTTTTTATGGAGATTTTTTTACTAAAGAGCTTACTACAACTACTACTACTACTACTAGAAATCCTCTACATTACTCCTACTCATAAGAGGGTCACTTAAGGCACACCTTCAAATGAAACCCTAGGTTTAGTATATATAGTGGTTCTTAATGGATCACACAATCTTAAGCCCATAATCCAATTCCTTTTCTTTAAGCTAGACCTTCACCCTTTGCATCTTCATGGGGCAAAACTTCACTCTGCGGTTGACGAGCTGACACCAACGGGTGAAATTTCACCCGGTGAGATTTTCTTCTCATTTCACAATTTTTGGCGCTTTTCCCCATCGGGCGAAATTTCACCCGGTGGGCAAAATTTCGCCCGGTCATTTCACCCGGTGGTGAGTGTCCACAAAAATCTTCGGGAGGTAGAAAAATGTCGTCGGGCGAAATTTCGCCCGGTGGTGACTCATCGGGTGAAACTTCACCCGGTGATCTTCCGCCTCTTTTCCGATCTCTTTCTTTGTCGATCAATCGGATTACTCGAACTTTCAGTTGTGTGCTTTACTTTTTGGACGATTTTCCTCTCTCTCATGCTCGTAGAAGCTCAGACACTCTTTTGGTCGAAAATGCTATCAAAATAGACAGAAAACTACCAAAAATACGTAAAATGTAAAAGAGAGACACTAATGCGAGAATTACTCAAAATAAGGCGATAATCGCACTCTAATCTCGCAAAACGGAGGAAAAACAGGTCTAAATGGGAGGGAAAACGGTCCAAATTTGGCACATAACACTTATTCCAACGAAACTTTTCCAATTTGTCCCTGTCATCTCTCTTCCACATCCTCAATAGTTGGGTTAGTTTTCTCTCAAAATAAACTCAAATTTACAACCACCCTAGATTTTCAACCACCATCTCCTCCCTCACTGACCACCAGGCAGGGGCGGATCCAGGAATCGGAAGTATGTTGGGCTAAATTAATCTAATGGTTCAATCGTGCGAAACAATTTTTTTTATTCGGAGAGAATTGTAAGATATTGATATCATTTATATGGATATTGAAAATAGGTAGGAATTACCAAAAAGAAAAATTTGTCTAATCTATCCAAATTGGATAGTATTTGAAGTTTTGAATCATTTTGATATTCAAAAAGTGATGAAAAGTAGAAAAATTAAGCGAAATCACAAAATAACATAAAAAAGCTGTCAATGGGAATCAAACGCTGGTCTCCCAAGTGAAACATCAACTATCTTACCACTATGACAAAGATAAACAAGTGATAGTTTCTCACACTGAAAAATATATATCCTGAAACTTACTAGGGCTATAGCCCAATAAGTCAAGCCCTAAATCCGCCCCTGTCACCAGGCGTACCCCTACCTTGGCCGCCGACCACCGATCCGACAAATTTGGAATAAAGGACCCTGAATAAACACTACGCTTAGCAGGGATGAAGCAACAAAGACGATGATTACGGAAGAATAACTAAAATTAGTGTGGGAAAAGCTTGAATAATGAATATTAATGGCTGATAATTATTGATGGACGTTTGATTGATGTCCATTAATTGCTAATAATAACTACGAGTAAGATTTTGGATTTGTCTAAATTAATGGTCATTTGATAAATGCACTTTTCACTTTTCAGGATATGAACAACCGTAAATCATGATGATCGTGAACCAATTTCTACCTTAGATAACATCGCTTGTGTACATGATGCTCATTGGGTTTGCAATAGGCTTGTCCATTCAGCGTTTAATATTCACTATGTTTGTCATTATTCAAGCTTTTACCATCAATTCTGGAAAATTAGTGACTCCGTCTACTGTAGACAGTAGACTATAGTTGAATAACCCCGAGGGGGCACCGGTGGTCATCCGCAGGGGTGGGTAGGGGGACACCGGAGGTGTGATTGTCGGTGCGTTATTTTTCCTTTTTTTGGAACATCAATTAGTGGGGTAAAGGAGAAGGGAAGAAATGATTGAAAAGGGTAAAGTTGTAAAAATCAGAGTAAATTCGTTAGGATTGAGTAAAGCATCGTTAGGAAAAGGTAATTCCGTTTATACCCGGCTTGGATTATCTATAAGTTTAGCGGGCCAAACGAAGCCATGGGAATCTTGAGTAATGAATACAAAAATCTTGACTTGGGTTATAGAAGAGATTAGGAAAAGTAAGATTTTGATAGTTGTTTTCCAATTTGTATGGTATAATCTTATTGTTGGTGAACAATCATAGCTTTAATCACTTGGTTGATTGAATTTGTTATCCACTTGTCACCATACTTCTTGTCTTATTTAAATTATTTGGCCCGTTACAAGTTTGTGACGGGTAAATCCGTCACAAACAAGAATCTGTGTTGAATGTTAAGGCTCTTTCATTTACATGCATTGATGGCATGGGTTATTTGATGGGTTGTGAATGTGAATAGGGTAGTCATTGAACAAGTTATTCCTTTGATTGCTTCTGTATTATCTTGTGATTATTGTATTAAGTTGATAGAGTATTAAGTTGATAGAGGAGGGTGGGAAAGAGTTGAACAACTTGATTAGGGAGGTTGAAAATAGGTTCCACCAAGATTATTCTCCCTCTGTTGATTACAAAGTGCTCTGTCCCAGTCAATCACAAATATCGAATTATAAGATGACAAATGAATTGAATTGAGCATGAAAGATCAAATTGTTTATCAAATTCAATCCTAAAATAGAAAGGACAACAATTGACTGAGACGCCCCAAAATAGAATAGAACAGAAAATGATCGGGACAAAGGGAGTACGGTTTATCATTTGCTATTGTTTATGTGTATTCACTTCTTTAGTTGTAGTTGGTCTTTTAATTTCCAAACCAACCCGTCCCCCCTTATACTCCCTCCGGTTTTATAAGTTTGCCCCATTTGAGCAATATTTATGAGGAGTATTTTAATGAAATAGGACAATCATTTAAAATCGGAGGGAGTATTTGTTTTGTGTCCATTAGTCATTGTAGTATGGAGTAGTTTAATTATTGTGCTTTGTTTTGCATTAGTTAATGGCATCCTTAGACTATTCGCTAAGTCCTATCTCAGTGGTTCGACCCTTTTAGCTATTTACCATCTTGTAGCTCGAGTGAAATATATACTCCTTCCAAGTTTCTAACATTATTGTCCCTCTTTTCTTTTTGAGTTGAGTTTGATCTTTGTCTCTCTTTTTGTTTATGATTTTTTTTTCAAACAATTTTACATCTTATCCTTACTACTTCTCTTATATTACATCAATTATCCCATCATTAATTAATACGAAGTATAATATTCATTCTCAAACTTTTACAATCTACTTTTTTTCTCATTTAATTAATACTCGTATGAAGTAAGATTCATCTCGATCTCTTACTACTCCCTCCTTAATTTTCACCCCAAAGTAAAGGGACAATGTTAGAAACTCGAAGGGAGTATTAGGTAGGATATAAATATTGTTTGATTGATTAAACTTGTCTAGTAATTCTCTCATCATTATACGTCACCACAAAAGTTTTAATTAGAGGGATGGTCTCTCAGAAGATCTGCTCGTATAGTAAGTATATAGTCCATTTTTCTTAAGAATGACACCTTGGTGTATGATACTCCCTCCGTGATGAATTGTTTGTTTTTGCTTTTGGCAGAAAGTGGAAGAGATCCAAATTACATATAAAAAGCATTCCTAAAATAGAAAGACAAACAATTCATTGAAACGCCTAATATGGAATATATAAGGAAAGAATTCATTGGGACGGAGGGGGTATGTACGTCTTAAAACAATGTCATGACTCGAGTATATAGAAAAGGTAGCATATAATAGAAATTAAAGTGATTATTGAACCTATTTATTGTACTCATTGATTAAAACTTAAAACTTAAGTTAGTACAATGAACATGACATCAACATTGCAAAGATATTACTTTTCTCATTGAAAGAATGACTATATGTCCTCACATCCTAAATATATCTTACCTATAAATAGTCGTATACGTAAAAGCATTCACAATACGTAAAAGTTATTCTCTTAAATTTGAGTGATTGAGTGAGGGAGGAGAAAATAAATATAATGGTGAAGAAAAGAGTAACACTTAAGTGGATTGAAAATGATCAGAAAAGAAAATGTAGTTACAAGAAAAGAAGTGAGGGTTTGAGTAAGAAATTGAAGGAGTTATGCACATTATGCGATATTAGGGGTTGCATGATTGCATATAGCAAAGATATGGAGGAGCCTTTGGTATGGCCATCAAGTGAGGAGGTGAGAAAACTTCATGCTAAATTTGTGTCCATGTCCGACTTCCATCAAACCAAAAAAATGTTGAGTAACGACCAATTTATTCAAAATAGAATACAGAAATTAAATGAGGAAGTGTTGAAACAAGAGTCCAAAAATAAGAAGATGGAAGCTTGCATTCTTATGCACAAATTACTTAATGGAAAAGGGATGGAAGAAATCAAGGGGTATAAGGATGAAGAACTTCTCAAGTGGTATTCACGAAAAAAGCTTCAAGAAGTTCAAATTTACAAACAATGTTTTCCTCCATCAGCCTGATCCTGATCGCGATCGATCCAGCCCTAAGCTAGGGTATGTAGTTTTCTTAGAGCAACAAGGCCACAATTGTGATTCTTAGTCTTAATCAAGGTTATTAATAAGAACTTTTATTATGGTTGGTGGTTTGCGTTGTCGTTTTAAATGAGAAATTTCAGCTTTAAATTCTTTGTTTTAATATCGTGATGATGTTAACTATATAGTCCATCCGTCCGGTTTTCAATGAGGGTCATTTTTCAATATAATACTCGTCACATATATTACCCAAATGAGACAATCAATTAAAATCGGAGGATATTTTAGTAAGAAATTTGTTCAAAAATTTGGAATATGAACCCTATTTTGATGATCATATATGGAGTACTCCGTATAACTTATTTTGTTGGTTTAATAGTATTAGTGCTATACTCTTCGTTAGGGATGACAGTGGGTCTAAGACCCGGCCCAGACCCGGCGGGTCGGATCCGAATGGGTCGGGTCTGGCTCTAAATTTTCCAGACCCGATGGGCATGAAGGAATATGTCCTAAAACATTTCCGGCAATTACTAAATATAATATAAGATATTATTATGGAGATAATCATTATATATTATAGTAATTCATAATTGTTTGCTAGAGAATAATTATGATAATTAGTCCAATTCGATTGAGCTGGTGACTAGGAATATATAATCCTATAAGGTCACACAATCAGACAGAGTCAGAAAACTAAACAGGTCCAATGTGGACTTGTGAGGTATTAGACTGTGACTACTTATGAGGCCCGGTTAGTCTCTTGGTTTAACCTAAACTCTACTAATATATAAAGGATATGGTATATGAGTCATAAGGTGATCGAGAATCAACCAAGGAGAAAACCCAAGTCAGTTCAGTTTATTGCCTCAAGCACCCTAAAAGTAAGAGAGAGAATCGTTCTATTTCTTCCGTCCTAGCAGACGTGGGATTCCGACTGGGTTGGTGGACCGAGTAGAGGAGCAACACGTGGGGTTCTAGCATCTCTCCGTCTTATATATCGAGGAATTTACGCTACGAGGGTATGTATTTCTCGACCTACTTTTGTCCTGATTCATATATATATATATATATATATTGTGCTTGTATTCTTGGATTGGTGTTAGGAAATTGTTTCCTGAAATTCCGCTTTCGCACCGGTAAAATCCTTCAGTGGTATCAGAGCCTCTAGCATAATATTTATATGATCAGATTCATATTGTTTTTGCGTCTTTATTGTGATTCAATTATAATCTTGGTTTATCATGGGAAAATTGCATAATTAATATGGAGATATTAGTCGATTGAATTTTTTTTAAGGAGGTCCGTTAAAAATTGGATTTTTGCGGTCAAATATCATATGATAATTTACTGTGTTTGGTAAAAATAATTGAAAATTTGATTTACGATTTTGTTACGGGGCAATCGAGGAGGGTTGCCCAGATATTGCTCTTTCAATTCCTTTTGATTTTGTGAAAAATTCAATTGAATTGAGGTAGAGGAGTACGTAACCAACGAGGTTCATAGACTGTCGAGACCAAGAGTTGGTTGGACGGTTGCCGTGGGTTGGTCAATGCCACGGTAGGTCGTCGTTGATGATGAAAGCATGGTGGCAAGGTTTACCACATAAGATGTGGGTTAGTGTTTTATTTGGGCCAATTCTGATTATGCCCACAAACATTGAAAGTATGCAAATTAGATTTGCTCTTGCTTGGCCCATAGTCGGTTTATGAGACTAATGAGTCTTTTTGGGCTTGGCAGGGGGTCATGGTGGCTCTTCAGCTAGGCCTGTTAGTTTTGTGTTGGGTGAAAAGGTGGTTTTGGGCCACTGAGTTTAATTCACATATCTGATGTGATTCATCTTGGGCCATAATGAATGCATATGAGATGCATTCCCAGTTTGGGCCCATAATGATTAACAAGAGTGTTTCAGCTTATAAATTTTGTTTCTTTTAAATTATTCAATAATGCAAATTTTTTGTAATATGATTACCACATGATAAAATATTATAGATTGAATCATAATAAATTCGTTAGTTTAGTTTACGACTTAAGAGTTAAGTCGTGTTACTAAAGTTGGTTCTGCGATTGGTTTACGATTTAATAGTTAAGTCGTGTTACTAATTTCAAGTTTGATTCTAATTAATCGTTAATTGGAATGTGAATATGATTTTTTTTCCCGTATTGTGAATGCGGCGACTGAATGCCATTATAATTGTTATGAGATTGGCTTGTGACTAGTATGGCCCAAACTAGGATGGTTTACGATCTGCGTATCGTTATTCGTTGTAATTATTTTTAATTATTTATTCGTCTTGTTACGTGTGCAATGTATAATTATTTTAGTTCATACGATTGCGGGCGCATCGTATTGCAATGTAATAATTTATTGTTTTATTTTACTAGTTAAGTTGTAATTAGTGAAAATAAATGTAATTTGAAGACGAAGTCCCGAGAAGATGGAGGATGGAGATGCAAACGTATTCGAGGGAGGTTTCTTGAAGGATGGAGATCCGGCTGAAGCTTTTGGACCTAGTTAGTTTAGGGGCCATACTAGATCATTTATTTTTATGCTTGCATTTAAATTCGTTTTATGCTTGCTTTATTTTGCGTATGTGGTTATTTTGTTATGAGTTCACCGATAAATAACCGACATTCGATCCCCAAATAAGTAATATTAAGTTTTATGTTTTTCCAAACAACACCTATGAAGCCCTAGAACACGATTGATAGGTTCTGCCAAAGCAGGGTGTTGATCGTTATTCCGGGGATAATAGGGTGAATTTATGAAATTCACACATTAATGTTTGGTTTGACTCAACGGAACTATCAAAAGATAAAGTTTTGGGTTTCGAAACAAAGGAGATGCGTTTGACAAGGAGTTGTTGAATACGTCGACCAAGAATTATAAGTCAGTTATAATTAGTAAGGATGTTACTTACCTTAAACACTGTCGGCGCTTTACTTCTTACCGTCGGCGTTAATTACGTAAAAGGACCGTTTTGCCCTTTATTAATATTTGTTTTTTGGTTTGCGTTTTTAATATTTTCGACTAACGAAGTCGAAAATATTTACGATTTTAATTTGAAAGTCGTCTTCCCCAAATCGAATTTTTAAAAGACCGTTTATTAATTGCCCATAAGATTACGTCGTTTTATTAGTTTGGTTCATATATAATTCAGAAAATCGTGTTTATAAATTTTTGAAAACCTTGTTTGAAAAACCGGATGACTCGATTTTTGAATATTGAGTTTTAACTAACCTAAGTACCTAACCCCCCCCTTCCCCCTTGAACCTAATTTTGAAAATCCCCCTTCCCCCTTCATCTCCCTCGTGTTTAAGAGTCCCCCAATCCCATTTCCGTAATCAACTCATCACCCTTCATCAAACAATCCCCCTTCCCCTTTCATCTCCCTCCCATCCATTTTCCCATTCCGTTCACCTTCTTTATTTGCACGAAAAAGGGGCACGCGCTGACTTGAAGCGGTTTTGTGGATATCGAGTTTCTCATCTCGACGAAGTTTGAAGAGCGGCCTATCGGGTTCCTTGATTCGATTTTTCGTGATAGTATTGGAGGTAAATTTTTTCTTTGATTTCTCTACTTTAACTTATCAACTCAATTAAATTGATTAGATCTGGGTAGTTTGGTTGATATAAATGAATTTCGCTGTAGGCCGCGTGAATCGAGCGAAAACTGAAAAATAAATCCCTAAAAAGGAGGGAATCGATCTAATTTCTGGGCACCCCATGCCCGAATCGAAGAAATCATTCGAGATGTGGATGGGGGTCTCGAGTGATTTCTTCGACTCAACCATGGGGCTCTCGAAAAAATTGCTCGATTCCCCCCTATTTCCGGTTTTTTTGTCTTCGCTCGATTCACGCGGCGTCTGTTTTGTGGTTATTTATTTTCGTTTTTCGATCGATTGTGTACCCTATATATATACTTGTGTACCCTAAATTTCTCATTGTCTCATGTCGTTATTACTACTCGTATAATGTATGTACCACAATTAATCTGATCTTGAGATATTTGGGCAAAATTTTATCATCCTAACATACTCGTATATATAATATTACTCCGCATAATAGATAAAGAAAGAACCAATTACGACAAATTAATGTAAGTACTTAGATGATAAAATTTTGGTTGTGTTCCAAGTTGGATATTATTTTGGGTAATGTAAGTATTTAGATGATAAAATTTTGGGAGTTTATGTAATTATATTGTGTAATTGCTTGTGCTTATATTGTGTAATTATAAAATTTTGGGAGTTTATGTAAATATAATATTATGTAATTATATTGTGTAATCATCCGGCGCTTTTGCTTGTGTAATTGCATTCCGCAATCTATCGTTTTATTAATTAGTTTCTTGTAATTTTCGTATTTTGTTGGTTTTGTTCATATTTATTTCCTTCGTAATGATTTAATTCAAATATTTTGTTGTTTTCTTTTGTTTGTTATATGACCTTTTGTCTTAAATTATATTTGTTTCCGTTCTTAAATAATTAAATAGCGTACGCTGTGTTTTATTTTCTATATTTTCCGTTGTTAACAAAAGATTTTTATATTTTGACTACAGCTAAATTATTTTTTCAGTTCTATTGCTAAATTTTGTTTCTTGTCGTTAAACAGATGGCTGGTAAGGGTAAGGGTGTCGGTGAACAAAGTCGAGTAGATGGTCGTGCCGTAACGGCTTCTGGTCGGGCCAGGGCATCTCAGGGGACTACAGCTCGAAAGGGTTCTCCAACCACACACGCTGACACTCCTTCACGATCAATTGCCTCGGGTGATTTTCAATGTGATTTTTCAGATGAGCAAGGGGAGGAGGACCAAGGGGAGGTGGGTGAAGACGAGGTTCATACTACCCAGCAAGAAGTTATGGCGTTAATGGGGCCGGAAACAGAATCCCGTCCGACAAAATTTGTGCACTTCAAGCGTGGTGCCATGGGTAAGTTTGAGGGTACTGTTGGTAGTTCAAGTACTGCCAGCTCGTCGAAGAAGATGAAGAAGGATACGTCTTGGTTACTTACGGGGGCTTGTCCCGGAGGTCCTCAGATGCCAGACGTGATTCCGAGTTTCGGCGATCACATAGCCCATGTCCTGTGGTCTAAACCAGAAAAAGCTCGAAGTTTGTTGAAACTGTACGATAGAGCTCCGAAAGTCGAGGCATTAGCGAAAATGCCGGTAGACGCCGAGATGCACACTATTTTATCGGCTACTGACCTATGGCACCTTAAAGGTATTGTGTCTAAGCATTTAAATGTCCCCTTTCTGTGTGCATTTGTTGAGCGTTGGCAGCCGGATACGAACACATTTCACATTCCTTTCGGGGAGATGACCATCATGCTTCATTATGTTAACCGTATCCTTGGTCTAGCTGTCACAGGGGATGTTTGTTGCATTTTTGACAAAAATAAGAAGGTAGCGGATAGTGTTGGTGATGTTGTTGACTTTTTTGGTGAGACACTTGAACAGTTGAAGGCTAGTACGCCGGACAGAAGCACGCCGGCTTATAAAGGCGGGGCGGTGTTGACTAAGGCAGTATTAGAGAAGATGCGGACCGGTACACTGAAACAGTGTAACACCCCCATTTACCAAGAAGCCTTATCAAGACATTTCCAAGTAAATAAAGGTGTTACCATCTCGGTAATACCCGAGGTAGTAGTCCATTACAATACAATTCCGAAACCAACCATTTAAAACTAAACAATGAATTGTTACGATTTCGTATCTATAGAACACTGTTACACAATTACAGCAGCGGAAGCACAACTAATATGACTACAACCTATAAACGATGTCAGTGACAGCGCAGACCCATCCCGTACAGTCAACCAGAATACCATCATCACACATCATCAACCTGCACACTAGCACTGCTCCCCAAAAGACCAGAAACGTCAATTGGATCGTCGCAGGTCCCCAATAAAATAGGATGACAATATAGACAGAGAAAACGGTTAGAACATGTTAACATTATATCATAGATATATAACATAAAACATACAGTTTCAACCGTCTCAGTATCATCATCGGTACCAATCAATAATATCATCTCCACATTCTCGGCACCATCACGGTACCAATCAATAATCTCATCCCAACATTCAGTACCATCACGGTACTATATCAATAATCTCATCTCAACTCTTCTGGCAGGCCCTTTCATTCCGAGTGTGCACACACCCCGCAGGTTCAACAACCCGCGAGGAGAAATCAGGGAGGGGACCGTGATTAGGGGCCCCGGCTAGGTCTAAAGCTAGCCTCACCAACTCCAATATATCCATATTCATCAATCATTTCACCATCATTGTTCAACATCATTCTCATTATCATATCACAATAAAACATCGAGCTCGTGCATTATAATATTAACGTATTCTAAGTAAGGAAAACCTTACCTAGTGAGCAAGTCACCACAGGATCGGTAATTCAAAACACCGGCCACGAAAACTCTACGAAGTCCATCCGTTCCTAAATAATATTGTATACTTAAATTAATATTGTACCTAACGTATTTACTATATGAAATAAATTGATACCATATATCCTATTTAAATCAAAATAAAATAAAATAGGTATTACTTTTAATTAACCTACTAACCTATCCCACGTAAATTACATTGGCCTATATAATTGACCCAAACCGACACCCATATTTTACCCAAACGACCAAGTACTAAACATAGTTAACCGCACTCACTTCCGTACTCTAACAATAGCTAACAAATGACCACGCCATGCCCCTGCCAAAGTGCCAAGTACTACTTAGGGCTAACAATGCAACACTCCACCCATTAATTACTGTCAACTGCAACCACAAGCAGAACCACGCATAACAATTCAGCCGGACTCAGTTGATACACCCGACACCCACCATCACGCGACACCAGCCCCACAACACATTTCAGTCGGACCACACCGTCCTAACCAAACGCACTTGACTCTAAAACTAAATCCCGAACAACCAATATGTACAATCGATTGTCTATGACTCAATACCCTACATAAATTAACGTTAGCTTACCCCAACATGTCGATTTATGACGTGACTCAAGGAATTACGACACCAACTATGATTAGGGCATAAACGGCTTACGAAACGAAATATATAAAGACTCATACCGTGTTTATGGGTGATCGTAGGTTGAAAATGCACGAGATCTAGCAAGGGAAAGGAGTTTGGTGATGGTGAGCGCAGCGACAAGGAGATGGAGGCTGAATAGAAAAATGGAGGAGGGTGTTGTACGTAAGGTAGTAGATTTAATAAAAGAAAGACGGTGGGTGTTGTTTATTAGAATAGGTTACATCACATACTAATAGGTTAGTATATATATTGGGCTATAATATGCTTATGGGTTCATAAATATTAGATCATACGTATTTACAAAGTAGATTATTAGATTAATATGTTATACTTAATAAGTTAGGCTCCTGAAAAGGGTTATACAGTACACGTGTATTACAATGGATCTGACTAAAAGTTTCAGTTGACCTATACCGTCTTGACTCGGTTGTACTTACTATAAAATACGGTTATTACAATCCACCCTACTTATAAGGAACTTTGTCCCGAAGTTCGCTCCCCGACACAACTTCAACGGACCTTTAAAGAATCATCCTTCTAATAATAAGAAGAGTAAAATGACTAACTATGCCGACTTGCCCGACCGCTAATCACCAACTGACCGACCAACCAATTACCAAACTGACGTACATAACATAACGTAGGTAAACTGGACGGGGTATTACAGTCTACCCACCTTACAAGGAACTTCGTCCCGAAGTTCACTCCTCTCACCCGCTCTGCCCACATTTCGAATACTATGGTAATAAATCTCAGCTTCCCAGTTCCCAGAATCGTCTCCCAACATAGCCATAACTAAAACTACAACATCAGCATGACTAGAACACCACTATGACTATATTAACAATGACAACGGCAACAAAACAACAAAACAACGATAACCACTGAAATCATTTAGGGTAACGGTATTACCTCTTACCCTACTTATGAGAAACTTCGCCCCGAAGTTCACTGATCTCAGTCTCACTCTACCCACAAATCTAGTATATTATTACGATTCTATCTTGACACTAACGATTTCACTACTCGAACGATTATACTCGTAAGCCCTGGCCAGGGTAAGTAAGTCGGTAATATGCAGAATCAATTCATGTTATCAACAATATTTCCCAACTCATTTTTGATATACATCACATCACTTGGATATTTCACGACCTCCAAATCTTTGACATAATGACTAACACAACAAGTCGTTTATGTCTCAACTTACTCACCCATCAACTGTAGCAAGAGATTTCTATCCCCACATTCATCCACATTTCACAACATATACTCTTTTTAGTAACATCTGCAGGAAGCATCACTCAGATTGTCCTCATGATTTGATCACATAAATACCAACAGAATATTTGTATACTCGTTCTCATATGTCATACTTCACATAATTTAAGCTAAACAAGCTGCTTATTAGTACTGCACGATGTTTATCCAAGTTATACTTGTCATGACTCAATTCACATGTTAGCATGTCACACGTAATATACTTCTAACATTACATAATTGTGCGAGCTCTCACTCCGAGTCACTCTTACATATATGAACACCACGATTATCATTCAAGTAAAACAGTTAGTTCACACAAAAACGATATGCCCACACTCGGGACCTGATAACCTGTGACTTTCTATTTTATTGCATGGACTCAGGAATGTGATGTTACTACCCTGTATCACAACCCGACCTGCGGACATCGAAACATATGTGATGACACAACCAATTAACATATATACCTTGGGCACCCTTACTATTCGTTATTCCAGATCCTTGCATCATCACTATATCTAGCTATTATTCTTCTTTAATGGATCTTAATATCGTGACTCTTTTTTCTGACCCTGATGTTATTATTACTCCTTTTTATATTGTTAGGCTCATTAGCAACCATTATTGTGACATTCTAACAAGTAATTTAAACGACAACATATTCCATGACACCTCCTCATTATATCTCACGACCTTTTTTTTTTATACATACTCCTAGTCTACACTACAATAACTTGTTGACATAGTTGTTTTTTTCACATGTTCAAACTCACATGCATACATATGTACTGAAAAAAAAGAACGTATAAGAAGGAAATATAATCAGCACAACAAGGCAACAACAAGTACATAAGTGAACACTCCCAGATGACCGCGTTGACAGCTTCAAACCTTGAGATAATTAACAGGTGGCCCTACTTCCTCGTAATTGTACTGTAACAACTGACTAGATAGTTCATCATGTTATATGTTTGCATAAGTTTTAAATTTAGACACTAGCATATGACTTAAGACCAACAATCAACATATAGACATTATATTATAAGCATTCATTCATTGAGGCATACATTACTCATCGACCAGTAAGGGTGGGGACTCGTCATGGATGTACATGATTAATTAAAACCAACATTTAACTTGTTCACCAAACATGTTCGAATTATTTACATAATTACGACCAAAATCTGAAAATCAGTGTCATGTTTAACTGTACATAAGTTGAGTACTAGGTTTGTTGTTTGACGACACAACCTTTCTTGACTTCTCATTGGAACGATTCCCACTTAGTGGATACGGGTACCGATGTTCTTTATCACATAAGCGACTTATGACCATGACAAATTTATCAGACAACAACACATCTAATCCGTAAGATCCACGTCAGGGCAATTATACCACATGAACAAGTATTACCTCTCATGATCCGAATTTACTCTGAATTCATCATTTTACATAAAGGTTTAACTCTATTACATCATACAATAAGATAGATACTTTCACATTGGTGCATTCACTTGAACAAGGCGAAACAGTGATCATTTAGGGGATTTAGACACGTTTTCAGAACATTGCATTCATGATAGAAAAACAGAAATCATAATTAAATCACCGTACTTAAAACAGTGTAAAACCAGTGGTATTAGATTTGGAAGATAGTCCCCTACAACTTCCTAGTTAAAACGATTTTCAAATTCTGAACGTAACGGTGATTTGCAAAATCATTTTGATGAACTGACAGATTTGACTTTGAACAAGTTTCAATTGAGAAAACGAATTTCAAATCATATTTCGAGCAAACCAAGTTCTAACATTATCCAAAATCTTCAAAGTGATCCCGGTAAAAATTCTCAGTGATAATTTAATCTCCAAATAAGGTTTATAATGAAAAACTTGACCACTAGAAAATAAGTTGAAGTACTTGGATTTAGACCCCGAAATTTTACAGTGAAGATTAGACTTAAAATAAACGTGAGTCTCCTTCCAAACTTTTGTGAAATAGACATTGTAACAGGTGGAACCATTCAGTAATACGTTGTTCATGTTAACGAAGGTGTTTTACTTATTCTGACATTATCTCGACACAGTTAGTATTTAGCAAACATGTTTGTTTAGACCATCAAAACAAACTCGGTAAACACATTATTCAAGTTAGACAAAGTGCTATAAATATGTGTGTGCCATTAACACAACACCTGTGTTATAAATACTCATTTAAACATCAAGAATAGAAATCAACAATAGGGTACGACTCAGAACCCATCAAATTGACAGGGAAGAACATAAACTCGAAACGGCCGCAAATGTTCAAGTTTCTTTGACAGAAATTCACATTAACGAATACGACGTCACAAATACATCATTTTAATAACACGTTGTACTCAAATTAAATTAATAAACAGGTTTCGATTCCCCACTATATCTTGTCAATCACATTGTATTAATTCAGGGTGAAATAGAAACGATGCACTCATCTATACATTGTTGCTCCATATAATACAAACAGATTGACATAATTCCAGATATACCACATACGCTTTCAAGAACCGTTTAATAGACAAGTTCATTTATGCCATTACGAGAGACGGATGAGGACAAATAAGGACTCCCCAGACCGATATAAAGCAAGTAACTCACATCAACTCAAAATGGTTCTCAAGTGTTCTTACATTGTTCGACTCTTAGTCTCATTAACTCGTATATGTTTCACATACAAAGCCCCATTAACACGTCACAACACTATTAAAATTCTAGATACCAATCCTAGTTAACAAGAAGGTAGCTTGTACATTACATTGGCAAGAAAACATATGATACTCGAACTAGAATGCAAGTATCTAGACACTTTCGAATAACATTCACGTCACGGCAAACTTAAACCACCTAAATTATCGACCCTCTTAACATATTGCGATACATGTACCATTACCAGAGAACAACCTCTTTCCAGTAATGTGGACGACTCCATTATATTACTTCAACAAGACAGACACAAATTACCACCAAATCCACTAATTAAAACTCGTTTGTCGCTTACGACACAACAAACACCTCGACGTTGTATCTATCGTTACTACCAGCTCTGACTATGAACTTACTCTCACCTAGGGTGATTGACTCTTACCTCAACCTTACATGCTGTAACATATTCCTCATATGGCCTCGTACTAATTACTATAACATGCTAATACCGTAAATACGTACTAGTCACATCTCAGCTTATACAGTTCGATCACTACATCTCATACGTCAGACAACGCAACCAGTTACCACATGCAGTCATCACATAACATTCATCGCATCACAACGTATCCCTTCCTAATATATATCCCATCTCATTTCTCACACGCGGTTACCGGGTCAAGACCAGGAGGGCCGGGGTTGGTATAAGGACGTCTCCTCAACCGAGTTTTAGAGGGGCTCCTGATGGTCCATCACCGGGGTTCATTTTATTTTCCTAGGTTCATTTATTCAGGCTCCAAGATCGATCGCTCTGATACCACTTTGTAACACCCCCATTTACCAAGAAGCCTTATCAAGACATTTCCAAGTAAATAAAGGTGTTACCATCTCGGTATTACCCGAGGTAGTAGTCTATTACAATACAATTCCGAAACCAACCATTTAAAACTAAACAATGAATTGTTACGATTTCGTATCTATAGAACACTGTTACACAATTACAGCAGCGGAAGCACAACTAATATGACTACAACCTATAAACGATGTCAGTGACAGCGCAGACCCATCCCGTACAGTCAACCAGAATACCATCATCACACATCATCAACCTGCACACTAGCACTGCTCCCCAAAAGACCAGAAACGTCAATTGGATCGTCGCAGGTCCCCAATAAAATAGGGTGACAATATAGACAGAGAAAACGGTTAGAACATGTTAACATTATATCATAGATATATAACATAAAACATACAGTTTCAACCGTCTCAGTATCATCATCGATACCAATCAATAATATCATCTCCACATTCTCGGCACCATCACGGTACCAATCAATAATCTCATCCCAACATTCAGTACCATCACGGTACTATATCAATAATCTCATCTCAACTCTTCTGGCAGGCCCTTTCATTCCGAGTGTGCACACCCCCCGCAGGTTCAACAACCCGCGAGAAGAAATCAGGGAGGGGACCGTGATTAGGGGCCCCGGCTAGGTCTAAAGCTAGCCTCACCAACTCCAATATATCCATATTCATCAATCATTTCACCATCATTGTTCAACATCATTCTCATTATCATATCACAATAAAACATCGAGCTCGTGCATTATAATATTAACGTATTCTAAGTAAGGAAAACCTTACCTAGTGAGCAAGTCACCACAGGATCGGTAATTCAAAACACCGGCCACGAAAACTCTACGAAGTCCATCCGTTCCTAAATAATATTGTATACTTAAATTAATATTGTACCTAACGTATTTACTATATGAAATAAATTGATACCATATATCCTATTTAAATCAAAATAAAATAAAATAGGTATTACTTTTAATTAACCTACTAACCTATCCCACGTAAATTACATTGGCCTATATAATTGACCCAAACCGACACCCATATTTTACCCAAACGACCAAGTACTAAACATAGTTAACCGCACTCACTTCCGTACTCTAACAATAGCTAACAAATGACCACGCCATGCCCCTGCCAAAGTGCCAAGTACTACTTAGGGCTAACAATGCAACACTCCACCCATTAATTACTGTCAACTGCAACCACAAGCAGAACCACGCATAACAATTCAGCCGGACTCAGTTGATACACCCGACACCCACCATCACGCGACACCAGCCCCACAACACATTCCAGTCGGACCACACCGTCCTAACCGAACGCACTTGACTCTAAAACTAAATCCCGAACAACCAATATGTACAATCAATTGTCTATGACTCAATACCCTACATAAATTAACGTTAGCTTACCCCGACATGTCGATTTATGACGTGACTCAAGGAATTACGACACCAACTATGATTAGGGCATAAACAGCTTACGAAACGAAATATATAAAGACTCATACCGTGTTTACGGGTGATCGTAGGTTGAAAATGCACGGGATCTAGCAAGGGAAAGGAGTTTGGTGATGGTGAGTGCAGCGACAAGGAGATGGAGGCTGAATAGAAAAATGGAGGAGGGTGTTGTACGTAAGGTAGTAGATTTAATAAAAGAAAGACGGTGGGTGTTGTTTATTAGAATAGGTTACATCACATACTAATAGGTTAGTATATATATTGGGCTATAATATGCTTATGGGTTCATAAATATTAGATCATACGTATTTACAAAGTAGATTATTAGATTAATATGTTATACTTAATAAGTTAGGCTCCTGAAAAGGGTTATACAGTACACGTGTATTACAATGGATCTGACTAAAAGTTTCGGTTGACCTATACCGTCTTGACTCGGTTGTACTTACTATAAAATACGGTTTTACAAACAGAGAGTGCAGGGTTACTTGGTAATGTTATTGGGGGAAGCTGTTTTCGTGGACACAACGGGTGATAGGGTCCCTCGAGAGTTGTTCTCCTTGTGCAAGGATCCGGCGAAGATTCGAGAGTACGCTTGGGGTGCAGCCACCTTAGCACACTTGTACAGGCGATTGGGAATGGCCTCTCGAGCTCAGATGAAGGGACTTTGTGGATGTCTAACTTTGTTGCAGGTACGAATATTTTAATTATTCAACAACTCCTTTAAATTGCTTACTTTTCCAATTTTACATTATCGTATTCGTTGTATTTTAATTAAATGTTTTTGTTGGTTATGTGATTTTGTTATTGTTTTGAAAATATTTTCTTCTGTGTTATTCGTTGGTGGTGTGATTTAGTAACGTGTACCAACTACGATATATTTTTGTTCTCGTTGGTCATGTGATTTCCTCTTTTTTTCACAAAATTATAATTTCCTGTTTTTTTTACGCGATGTGATTTATTATTGTGTACGTACTATTTTAATTTATTGTTTTCGTTCGTCATGTGATTTGTTATTGTTTACGAAGTATTTTAATTAAATGTTTTCGTTGGTCATGTGATTTTTTATTGTTTTGAAAATCTTTTCATTTGTTGTATTCGATGGTGATGTGACTTAGTAATGTATTTGCCAAATACCAATTATTATTTTTCTCGTTGGTCATGTGATTTTGTATTTGTAACTCAAAAATTTTAATTTCTTGATTCTTTTGGCGATGCGATTTAAATATCGCAGGTGTGCATATTTGAGTACTTCCCTACGTTTCGACCTGGTATTCCAACCACTACCGACTACCGTTTTGGTAATGTCGCGAAGACATGTTCTAAAGCAGGACCATTTGAGTGCACGTATGATGCTTTATTGGAGTACCGTCGGCGCATCGATGGACTCACTGCTGCGATTGTCATGTGGTTAGCCGTTTGGGCCTAGGCAGCACAAGCTAGTGCCTACTACCATGTTCGTAGGTATATTGCGTTTCATGGACATCTGCGAGCCATACCAGCCAGACCGTTGTTTACGGTAGATAGGTTACAGGCAGGTAATACCGGTAGACATGTCTGAGCCGGAGGTCGTTCATCGTCCAGCAGCAGGATCTTTGTCGTATATGTTGGATTTCGGACGACGGTGGATGGATCACCACTGGAAGACTGGTACGGAGCATCGCTGTGACCCAGGTGCACGGTCCGTCAAATGCGAACTCCCAGGAGAGACAGCGGACGATTACATGCGCTGGTACTTGAAAGTGTCCCACTCGATCCTCATTCCCGACGACAGTGAAGATGCACCGGATCGGTCAGTGGTCCAGACGCAGCACACAGTGGCGGTAACCGACATCTTAAATTAATTTTGCATTCGATATTATAATTTGTAATCGTATTTGTATTTTTTAGCAGCTTAATTTTATTTGTCGTATGTACGTCAGGCGCAGCAAAGTTTGTGGCAAGAATTTGGGGCGCTTCAAGCCATGGCACCGATGGAACGTTACAAGCAACTCGATTTGCTTCTGAAGACGTACGACCCTCTGCTGCCCCCAGCTACACGACCGCGTCGTCATTGATTACTCCCCCACCCCTGTTGAAGAGTTTGAGCTTCACCTTTGATTGTAACAGACATCTCGTTTTTTTATGCTTTCTTTAATTTATGAACCTCAAGCATGCGGAACTGGTTTCATTTTCTAATGTTAAGCGGGACTATGGACTTTCTTCAAGTTTGTTTTTAATGCATTACTTATGTGTACATATATTTGTAGCACGGTTAAACAACTAATATTCCGTACGTACTTACATTCCGCCACATTGGTCATACATATCTTTCCACATGTTCAGTCGACTAGTAAAAAAACCGAGGTAATGCGCCTCTGATGCATCCGGTGTCCACAACCGGTTAAACGGGGGCATAGGACAATCATCGGTCATACGGATTCGAAAGAAATGATTACCCGTGTGACCTACCCATAACACACCATATGGATCACGAACACCAGGTACATTAGTGGTCAAAGGCAGGTACGTCGCACTAGTGGCAAATACCCTCCTCGAATCATATTGGCTAATCTGCATCGAACTCATGAGACAAATAACCCAGTTATGCATCGTCGCATACCCGAACAAGTCGATATCCCACATCCAATTTACCATCGGTGCAGGTGTCGGGTGGACAAACCCAATACGGTTCAGGTAGAACTGGAGTAATCCATTAATGTGGAAAGTATTGTCGTATATAGGTCGTTGAATCTCCCCGTACAACTGAACCCTCATACCAGTATAGTGGTCTTGGACTCCCCGTAACGCATGTGATATCACACGGTATCCACAATGACCATCAGCAATCGGATCGTACCAACCTTCAAAGAAATGGTCAAAGAATTTGATCACGTAGTCACTGTAAGGACAACTACTACGATCTCCAACAATGTAGCCCGCCTCAAGTGGTGCATTTTGCTCACCTGCCCAGGTACCGCTTGTTGACTCCGTCGAAGCACGGCTCTGTGAATGGCCCGAGCTGGGAGGGGTCATACCAGACGGGGGCACTTGCCTCCTCGCATGTTCAACACCAATAAACTCTCGACCGGTTGAGCGACGTTTTGGGGGATTCGGATTCGGCGACGGCTCTATCAAGCCAAATACCTCCGGGTTAAGTGCAGCTTCTATGATTTCTAAGTACTCCGATCTCATAGTTGGATCACTATCTGCAAACTGGTCAATTAGTCCGTTCAACCTAAAAACATCACTATCGGGCATGTCGACCTCACCTTCGTAGTTCAAACTCCGCCAGAACTTATGCACGTGATGAATTCTAGTCGGCCATCTCGGGCCAACACTGCATCTAGGCGGCAAGCACATGGTAGTCCACATGTGGTGAATAGAACACACTCACAATCTTCATTAACCCTGTCACCCAATTTCATCATTCTGGCAAGCTCTCGGTCCAGTGCTTGCAAGGCCTTACGACTAACCCAGAGACTCAAATTACGCAACACAAGTGGGAGGCCGACAATTTTCTTCGTACGAGATTTCTCCAGGTGACAATTGATTAAAGAATGTTGCCTTCCCAGATAAGAGTGTGTTCTCTCCCAAATTGTATCCAACGCACCAACCGAAGTGTTCAAGGCGCACTTCAACGCCGAATGGAGGCCCTCCACTCTAGAAGTAGTTGTATTCCCGAAATGCATGACGTTGTTTGTGTATCCGTGAGCCCACTTCCGGATATGAGGTCGGACCCACACTCTACCGATATACGACGCTAACCCATCATAAACCCATCTAGTTCTCAAGTCGTTCCATCTCTCCAAGGTCTCCTCGATGGTATTTGCGTACAAAAGTTTCTGCCAAATCGCATGCATAAACGTAGACCGTACTCCACTGTCAGCGATTTTCTTAATGGCCTTCATTTCGACACAGTTACTGATATGCCATGTACATAACAACGAGGACGAGGTGGGGAACACCTTCGGTATAGCATCTAGCAGACCAAGCTCACGATTGGTTACTATGGCATTCTGTGCAACACCGTCGCCAAGGAGCAAACTCAACTTCTCTAACACCCATTCATAAGTTTCAGATGTCTCATGTTTGACCAAAGCATATGCAATAAGGAAACTCTTACCAACTGGAGTAATACCAACCATCTCAACCATCTTCATGTCGTACTTGTTGGTTTTTTACGATGCATCGATAAGAACTACGTGACTGTAAGTGCGGAACATCTTCGCGGCAACCGGGTGAGCCATGAAAATGTTATCCACCTCCAAGGTGAATGGATCCTCACGGTAGAACCGAACGTACCCTTCCCTACTGACAAGTGTCATCATCTGCTCAATACCGTTCCTTCCTTCCCTTCCCTCCGCCCTTAATCTAGCTCCTATGTTGTAAATCGTGATAACGTTGGGACGTGCCTTATCAGGAGCACGCGCATGCAAAACCTCGAGGATCTGCGTTGGTCGTATATGTGATCTAAGCATAGAGATGACACTTTCTTTCTCATCTTCACTCAATGCGGCTCGTCTACGATGTCCATCGACGTACACGGGAAAAGTATGGTTGTGTATACCCAACACTCAAACACCACCCCTGGCCGCCAATACACTGAACAGCTTTAACGAACGCCTTACACCCCAGTTTTATAGAAGACGTTTTACGAGTTGTTTTTCTTTTATAATTCTTTCTTTGTGGCCCATAAGCATCACAGTGAAAGTAGTTAGCACGGAGTTGCGGCATTGGTCGAGAAGCTGACTTGTTGGTTGCCTTTGTGAGATTAAAGCCGAGCTGAAGAGCTATTTCATTCGCATATTCGAATACGGCGTCACTAGTCGGGAACACAGTCTCGGCAAAAAGAAAACAAATTCGGTAGTCAATACTGTCACCGCCATAATCATTCTCGTAAATCTGTTAAACACAATATCAAATTACACAAAAATTAGTAACATCTTTTAAATAATACAAACACTATGACAAAAAAAATCATATATTTACGTGATCAACGAAAAATCAAATATACAAACAACGAACACTATAATATGGAACACAACGAAGCATAGAAATTACACAAACGGAGATTTAATTAATTACGAAATAATCGAGATTAGACAAGCAGTCAAGTACACAATAAGCAAGATCGTTTGTAATACATACATTTGAAAACCCCAAAATAGACCAGAAACATATAATTAAGTGATCAATGAAAAATAAATTATACAAACATCGAACTCCATAATATGAAATACAACGAAATATAGAAATTACACAAACGGAGATTTAATTAATTTCCTTTCATAGTGGCCTGCTTGGTGACTTTCAAGCTAGGGGTACTTGGTTTGACTCCCATTACCCGCAATTTTCTTTGGTTTCTTTATTTTTCTAGTTTTCATCATTTTCCTAATTTCAAAATACTCCGTCTCGATTCATCATTTTCTTTAATAGTTTTCATCATTTTTCCTACTTTCAAGCTAGGAGTATTATGTTATGATGATATATTGGGAATAATACTTCCTCCGTCTCGATCATGTGTTTATTTTTAGGATCCATTTAAAAATGGGCTAAAAAATTATAAACACTTGTATCAATTGTGTCGATATATGTGTAATACAGTATACTACTCCGTAGTATTTCATTTCAAAGTGTATATGAAATTTAGAAGGTACGAGTATTAAATTATTTTCTGTATTTAACATTATCGTTGATTAAAATATCTTTCACAAATAGTAGAATAGGTAATCAAAAGATCGAGATATTTTGATCATGTCGTTAAAATTGGCCCCAGGTAAATATATTTCCTGGGTCCGCTCCTGGTTCGTAATGCAAACGTTTGAAAAACCAAAAAAAACACGAAACATCAAATTACGTGAGCAGCGAAACAAAATTACACAGACAACGAACACGATAATACGAAACACAAAGAAACATAGAAATTACACGAACGGAGATTTAATGAATTACGAAACAATCGAAATTAGACAAGCAAACAAGTACGTAATTAAGCGAGATCGTTTGTAAAACATACATTTGAAAACCCCAAAAAGATCCCGTATCATATTTTTTACGTGATCAACGAAAAATTAAAAATACAAATAACGAACACGATAATATGAAACACAAAGAAACAAAATGACTCGGGTTATTTTGTTAAAAATGAAACACAATTTCAAACTGAAATTAACACAATTATAAATAGTCATGTAGCAGTAGCAGTAGAGATCAGGCGTGGAGAAACTAAGGCTGAGCCAATTATCCGTTTGTGGATTGAAGAGTTGAAGGGTATAAAAACGAAACAGGCGCGTGTAAAAAACTATTACTATGAGTCTGTGAAGGATTGAAGGGTAGTGGTGTGGGTCTTGAGCAATAGGCACGTGTTAAAGTTGGTGGATCTACCACATTTGAATTTAGTTGACGTGTTAAGTCATAGGTGCCGTGATAATTAAAAACGAAACACAACGAAACACACGCAAAAGGGGGGGAGTCGAAGATAATCGTCGACATGCCCATGGGGGAGTCGACGATTTTTTTCGACTTGTGGATCGGCATGTCGAAAAAAATCATCGACTCCCCCATGGGCATGTCGACGATTTTCTTCGACTCCCCCCTTTTTTTCTGCAATTTTTTCTTCGTTCACGCCTATTTCGCTTATTCTCGTACAAATCAAATTACCGCTGCTCTTGTGCGTGGGAAATAATAAAATCGGGACTACTCGAGATACTAGAAAACATAAACATACGAGAATCGATGAACAAATTAAAATATTCCGTACAAAATTAGGTCATAGAATCGAGAAGTTAGTTAAATAATTAAAGTATAACATTACCCCGAAGTGTAAAGGCGGTCCACCAGTGGCCATATTCGTAACCCTGGCACCGAAGACTAGACGAAAATTATCGAAAAGGACAAAAATATTGATATTTTTGGGAGAGATAAAAAAAAAATGAGATGTGAGGGTAAGTTTTTTTTTACCCCAAAAAACCGACCTTTATAGAAAACCGAGTTCCGTAAAATACGAACATCGAAAGTAAAAAATATTCACCAACAAGTTTTGTTAAACGGAAAATCAATAAAATGTAATTAGAATAAAAAATGTCATTTCCCGTCAATCCGATTCGAAACTAATCGAAAAAAGGTAATAGTACGATAATCGAAAAAAAAACGGTTTTTAAACCGAGTATTACATTCAACGAAAATGTCAAAGTACTATTAATTACATAGTTAATAGGAAGGGCAAAATGGTCCTTTAACGTAATTAACGCCGACGGTAAAAAGTAGTTGCGACTGTTTAATTAAAGGCAGGGCCAAAGTCCGTTTAATGAATAGTGGGAAAGGGTCTTGGTTGAATGCCTTTTAGGGGATATTTTTTTAAAGGGCATTTGGTAGTTTAAAAGGTTGTTTTAAACTGCTTTGATGAACATTTCGCTTATACTCGCTTGTTCTGTTTGTTTATGTAGAAATAATGACTAAAACAACAACTCGTTTTTTTTAATCTGTGCTCTGTTCTTGAGAAGGACAAAATGAATGCTAATCTTTTCTGAAATGGAAACGAAACTGAGAATGGTTCTCACAATAATTCTCTTTCTCCCGAACTCCTTAAAATAGCATTGGATGCTAAAAGCCGGAGAGCGTATCATAGTGATAGCTTAAATGACCATTGATAATGTATCAATTAATTTGTTGTATAACTGGTTTCAAAATTTATTTGAACTTTTGTATGCAATGGGGGAAATCAAAACTGGCAAGAGTTTGTGTTAATTCGGATTGAGAGGGACATCCCTAATGAGTCGGAAAAGGGAACATGGAGATGTTCCTATGGCTCGTAAGGGAAAATCGTTCAAATGGATGGGGTAAGACCGATTTCTAAGAATGACTATGACAAACAAGTTGTCAAGTCGGGATTCTTATGAAATTTAAAGGTCGGTTCAAAAGCAAACGTTGCGAATGAACATCAATGCTTCTCTCGTCTAAAAAGTTAGCCGTGGAAGAAGATTTTCCCAAATACCATTAGGTCAAGAAACATGGTGTTTCTACCTTCGATTTATTTGTTATAGAAGTGAATTTAGCAAATTCTATTTCCCGGGTATTCGATACCGCGAGTGGTAGTCACATTATTGGTAATGTGCAGAGACCAAATGGAGTAGAAAACTAAATTATCAAATAGTTTGTATGTTTCGGAAACACGCATCTATAACATCGACAGCAAGATACATAAGGTTAATGATTCAAACACCCCTTGCAAGGCAATTGATGTTCTAGCCCTTACACATACAGATGTGTGGGGGCCGGTGAGCACATTAGCAAGAAGTGGGTGTGGTTTACTTCATAGATCGGAATTATTTGAACAGTTCGAACATTTCTAAAATGAAGTGCAAAACCAACTTGAGAAGAAAATAAAAACACTACGATCCGATCGTGGTTTGTGAATATTTATTTTCAAGAGTTTGATGATCATTTATACGGGTTGTGGAATCGTTTCACATTTAGGACCGCTAAGAAATTAGAGTTTTCCGATCGGAGGAATTGAACCTTATTAGATATGGTTTTAATTTAGGAGAAGTCTTGCTGACCTTCTAATTTCCATATCCGGATATGCATTTAGAATGCAACATTCACACTTAACATGATTCTAACCAAAGTAATAGATGAGACACCATATACGTGATATGGATGGATCGGAAACTTTCCTAAGTTGTCTTTTATGGTCTATTCCGAATAGACTATGAGATATTACTTCTACACCTAAAGCGTAAACAAAGTAGTTGTTGCTTGTGGTGGTGTCTTTTTGGAAAAAGGTGGTTGTTCCAAAAATTCAAGTGGGAGTAGTATACATCTCGAAGGAGTTCGTGATGACGAGCAACAACTGAGTGAGATGGCACAACACAAGGATGTTGTAAAAGGTGGTGATGTAGGTTCGACCCACAACCCATCCGCTAATTATCTAAAGGTTGTCGTTCCATTTTGTAGAACTAGTAGATCTTATATTCCAACGAAAAGGTTTTCAAAAACTTATTTGACGGAATTTTCCAAAATAATGATTTTGGAAAATAAGAAACTTACTACCTACAAGGATGCTTTGGTAAGTCAGGACTCCATAAGGTGACTAAGAGTAGTCGTACTAAAATGGATGTCAAAACCGCTTTCTTGAAAGAGGATGTGAAGTGTTAAGTGGGAGTATTATTACTTTCCTAACATTGTATGTGGATGACATACTAATCATAGGAAACGATGTATCCATACTTGAGGCAGTCAAGGGATAGTCATATTATTGTTTCGCTATGAAGGATCTAGGAGAGACAGATTAAATATTGGACGTCGAGATCTATGGAGATAGATCGAGGATGATGATTGGACTTAGTCAAGAAACTTATGATGATAAGATCTTGTTATGTTCATGATGACCCAAATACCAGACAAACTCGGGTGTTTGACACTGGGTTGTCGTGAGTTGGTATACGGTGGAGAATATGAGTTGGTTGTTACGAGTTACACTGTAGCGAGTTTCTGTAGTGACTAAAGATGACTTCCGCAGTAGTTTGGTTTCATTCTTTGTCTCAATGGACTCTCGGAGATTTTACATAAGAAATCGAGTATATAGCAACGACAAATGCAGCAAAGGTAGTTTGCAAGGTTCGGAACAATGCAAATGTCGATGGGATCATTTAAGCTAATGGAGATTAGCGTTGAAATTGTATTTGGAGAAATACAGTTATTAAAACATGGTTGATGTTATGAATGTTCATCTATATTATTGATATCTTATTTAATCGTTGGTTTAGTATTAAATAAAATGTCCAGAAAGCGTGTGAGTTCTCTATAGGATTATCAAAAGTGTTTTGATAAGTGGAAAACTATCGGTGAACAGAGATCACAGCTTACATGTGTCCCTAGTCAGTGTCACTAAATTGGACATAAGTGATGTATTGAATGACTAGCACGAGATTGTTGGATAGCGCAATTCCATGGGCTATGGAAACATGGAGATGTTCGTTCAATCGAGTGGATATATTGGATATATTGTGACTTGACCAAAGTGGATTCTAAAGTAGAATCAAATCTATGTTTAGTGGATTCCTTTGACATGAGTATATCATTGCAACCATGATACGATTAGTTGTGCATTGACACTGTCAAACGCCGCACCGTAAAAGGAGGTTATAAAGACATTCGTCATGAATACTAAGAATTGAGTGGGAGTTTTGGATGATACAAGACTGGATAAGTCCTCCTATGTGATAGGATTGGTGTCTGGGCCCTTTGATGAGGGAGAACTGAAAAATGCATGGTCATGCGGGGAATGGATTAAGGAGTTAATTCATTCAGGGACAGTTCGAACTCGGAGATCGAGGAAATGAATTTGATAAGTGACACATTAATCATGAGATGTTTAAATGTGATCGAATTCGACATTAAGCGACTTAAATGAATTTGAAGATTGCCTTATTGTCTTCGGACAAGTGGGAGATTGAAGGAATATGTCCTAAGACATTTCTGGCAATTACTAAATATAATATAGGATATTATTATGGAGATAATCATTATATATTATAGTGTGGACATGACATAGGTCCACCCCGACGCGGCCACGCGCGGGTTTGGGGAGGCGAATGAATCTCATGTGAGATGGATCTCGAGTTGAAATTTAAATCGAAGTAAGATTCGCCACCGAACTTTGTGGGAGTTCGGGCCCGTTCGAACCCACTCTACGTCGTAGTGGGCCATGTACAAAATATGGCCTATTTGCGATGTCAGAGTTTATTGGGTTCGTCCCTTAGCATTTGATACCGATGCCGACATTATCGGTAATCGAGTATTGAATGACTCTCGTTGCCAATGGATTCAGATATCCGGAAACCATGGTTCTGAGTAAGGGGTGAGGGTACCTGTTGGGAAGCTCACAAAGAACACCCAACCCCGCCCGCATTTAGCGGCCTTTACTAAGATATCGTTCGTTTTTTGTGTACGCGCGTTAGTTCGACGATTGAATGATATGCAAACAAGGCTTTTTAGACTAAACACGTGAATTATGTTTGTTCTACGTCGTTTATTGCATTTTTGAACTAAGTCGAAGTTGTTTTAGCATGTGAGATTCGTTTTAGTACAATAAAACAAAAAAGATGCCAAAACAGAAACAAACGAGTTAGTAACGATTTATAGAAAAGATTAGAATAACGTAAATAATATAATGCAAGGTTTTGAAAAGATTTGGACACGTGATAGACTTGACACGTGTTGACCAAAGTCGTTAAAAAAGTTTTATCGAAAGCTCGAAATAATGTTGAAGGCTCACGGGTTTGTGTGGACATGACATAGGTCCACCCCGACGCGGCGACGCGCGGGTTTGGGGAGGCGAATGAATCTCCATATGAGATGGATCGAATAAAATTTTAAATCGAAGTAGGAGTCGCCACCGAATTTTATGGTTATTCGGAACCATTCGAACCCACTCTATGTCGTAGTGGGCCATATTTAAAACATGACCCATTTCCGATGTCAGAGTTTATCGGGTTCGTCCCTTAGCATTTCGATACCGATGCCGACTTGCGCGGTTAATCGTATATTGAATGACTCTCGTTGCCAATGGTTTCGGACATCCGGAAACCACGGTTCTGAGTAAGGGGTGAGGGTACGTGTTGGGAAGCTCATTGAGAACACCCAACCCCGCCCGCACTTAGCGGCCTTTACTAAGATATCGTTCGGTTTTGTGTACACGCGTTAGTTCGACGATTGAATGATATGCAAACATTATTTTCCCTAGACATGTGAGAGAAAAATAAATGGGTTGCTAGGTCGTTTAATGCATGTTAAACTAATAACGTCAAAGTTATTTTAGCATGTGAATTCGTTTTAGTCTAATAAAACGAAATAAATAAATAAATTGCTACAAACACGAGAAAACGAGTTAGTAACGATTGAATAATACAGTAAATAAATATACGAGACCGAGAAAATAAATATTAATCGAAATCTGAAAAATATTGTTAAAACGCTGTTTTGTATAAAAAAACGAGGCTCGAAAAATAATAAAAAGGACGAAAAAGGCGCACGTCGGCAGTCGGCCGCGCGACTCGCCCGGGATGCCGGCGGGTCGCGTGGCGGCCTGTTTTTCGGAAACGGTTTTCAGAAATTTTTGACTAAATCGCGTACGAATATCGCATAATTCGTACTCGACTTAATATTCTCGATATTCGTTAGTTGACTATGAAATCAATATCAAATATTTGGAATAGTTTTGGAAAAGATATAAATTTAAAAATCGTTTCGTAGAATAATAAAAAATAAAACGATCGAAAAACTAAAAAAAAGGGCCGGGTCACAGACTCGTGCGCGAGTCGCCTGGACCGGGCGCGACTCGCGTACGGGTCTGTCCACTTTTTATTTTTTGTTCGAAAATCGTTAATTTTATAAATCGCGTACAAATATGGATTAATTCATACTCGGTTTATATTTTCAATATTCGTCGTATTCGATATGCGATTATGAAATCGATATCGAATAGTCGGAATGACTTTAGAAAAGGTTTTGAAAAAAGTTTGTTTTGAACGAAAAGTAAAAAAAAGATTTTGAACGAACAAAAAAATGTAACGAAATCGTCGAAAACTTAATATAATTCTTTTTGATATGATATTCGATTATATAGAATCGATATCATATTTTAAGAATATTCGATATATGAAAATAGTTTTTAATAATATCGATATTATAAAAGAAAATAAAAAAGACCGACGAAAGACCCATAAAAAAACGAGAAGAAGAGAAGAGAAAAGAGAAGAGTCGGGTTTGATTTACACCCTCAACCTACATGCTTTGTTTTCTCGGGATAAGGCTCGTCGGAAAGTGGCTTAGACTTGGGAGCGTCGAGATGATGAGGATGAGTTAAGGTGTATTGGTTTGGGTGATTTGGGACGTCGGGTTTGGCCGGCTTCGTCGGTATTTCGAGACTTCGGAAAGGTGTCGGGATTTTCTAACTATCGAGGATGTATGTAAACCGTGTTATAAGGCTGTTTTTTCGGTGTGATGGGTGTGTAAAAACCGTGTGTATTGGCTGGAAAAACGTTCTGTTTTGTGTTGGACGGGAGTTCCTATTTATAGGGAGTTTCCGACCTTGGTTTAGGAGAGTTTGAATACCGCTTAGGATAGGAAACGTGGGAATTTGAGGAGCATGGGAATTCCGTTTTCTTGGCCAAGAAGAAAGGAATTTCGGCTGATTTGAGAAGTGTTTGGCCGGGTATTTGGTACTCGGTCAATGTCTGAATCGGTTTCCGGATAGAATTCCTACTTGAGGTCGAATTCTACCTTTAACGGAATTGTTTAATGTTTTAATGAATCTGAATTTTTGTAGGAATTTGGGTTGGAATCAACCGTGTGAGTGTCACGGCTGACTCACACGTCTCGGGAAAATCTTTGACCGGGTTTTGACTCGGTCGCTAAAAGACGATTTTACCCCTGGTGACGGTTTCGACCCAAATTAGTGTTATTTGACTCGATACGACCCACTGGGCCTGGATTTGAGGTTGGTTTTATGAAATTTGTACTCCTTAAAAAGTCTAAACCAAAAGTCCATGATTACAAGCCCATATCCGAGTCCATCAAAGCACGTTTGCGTCCAATCATCATCGGGTGTTTGGCGGGAACTACTATAGACACCTGGGGGTCAAAATGTGGGTGTCTACAGAGCCCCTACTCTGACTGAGGCTTGGACAAGGCAAAAGTCAGAGTAGCTACCAGGTCAATCAAGGATTAAAACCTGGCAGACTTCCGATCGGGTCGTTTAGAGTCCATTAGACCTGCGTGAAGGGCTCGCCAGCCATAGGATAGAAATCATACCTGGGTTGATGTTAATAATGTCGTGGGAGCTCGCCTTGGAAGCTATGGGTATACCTGTTTACAGGTACATCCTGTCTTAGAATTGCGCGGGGACTTCTCCTAAAAAGTCTTCGGTGTGTCTGTTTACGGACACATCTCATCTTGGAATAGCGCTGGGACTTCTCCTAAAAAGTCTTGGGTGTGTCTGTTTACAGATACATCCCATCTTGGAATAGCGCGGGAGCTTGCCTTGGAAGCTCTTGGTGTATCTGCTTACAGATATATCCCGATTCCTTAATAGAAATGTTGCATGATCCTTCCACTGGGGAGTCTTTGAGAATTCTTCGGGGAGTCTTGGGGTACCTGTCTGTTGATACATAACAAATTGCATGTAACATTTAGGCAAAACACTGACTCATGATGGGGAAGAAATGATTTTTGATTGATTTTTTGGAAAGAAAATGATTTTTTTTTTTTTTGGAAATTAGAATGCTTGGGATGACTTGATTCCTAATGGACTCCTAAAGTCTCTGGTTAGGCCTGTATGCCTAGATGAAGTGTGATAAAAATTCTTATTCCCGTGGTGGCTAGGAAAGGGATTTTCTCAAATGGCTGAGTTTTGCAAATTTTAAAATGAGAATTTGAAGAGAGAGATATACCGACAGACTCGACTCTGGACGCGAGAGGACGAGTTGACTGACACGACTTTGACTCTTGAAGGGGTTGGACCGTGACTCGGTAGGGGGGTGGCCACCTAAGATGACAAGACTCTTAAGCTGCGCTATTCCGTAGCCTAGGCGAGTGACAACATGGTCGAATCCTCGGAATGGGAAAGATGACAGGACCCAGTAGTAGCAATGCTGTAGACTGGTGTTCTTTTCGGATCTTTGATTTTTGGGTACATTTCCAAAGTGGGTATTGCCTCGAGTCCTGACAGATTCTTGTCTTCGGCTGAGCCGAGTACTAGGACACACTATAGAAAGGTGGCTAGATTTTGAAAATATTTGGATTATGTGAGTGGATGGAGAACTTCTGCCTAGGAGAAGCCCCCAAAATGACAAAGCTAACTGTTAAGAACATGATAGTGTCGTGACCAGAATGATGGCGCTTTTTTTGAATTTGTGTCAGTGTGGGTGGTTGTGCCTCTGTTGAAAGGCTGCCTACGTATTCACGTGTTAGTGAAATCAAACCAAGCCGTAGTTCAGTGGATTGAAAGATATATAATGGTGCCTAGTTTACTAGGGCTTTGTGTGTAACTAGCCATAGCGATGGTGTAGGCTAGGTGCATTCCCAGTGATGTCTTGATCAAAGGGCTAGAATAGTTAGGATGTTGATCCTGTGACTGTGAGCGTTCTCCGGGGTAGCCCCCAGAGGTGGTGTGAACTTATTTGGGCATGTTCTATGCCGACTGCAAGTTGAGTTCCCGTGTTTGGGGCTGGTAACTGGTTTGAATGAGAAGAATTGGGATGGGATTTTAACGAGTTCTGCTCTCGGGGATTTTAACGAGTTCTGCTCTCGGGGATTTGATGAGTTTTGCTCTCGGGGATTTTAATGAGTTTTGCTCTCGGGGATTTTGACGAGTTTTGCTCTTGGGGGGATCTGACGAGTTTTGCTCTCGGGGGATTTGACGAGTTTTGCTCTCGGGGGATTTGACGAGTTTTGCTCTCGGGTCTTTGTATGGTGATTGCGAATTTTGTTATGTAAAGGGGAAGTCGAGTTGAATGGCTCGAACTTTAATCGGGATAAGTTTTGATAATGCAGGATTTGGTTTCCATGTATGGCCCTAATGGTTAGGGGTATCCTATGGAGCTTGAATCCTCAAAATTCTGGGCTGTCTCTAGCCTAGGTCTCGAGAAGATCTTGAGGGTTGTGATGTGGGAAGGCTAGATGTGGTGTTAGCTGACCAGCTTGACTGTCTCTCCCCTATTGGATGGTATGGGTATTGATAATTTTTGAATTGACCGTTTCACGGTCATGGGTTTTTGAATTCTTTGGGTTGACCTCTTTGCCCCGGTCATGGGATTCTTCATTTGAGTTGACCGTGTCTGGTCGAGAGATGTTGACAATTCTTTTTTGATCATGGCCAACCTTTTTTGTTTTGGCCTTTTGCTTTTTTTTCTCTTGGACTTTTGATTTTTTTGTCCAGTTTTTTTTTTGTCGGTCAGACTAACACCTAAGGTAGGGACTGGCTAGTCTTATTGGATGGGTGTTTATTGTGGGAAGTGGGCTTGCCTCCCGTCTTGAACCCAAACTAGGAGATTACCTAGATTTGTCATAGGATTCGATACCGCTCCTGCTAAGGGTAGTTATGTGGTTTCTATACCAGACATGGAATAGGTAAAAGGAAAACACGGGCTCAGTTTCTTGCAGTCATTATAGATGTGCCTATAATAGTCACGTGCGTGTGCTCACAGTGTATGATGGTGTTCATCATGTTCTCGGAAACACATAAGGAAAGTATGTATGAGAAATAGAAAAGCTGATTTTATTGAATTTTGAAAAAAGAGGACAGAATACAACTGACTTTGACTCTGACTTTGATTTGGAAATGAGGATGTAGGGTATCCTAGACTCAAACTCAGACTTAGACTCGAATCAAATCCGGACTCGGACGCTCGGTTGGTTGTTTTTTTTGGTAAGGTCTTTGATTGGAGAGAAAGACGGGTGCCACGACTCGCCTAAACTCGGCTTTGCGCAAGTGCAAGAGAGGGAGTCAAACTAGACACGGCCCGGGGTGACGGGTCGACAAAGACTCTTGGACCGGGATACTCGAACGTTGATCTAGACGAGGTAACGACCCTGGCTTGGACTCGACCATGAGACTCGGACGGTGTATGAGGGCGAGTCCGAAAATGGGGCAACCGTGTTTGACCGCGTCGCGTGCTTGGACCAACCGTGGTGACCTAGCCCTAGGTGACTCGAGTATTCGTAGCATAGGTACGACACAAAGAAGGCATCATAAGGACGCCGGTGCAGGATGAACGTAGGGTACCCCTTAAGGTGACCGTGGTTGACTGCTCGGGTGGAGGACAGCCCCCGAGTGAGACTAAAGACTTTGATAGGACTCAAATGGTGTGACATCTAAATGACTCAAAAGTGGGGTACGTGAGCCAACACGTGTAAGACCTGATCCTTAGAGCAAACGCGGTTGATCGCCCCGCTAAAGGGTAGCCCCCGAGTGGGACTGAAGACCGACTCCTAGACGGGTGACTCGTGGATGGTGGACTCTCCCCTGGTTTTTTGGCAAAGTGGGCCTAGTCCCGTTCGAAGAAAGATCCGTGTGTGAGATCCCCAGACTTTGGACTCGATTGTGTAAATGGGCTTCCCTTTGTAGGAGTTTGTCCTACGTAGGTGGACCGTGCCTTGACAAATAAGGCGGACTTGGGATGGGGTAGAAACTCGTGATGTAAGATCGACGGAGTTTCGACGCTATAGACTCTTACAACCTATGACAAGACCCGACACTGCTAAATACGGGAAGTCCTAAGAAGAAGAGGGTTTTGAAAAGGGAATTTGAATTTGAAAACCGAGCAAGGTCGGATTGGAAGGCCCGATTTTTTTGAAAATCGAGAAAAGGGTTATCGGGCCGAGATTTCGGGCTTTTTTTTGAAAAGGTTTGGACAGCATACCGGCTAAAAATAGGCTATTTTGAGTCAAAATCATAAGTCCTAAATTCGGCAGCTTTCCGGGTTTTGAAAAAGGATGGATTTGAAAAGGATGCAAGTTTTTTGAAAATGACGGTTTTTTTGAAAAGACCGAAGAAGATCAAGTAGCATGTAGTCACGGAAACAGTATAACGACGCCATGTATTCTCTTAGTCTAAGTCTCGGTCGGTCGATAGGGTCTATACCAACAACGATCGCATTCTCGCAAATCAGGACGGACCTCCTAAGCCGAATTGGTCTTAGAATCTGCCGTAAAACCCATGCGAGTTCCGCCATCGAAGTCTTTAGTGCACCCAAGTGGGATTGCACCGTGGTATAGTGGGACGTCGGTCACAAGTAACCGGCCCGGGATAGAACGGGGTTATGCATGAACCATTGAACTAAAACGTGTACATTACTAATCGAACGATTTCTTTTCGAGTCTCACCCTGAGGATGCCGATGGTAAGTGACACATCAGTTAATCCCCAGCGGAGTCGCCAAATTGTGGACATGACATAGGTCCACCCCGACGCGGCGACGCGCGGGTTTGGGGAGGCGAATGAATCTCCATATGAGATGGATCGAATAAAATTTTAAATCGAAGTAGGAGTCGCCACCGAATTTTATGGTTATTCGGAACCATTCGAACCCACTCTATGTCGTAGTGGGCCATATTTAAAACATGGCCCATTTCCGATGTCAGAGTTTATCGGGTTCGTCCCTTAGCATTTCGATACCGATGCCGACTTGCGCGGTTAATCGTATATTGAATGACTCTCGTTGCCAATGGTTTCGGACATCCGGAAACCACGGTTCTGAGTAAGGGGTGAGGGTACGTGTTGGGAAGCTCATTGAGAACACCCAACCCCGCCCGCACTTAGCGGCCTTTACTAAGATATCGTTCGGTTTTGTGTACACGCGTTAGTTCGACGATTGAATGATATGCAAACATTATTTTCCCTAGACATGTGAGAGAAAAATAAATGGGTTGCTAGGTCGTTTAATGCATGTTAAACTAATAACGTCAAAGTTATTTTAGCATGTGAATTCGTTTTAGTCTAATAAAACGAAATAAATAAATAAATTGCTACAAACACGAGAAAACGAGTTAGTAACGATTGAATAATATAGTAAATAAATATACGAGACCGAGAAAATAAATATTAATCGAAATCTGAAAAATATTGTTAAAACGCTGTTTTGTATAAAAAAACGAGGCTAAAAAAATAATAAAAAGGACGAAAAAGGCGCACGTCGGCAGTCGGCCGCGCGACTCGCCCGGGATGCCGGCGGGTCGCGTGGCGGCCTGTTTTTCGGAAACGGTTTTTCGGAAATTTTTGACTAAATCGCGTACGAATATCGCATAATTCGTATTCGACTTAATATTCTCGATATTCGTTAGTTGACTATGAAATCAATATCAAATATTTGGAATAGTTTTGGAAAAGATATAAATTTAGAAATCGTTTCGTAGAATAATAAAAAATAAAACGATCGAAAAACTAAAAAAAAGGGCCGGGTCACAGACTCGTGCGCGAGTCGCCTGGACCGGGCGCGACTCGCGTACGGGTCTGTCCACTTTTTATTTTTTGTTCGAAAATCGTTAATTTTATAAATCGCGTACAAATATGGATTAATTCATACTCGGTTTATATTTTCGATATTCGTCGTATTCGATATGCGATTATGAAATCGATATCGAATAGTCGGGATGACTTTAGAAAAGGTTTTGAAAAAAGTTTGTTTTGAACGAAAAGTAAAAAAAAGATTTTGAACGAACAAAAAAATGTAACGAAATCGTCGAAAACTTAATATAATTCTTTTTTATATGATATTCGATTATATAGAATCGATATCATATTTTAAGAATATTCGATATATGAAAATAGTTTTTAATAATATCGATATTAGAAAAGAAAATAAAAAAGACCGACGAAAGACCCATAAAAAAACGAGAAGAAGAGAAGAGAAAAGAGAAGAGTCGGGTTTGATTTACACCCTCAACCTACATGCTTTGTTTTCTCGGGATAAGGCTCGTCGGAAAGTGGCTTAGACTTGGGAGTGTCGAGATGATGAGGATGAGTTAAGGTGTATTGGTTTGGGTGATTTGGGACGTCGGGTTTGGCCGGCTTCGTCGGTATTTCGAGACTTCGGAAAGGTGTCGGGATTTTCTAACTATCGAGGATGTATGTAAACCGTGTTATAAGGCTGTTTTTTCGGTGTGATGGGTGTGTAAAAACCGTGTGTATTGGCTGGAAAAACGTTCTGTTTTGTGTTGGACGGGAGGTCCTATTTATAGGGAGTTTCCGACCTTGGTTTAGGAGAGTTTGAATACCGCTTAGGATAGGAAACGTGGGAATTTGAGGAGCATGGGAATTCCGTTTTCTTGGCCAAGAAGAAAGGAATTTCGGCTGATTTGAGAAGTGTTTGGCCGGGTATTTGGTACTCGGTCAATGTCTGAATCGGTTTCCGGATAGAATTCCTACTTGAGGTCGAATTCTACCTTTAACGGAATTGTTTAATGTTTTAATGAATCTGAATTTTTGTAGGAATTTGGGTTGGAATCAACCATGTGAGTGTCACGGCTGACTCACACATCTCGGGAAAATCTTTGACCGGGTTTTGACTCGGTCGCTAAAAGACGATTTTACCCTTGGTGACGGTTTTGACCCAAATTAGTGTTATTTGATTCGAAACGACCCACTGGGCCTGGATTTGAGGTTGGTTTTATGAAATTTGTACTCCTTAAAAAGTCTAAACCAAAAGTCCATGATTACAAGCCCATATCCGAGTCCATCAAAGCACGTTTGCGTCCAATCATCGTCGGGTGTTTGGCGGGAACTACTATAGACACCTGGCGGTCAAAATGTGGGTGTCTACAGTTTGCCGTGACAAAAGGCCACTCGATCGAGTCATGGCTGGACTCGACCGAGTGGTCTCTGGAAAAACCTTCTGTTCGGGTTTTGAGATGATACCACTCGATCGAGTCATGACGGGACTCGGTCGAGTGATCCTCAAAAAAAGCTTTCTGACTCTGTTTTTGGGTGTCACTCGATCGAGTGTGTAACACCCGCTATTTTCCTAGCATTTTATCCTTTCCGTTATGACTTCGTCATAACTCTGTCACATTTCGACCGTATGTTTCATCATTTTTCCAAGCTTTATTTTCATTTTTGAGCCTAATGATATTTATTTTTATTTTTAAAGATTTTAATTCTTTTAAATCTATTTATTTGATTTTCTTCGTAAACTAATTATTTTTCCGCGAGGAATTCTACTTCTCTACGAATTAACGTTTTAATCTCGAATTTAAGTTATTTCTTTTCCTAAAAATGTAAACACATTCAAATAATATTTCCAACTAAGAAATAATTTTATTCATGAAAAATTTACCCTTTAATAATTTTATTACGAAGTTTTTCATATATTTATTTTCTAGTGCGGGGTTTACTCAAATTGCTTTGAAAAGCTTTTAATAATTTTACGATCCTTATTTTTATCGACTACAACTATTTTGGGACCACCTTGAACCATTTTTTTTTCATGACACTCATGTCACACCACTACACTTTTTTTTTTGTGTAACATTTTATTTTTATAAAAACAATATGATTAAAGCATAAGATCTTTCTTTCTCACAAATTAATATTGTTGACTCATGCAAACTCTTCACACTTCTCTCACATTCACTCTTGGCTGAAATTTTGGAGGTGAATGTATCTAGTTTTCATCATTTTAAAGTCACCATTCACTTCATATCTCTTCACATTTTTCTCATAATTCATTCATCCATTTTATTCAAGCAAATACTCTCTTTCTCCCTATTTTTTTTCTTGTGAAATCTGACCAAAAACCAGCAGCATTTCTGCGCAGAAATTTCGTGTTCATCATTTCCATTTTCCGTCTCCATTTTCGCTATATCGATCTTCTTTCCGTCTCCTTCGTTAAGGTATTAATCGACTTCACTTCCAATCGTTGTCACCTTAATTTTTTAGCGATATTATGGTATTTTCATACCATGGAATTCATGTTTTTTTTAAGGTTCCGAAGCGGTCCCGCAGAAGACGAATATATCGTAGACTCGGATTTGGATTGAAGGTAACGTCGATGTTACTCGGTATTGCATGATTTTATTTGTGTAATTGCATGTATATAATTATAATTTTATTTTGGCAATATATGTATGTTATAAAATCTGGAAAAATTTTAAAAGTTGAAAATTTGCATGTTTCGGTATTTTTATCGTTTTTACGAGATTAACGATTAAATAGTCATATTAATTTGTAAAATCATAATATTCGGCCTAAACATGTAATATATATTTATATTATGTAAAAATGATGTTTTTGATTATTCTTAATAATTTAGTATTTTTCTGATATTTTAGTTATCGATTATTGAATTATTACCGTTTACGGACAAAAACGATTAAAAACCGATTTTTAGTTCTAGTACCTAAACATTTTATTTTAATGTGATTTTTGACGTGGTGAAACTTCCTGATGAAATAGAATTTTCTAAATTTTTTCATAACTTTTCGGAATTTTTAAGTGGATGAATTAATTAATCACTTTAAATCATCGTTTATCGTTAAAACCGTGTTTGTCGTTTAAATTCTCGATTTCTGGTCCTATGATTAAATCTGGAAAAAAATGTGATTCTGATGATTTCATATTAAAATGTAATTTTATGATTTTTAGTGCCTTAATAAATGTTTGGAATGATAAGTTTTATTAGTGGAATCGTTAATTGTGAAAACGGGTTTTAAAGACGGTTTTGACGGGATTTATTAAATCTGGAATTTTTGGAAATCTGGAAAATGGTAGATTCTGGAAAATCATGATTTTTAGTTTTAATAATAATTTTTGGATATTAATACTTAAATCGTTTTGTAATTACTATTTTTATTAATCGTTATTGTCGAGATTCGACGATTAACGAGAAAACGCTTTAAAAACCGAGTTTTAGGATTCTGGATTTTTTTTTTCTGGACAGAATGTCCATAAATATATTTTAACCATTTTACGTAATTTTTGTACTATTTATTTAAGTCTTTAATTAATAAGTATTGATTTTCGGACAAATTGTGATTTATCGTTAAAATGTTTCGTTTTACCTAAAAGAATTATTTTTCCAGCAATTTTGAAAGTATTTAAATCTGAAACTTTAAGAGTTAAATCATCCCTTAACATATTCTAAATATATCCAATGGTTTAATTAAATAAAAGACGTTAAAAGATTTAATTTGACATTTGCCGTAAAATCCTATTTATAATCGTATTGTCGAAACTAATAATAATTAGGGAATTTTAGTTTTGTAAATTTTGGAAACACCCTAATTAGTAGTATTTAAAATGTTTAAAACATTTCTAAATCATTTTATAAACACTTGTATGGCGTTTCAATAATTTCATTAACTCAAATGTTCTCGTTTTAAGAATTAATATCGTTAAGGCCGAAGGTACTAGTTTTATAAATCTATATCATTTACTAAAAATGTGTTATTAGTATAAACTAGTATTTTGCTATTTTGATATGATGCCATTTTTAGTAAGTTTCTAAAAATAAAAGTTTCCTAAAATATAAAGTTTCCTCTTTTGGAAAGTGAATCCTTTTCATTTGGTTCTCTTATTGTTTATGTTGAACACATCTTTTAAATATCGATAATGGATTGTTTTGGAGTTATGGAATAAGGATAAGTGTGGGTTTAGAGTAATATAGTCTGGGATGTACGTTTTGCCATCAACTATAAAGCTGGTGTGTCTTTGTTGAGACACATTGGTCGTTGAACTGAGCATGGTTTGTGTTCAGGAGTGTGTATATTTTGACCTTAAACTTAGATATCGCATCGTGTAAGTCGCCGTCGAGTTGAACTGGATTACGGTTGGTGTCCAGGAGGGGTGTACATTACTTAAGTCAGGACCTCGCTGCACGCAGTCCTGTTATAGTTGAGTTGCCTAGTTAGAGACCGAAGTCTGATTTGTTTTGACTAAGTTCTCGAAGCTAGTTTAGTATTGTCTTAGTGAAAGTCTAGATTCTACATTAATCCTATCCATAACGCCATTTTGAATATTTTTATTATTATCGATATAATTTTGATTTTGCAGGTTGGCAAGTGTTTTATGTTTTCTCCGGAAAACTCATTTTTATTATATTGTTTCGATACGTGAAGTTTTTCACTGAAAACTTATTTTCATTATAATGTTTTACTGTTTTCCATTTTTACTATTTTTCCTATATTAGTAATTACTGTTTTAAAATCCTGTTATACGGCTGGGAGAACGTTGGCGTTGCTCCCCACTGATTGTGGCTGTTATGTTTTAACATGGTAGGTATACGTGTTCTGGGAGTGGGCTAGCGAGCAGTGTGGATCCTGCTTATTTATTTTTATAATTATGTCCTATGGATTGTTCAAACCCCTTTTGTGGATTGTTTTTAAATTTTGGTAATTTTATTTAAGGCCTATTGTTTGACTTTACCATTTTAATTTTACTAAGACATAGTTACAGTGTGTTTTAATCCCGACTCTACAGTGTTTCCGCCACTGTATTGCGTTAGAATTTCTAGGGGATTATAGAGTGGCTATGGCACTCGACCGAGTGCCCCCTGTTCGAGAGGTGACTCGATTGCAATTCTCGAAATTGCTTTTGATTTTTGAAAAACCGATAAATTCGTTAAGTCGCGTAAAAATAGGACATAATTTATACCCGACTTAAAATCTTCAAAACTCGTAAATATCTGATATTCGACTACGAAATCGATATCCGATATTTAGAGTGATTGCTAAAAAAAGATGTTTTTAGAAACGGTTTTGCATTGAAATGAATCCCTCCGCGTTGTATTGTCGTATTAGTATTTTAAGACTATGTGACAATTACTTAGGCATCAACGAGAAAAAAAAGGTTTTTGAAAACGTTTTATTTGATTGATTCCTTTAGATCCTATATTCAACTATTGAGTTGATATCGAATCCTTAGGGACGACTCGTTGTAGCTAATTATAGTTGTAACAATGTTAGAAACGACTCGACGATGACGAACGACGACAGACGAGAGAAGAAAGAAGAAGACGAAAACGTGAGGAAGGAGAAAAGGAGAGAACGGGATTTGAAACACCCTCAACCTACATGCTAATTTCGACCTCGGTCACGAACTCGAAGTAATGGCGCTTGCGTAAGAGTAACGAGGATATAGGAGGAGTTAAGGTGTTGTATTTTTGGTATGGTTTGCATAAGGTTTGCTAGAGTTTCGGGTTGTAGCTTGATGTCGGAGATTATGGATGTTGGATGTATGTTAGATGTGTGTTGTAGATGTATAGATGTAGGATATGTGTGTCCTCATGTCTTTGATGGGAGGGTCCTATTTATAGGATGAAACACCAACTTGGGATAAGAGACTCCTAGTGTTTGGATAGGAGAAATGGGTTCTTGCCAAGGAAGAAAGCAATGGTATGGAGGAAGTATGATTTCCGGTTTTGGCTGAAAAAGAGGTCACTCGATCGAGTGGTTGATGGCACTCGATCGAGTGCCTGGTCTAAACTCGGATCAGACTGTTTTTTGCAATCTCACTCGACCGAGTGAGCACTCCACTCGATCAAGTGGAGTTTGGACGGGTGACATAATCCTTTCAAAGATAAAACTCTATCTCTTACAGAATTGTTTATTATTTTTGTAGCTGATTTTTGTGAGGAATCCGATTTCGACTTGGCTTCTCGAATATCGCGTGACAGATTTTTCTGTCTCGAAAAGGTCTTTGACCGGGGTTTGACCCGGGCGCTAAAAGACGGTTTTGCCCTTGGTCTCGGTTTTGATCCAAATTAGTCTTGTTTGACTAGAAACGACTTTCTAGGCCTGAATTTGAGGTCTGTTTTGCGAGATTTTTACTCCGTTAAAAGCTCGCGCCAATTACTATTGATTCCAAGTCCATAATCAAGCGTATTTAGTTATGTTTGCGTCCGATCATCATTGGGTGTTTTTCGGAAACTGCTATAGACACCTGGCGGTCAAATGTGGGTGTCTACATATAGTAATTCATAATTGCTTGCTAGAGAATAATTATGATAATTAGTCCAATTTGATTGGGCTGATGACTAGGAATATATAATCCTATAAGGTCACACAATCACACTGAGTCAGGAAACTAAACAGGCTCAATGTGGACTTGTGAGGTATTAGACTGTAACTACTTATGAGGTCCGGTTAGTCTCTTGGTTTAACCTAAACTCTACTACTATATAAAGGATATGGTATATGAGTCATAAGGTGATCGAGAATCAACCAAGGAGAAAACCAAGCCAGTTCAGTTTATTGTCTCAAGCACCCTAAAAGTAAGAGAGGATTCCGACTGGGTTGGTGGACCGAGTAGAGGAGCAACACGTGGAGCTCTAACATCTCGACCTACTTTTGTCCTGATTCATATATATATTGTGCTTGTATTCTTGAATTGGTGTTAGGAAATTGTTTCCTGAAATTCCGCTTTCGCACCGGTAAAATCCTTCAGGGCATGGGTCGGGTCTGGGTCCTCCCCAAAAAATTCGGGTACGGGTACGGGTCTGAATTTTGGGACCCGGACCCGACCCGTAGACCCGTTAAAAAAAATTAATTTTAATTCATTAAACATACCGAGCAGTGACTCATGTATCACTTAATATGTTTTTTACAAATGTTTTTAAGACGACCTTTGTATTATATTTTGTGAGACGTTCCGGTTGTATTGTGAGACTTGTAGACAATTTATTTATTTTTTTATCATTTCTATGCGTGTTTGTAAACACTTTTTAAAGATCTTACGTAGTTTTTTTTTCGGAAATTAAGTTCGTGTTTTTCTACGAAATTTCCATCGAAACAATGAATAATACAACAACGTAATAAATAAGGCCGGGTATGGGTCTGACAATTTTGGACCTGTTCGGGTCCGGGTCGGGTCCGGATCCTGGGTTGAAACTCTGGATCCGGGTGGACCCGACCCAGACCTGACCCGTTGCCATCCCTACTCTTTGTGATTAAATTCTTTGGTGGTGTGTTATAAATTTGATTCTAGGCTACACCATATTTTATTCTTTGCTTCAATAAATGAGATTGATAAGGTAACTCGATGAATATGGTTAGAAAAAATCCGGACCCAATGAATTAATGCAACAAGTGTAGCTCCGAGGGTCAAAACGACGTTAGCATACGTGCATGACAAGAAAAGGTGGAGCTCAATTATTTTCCCACTGCACGCAGTCATCAAAAATCCCTCAAACTAAGTCTACCCATCCGCGCCATCGGTACAGAAATCAGGAGCGATGATGACGACCACCGTGAAACGGAGAAGCCTGATACTAATAGTAATAGGAATAGGAATAGTGTCAATCATGTTGACAACAAAAGTCAACGCCGGAGATAACAACCCCGTATACTCACCATGCGACGACACCACCGTCCAAAAACTCGACGGCTTTTCATTGGGTATCGCCATTGCCGGCAGCAAAAACTCCTTTTTCCTGTCGAATAATCAGACCATGCAGCTTTCACCTTGCGACAAACGCCTCTCTCTTTCCACCGCCAATTCCCGTTTTACCCTTTTCCGACCTAAAGTCGATGAAATCTCCCTTCTCACCATTGACTCCTCCTCTCTTTCTTCGGTAAACCCCCCTTTCTCTTACTTTTATCTTCCTTCCTTCCTTCTTCATTACTCATCACTTACTTGTTGTGTAAATTCCTTGGAAGAATTTTAGCTACAAGCTAGTTTCTATTTTTTGTTCTGTACTACTCGGATATATGTGATCAGATACTCGCCTCTTTAGTCGTCCATTACAACGTACGGGGAATAACAGAATTTGATGCATGTAGTCCTCAATATGAAATAGTGAATTCCAGAATAATAAGACCAGGAGAAGGGGGCCGGGATCGGATGGAGGCATTGGTTGTTGTGGTATGCGACTTACTACACGGTCTCATCTAATCCAATGATTACATTTGAGTTTTTACGGCATCCAATATACTACTTTCAATCACCTTTGCTTATTTCTTCATTGGATTGGATTAAGGCTTAAAACGCATGTAATCTGAGGGTGCCTGCCGCGAGGCCTAGGCCTTGTTAGCGGAGTTTTCACTGCTATATATGCTGGGTTAGTTTCAGGATTACTGCTACTCTGCTACGTTGCTGTTCAGTGGATTTCCTTTCTGGAATATGGTACTGTCTACTGTGAGGCGATGAACTTGGTTGCAACCGATCCAGTAGCTAGTTTAATTAATTACCAACTTATTGTTTGCAATTACCAAGCACAAGTAGTGAAACTTACATCACTAACAGAACTTTATTGTAATCTGTGTATGACTGTATGTGCATCTTCTCCGACACAAAATATTTGTATGCAAGCTGAACACTAGTCCGTTTTTTTTCTTCTTCTCAGATTACAGGGGGTGGGTACATGGTAGCTTTTGCTGGTAAAAAGTATGCTGCAAGGTCTCCTCCGGCTTTAATTGCAGATGCTTCTCACATACTCACTAGTTTCACTCTTGTAAGTACCATCCCCAATCACTTGCGTATACTTCTATTATTTATCCTACACTTTTAGTTACGTTCCTAAATATACGGAGTAGTTTATAAGAAAAAAATATACTCCAGCAAATTAGATATGTACTGTATATTAGTATGCATACTTGAAATTTTTTGGGAAGATGGAACAAACGTATTTAAGGTCTTTTGATATTTGTGGAAGCAGATCCTTGAATTTAACCAAGGCCAGCTGCAAAATCTGTATTGGAAAAACGATGGTTGTGCATCATGTAAAGGCAATAAGAATGCAAACATCGTGTGCCTCAAAGACCAGGGATGTGGAATTAAATCAACTGACTGCAAGAGTCAAGGTGGCTCTGTGGATTGCAGTCTTGGGATACAAGTAGCGTTTTCTGGAACCGATAAACATTACGCGGTTCTTAACTCCTGGTATGAAGTGGAAAACCTTCGTCAATATTCCCTCGTTGGTTTGTATTCAGACTTGCGCCAATCCCTCACTGATCAATTCAACAGCTTTTTCTGATTCAGCTGAATGTGTTTTGTAAGCATCGAGTAGTTCATTCTGTGTGCATTATTTGTCTTGGAAACTTTAAGCATGTATTTATGCAGTGTGAATTTTTGAACAGTTCTGTAATGGTGTTCTTTGTGATTTCTATTCACTGTGTACATTCTTGTGGACACAATTCAAAGAGATAGTGAGCCCTGATGTTAATTTTCAAACATTTTGGTTGTAATTTTAACTACTCCCTAATACTCCAATGCTATTGGTGTAACTGTAACTACTAGACTCTATATGTATGTGAAATGAACTCCTTGAATATTTGAATTTAGAAGTTCACCAACTTTACTCAATTGAATATTTTATGCCTTTTTATATGACTGCTTTTTGGAGACAACTTAACAGTTTCGAAGAAAATTCAGGTTAGAGAACCCCAAATCTACCAAGGGATTGCACTGAGTCAGTGAATTGATCTTTCTTGGTTCTCTATGTGTCCACAGAGTAACCATTTCCTATTAACATTCCAATACAAATACTGAATGAACCACAATGTTAGTTACTCAAGTGCAAAGTGAATATGATACTAGACTCCTGCTCTAAGGGTTAGTTCAAGCTATGAGAGAGCGTTTATCGCCTTTCAGATCCTACTCGGGACTAAATTGGATGGTTTACCTCCCACAAAAAAATAATGACTATAGCAAACAAGTGAATGACTCACGGGTTGTTCAAATAATATATCCAGATTCCATAGATACAAGAAGATTAGAAGAGTGTGCTGTACATAATTAAGCGGCTACTTCTTCCATGGATGTAAAGAAAGGACAATGATCAATATGATGACCAGGAGGATGATGATAGCAAAGAAAGTCCATTTACGGGTATTCTTCTGATGCTTCCTAGCGGTATGTAACTGCTCAGTTCCACCCCTAACAAAGGAGCTTGCCCGTCCCACATGCTCCTCGATGCTGTCGAGCTGTTCGCCCTGAAATTGAACCAAAACTGCCATGTCCATGAATGTCTGATGGAGTTCCTTCAAGTTCCTTTCGATGTCTCTCACCGCGTCATGCCTCTCTTGGATCTCTGCAATTGTATCTAGTACTTGTCCTCTACCCTGCATTTTTCATCCCAGTTCAAAAATGGTCTGTGTGTAATGACAATGTATATGAGTATCATAACAAGAGGTCCTCTCAGCAGCACATATTTCATCTTCCTAATCAATCGTTAAATTAACTCACGTACCCATGTCTAGTACTCAAAATACATGTGTAACAGTGGAAGCCTTCATTTTAAAGAGGACCCATGTCAAGTCGGATACTTGTAAACGGGTCTGAAATAATACCTGTTGTTGAATAGCCTTTTGCAAGAAGCTCTCACTTTCGCCGGTACTAATCAAAAGATCCAGAGTGTGATCATCAGGATTGTCACCGGTGACAGTAAAAAAGCGCCTTTGAACCGTCTCCCTGTACTCCCCATTAATCCTCTCCCTCAGCCCCTGAAACTCCTCCATCTTCTCCTTCAACTTCTTCCTCAACCCCCCAACCACCGAGGTCCTGGTCCGGTCCGACGAGCTCCCCGGTCCGCACCCGCTCTGGTTCCGGTTGGCGGCGTTGGAGCGGTCCAGCGCCTCCAGCCTGATCTTAATCTGCTTGGCCTTCTTGAGGGCCTGCCCCACATCCCGGTCCATCCTGGAGCGAAGGTCCTTGACTGAGCCGGCGGTGTGGGCGGTCTTGGTCTCCTCGTGGGCGGAGCGGAGTTTGCGGTGGAGGTCGTCGAGGTCCTTGAGGTCTTCCTTGACAGTCTCGACGTCCTGGAAGAATTTGTCGAGGTTAACCCCGGTGACACTCACCCCCATCTCCACATCCGGCTGGCGGTGTCCCGAAAACGAGCTGGAGAAAAGATCGTTCATGGTTTTTGTGGGTAGAGAGTCTAAAGTGGTTGATGAAAATTCAATTAGGTTGTGATTTGGTTGCAGTAAAGATGAGGGTAGTACCAGTCTACTACTCGTCAACAAAGTCAATAGGATGGGCAGAGACTTGGTTGCAATTTAATTTGATTGAAGTGAAGTAGGACTGTGGGATCGAGTATATATAAATATAGATGATGATGATGATGATGATGACTGAATTTGCGCGTCGCGTAGCGTGTGCTTTGGGTAAGCAAGAAGAAGATGCCGGGAAATGTCAAAGGGAGGAAGACGACTCGGTTCAGATTGTTCATTATTGCTTCATAATTCAGAATTGCTTATCCACTCTTGTTTAGGTACGAGTATGACTTAACTTTGACTACCATTAATCCATTATATACCCTCTATAGACCACTTCTACATGGTATCCTTACCATTTTTACGTGTCTACATGGTAGACTTGTACTTCATTATAAACATCGTTGGTACCCCTAAACTTTATTATTACCTTATTGGTACCCCTAAACTTTTTCTTCCGTCAAACTTTGGCACTAAATTACCTTTTTTTTTTTCAAGATTAAAACTTAAATGTCATTTAACATGCCTAATTAACCTAAAATTGAACTTAAACTAACATTCTGTTTTCGCAGTTATGCACCAAATCTAAAATGAGTATATCTTTGGTGTTATATTGTCAAATCAAATGATAACACTTTATTTAAGCTCAATTACTTGTTAATTATTTAAGTTAAATGGTATTGAAGTCGTTATTTAAACTACAAACATAATTTAACGACAAAACATGATGAAAAAAACCTTTAAGGGGTACCAATTAAATTAATAGAAAAGTTCAAGGGTACCATGTATACACATAGAAAGAGTAGGGGTACCACGTAGAAAAGTGAAAAGTTCAGGGGCGTCATGTAGAAAAACCCAATTTTTTTTATAATTTTTCCTAATGTAAAATGAAAGATATCGCTAATGTAAAACGTGTCTCGACAAATGTGTAAAAAATAAATAGTGACAAGTGGAGTTAAATGGAGCATCCATTCAATCCTTGACATTAGGGATGGCAACGGGTCCAGGACCCGGTCCAGACCCGGCGGGTCGGACCCATATGGGTCGGGTCTGGGTCTCATTTTTCCAGAGCCGGCGGATCCGGGTCGGGTCTGGATCTTATTTTTGAAAACCGGGTCCGAGTCCGGGTCTGAAATACTGGACCCGGACCCGACCCGTGGACCCGACACTTCAATTTAAAAAAAAAAAAAAAAAAAAAAATCTACCCACATACATAACCAAAACTGCTAGCAAACAACTCAATTACTAAAATAACTCACTATTTCAATGTTCATTCAAGGTTTCCTGAGACCGTTATGAATGAGTTTGTAAGAGTGTTTAATTTCTTAGTACAATATATGTCGTAGATAATTTTGTACGTGATAAAAAATACCGGCAAAATTTGAAATTTGGAAGAAATGAGAAATGTAAGACAAAATAAAATAAAATAGTGAGACCCGCGGGTAGACCCGGACCCGAACCGGACCCGGCGGGTCTGGATCCGGGTCTTAAAATTTTGGACCCGGTCGGGTCCGGGTCGGGTCCGGGTCTAGGGTAATTTTGACGGGTCCGAGTCCGGATCCTAGTGGACCCGGTCCAGATCCGGTCCATTGCCATCTCTACTTGACATTGGTTTTTCCACCATTTTTAAGACCATCCCCAAGCAAGTGGATAGTCATGACCCCCAAGGTCATATTAAACTCTAATTAACTTAAGAATTAACGTAACCCAAGTCATGATTCAAGTGGGAAAATGTTATGGGATGACTCAAGGTGGAAGTTCATTACCCTCTCCCATGACCTTATGTGTACAATTCTCATAGATGGTCCACAAAAATAATTGCGTAAAAGAGGATATGATTAAAATAAATAATATAGAATATGAATTAATTAATGAAAAAGTGGTAAATAATGAGATTGATGATCTAAAGTCATGACTCATGACCTTCTGGATGAGAGGGGTGTAGGAGGGTCAAGGTGAACAAGGTGGAATTAAAAGAAAAAATGGGTTACGGTCCAATTAACTTGACCCTTGCTTGGGAATGGTCTAAGAAAAATGTAAAAGTAAATCAAGTGGTGCTATGAATCCACCAAACTTAAAGTAAGGAAAAAGTAGTACTTTCTCCGATTTTTATTGTTCTTCTCTATTTCCTTATTGGGTTGAAACACTCTTTCTTCCCTATTTTTATTTTGGGTCATCAACATCTGGTCTAGAATTACTCTTACATTTCTCTCTCATCTTTCTACTCTTTTGAGCAACACATTCATACACCCTTATTTTTCGTCCAAAAGTCTAATGGGAAGATAAATAAAAGTCGGAGAGAGTAACATTTTGTGTAAATAGAGGAAATATCTGAGGATTATATTGTAAAGTCTTTGTCAAAAGAATAATGTAAAGAATTGATTGGATTGCGCATTTACAGCAAACGTAAAGAATTGAATGAATTGGAGGGAGTATGGGATATTCATCTCAATCATTTAATTTTTTTTTAAAATACTTCATCCGTCCTTGTCATAGTGTCGGACTGTCGGTGAATGAATATAAATCTAGGTCGCATTACTCATATAATCGAACTTGAGACTTATCATTCACAGTTTAACCAATAGATTAAGACATTTTCGATATACCTACGAGAGTTTATGGTCGTGAATATACCTACACTTGCCTTTTGGGAGAGTGAACGTAATATGTCACTCTATTTATTAATTAATTAATTGAAAAGATAGTGCAAAATCAAGAGGTGCTTAAAATAGAAAAATGGGAGTAAATATACATTATTTTATTCTTTGGAATCTTGTCTTTTGGGAGAGTGACGATAATATGTTACTCTATTTAATTACGGGAAGATAGTGCAAAATCAAAGGTGCTTATAAAATAGAAAAATGGGGAGTAAATATACATTGTTTTATTCTTCCCAACATCTTAGGAGAGACGGTATCTCAATAACTAGAGAGCACTCTTCAGTATCACCCTATGTTATATTCGTACCTTTAAATAACAACTTTGTTTTGTACATGTTTTTATAAGAAACGTACCCTTTTTATATTCGTACCTACTCCTATTACTGTTAATTCCATTTATACTTAGTCTCTCAGTAAAGTTAATGAGAGGCCGTCTCTCAAGAGACCTACTCTTTATTCTTTGGAATTGTAATATATACTCTTTATTTTTATGGTAGTTTCATTAAAATTGTCACATTTTTATAATGAAATAGACCATCCACACTTAAAGAGTCACAACATCGTTCATTGTACAGAAAATAAATGTTGTAATTCCAAAAAATCGGAACACGGTATACAAAATATATAAGGATGGGAATCTCCACGTAGGAGATGGAGATGGAGATGGAAGATGGAGATGGGGATCTCATATGATAGATCATGTGTGTGACTCAGTTGAGTGTCACCATCCAATTTCATCTGCATCGGATACCACTACTCATTGCTGCACTCCTCACGCCATCAAACTCTATTTATAATCTCTAATCATTATAACAACAAGAAGAAGAAGAAAGAAGAAGAAGAGCTCATTTCATATGATCATTGATTGATGATGGCGTTGAGATCATTGTTGAGGGAAAAATCCCTTGAGAAATGCAGAAAGTATGTGACAGCAAGATTTTCAAGCATATCACCATCACTTACTTCAACTTCTTCTTCTGATGTTGGAAGTGTGGAACCCCCCAAACTGCCGAGCTTTGATCACCAACCAAGGCCATACAAAGGCCCTCTCACTGATGATGTCCTACAAAAGCGCAAAACTTTTCTGGGTCCTTCCCTCTTTCACTACTATCAAAAACCTGTATGTATTATGTACTGTATCTCCTTTTTAATTACTCGCAACTGCAACTGCAACTGCAACCGCAACCTCAACCTCAAATCTCAATGTCACTGTGTCATTGGAATAATACCTCTTCTTCTTCTTCTTCTTCTTCTTAGCATCATCAGGGTTTCTGCAGCCTTACCATATCTACAATTTATCATGCATGTTCTCTCATATTAGTAATTTGTTTTGTTAATCCCCCCACTAATTAAATCGAATCATCATCATCATATACTATGTCATGCCTTCAACCTCCAAATGCTGCAACTGGAATACATGCACCCAATCCAAACAAACAAACAAACAAACAAACAAACCAGGAATAGATAGATAGATAGATAGATAGACCCAATCGTAAAACCCGATCCCAATTATCTAAATCTATGTAAATAATTGTCCTGCTCCATCTCCATCTCTAACTCAATACTGTGTCCGTGTGTTTTTAAGCTGAATATCGTGGAGGGCAAGATGCAATATTTGTTTGATGAGACGGGTAGACGCTACCTAGATGCATTTGCTGGAATTGTCACTGTGTCCTGTGGACACTGCCACCCTGAAATTCTGAATGCTATAGTGGAGCAAACTCAACTTCTTCAACATGCCACAACTATCTACTTACACCATGCAATTGGTGATTTCGCCCAGGCATTAGCATCCAAGATGCCCGGAAACCTCAAGGTTCATTTTCTTACCTTTTTCACCCCCTCACTACTGTTCAAATTAAGTAACAAGTGCTTTCAAATCTGCTCTGTTCCTCCGATTCTGATCCTCTCTTCAATGAAATTTGATTCTTCAGGTTGTGTATTTTGTCAATTCCGGTACAGAAGCAAATGAACTAGCTATGCTGATGGCCAGGCTTTATTCCGGTAATCAAGGCATGATTTCATTGAGAAATGCCTATCATGGCGGGAGTGCTGGTACTATTGGTTTGACAGCCTTGCACACTTGGAAATACTCAATACCGCAGGTTTGTTTCCCCTCTCTTTCTTAAACCCAACTTACCTTGATAGCTCTTTTTTCTTCTGGGCGAGTCTTAAATCAAACTTCACTGTCCCATACTCTTACCACTTTGGTGATTTTGATCTCAACATTCATCACGAGGATAGGTGAACCACATTTGGCCTGCGACAGCTTACATAGTTACATGTGTGTACTTTTATGCAGGGTGATATTCATCATGTCATGAATCCAGATCCTTACCATGGCATATTTGGTTCGGATTCTTCTTCATATGCCAGGGACGTTCAAGATCATATTGACTTTGGCACCTCCGGTAAAGTAGCTGGATTCATTGCGGAGACGATTCAGGTTGAACTTCGCTTGATTTTAGAAACACTCTCATTTTCAGCTAGCATCACATCACACCTCATTTTGCTGCTGTTTTTGACCTAAGTATGCTTTGGTTTTCATTTAGGGCGTGGGAGGAGCAGTTGAACTTGCGCCTGGATATTTGAAACAGGTGTACGACATCGTACGCAAGGCTGGAGGCGTTTGCATTGCAGACGAAGTCCAAACTGGATTTGGGCGAACGGGAAGCCACTACTGGGGATTTCAAACACAGGGGGTTGTTCCTGATATTGTGACGATGGCAAAGGTTTGCTTTCTCAATCAGCTTATTTGTAGTTCCACTTGCAACCTTTGTTAATTTTGAATTTCCAACACATGGCACCCTTTGTTAATTTTCTTATTTTGCTGCTGTGCTGTGGAAGGTCGGGTTCAATATAATGTATGTCGTCAACACTGCAGGGGATTGGTAATGGCCTGCCATTAGGAGCTGTGGTGACAACACCTGAGATTGCAAGTGTAATGTCACAGAAAATTCAGTTCAACACATTTGGTGGGAATCCTGTGTGTTCTGCAGGAGGGCTCGCAGTCTTAAGAGTAATTGACAAGGAGAAACGCCAAGAGCATTGTGCTCAAGTTGGTTCCCACTTGATTGAACGCTTGAAACATCTACAACAGAAACATGATAGTATGTGCTCCTTTATTTAATTTTATCTTTAAAAAAAACAGTTAAATTGATACGTTGTCATGTGCCTGAATTGATCATTTGTCTAAATTTTTGTTGTGACAGTAATTGGAGATGTTAGGGGAAGGGGGTTGATGGTGGGAATAGAACTGGTTACAGACAGGGGAGCCAAAACTCCAGCCAAGACAGAAACTGGAGTTGTATTTGAAAAACTAAGAGGTAAGTTAGTTTCAGATTGCATGTACTTCGATAGCTTCCTACTTGTATCTTTTTTTACTGATACTTACAGTTATCGTGCCTTTTTCTGTGTGAAGAGCTCGGTGTTCTGGTCGGCAAAGGGGGTATTCACGGAAATGTTTTCAGAATAAAGCCTCCGATGTGTTTCACTAAAGATGATGCAGGTGATCATGATATAATCGTCTGATCTTCCCTTTATTGTAAACAAGTTTTGTCAATACATCTATCATTATTTGTTTCAGTTCTACCAAGAGCTTAAATGATAACACTATTGATTGAGACAAATGAGTAACATGAAAATTCGGTGGAGTTGGATGGGTTTTGAGGCATTTCAAACAGCATATGTTGGGCTTAGCCTGCTATTATACTCCGTATAAAACTACTGTAATTTGTTTAGTTAGTTGTGACTGAATTTTGTTAATTTGGCGATTACAGATTTTCTTGTTGATGCATTGGACTATTCGTTGTCGAAGTTGTAGACCCCCCAAGTATGAAGGAGCCGAGGTGGAGTATTTGGAATGAGTCCCATTGCAGGCAACCCGCAACCCTAGACGAAGGCGGGGATCATTCACAATCACAATCAGCCTTGTTTTGTTTCTTGTCTGTCTTTCCTTGTTGGATTATGCTCTAATTAATAGGGGATTTTCTCTGTTTTATAAGGTTGGATATTTGCAGAATTGCAGTAACTGACATTTGAAAGAGGGATGCGTATTCCCACTTCCCACGTACTAATAAAGCCAATTTCAATTGGATATATCTATCTTAAGATTAGTATAACGGTAACATGCGACATCAATTGAACAAACGTTTAACTATTCCATGTACAAACAACCTTATTGTGTGACAGGCGGCCTCCGCATTGATTAGCCTAAGCCCCCATTCTCACCAATAATAAGGGAATAAGCAAGTGAGCTACAGCTACTCGCTCACCACCGCCTCTCAACTCTCAAACTCTCAATCACCAACCAAATTTTTCAGGAAAGATTTACTCCTTTCCGAGATTGTAGATATACCCTTGTGGTTGTGGATACCCCTCTCTGCTCTTTGATCGTCACCGTGTTAGTGAAAAAAAAGTAGATTCTAATATAAATAAATAATAGATAGATTGATCAATGAATCTACTAATTTCACGTCTTTGGTAAATGACACTATTTTAACAGCATCACAACATACTCCGTACTACTTTTGTAGTACATGAAAACAATCAAATTGTTCTGCAATCTGCTAATTAGCCAACACTCTTTCTTAAATATGCTAATTTAATTTATAAGTCAAACTTGCTACTAATCTGCTAATTGAATTCTGCTAACGTTATCCGTTATTATTAATCTACTTCTGCATTGCCAAACACGACCTGTGCATTGCCCAACATCTGTAATGATTTAAAATTAGATTCTACTTGTTACTAAACAAAGTGGACACATTTAAAATTGGAGGGAGTAAGTTATAACTTTGTATTTACCTTTTAAAGTTTAATTAATAAAACTGGATCCGGGTGTTCATATATACGGTTTAGTACGGTACGGAGTATATGAAATCAGTGTACCAGTTATAACCATAATACTGACAATTGTTTTGAAAAACAGTGGTTTTGTACTTCTGCTCACCTCCAAGTCCGAAAATATATGTCCGATGCAAAGAAGAATGTGCTTAAATACGTGGGGCCGTCTAATAATGGAGCATTTTACGCAACTAATAGTCCATTTGCGTAAACTATTCAAGTAGCCATAATATCATGATTATGTTGGATCATAATTTCAGGACAAATTCTGATTTGTCACGGAAATATTTGTTAGACCGTCACAAATTTGTGAGGATCAAATAATATTCACTTGAGTAGAAAGACACTCATGTGCTACTTCCTAGGTCTGTCTTTAACCAAATGATATTATTTGATCTGTCACCGATTTACGCAAATGGACAATATTAATTGTGTAAAATCAAAATCCTTACTCTAATTTTAAATATATGTCCCAGCGGAAATTTACTCTAATTTAAATCTAAGGTCTTCTTCCTCGGCCACTCATCCCAATCAATCAAAATCCTCTTCATCCTACTCGTCCCCAATATCAACATTACCCAGCTACGAGACTACAAGATGTTGGTGATTTAAGTGTAAATACCGTTTCATTTTAGCGTACTCGGGTTTGGTTTACGGATGTGTGAATTCAATATAATATAATATAATATAGGTTCGGGGGAAGTACGGAGTGTACGCTTATATATAATTAATTGCGAATTCACGGTACCAGGTTCATACGGTACACTATGGCGGGGAAGTACGAATTTTGGCGCCGAACAGATTTTGGTGGGAATTCAGGAAGAGTTGTAACTCTTCAAACTCGTATCCCCTCCTCCTTCAAACTCTATATAATAGAGTTTGATCAAATCCGAAAAGAAGAGAACAAAATCTACACAAAATACTACATAGTTATATCTCTGTTTTCAGTGCAAACTCAGAGAAACACCGTCTTATCTCAGTAGAAAATTCGATACAACCCTGCACTGAAATAAGGGTCGAATTGTTCTATTAGGAAAGCAGGAAGTCGATTCGGTGTTAATTTTTCGTTACTTTCCTTATTCGCACATAACAATCTAATAGAACAATTTTTCGAAAATTCATCACTGATGGCGAATGCAAAGGAAATGATGAAAGTGAACAAACTGGAAAAGTTTGAAGGAGTCGATTTCAGGAGATGGCAGAAGAAGATGCATTTTATGTTGACGAGTCTCAAGGTGGTTTATGTGCTAAGTACTCTCTGCCCTGAAGTGGATGAAAACAGCACTGTAGAGGAAATAAGGAGAAGGAGCAAATGGGATGATGATGATTATATTTGCAGAGGACACATCCTGAATGGTATGTCTGATTCTCTTTTTGATGTATATTAGAATGTTGAAAATGCAAAAGATTTATGGGATCAGTTGGAGTCTAAATACATAGATGAAGATACATCCAGTAAAAAGTTTCTGGTTGGAAATTTCATGAATTATAAGATGTCTGATTCTCGATCTGTCATGGAACAATATAATGAACTTTTGCGTATTTTGGGGCAATTCGTCCAACACAAAATGGAGATGTCAGAATGCATTTCAGTGTCTAGTATAATTGATAAACTTCCACCACAATGGAAGGACTTTAAACACATTCTGAAGCATAAGAAAGAGGATATGTCTCTTGTTGATCTTGGTAAAAGTTTGCGCATAGAGGAGTCTCTTAGGGCGCATGAGTCTGTAAAAACCAAGGACACAGAAAAGACGATGTCTGTAAATATGATGGAACATGGTGAAAGTTCTAATTGTGATAAGAAGGGCACTCAGATGCTAGTTGGATAAACAATAGTGAAGATCACTCTTCAACAAGTGGTTGGACGTTTGTGCTTGGAGGAGGTGCAATCTCATGGGCTTCTAAAAAAGCAAACGTGTATTTCAGGCTCAACCATGGAATCGGAATTTATTGCCTTGGCAGCAGCCGGAAAAGAGGCAGAATGGCTAAGGAATTTAATTTACGAAATTCCTTTGTGGCCAAAACCTATATCACCTATAGCTATACATTGTGATAGTGCTGCTACATTGGCTAAAGCTTATAGTCAAGTGTATAATGGACGTTTGTGCTTGGAGGAGGTGCAATCTCATGGGCTTCTAAAAAAGCAAACGTGTATTTCAGGCTCAACCATGGAATCGGAATTTATTGCCTTGGCAGCAGCCGGAAAAGAGGCAGAATGGCTAAGGAATTTAATTTACGAAATTCCTTTGTGGCCAAAACCTATATCACCTATAGCTATACATTGTGATAGTGCTGCTACATTGGCTAAAGCTTATAGTCAAGTGTATAATGGACGTTTGTGCTTGGAGGAGGTGCAATCTCATGGGCTTCTAAAAAAGCAAACGTGTATTTCAGGCTCAACCATGGAATCGGAATTTATTGCCTTGGCAGCAGCCGGAAAAGAGGCAGAATGGCTAAGGAATTTAATTTACGAAATTCCTTTGTGGCCAAAACCTATATCACCTATAGCTATACATTGTGATAGTGCTGCTACATTGGCTAAAGCTTATAGTCAAGTGTATAATGGTAAATCAAGACATTTAGGTGTTAGGCATAGCTTGGTACGTGAGCTAATAACTGATGGTGTAATATCAGTTGTATTTGTAAGATCTGAACAAAATTTAGCTGATCACTTGACAAAGGCATTAGCTAAGGACTTGGTCATAAAGTCGGTTGACGGGATGGGTCTAAAACTCGTATAAATCATTAACAATAGAATACCCAATTCTCCTCTATTACAACGTTAGAGGCAGAATTCAATGTGGAAGGTCTATTGTTATTGATTGAAGCACTCTGCAATGAATCCCGAAGGTGAGTGCTTAGACTTGCATGTTGTAAGGTTGAAGTTTATCTTCTTAATTGATCTTTGAAAAAGTGTGTTTGCAGGGACACGATGAAAAGAATCAACCTATGTGAATATGAAGTTAGCCGCTTCAAAGGAGTTTTGGGTTTGACTCCTCAAATGTTCATGAATAGATATGGGACACTAGGCTTGTAAATAAGTGTCGGTTTCTTGTAATTATGAAGTACAATAAGTTTGTGTGTGAGTTATCTTCATGTGTTCAAAATGTGTAGAAAGGGTTCAATGCTTAAGTCACACCCCGATACTCGAACATTTGGAATGTGTAATTTCACTAAGTGGAAATTCAATCCTTGTGATATTTTCATTTATGCATAAATTGGTATGTTTTTGTTAGTTGGTTAAACCCGGCATTACGCTTAAATGGGGGAGGAATGTTGGTGATTTAAGTGTAAATACCGTTTCATTTTAGCGTACTCGGGTTTGGTTTACGGATGTGTGAATTCAATATAATATAATATAATATAGGTTCGGGGGAAGTACGGAGTGTACGCTTATATATAATTAATTGCGAATTCACGGTACCAGGTTCATACGGTACACTATGGCGGGGGAAGTACGAATTTTGGCGCCGAACAGATTTTGGTGGGAATTCATGAAGAGTTGTAACTCTTCAAACTCGTATCCCCTCCTCCTTCAAACTCTATATAATAGAGTTTGATCAAATCCGAAAAGAAGAGAACAAAATCTACACAAAATACTACATAGTTATATCTCTGTTTTCAGTGCAAACTCAGAGGAACACCGTCTTATCTCAGTAGAAAATTCGGTACAACCCTGCACTGAAATAAGGGTCGAATTGTTCTATTAGGAAAGTAGGAAGTCGATTCGGTGTTAATTTTTCGTTACTTTCCTTATTCGCACATAACACAAGACCCACCCTGATTCCCTCTTTTTTATACGGAGTACTAAACCAAATAGGACATTACATTATGACACACAGTCAATTCTTTCGATCTAATTGCAAGAAACTAAAGTTGGTCAGGAGGGAATGTAACTATGACAGTGGATTGGATGACCTTAAATTGGTGAAAAATGAGAATTATCAACCGAGGGTGGAATACTGGAATTCAAGTAATGTAATCAGCACAATATGGGTTTGTTTATTAAGAAAAATAACACGAGGGGAGAAGGTTATATTTTCGAAAACCCAAGGTACCACCAAAAATCTAAAAAGAAAATAACAATAAAAATCACACAAGAAACAACTGTGATGTTACATTCGGACAAAAATTGAATCCCGAATCTTGCCGGCCTACATCCTTCCTCATAATTCCCAAATAAGAGGTTATTACGAGGAATGCATTGGTCGTACAAGCCAGCCAACGAGACAACCTGATTTGGTAATAAAAATGCCAGTAGCCTAAAACACAATGACATCATTTCATTCATGCAGAATTGCAGACTGTAAAACAGTGAGAAAAAATGATTGACCTGCATATGTCCCAGAAGACTGTCTCAATTCTCCGGTAAGAAGGCCATTATCTGATTGCGACAACTCCCAAAGCAACTCATAGTTTGATAAATCGTAAGTCCCAGGAGTAAATACACAGATCTGCACGGGAATTTCTGCTGTGGATAATGGTTTCAGCTTCAATTTGGTCGAACTTGATCCAGACCAGATAAACGGGGACACACTCTCTGGGACCCATTTCCGCCCAGTTTTAATGGGTGCTATGCCATCATGATTGATCTTCGCATCAGTAGCCAAGGACACATCGTACCATCCAGCTTGATTTTCTGAAGCAACTCCACTTGAACTATTACTTGATGGGCTGCTAATAGGACCCGAATTAACCGTGTTCATGCGTACAAAAACTGAGGTATCTTGAGAGTTGTAGATGCTAAGCCTCAAACTTATTTCACAGAATGAGTCCGTGAAATCATGGTGAACTGTGTGGGGTCCATCCATCAGCCAATAAAGAGGACCGTTGTTTGCAACACTGCCGACAAGATGTAGAAGTTGGTTACTAAACCATGGATGACAAACAAAAGATATAATTAGGTCACTAACACGATCATGTCTTACCTGCAATGACACGCATGATGAGTAAAAAGACGTGAATGGTCAGCTGATTCGGTGCTCATATGAGTTTTATGTGGATGAGATATCAATATGAAGTCTATTGTTTCTGTACATCTCTGTTCATGTGAAAAAAAAGAGAAAACATGTCAAATCTATTACGACATGATATGGTTTTAATGTTACCGCACCAACCTAGAACTGGGTTTCTGAGGAAATACAATTGCCACAGATGGTGCGGGAAACAAAAACCATAAAAGTATTACAGACATCCACAAGTGACATAATACAACAGTGAAACTGCACGAGGGGTCCAGTTCATCATGTCAAGCAAATAAATACTGTAGTTAAGAGCAGGTACCCACTACTGCTACCATCCCAACGAAATATTACCGTCAAAAGTGGTGCAAGCAACTCTCCACTTCTCCAGAACCCCTAATACTTGGTCGAATTTTTTTCTTCGGAAATGTACATCAAGTAAGAAAAAACAGAAGTTTCACCTGTTCAGTTGTTCCATCATGCAATCTCTCGTGGCGATGGAAATCAATGACTGGTGAAATAGATGCATCAAACAATTCTTCATTGTCAATTTGAGTGCCTAACAACACATGCTTTCCTTGAGTAACATTGGAAGTAACCTCCTCTTCCGATAATTTTGCTCTCTGGCCATTCTGACGGTCAAGGAAAACATCAGTTGAAACGTATACAAAATTCTGTACATTAGTTACCTACAGATTTAAAAGCTAAGAAATCCATTACTCCCTCTGAATCTTTGAAAGCTTGTTATTAAGTACTCCTCAGAAATAAGTTTTCAAAGATTCAGAAGGAGTAATTTCCTAGCACAGCTGCTGATATAAAGATGAAACAAACGAAAAAAAAAACACAATCTGCTACTGAACTGACCTGTAGCTTAAAAAAGCATGCTAATGATTGACCTGCCATTATAGGTGATGGGATGTTCGCTGGTTGAAGCATTGTAATATCCCACTGTTCCCCTAGGCATGATAATTGCTGAATCTCAAAACTTTGAGAACTAGCTTTATTTACAACATCCATGTGAACAAGGAATTCCCGTAGTCTTGATGGACAATGGCAAATTTTAAAAGACACATCCAACGACGGCAGGACCTAGTGCATAAAAGGTAAAAAAAACTTGGTATGATCAATTCCTTTCCGAAGCAATGAAACATGGTTACTAGCAAGTCTACTTATGCAGCGAATCAGTAACTATCTCATATCTCAATGCCAGACATCTAAACCAATAGACTATATTGCCACAAATACTTGAATAGAAGGCTCAACTTAACCCAATTGAATATTGCATACTAACTTATCGATTGGTAATACATTTTTGATACCAATTTTTCAAAACTTGTAACTTTATTGGAATTTCAATTCAAAAATCCACATTATTATTATTATTTTCTGGTTCACAAAAAAGAAAAGGATCAGTGAGTTGTACTATCAATTACCCCACCCTTCTAGCTTTTCAGATGGACCAAAATTTTGAGGACAAGTTAAAATGACCATAACACCCTTACAAGTCAATCCATTTACCACAGCCCCTCATCTCGTTGTCACTCAGTCAACATCTACCGCCGCCACCTTACCAGTTACTTCCTGCCGCTCACCCTCGAAAGAACTACCTCTCCCATGAATCACCCTTCACCACAACAAAATCCACCCAAACCCATGAAAAACTTAGGCTCACCACATGAAAACCCCTCACCCTCCAAAGTCCTTCATCCACTCTCAAATTACCCTCCAGCCTCGATCAGGAGTTTTCAAGGGTAAAGGAGGGAGATTCGAGAGTGGCGACAGAACTTTTGGAGGTGAGGCTAGGTTTATGAGTGGCTCGGTTGTTCCAACGCGAGGGAGGATGCATAGGGGTGTTCCCATGAGGAGATGGTGGGGCTTCAATTCCAGTGTGGAGTGTGGTGGTCTAAGGTAGGACAAGGAGGGGATGCAACAGACCTAGACCTAACAAACGGGCCGGGCGGGGCGGGCCACAGGCTGGGTAGAATACAGACTGAGTTATGCTGGTCATGGGCCGAGTTAGGGCCAGGTCAGAAAATTTACTACCACCTTTTTTTACCACCTTTTAAGTCGAAAAAAATATATTTGTAACATTAAATATTTTTATGTTTAATTATTATTATTATTATTTTTTATGAAGTGGAACTTGTATCAAACATCGAAACAGATTACAAGAAGTTAGCGCGGGTAGCCGAGATACTATCTGGATCCCCACTCCATTAGCGATCGCAAAACTAACTCATTAAGTATTATAATTATTTAATAAAATCACATTATTTTAATAATCATATTATTAAATATATGATTATAACAGCAGAGATACAATACCAAAGTTGCAATATTTAAACAGTTATATGTAGGAAAAGTTATACTAACTGTAAAGTCTGCAACTTTTGAGAAAACATTCAACCATTGACTTTTGTGGTCAAGCATTGTCAATTAGACAATTAATTTCTCTTAACAAAAGTTACAATATAGCTCTGTTATCTTTGATTTGTTAAGAGTTATGGAGTAAATTTTTTTTTTAAAAAAAAAAAGTTGCACGTGCATTTTGTGAGAATTTTATATCAGAGTTGACATTTTTGATTACCAAGTCAAATGGGACAATATAATCGGGATGCAGGTTTAGGAGACAACACAGTAAGTAACAAAATTCAGTGCACAATAGACAGTCGTTTACCTCAAGATTGTGACACATACGAAGTGTGCGATATCTCATGAATCCAGATACATCTTCCATCTCATAATAAATTGATATTTGCAATGAGATAGTTCCTGGAAAAGCAGCTCGAAACCATATGGGCCACAACACTGGGTCTTCACCATTAATAATCAGATCCTGGAAAACAGCCACAGTTAGACAAGGAATCAGCCTCATGGCAAAAGCAGATTATACGAACATGTAGCGCTGCCAAAAATGAACTAATACAACAGACCTCAGGGAATTGGAAAAACGAAGACGTTAGATCACCGAGAGTACCATCAGCATGTTCTTTCGTTCGCAGACAAGCCGGAAAGTCCATGTTCAAGGTGTCGGGGGTTCCTAAAATAAGAAATCTGGGATGGTTGATCCGTACTTTCAAATTCTGCAAGTGAAATCTCAGATAAAATTTCTATTGGTGAAGAAACAAATGAATATAGCTCAGTCCATGTGCATGAAAAAAGCTACAAAACATTGATAACTAGAAACTTTGCATATCTTCCTTTTATTGGTTTCACCATGAAGGCCAAAAAGTTCCATGGAATGGTCACAGCATATGGTTACTAAGGCGTGTATATGATTGGGCAATACTAGTAGTAGAGTACAACATCATTTATCCCAACTCCCTGAAGGTAAGGGGTGTTGGATGTACGCAGCCTTACCCGGGTAATTGCCCAATGCCTAGAGTATATTCAGTGATACATGCCATTGGAAAGTGATTTTCCTAATGGCGACTTTGACATATATGCACATCAAGGAACGTGGAAGTAAATCAAAAGTATAGGAGATCAGTTACTGAAAATTTGAATGGATATAGTTATGTTGGGTAATGGGCAAATCAAATACATGCAAATTGCAGCAAAAACATCATAGCCTTAATTCAATTTGAGGTCGACTGACATAGTTTATGATGAAAATGGAAAAGAGGGCAACAGTTGAAATTACGGAAGAAAGTAAAATAGCTTAAGATAATAAAACTAACTGACCAATAGAATTTTCAGTTATTTAATGAAATCAGAAAAATGGAATTTCTTAAGCATATTACAGTCTACAAAAAAGATAAGGCATTTAGACACATGTAAAAACATTCCTTCCAATTAACTAGGATCAATACTCTTTATTATTTTGTTCACTGCAAGTCACTAAGCTAAGGTCCTTAAGGATGATAATTAGCTTCCATTTACATCATCAAAGATTTT